>JASPKZ010004939.1:0-1200000 GCA_030220185.1 Diploptera punctata | reverse complement strand
TGCAGAATATGCAGACATGATGTTATTGTATGACGAAGCTCGGTACAATGACAGGTCCGATTGCTTGGTCCCGCTAGATTACTACCTGTGGGGTCGTATGAAAACCTTAATTTACGAGACCCCTGTAGAATCGAGTAAGACCTACCAGCACGAGTTACGGCTGCGGCGAATGTTGGGAAGACCAAGTATTGGTGATGGTGTGTACAAGAACATGGTACAGAGGAACTGCATCTGTATTGAAGTCGATGGTCGTCACATCAAGCCCTTCTTGTAAGTGGTTCACAGGCAGCAGGAGTCAGAGAGATCAACATGTGTTGTAATGGAAAAACGGTACATTTTCATACATGGGTTCCTATGTTAAATTTAATTGTCTTGGTACCCTCTACAAGTCCTCAAACTCTGTAAGGGAAATTTAGACTCACCATGTATGTATGTATATATATATCTATATATATATATATATACCAGGCTTCCAATATAAACCCGGACCGGCCTCACGGGGTTTCACCCGTCAGGCAGCGCTCTCTCCTCGTCCGCATTTCATTCTTCCAGTCACTCGTCCTTGAACTAGTCAGTTTACTATCATTCGACAAGATGAGACGTCAGCTGACATTAGAGCAGCGCATTTATGTGTGTAAATGTTATTATAAATACGAATCAGCTTGTTGCATTCGCGAGGAATTTATTCGGAACTTCCCTGGACAATTACCTCCTTCCAGATCGACAATCCACGATCTTGTGACTAAATTTGAGACCACTGGTTCAGTACAAAATAAGAACACACGCGAAGGTGTACGGTTCTCACCGAAGAAAAATTAGACGAAATTGGCGAAAATTTGGAACGTTCACCACAAAAATCATTACCGAAATTAGCACAAGAAGTTGGAATTTCAGTATCTTCTGCACATACAGCAACAAAATTGTTAAAACTCAAACCTTACAAGTGTACACGTGTTCATTGTCTAAACCAAGGTGATCCCATAGCACGTGTGCAGGAGGACAACATTTCCAGCATTTTCTATAAGGTAAGAAACAGTTCAAGGACGGGTGGCAGGCAGGGTGAATTGCAGGAGGAAGAGACAGCACTGCATGCCGGGTGAAACTCCGTGAGGCTGGTCCGGTTTTATATTGGAAGCCCGTTATATATATATATATATATATAGAGTGTAACAGGACCTCACCGACAAAATGATAGGGATGATAGGCCATGCAGAGAGGATAATTTTTTGTGAAGGAACATATAGTCAAAAACACATAATTTACGAGTTATGCGCAGATGAAGGTGTTCACCCGTAAGGGCTGAAATTAAATACAAAAATTGTACACATATAATTTTATTAAAAAAGACATGTTTTTACAATAAGTATTCAAACAGTCGACACTGTGCCTAATTGCATGTTTGATATCATCGCAGCAAAGATCGGTCAGTACGGCCAATCATGGCAGGATTCTATTTGACGTCTTCAAAACACTTATTGTAAAAACATGTCTTTTTTCAATAAAATAATACATGTACAATTAAGGTAGAATATTTTTATCACTCACCTCATATTGTTCTTCTTATTTGATTATAAACTAGTTTCGGAACATAGTTTCTGTTCCATCCTCAGTATCGTCACGACCGTTGTTCTGTCGTCTTGAAGAGCTGTCCTTCTCTCCTTCCATTGGCTGACTGAAAAACCTCGAAACCAGGTCATTCTCACCGGGAATTTCAAAGTTCATTAATTTCTTCTTTTCGCTCTTTTGAATGTAGATATTTTCCCAAACAGTAAGTTCTTTAGGTTTTTCTATTTGTTTTAATAATTTAGCTTCTTTCTCGATAAGATGTTTTTCAGACCATGCATGGGCAGCCACTGCAGATTTTTCTACTTCCCCTTTCTTGACATTCCTGAGATGTTCTTTCACTCTAGTTTTCAAATTTCTTTTAGTTTTTCCTATGTAGAATTTCTCACATTCTTCACATTTAATTTGATAAATCCCTGATTTGTTTTCTTCTTTAATTTTCTCATTCTTATTAGGTTTAATCAGTCTACTGATGCTGTTGTCATTTTTGGGTGCTAACCTTATGTTGAAATCTTTAAAAAATTTTTGAAACTTGTGGTGTTTTAATGGATGATATGTGAATTTTCTAAATTTTACATTATCTTCTTTTACTTTTAGAAGAGTGCTTTGATTAATAAATTTTTGTCTTTTGAACTTGTTTATTTTTTTGAGTATCATTTTTATTGCAAAACCATTTTTCGTGGCTACGTTGGTACATGTACAATTGTTTGTAATCAATTCCGACCCTTATGGGTGAACACCTTCATTTGCACATAACTCATAAATGATACGTTTGTTCCTTTACAAAAAATGATACAATTAAAATAACCTCAAAATATCACTTCCTATAATTAAATATTAATATGTATGTATTTTATTTTTTAATTAAATAAAAATAAAACGTAGTTTTATTTGATTTTCATATTTATTATATCATTCAGTGACAGCTGTTTCGGTACACTGTACCTTCTTAAGACATGTTAACAAATTATGAATTGTGTTCCAACTGATCTAAGCAACAATACAACAATATTTATTTAAATTTTTTAATTTAACAAAGGGTATTCATTCAAATCACTTTCAAATTTATTAATTTCTACAGCCTCCAAAAGATCTAACTTCTTACCCTTATCACAAATATGTAAAATTTCAAAATTTGGATCAAAACAATGATTAAATTGGAATAGGTGGTTAGGATATTTTGAATTTTCTAAATTTCTGTTATATGGTCTCATGTGTTCCTTTATCCGAGAGATAAAAGGTCTACCAGTTTGTCCTATATAGACATTGTCACATGTGCCACACTTCAATTTATATACATCTGATAATTTTTCTTTTTTTGTTTTGGTTTTATTGTTTTTTATTATATTTTGTAGAGTTTTATTAGTTTTAAATGCCACATTAATGTTCAACTTTTTAAAGTGTTTAGATATTTTATTTGAAAGTGGGCCTATGTATGACATTACGACATATTTCTTTATGTTTTTTTTTGGGTAAAGGAAAAACTTTGTTAATTGCTTTGTTGTAATGAACCTTCTTAATTAAACATTCTATAATTTCAGGGTCGTAGCCATTATTAACAGCCAATTGTTTAATAATATTCAATTCACTATTATATTCCGAGGGTGAAAGAGGGATATTTAAAAGTCTATGAATGTAACTATTAAAGGCTGCCATCTTATGAGTATATAGATTTTCATCAAGTAAACACCAACTCAATTGAGTATTTTATTTTGTTAGGTTAGGAAGGGAGAAGTTAGTGTACATCCATTACTAATAAACATTTGGGAATTTATATTAAATTAATGTTGGGAAGTAAACATTATGAGGTATAATCATTAAAATTCATCGGAGAACATATGGCTGAAGATGAACATGACTATGTTTGAAATCGCGATATCATGGAAGCATGAATCCTATGAGGTGAGTTGTTTAAACAATATGTTCTCCGATGAATTTTAATTTGGGAATTTATTTCGAAGGTTGGTCATACCGCATGTTCTATCATCTAGTGACAACTCAATAAACCTTCTATAGGACTTTAAAGACATGTTGTTCCACCAAGCGACAACTCTATAAACTCATACGCATGTGCACTGTTATTCTGTAGGACAGAAAATACATTCGAAAAGGTAAACTACTGTTTTTCCTCATTTACTTACCTCATACTGTAATTTTACATGTTCACTGCCGTTCCAACCAACATATGCACAGTGTTTATTGGGCACTACTTTAGCAGGAACTAAATCTCCATTATGGTAAGCACGACCCAAGTATATATATCCTCCATCCTTGTCACGTCCACAACGAAGGGCTCCCATGGGTATATTACCATCACTATTCTTTTCCCAGGTCACTTCGGTAATAAGGGCTGCAAGCGTCAACAAAAATTTTGGTTATTCTATGTCAGAATACCACTTGTGAATATTTGATTGAAGAACAAGTGACTTCTAGCATCATCAACTTTTATAAGATTCATGATGTGTTCCGTTGAGGTATTATTCAAAATTAAAATATAAAATTATGGAATATTCACCTGAAAGGTCCGTCTCCTCAACTTAATTAATTATTTAACTGTAGCGCTTTCGGGACTTGTCCCTCATCGGCAGGATTCAAAACTGGTATTTTACAGCGAAACACCAGTTTTGAATCCTGCCGATGATGGGACAAGTTGGTGAAACACCAGTTTTGAATCCTGCCGATGATGGGACAAGTCGGTAAAACACCAGTTTTGAATCCTGCCGATGATGGGACAAGTCGGTAAAACACCAGTTTTGAATCCTGCCGATGATGGGACAAGTCGGTAAAACACCAGTTTTGAATCCTGCCGATGATGGGACAAGTCGGTGAAACACCAGTTTTGAATCCTGCCTATGATGGGACAAGTCCCGAAAGCGCTACAGTTAAATAATTAATTAAATTGAGGAGACGGACCTTTCAGGTGAATATTCCATAATTTTATATTTGAATTCTAGCATCATGTTGGCCAACATAATAATATAAGTTCCCACTAGAGTCAATTGCCAATACTCTCATATAAGGAGATCCTATCCTAGGAGTCCACCTACATTAGTGGGCAAATTAGCGTGAGGAAATGGGCGAGTTAGTGTATACCAGATTATTTAATTAAATAAAAATAAAATTTACAGTTTTATGTGATTTTCATATTTACTAAAATATTTATTAGTTACAGCTGTTTTGGTACTTTGTACCTTCATAGGACATGATAACAGATTGGTCTACCATTCATTTGTTTGTTAGCATGTTTCTTGTGATAAGTGGGTACACAGTCTGAGTATTGACTAATATATATATTTTACATTGTAAATATGATGATTTTAGCCAACTTCTCACTTAATTTGAAGGTTTTTCTCACATTTTTTGGGGAAAAAAAAAAATCAATATATATATATATATTTAATTTTAGGAAGTTATATTTTGAGGTTATTTTAATTATATTATTTTTGGTCTGGACATCTTACCTCAATATTAATGTTGATTTGTTCTTGGACATGTTTCAAAACAATTCTCTGTTTTATCTTCAGCTTTCCCAGACTGGTTTTATTTATGTTGCATTATGTTGCACCACCTGGATGTCGATGTCAGCTCCATCCTGTGGTTGGCCAAAGAACCTCCAAACAAGGTCACCCTCCATCGGAATATCAAAATTCATAACTCTGTTTCTGTTCTTCTGAATATAAATTTTTTCCCAAATAGTCAGCTCGTTTGTATTTTCTAACTGTTTTAATAATTTAGTGTCTGAATTTATATTATGTTTTTCAGACCAAACATGAGCAGCAACTGCAGATTTTTCAATTTCTCCATTTTTAATATTTCTTATGTGTTCTTTGGTTCTAATTTTTAGGTTTCTTTTTTTTTCCCTATATATATCTTTTCACAACCCATGCATTCAATTTGATATATTCCTGACTTTTTATTTTTATCAGTTTTTTCATTTTTGTTGGTTTTTATTAGTTTATTTAAACTGTAGTTATTTTTGGTGCTAATTTAATATTAAACTTCTCAAATATATTTTGAAATTTATTATGTACCCAGGGGTGATATGTGAATTTCCTATATTTTTTCATAGGTGGTTCTTCTTTTTCAAGATTACTTCTGTTTATCATTTTTTGTTTTTTATACTTTTCTATCCTTTTATGTACCATTTTTTCATCAAACCCATTTTCTCTTGCTACTTTGATTATGTGTTTTTTCTCATGTTTGAAATCTTCTTCGTTTAAGGGTAAGTTTACCAATCTATGAGTTAAACTATTAAATGCTGCTAATTTATGTCCAATTGGATTGAACCCTGTTGATTTTATAAAATTTTCCGTATGAGTTTCTTTCCTATGAATCCTGAATTCAATTTTTCTTTTTTCTTCGTTTCTGACCAATTTAAGATCCAAAAAAGGTATTTGTTTATTGTCTTCTATTTCTTTGGTGAATTTAATGTTTGTACTCTGTAAATTTAATAGTTTTAGGGAATCTTCTACATGTTTTTCTTTAACAATACAAATTATATCATCAACATATCTACTCCAAAATTTAAACATTGTGGGATGTGCTTTTAGTGATTTTACATTCAAAATCGCTCATAAATAAATTTGCCAGGAAAGGTGATAATGGGTTTCCCATTGAGAGCCCTGATTTTTGTCTATAGAAACTCCCATTGAATGTAAAAAAAAATTTGATCAATGCATAACGCAGTTAATTTCAAATAATCTTCTTTGATCTCTCTGTCTATGTTGTTTTTTCTTAACCAATTGTTCAATATCTCCAAAGTTTTTGGTTTCGGTACATTTGTGAATAGTGAAACTACATCAAACGAAACCAACCTATCTGTGGGTTCAATTTCCACTTTTTCTCATTTCTTAACTAATTCCAATGAATTTTCAATCTGCAGACTTTCAAAATTATTAATTCTTTTAAATTGATTATTCAGCCATTTCGAAATTTTGTAGGTTGGTGATCCAATATTGTTAATTATTGGCCTCATTTTGTTTCCCGGTTTGTGAATTTTTGGAAGTCCATGTATATTAGGGTTTCTTGGGTTGCTTACTTTTAATTGAAATTTTTCTTTCTTGGATAGAATTTTAACATTTTTAAAACAGTTTTCCACTTTTTTTATGGTTTTTGGTAGGGGGTCATTCTTAATTTTTTCATACTCTTTTTCTTTCAAAAGTTCTTCCATTCTATTTTGATAATCTTCTTTGTCCAGAATTATAATTTGGTTACCCTTATCTGATTTTGTATATACAACATTTTTGTTATTTATTTCTTTGAGTGTTTTTAAATTCTCCTTACAAACGGGGTTTTTATTTGTATTCTTTATTTTATTCAAAATTTCTTCACATTTTTTTCTGATGATTATTTTTTCTTCTGTAACTAACCCTTCTATTGAATTTTCAATGTCCACTATGTATTCTTCTATTCTATTGGAATAATCTATTGCTGTTTTTAGACCGTTTTCTAACAATTTTGTCTCTTTTAGGTTAAAGGTTGCCTTTGAAAAATTTTTACATAATTTCTGGTGGATTCTGATTTTTCTTCATTTCTGGTTTTATTCTGATGTTTGATTTTATTTGATGTATTCTTCTTTCCCTTTGATTTAGTTAACAAATTATTTATCTTTGTCGTTTTGTTTCTCAATTTTCTTTTTCATGGTTATGTTCAAAAAAGTGAAAAATTATTTTTTCACTTTTTGAACATAACCATGAAAAAGAAAATTGAGAAACAAAAGACAAAGATAAATAATTTGTTAACTAAATCAAAGGGAAAGAAGAATACATCAAATAAAATCAAAACATCAGAATAAAACCAGAAATGAAGAAAAATCAGAAATCCACCAGAAATTATGTTTTAAAATTTTTCAAAGGCAACCTTTAACCTAAAAGAGACAAAATTGTTAGAAAACGGTCCTAAAAACAGCAATAGATTATTCCAATAGAATAGAAGAATACATAGTGGACATTGAAAATTCAATAGAAGGGTTAGTTACAGAAGAAAAAAATAATCATCAGAAAGAAAAAAATGTAGAAGAAAATTTTTGAATAAAATAAAAGGAATACAAATAAAAAACCCAGTTTGTAAGGAGAATTTAAAAAAACACTCAAAGAAATAAATAACAAAAATGTTGTATATACAAAATCAGATAAGGGTTACCAAATTATAATTCTGGACAAAGAAGATTATCAAAATAGAATGGAAGAACTTTTGAAAGAAAAAGAGTATGAAAAAATTAAGAATGACCCCCTACCAAAAACCATCAAAAAAAAGTGGGACAAACTGGTTTAAAAATGTTAAAATTCTATCCAAGAAAGAAAAATTTCAATTAAAAGTAAGCAACCCAAGAAAACCCTAATATACATGGACTTCCAAAAAATTCACAAAGCGGGAAAACAAAATGAGGCCAATAATTAACAATATTGGATCACCAACCTACAAAATTTCGAAATGGCTGAATAATCAATTTAAAAGAATTAATAATTTTGAAAGTCTGCAGATTGAAAATTCATTGGAATTAGTTAAGAAATTAGAAAAAGTGGAAATTGAACCCACAGATAGGTTGGTTTCGTTTGATGTAGTTTCACTATTCACAAAATGTACCGAAACAAAAAACTTTGGAGATATTGAAACAATTGGTTAAGAAAAACACACCATAGACAGAGAGATCAAAGAAGATTATTTGAAATTAACTGCGTTATGCATTGATCAAATGTTTTTTACATTCAATGGGGAGTTTCTATAGACAAAAATCAGGGCTCTCAATGGGAACCCCATTATCACCCTTCCTGGCAAATTTATTTATGAGCGATTTTGAATGTAAAATCACTAAAGCACATCCCACAATGTTTAAATTTGGTGTAGTAGATATGTTGATGATATAATTTGTATTGTTAAAGAAAAAACATGTAGAAGATTCCCTAAAACTATTAAATTTACAGAGTACAAACATTAAATTCACCAAGAAAGAAATAGAAAGCAATAAACAAATACCTTTTTTGGATCTTAAATTGGTCAGAAACGAAGAAAAAAAGAAAAATTGAATTCAGGATTCATAGGAAAGAAACTCATACGGAAAATTTTATAAAATCAACAGGGTTCAATCCAATTGGACCATAAATTAGCAGCATTTAATAGTTTAACTCATAGATTGGTAAACTTACCCTTAAACGAAAGAAGATTTCAAACATGAAAAAAAACACATAATCAAAGTAGCAAGAGAAAATGGGTTTGATGAAAAAATGGTACATAAAAGGATAGAAAAGTATAAAAAAACAAAAATGATAAACAGAAGTAATCTTGAAAAAGAAGAACCACCTATGAAAAAATATAGGAATTTCACATATCACCCCTGGGTACATAATAAATTTCAAAATATATTTGAGAAGTTTAATATTAAATTAGCAAAACACAAAAAATAACTACAGTTTAAATAAAACTAATAAAAACCAACAAAAATGAAAAAACTGATAAAAATAAAAAGTCAGGAATATATCAAATTGAATGCATGGGTTGTGAAAAGATATATATAGGGAAAACAAAAAGAAACCTAAAAAATTAGAACCAAAGAAAACACATAAGAATATTTTAAAAATGGAAAGAAATTGAAAAATCTGCAGTTGTTGCTTCATTGTTGGTCTGAAAAACATAATATTAATTCAGACACTAAATTATTAAAACAGTTAGAAAAATACAAACGAGCTGACTATTTGGGAAAAAATTATATTCAGAAGAACAGAAACAGAGTTATGAATTTTGATATTCCGATGGAGGGTGACCTTGTTTGGAGGTTCTTTGGCCAACCACAGGATGGAGCTGACATCGACATCCAGGTGGTGCAACATAATGCAACATAAATAAAACCAGTCTGGGAAAGCTGAAGATAAAACAGAGAATTGTTTTGAAACATGTCCAAGAACAAATCAACATTAATATTGAGGTAAGATGTCCAGACCAAAAATAATATAATATATATATATATTCTTGGACCAACTGATCTGTGCCCCCGTGAGAAATGCGAACTAAACACTAATTCCGTTTCTGCCTCCGTAAATCATTTCCCTCCCTGCTTCTTGCCTGTCTCTATTCTCTATCTCTCTCTTTCTCCCCTCCCATTACTCACAGTTTTGAGCTTTCCTGCGGGATATTATTTGCACTCACAGTCCAGTGCTGTCAACTCAGTATGTTATATAGTATGTAAATTGTAAATTATTATCAATAGCTTAATTCATAAGCATAAATTAGAATTCCTGTATAGTTTCAGTATGTTACATAATATGTAAATAAGATCGTAGCATGTAGTAACTTCGCCATAGCCGGTCCCTAGCTTGGATGAGAAAGGAGGAGGGTACATGACTGGGTGTTCATACCTAAAATTTTATAATTTTGTTAGGACTTCAAGATTACGTTCCAAATCTAACCAAATAAGACAATGAGGTGAAGGAGAAATATTTATGACGAAATATTTAACTTTAAAAACAACATATGTAGATTCCCCTCACGTAATGTCCATTTAATAAACAAATATCCCCTATTATATCTATTAATCGTAGAAATCAATGAGTGTCATTAGACCTACTTAAATCAAATATAAAGAAGTAATGATTAACCTTACAATACTCAATATTCAAGAGCCTGACACCTGGGGAAGTTTGGCAACGTCCCTACTCGGTCAGTTACAGTGGCTTCTATTTGATGTAGTGGAAGGGGAGCGCGGTGGAATGGTGTGAGAACTGACGTGTACTTTTTGAAGAACAATGCCAGCACCACAGGGGCACAGATCCGTTGGTCCGAGTATATATATATATATATATATATATATATAAAGTAATTATTTTTTAATGTATATAGGTGGCACGGTAGCATAGAATCCCCAAGATTGTTTCACTTTCAGTATAAATATAGATTCAATTTTAGTTGTCAGTCAACAAATGTTTCAAGGTACAACATATTAAAAATGGCTATTACAATGGAACTAATGTATAAATAGACTACATAAGAAAGTAGAGAAGCTAATACAAAAAATTTCGTGCATACAGCATACAATGTAAATATTTTGGTCTAAGCCACGTGTAGGGTAGCATAACATTTAAATATAAGTTTTTATTTCGAAACTAAACACCTGTAATTTATTTCAACTATCTTCTACAAATGTTATCAAGTTAAAACAGACTTTGAATCTCATATTTTTACAATTAAAACTGAAAATACTTACAAGGCATGATAGATAACTCTATAATAACTTTTTTTTATGTTTTATAAACCGATTAATACACTAGCCCACTCAGTATTATGACAATGACAAGAATTCCTGATCCTTTTATACAAGGTTGTGGAAAGTCAAGAATATACTCCTACTTGCAATAAATATATGACACACACAAAATTTTATAATACGGATAAGAAAATACTTGCGCCATGCGCCCTGACACACAGAAAACGCAGACCGACAGAAAAACAAAAACAAATTAAACAATTTGATCGATTTTATTCGAGTATTTTGCCTTTGCCTTCAACGATGGTGCTGCAATCTATGAATGAAAAGAGTAGCTTAAATCTTATGCACACTTGTGCGCTTTTCCTACAATTAAAAGAGTAGCTTAATGAAGATAAAACCCAGCTAGTTGTCTCAAGCGGTAACGTTTAGGACTTGAATTCGAGAGGTTCTGAGTTCAAATCCCTGTGCCGACTAATCCAACTGAAGTTTCTTCCTGAGTTTTCTTAACACTAATAAAATTCATTGTTAAAACCGTTGAGGTGGAGAGTCATAAGATAAAATAAGTTAAAATATACCTTCTTAGGTAAGATCCGTCGTCCTCAACTTATAAAATATGTATTCTTTATGCCTGTAAGCCTTTCAGAACATCCGTTCCACCTTCAGCAGGTTCTTCTTCGCTACAATATCTAGTATGATATTTGATTTAATTGTCATGACTATTTAACTCATGCCCCAAATGGTAGTCAATGACCAATTACGTTTCAATGATTTCTGTTTTACAAACAATCAGGGTCGTGTTTCACGAAATATTTTTCAGTGTTAAATTTACCATATTAAAGAAAGCTCCTCCTTTTTACACGCTTTATATTAGCTTGACCTGTATCTATCATCTATCTATCTATCTATCTATCTATCTATCTATCTATCTATCTATCTATGTAACTGAATCTTTCAACGCGTTTTTCACCCACTTAAAATAATTGGATCGACTTGAAATTTTGTATACTTGTAAAGGACCCGTGACAATACAATAATTGCATATTTATTTTCTAAAATCCTGGCCAGAATCATCAGAAAATCAAAAAAGTGTCTTTGTATTTATGTAACGGAATCTTTGAACACGATTTTCACCCACTTAGAAACACAGGATAGACTTGAAACTTTGTATACTTGTTAAGGACCCGTGACAATACAATAATTTCATATTCATTTTCTAAAATCCTGGCCAGAATCATCAGAAAATCAAAAAAGTGTCTTTGTATTTATGTAATGGAATCTTTGAAAACGATTTTCACCCTCTTAGAGACATTGGATCGACTTGAAACTTTGTATACTTGTAAAGGACCCGTGACACTACAATAATTTCATATTTTATTTCTAAATTCCTGGCCAGAATCATCAGAAAATCAAAAAAATTTAAACTGGTATAATAGGTTACGGAATTGTCGACTTTTTAGTCAATCGTTGTAAGAGCTCAGTTGGTAGAGCAGTGAAGTAGTGGTATATAATTTCAGTAATCCATAGGTCGCTGGTTTGAATCCGGTTGGGGAGGATCTTTTTTTAGAAGAGTAATACTTTTAGCTCATACGACATTAGTATGGAATTTAAAGATATTTACATTTTTATCTTATTCTGTAAAATATTAAAAATAAAAAATAGTTTAAAAAAACTAAAACAGCACGCTTTATTAGAAAACTGAACTCAAAAATGAAAAATATTATTTTCATTTTTTGGTTTGGTTTTCTAGAAATGTAAATATCTTTAAATTCGATACTATTGTAATTAGTATGAGCTAAAAGGAATACTCAAAAAATCCTCCGGGCCGGATTTGAACCAGCGAACTATGGATTACTGAAATTATATACCACTATAGTCCACCACTCTACCAACTGAGCTACCACAGCGATAGACTAAAAAGTTGATACGTCCGCAACCTATTTCATTGGTCTTTATTTCTTTGATGTCCTGATGATCTTAGGGAAAAAAATACGAAATTATTGTATTGTCATTGGTCCTTTACAAGTATACAAAGTTTCAAGTCGGTCCAATGTTTTTAAGTAGGTGATAATCGTGTTGAAAGATTCCGTTACATAGATAGATACAGGTCAAGCTAATATAAGCGTGTAAAAAAGGGATATATCTAATATATTCCTACATTTCGAGGTTGCCAACCTAAATAAATATACTGTAATAAAATAACTATACTGTAATATTACATATTACAAACACGCGTGTGGGAAGTAAAACCACTGCCCTATATGTATATTACATACAATGTATATAAAAAATATCCAAAAGGTAGTGTTAATATACATTATACGAAACAAATCACAGCATTTTAAATGAACTGAACTTTATTTGAAACAATATAAAGGAACAAATACGTATTTTCCGCCATTTTATCACTAATTGGTTTCACGGCCTCCTGTTGTTTCAACTAATAAACATTGCCCACACTATGATGATCTTGTAGAAGATTTCCGGGCTGTTGGCCGTGGTCTTGAGGTTTGTAGTTCCCCGACGTTTCGCCAGAGACTGCGTCCGGCATCCTCAAGGGTTGTCTTGAGACTCTTGAGGATGCCGGAGGCAGTCTCTGGCGAAACGTCGGGGAACTACAAGCCTCAAGACCACGGCCAACAGCCCGGAAATCTTCTACAAGATCATCATAGTAACTCCGGCCGTGAAAGCCTAAGTCAGTATATTGCCCACACTGTTGACGTTAGTCAGATGATTATAATGAACGCAAATTCCAACAAAGATGTTATTATTTTACTATTATTTATTTTGAAAACGCCATCGTGCAAAAAATAATGCACAACGCACTTTTGTGAAGTGTTTTACAGAATCTCGGAAATTAAAAAAACCTCGCTATCGCTCGGTTTTTAAACATTTTCCTCGATTCTGTAAAAACCACTTCCCAACCTTGCATCGTAATATACTATTAACTTTAGTAGATTAAAATACTTTTTCTGTAACAAACCTGTGTTTATCCTTACACCAGCATAGAAACCAAGAGAATTATTAAAAGAGTTTTAATCACTTTAAGACAATCATTAGTATTCGCAGACATGATGTCTATTGCAACGAATTGAAAACTTGCGTTCTGACACAATTTACTGCACAGAATTATGACTAATAGCAGCTATTTTTAATTTTGTCTTGCTTTATATAACCCCTACAATGTTTTAGTTTCTTAATAACGATCCACAGACCACTGAAATTGTGTCTTGGATGAATAATTATTAATTTATCACAGTCAACTCTGACCCATGGCGAAGATAACTCAATATAATGCTCTGAAATAATTTAAATATTTTCCTGATAAAAGCATATCACTGCATGGGCGACAACGGTATTTTTTCGAAAGAAGGAAAACTAACAATGATTTTTTTAATCAGAAATATGAAAGTTATTAACCCTAATAGGTTATATGGCGAGGAGATACTACGGGCCAACACGCACGTACTATTGAGTAACACTAGGAAATTCGGACTGGAAGTAACTATCAATAAAACTAAATATATGGTCCCACATAGTAATACATTAGCCTATATATTATAATGAAAGTGGACACCTAATGACAAATGAGGGAAATTTTGAAGAAGTGGCTGAATTCAAGTAGATAGGAACAATATTTTTTTTTTAATTTCTATTTCAGGATTGTTTCTGTTATTTACACAGGTACCCTCAACCAAAATATACAATTTTTTTTCTTCCACACTTCCCGGTCTTGCGTGTCTGCTTGTGTCATATTTCTCTTCTTCACGTTATCTTGAATTCCCTTTATCCACGTTGGTTTTGGTCTACCACGTTTCCCTTTTCCGGAGGTATCAATTTCAATACTTCTTTGTTTGTTTCTGTGTCCCTTCTTCTCAATTTATGTCCATACCAGCTTAGTTGAATTTCTCCAATCTCTTGTACAAATCATTTTCCACATTCATTATTTCTCTTATTGTATTATTTCTTACTTTATCCAATTTTGATATTCTTGCCGATCTTCTTAAAAAGTCAATTTCTGTGACTAATCATTTATTTCTGTGTTTTTGCTTCAACGGCTAGGAACAATAATAATCAGAAATAGGAATGAGATGTACAAAGAAATTAAACATAGGCTCAATTCTGGAAATGCGTGCTATTATGCATCACAGAGACTCTTGATGTCCCAACTCCTTTCAAAAAACGTTAAACTGAAAATACATAAACGTGTTATTTTACCAACTATATTATATGGATGCGAAACATGGACCCTTACTATAAGGGAGAAAGGAAGGTTACGAGTATTTGAGAATAAACTTATTAGGAAAAATTTTGGACCAAAGAGAGATGAACAGACAAGTGAATGGAGAAGACTACATTAACAGTGAACTACATGGTCTTTGTAGGAAGCCAATTATAATAAGAACAGTTAAGTCTCCTAGTCTACGATGGGCAGAACATGTGGCACGAATGGGGAATGAAATAAGTGCATGGAAGCTTCTTGTAGGAAAACCAGTGGGAAAACGCCCAGTTGGACGACCAAGAGTGAGGTGGGAGAATAATAGTAACCGTTATTTGAGGGAAGTAGATTATACATTGAATGATTGGAAAACAATAGCTCAGGATATGGATGTATGGAGAGCCTATGTTCATGCGACCATGAACCTACGGGTTCCATAGTGTCAGTGAGTTTGTTTGTTGGTTAGTTACTAGGCTATATCGGTACATGTGGGGCACGCCGTAGCGTAGTGGTTAAGGCACTGAGCTACAAGCCGGAGGGTCGAGGCTTCAAGTCCCGTTGGGGTCAGGATTTTTAAACTGACCCAAACCCTCTGGAGGCACTATGGCCCTGGGGTCTACTCAGCCTCTAACGGAAATGAGTACCAGACGCTTGCTCTGGGGGTAAAGGCGGCCGTCACGCAGGGCTGACAACCCGGCTGACATAAAGTGCCGATTGTCTAGAAAAGGTGGGAGCCCTGACCTCCCACTACCCCAGGGGCCTCCGGGCCTGTTGTGGGACCTCTTTACTTTACTTATCGGTACATGTAGAGTTATTTTAACCCCATGGCGCGACAAACCTAAAAAGCCCTTGGCCTACCAGAAATCCACACGTGTTAATCATAAAAGTGGACGATCATCCAGGAAATATAGTGGAAACATGTGGTCAGCAATTCAGTTCCCCCAGTCGTCATGTCTGGTTTTCTCAGCCTGGAATGACTATAAATCGTAGCTACTCGCTGCTGGGTGGGACCGGTCCCATACTGGCCGAAATTCAATGAGAATTATTTTTTTGAAATTTGTTTTAACTGAAATTGTAATTAATTGAGGACGCCTGAGATCTTCTTCTTCTTCTTCTTCCTTCCAAGTAAAGGTCTGTTACGATCCTATAGAAAATGTTCCCTCCAGCGTTTCATAGGACGGCCCAGAGATTCTCGTATAAGACTTGAAAGCAAGTCCCTTAGATTGGTTGCTGGCCAAAGGAAGGCAAGACCAGTGATGGGGCTGCCATCTTATAGCCTCTGGTCAGGCTTTTCTGGAGAAGAAAAGAAAATAAAGGAAAGACTCCCTAAGCCCTCGGATGCCCTAATAGCGTCGGGGTCGAAAAAAACAAGAGTTAACCAAGAGAGGTTAGATAGTAAAGTTAAAAGAGTGCAAAACACAAGTAAGTGGAAGAAATGTTTTGCTCAGCTTGGGCACCTTGTGGTCGCCATCCACATATCCCCTAGATGAGGACCCCTGAGGTAGCCTGAGATCTCAGGTACATAATTTAATATTTGTAAACTTTTGAATTACTTTCAGCCCCAGTTTCTTACTTTCTTAGTGATATTTGATGAGTGTGTTGGAGTTTAGTATTTCTTCAGTATCGCTTAATATTAGGCCTACATCATCAGCATATCACACAGTTGATTAATATCATTTACTTGAATGTCAACTCAATTATCTAAAGATTTGTTTACAGACTCTATTATAAAATAAAATACCAGTGAAAATAGTGAATATTCTTGCTTTAACCCAGTGTAAATTTCAAAAGTATACGAAAATGTTTGCCCATTCGGTCATCACTCCTTGTGCATTGAAGTACGGTCACACAGAGACGAGTTTTTACCTAAAAATATAATAATTTTCAGTTTGTCCTATGAGACAAAGATTTTGAGTTACGGTACTTCCAATTTGTGTATGAAATTAAATATATATTACGGTACACTGTTTTCCACTGGGGTTTCTAGTTGTTTGTAATTTCTGTAGAGCAAATTTATCTTGCTCTTCTTCAGAGCACACATATGCATTGATAAATTAAACACGCATGCCCAGTTTCCCTCTCTCTTCTGACTATGCTTAAATTGCCTAAATGTTATATTATTTATCGGAAATTTTACTGAGCAACAAAAAAGATTTTTTTTTGTATGAGAAAGAAAAATATGTGATTCGAATAGTATTTTTTCTCCTGAATTCAAATATGATATCGGATTTTCTCCATCACGCAAGGTTTCCGAGAGACAGGAATTTATAATTTCAAACACTTCAATATTTTCTACATTCGTAACTACACAATATTCGAACATTCGGACTCACCTACTGTAGAAAGTAAGAAATGACGATTTTCTGCTATATTTCACCTGTGGAGCATCCCTTTTGATGGTCCAACAATAATCGGCCAGCATATTAGGGTTCCATTTGCCTTGATATCTCTTTTCCATAGCTGAAATTTCCTGAGTTAGCTCATTTAGTTTTATTTTCAATGGACAAAATAGACGAAAAAACGTTTATTTAATAAGTAATTATTTAAATCCATTAATTGATATTGAAATAAAAAAACAGTGGGTGATGGAGAAATTCCGAATGCATATTTGAAAGCACGATAAAAAAAACTGCATTAAGTACAACTATTGGTACTCATGAGACAAAAACCATGTTGACCAGTGTTATAGACTATTTTTATTATTCTCCTAGAAAAGTTTTATAGGACAGAAGACTGTAGATAAAAAATCGTAGAGCCTTTCTTTAGCTGTTAGGTTTTAATAAATAAATATCCTCAACTCGGGTCCAACTCAGGGTCGGGTCGAGGAATGAGATGAAGTCCCTATATTGATAAGGACCTGTGAATTACAAGGGTGCCAGTCGACCATCCCTGACGCACCGTCATAGGGGTGGATGAAAGAAATGAATGAGATGAGTATGGAGAAATGGTGGAATTAAATTTGTAGCAGGGGAAAACGGGAGAAACTCCGAGGAAAACCTGCCCAAGCTCCGTTTCGTCCACCACGAAACCCATATGGAGTGACCGAGACACGATCTGGGACCCCAGCGGTGAGAGGCGAGCGTCTAACCGCTTGCGCCACGGAGCCATGCCCTATATTTTAATGCAGTTCTGAAATTAACGTTTTATTTATATTCATGAAAAAATACGAAATGAACAAATAAAGGAAATTATGGGTGTACAAGTGGAGCCGGACATCATAGACATTATAGAGAAGAAAAGATTACAATGGTATGGCCATGTCAAAAGAATGCCAGAGCAAAGATTGTCTAAAATTGTTATGGAATGGATCCCAATGGAAAGGAGGAAGACCGAAGAAAATTTGGATAGAAGGGGTACAAGCGGCTATGAATATCTGAGGATTGGAGGAAGATCAATGGATGGACAGAGAGGAATGATGTTTGGTTTCCGGAAGACGGCGGCAGCTGCCATAATACCGGATGATGATGATGATGATGATGATTTATATTCATCCCTAGTCGAACTGGATAAGGCATCATGCTTTAAAACAGAGTTACGGGATTAGCGCTGTTTCGTGTCCCCATGGGGGGAAGTAATTCTTCATTGAATTTCAGGCGTATGGAACCGGTGCTCATCCAGCATCGTGAGAGCTTTGGGTAGCTAACAATAAGTAGCGGCTCCAGGTTGAGAAAACGAGCTATAACGATTGAGAGATCCGGCATGTTGAACATATGTTACCCCTATACTGACTGGCTAAAAGTCCACTTCTATGGTAACTATATGTGGATGTGAGCCCAGCAGTCAGATGGTTGGCCAAGGACCTTCTAGTCCTGTCGCATCATGGAGTTGTTTATTGATGTTCAATCTCGAAATTTGATGGGGGAAGGAAACAATGAGTATATCTCCCTTTGTTTGCTTACGTTATTTCCCAGTCATAGCTCCGATTTCCGAAAAATGCATTAAAGAAAAGTGATGAGAAATTGAATTTAAAAAATGCCTTGCTCTCTTAAATTAATTAGTAAATTGTGAAAGAAGAAAAATAATTCGGCGAAGAAAATATGTCGAAATAAGAATTCCTAAGATTATCTAAATTATTGGTGCTCTGATGAGATTCAGTAATAGCTTTTAAAAACATAATGAGAGTCAAACATGTTTATTAAATACTAAAGCTTACTGCAATTACACATTAATGCGATAAAACTTAATTTTTTCAGACAACATTTTAAGTTCCTGTAAATTCATTGAGTAAAACAAATAAGGAGATACTATGCTACATATAAAAAGTAAAAAATATAAGTAATAAAAATAAAATGAATATATATCATACAAAGCATCATTACTTATGGAGCAGAACTTTGGCCATTAACAACAAAAACAAATAAGTATATTTTGACAACGGAAATGAATTTTATACGAAGGGCAGCAAGAATTTCAAGAAGAGAAAAAATTAGGAACTCAGTTATAAGGGAGAAAATTAAGATTGAAGACACTATTTGGCCACCTATCATCCTCCATTCTCCTGACATGGTCATACCACTGAAGAGCTCGTCTTTCGATCCTTTCCACCACTGTCTCCTCCATATCCATCATCTGCCTCACTTCTTCTTTTCTTCTTCTTTCCAACCTGGACACCCTGGCACTGCGTCTTATTCCACCATCTCCACTGCCATGATCTTAGTTTTTTGTCCCTCTACCAAAGTCCATCCCTCAGCACCATAAGTCATTATGCTTTCCACAACAGACTTCAAAATCCTCTTCTTCGTGTGGTTTGACATGGTCCTACTCTACAGTACTCCATTCAACATTTTTATGGCTCTTCGTGCTTGTACTAACCTGCTATCTACTTCAGCTTTACAACTCCCTGATTCATCAATAAGTGATCCCAAATATTAATTTTTTTTTAACAGCTCTAATAATTCCTTGGGATAGGGATATATCTCGTCCATTTCCTCCTACTACAAGATTTCAGTTTTTTCCATGTTTACTCTTAATCCTCCTATTTCAAAAGCACTTAGAAGTTTTCTCATCATGTATTTCACATCCTCACGACTCTGAGCTATCAACACTTGATCGTCTGCAAATAATAAGGAATGTCTTGTGCCACCTTGGACTGGTACTCCCATGCCTCCACAATATCGATTCCACGGCAGGCCAAGAACAACTTGGAGAGGAGAGATCCATAGATTGATGAACGACCGAGGTCTGGAAGAGGATGAATGGCGTGATCGGCAAGAATGGCGAATGGGAATACAGGGTAACTGCTGAAAAGTGGAGAGACCCTCAAAAGTAAAAAAGTAAGTAAGACACTATTTTAGATTATATTAAAACTCAGCAATTAAGATGGTACGGACATGTCCAGCGAATGGAAGAGGATCGACTATCAAAATCTGTTTTGGAATGGAAACCTGAGGGAAGACGAGGCAGAGGAAGACCTAAAACCTCCTGGAGTCAGGAAATATGTTTATACATGAAGGAGAAACATCTACAACCAGGAGATTGGAAGGACCGACAAAATTGGCTATTGGGAATCGGACGATGTCAAAGACATTAATCAACCGTTGATCTATCTATCTATATAAAAAGGTCGGTCTCGGTTCCTTGCCTCTAGTCCTAACGATTATTCTTTCGAATAATCAAGTATTATTTGTTTAACGATGTTCTTCAACAGCTCGGATCTTTAGCGCCGTGATACAAATCGGAGCATCAAAGAGCTGACAAATTTTGCGCACAGATCTCTTATTTCAGACTTGATATTCTTTTAATTGCCGTAAATTCACGACTGAAAATTACAGAAAACAGAATATATGTGTTTGGGAAAGGATGTGGATGACCTCAAACTTGAAACAGGGAAAATAAAAAAATGTGAATTTTTTAAATATCTTGGGTCAATAATTTTTCGGTACCTGTGAGAGAGATGTACAGGCTAAAATTGCAATGGCAAAAAATGCTACTAAGACATTACATGGAGTAATTTGGAACAAAAATATTACAAAGGAAACTAAAATGAAAATTTATAAGAGCATAATACAGAATATTTTGTCATATGGAAGCGAAACTTGGTCTTTGACGGAATTACAAAAGAATAAAATTAGAACAGTTGGATTCGATTATTTTAGAAGAAGCCTCCAAAAAACAAGACAAGATAAAATAAGAAATGAATTCCTTTGGAGAGAAATGAAGGTCACCACATCTGTTGTTAAGAGGATTGAAAATCAAACGCTTAAATGGTATGGCCATGTACAAAGAATGGAAAATGAAAGATGGCCAAAAAATATATACCAATGGTCACCCCCTGGAAGAAATAAACGTGGTAGACCAAGATGGAAATGGAATACCTACGTCAGAACAATAATGGAGGATAGGAATTTGGAAGAGGGAGATTGGGATGATAGAGATAAATGAAAACTGAAGACGGCAAACCTATAAGTGGGGGAAAGCCGAGGAAGAAGAAGAAGAAATTCACGACACGGGATGCCAGTTTTAATTTCCTCTCGAAGGAAGCCGCACTCTGGATATTTAAATCGACTCCAGCCTGGTTAGAGCCTGCAAACCTCGGATCCAGAGGCGAGTATGTAGCAATCAGACCGTTGCAACGGTTGGATCCAACAGCTTAAAGTAATAATGGATATTAACATCGCTTTAATTGAATATGAACGACGTTTTTAGAAACAGACATATTTTAAAATCAGTATAAACTGAAAATATATAAAACTATTATTCTACCAGTTATATTATATGGGTGCGAAACATGGACTCTTACATTAAGGGAGGAAAGGAGATTACGAGTATTTGAGAATAAAGTTCTTAGGAAAATTTTTGGACCAAAGAGAGATGAACAGACAGGTGAATGGAGAAGAATGCATAACAATGAATTACATGCTCTTTATAGGAAGCCAGATATAATAAGAACAGTTAAGTCTCGTAGGCTGCGATGGGCAGGTCATGTGGCACGAATGGGGAATGAAAGACATGCATGGAAGATTCTTGTAGGAAAACCAGAGGGAAAACGCCCAGTTGGTAGGCCAAGAATGAGGTGGGAGAATAACATTAACTATGATTTGAGGGAAGTAGATTATATAGGGGATGATTGGAAAACATTGGCTCAGGATAGAGATATATGGAGAGCTTATGTCCGCGCGGCCATGAACCTACGGGTTCGATAGTGCCAGTGAGTTAGTTAGTTAGTATACACCCTTTTTATGGCTCCCGACACACGTCACCCCTATTACTGAATGAATATGGTCCACCTCTGTGATTAACATATGTGCATGTGAGGTCAGCAGCCTATCACGCCATGGAGAATAGAATATATTACATATTTTTAAATAAGTTCTGAATTTATCCCCATATTTCGTTAAACAGAAAAAAAAAACATTATTGTCGATATTTAGCTAACTACGGAAGGTTGTTCACGATTCCTGGGGACAAGTTTGCATCACTAACCTGCTTATAAAAACCCGTGTCTCCACCAGCGGTTGTGTTCGATTGGATGGCCTTGGATTCTAGCTATCGGTCTGCAACGGAGTTTCCACTGCAGAAGTACTTTACGAAGAACAGCGATATCGATTTTTGACCACTCCTCCTTGCAGGCTTTCCATAGACCTTCAATAGAGCGTGGTCTCCTACTTCCAAGCGCTCTTTTAGGAGACCAAACGCACAAAACTCCATGGGCGCAGCATCGGGGGACTTGACAGGTATTTCACTGAAGGGCACTGCATGTATTCCAGTTGTCTGCTCCATTGTAGCAGCAGAGGTGTGGCTTGAAGCTTTATCCTGATGGATCTAGACGTTGTTCACTTCTCTACCATAGAGGGAAGGTATCTCAGAGGTATAAATTGGTGACAGGACATTCCTTTGGCAGTAGGCAGAGCTAACTTTAGCTTTTTTTTCTACTCTGCGGATGATTAACTTGTCATTGTAGCAAAATCCTGCAATTATCATGAAGCCGCGTGAAAAACTTTCCCTGCAGTCGGTATACCACATTTCATTTTTTTTTTCACCTCTTGGACGGTAAACAATTGCTCATGGCTTATTTGTATCATTAAGGTATACATATGCCTCATCTAAAGTCACTATAAATTTTCATTTATCACTCGCAAGATGGCGTTCATGGAGCTTTTTACTGTTGGTGCGCCTTTCTGCAATGTGTCTCGGTAGGAGCTTGTGAACCCAGCTTTTATGTCGCTTTTCTAAGTTTAAATTTTTGTTTATTATGCTGTTTACGGTTGCTAGAGATGCCCAGCTTCACCGCTATTGCTCGTTTGGTGGCTGGATTGTTTCCTGTCACAAGTGCTTTAACCTTCCTGACCACCTCAGGGGTGCGGCTTGTAGTAGGTTTAGGGTGTGCTTTTTTCCCCCGTTAAGAATCAATCCCATACGAGTTTTACCTTTTTTTTTGTTAAGAACTGAGTAAATCCCATTCCTGGATATATTCAAAACCACGCTTCTTGCACATTTCGATGATAGCACTATGGCTGTAATTAGTGTCGGAAAGGGCTGTTACGTATTCCTCACAGAAAGGATAGATTTTCCTTGGCATACTAACGAGAAAACCAGATGCGAACACTGTGACAGGTAGCACTCGACCGAATGAACATATGCTGTTGTGGGCAGCATCTCTGCTTAAATAATAGTGACGTCATCGCCTTTTGAACTTGTCCCCAGGAATCGTGAACAACCCTCCGTAAAGTAAGTCACTGGCACTATCGGAATCTGAGGTTTGTAGCTGCACTGACACAAGCTCTCCACCATCCCTATGCTGAGCCAACTTTTCCAATAATTCTTTATATGAAGCAACCCCTTGAAATCATGACTTATGTTATTTTCCCACCTTATTGTTACCTTGTTGGCATCGGTGATCTAGAGATTATGTTCCTTGCTTCTGGACTCGATGGTTGTGGGTTGAAATCTTGCCGGGGTCGATGGATTTCTAGGATGGAAAAATCCAAGTTATATACATAATAATCTGTAGATCCCGAGTATGAATATTTTCGGACTCGTAAAAGAACTTCAAGCCTAAATTAGTACCTCTGGACAATTTTAACTGAGCTTCCTCATCCAAAACTTTAGTTGCTTACTATATGTCTCTTTTTGAGGCGATATGCTGACCACATATTACTGTCTGACGTAGTAATTAAATTAGCTTGGTTAAGAAACTCCCGCTAGTCAGCACCCATACCTCACAAAAAGAGGTATGGGTGTATACCATACTGTACTCTTGGCTATCGCGGCGCAGTCTTTCATTGATACCAAGAAGATCGAGACAAGTACGTAGATTCCTGTGCAAACATAGCAGCACATGGCGGGTATTCTTTTACGGATAACTCACAATAACGAATTTGTCTTTTAGCTCATTTATGCCAAGAAGATCGAGATAAGTAGATTCCCGGGCAACATCGGGTAATCAGCACAATTTTGTTGAAATGTCTGAAGAAGAAGTTGAATTAATAGATTTAGTAGCTGAAACTCTAGAAAATAATGGAATACTTACAAAAATTAGGGTAAGAAATAACGACTGGGCCCTTTCTTTCTGATTTTCCTACACGAAGTTTCTAAGCCCCTCTTTCATTCCCTATTCGTGCCACATTTCATTCCCTTCGCAGTCTTCGAGATTTGACTGTCTTATTGCATCTGGTTATCCATGTAGCTTAGTGGTTATACAGTATTCTCTATTAACTTGCCTGTAGTCTCTCTTTGGTCCAAATATTTTCCTAAAGCAGTTTATTTTCAAATACTCGTATTATTTTTACCATGTCCACCGCTGTGGTCTCGAGGTAGTGTGCTGCCTTGTCACGCAGCGGGCCCGGGTTCGATCCCCGGTGGGGGCAGTTTTTCTGGGTGAGGTTTTTATCAGGGTTTTTCCTCACCTGTAAGATAAATGTCAGGAAAACTTTAAGGCCCAAATGGTCCCCGAAATCATATGACCATCATCATCATCATCATCCTTATCATCATCATCATCCTTCACCGGTGTGGATAGCAACGGGAAGCTACCACACCTACAATTCCCTAGTAAAGCTGCAAGCATAGCATGAAAATGCTATGATTGCAGTGAAGGACCTGCCTTCGGGCAGAATTAATATGGATGGATTTTTACCATATACAAATGCATGTTTTGTAAAACCTAGTAACATCAAATACGCCACTGAATCGTATTTCGGCAATGAGACGAAGAAAGCCTAGTTGTTTCGTTAATTACCATTTCATGTTCTAACATAATGGATTCTCGTGATCTTGTATTAACGACTTTGTGGTCACGATCAAGAAATGTGTTTACGTTTTTTAACTCTTTGGACGATGAAGTTAATCTTCAAGTTCACAGTTTAGTCGTTTCTATAAACACAAAGACATTCACGAAGTGAAGAAAAATCATCAAATAGTTATAATGTCTATCATTGCACTAAAGACATTCATAGTATTGTTAGCAATTAAGAACATGCATTCATTTACTGCCATTCAGAAGTTGAAGGACGATGCAAGTAAGTAAATCATTAATATTTAATTTTAGGAAGTTATATTTTGAGGTTATTTTAATTATATTATTTTTGGTCTGGATATCTTACCTCAATATTAATGTTGATTTGTTCTTGGACATGTTTCAAAACAATTCTGTTTTGAAACATGTCCAAGAACAAATCAACATTAATATTGAGGTAAGATGTCCAGACCAAAAATAATATAAGTAAATCATTATTACAACAGCAGGCTAATTAATATTCTTTGTTCAAGGTAAGTTCCCAAGTGTAGACCTTAAGAAAATTGTTTGAAATATATATTTTATCTACTTGATTTACAATAGTTCATACGCGTAAATTTCTATGATGGAACATTTTTTTTTTGTTCACCGCTGTGGTCTCGAGGTAGCGTGCTGCCTTGTCACGCAGCGGGCCCGAGTTCGATCCCCGGTCGGGACAGTTTTTCTGGGTGAGGTTTTTATCGGGGTTTATCCTCACCTGTAAGACAAATGTCAGGAAAACTTTAAGGCCCAAACGGTCCCCGAAATCATATGGCCGTCGCAATCATCATCATTCATAGTCATCTTAGATTAAGCTTAGAATTAGGGACTCTCCTGGCGCACCACTATCATCATTATCATCACTCCTCATATCATCGGGAAACGTAACCCCGCCTTCAACGCGCCCCAAACTCAGGAGTGGGTTACAAGTACGCCATGCCAGGAGAGAACACCAGGAATGTCGAAAGACAACCTGGGGCATTTCCAAAAAAAAAAAAAAAAAAAAATTTGGAAAGTCAAAACAAAAAAATAGTCAAGCGCAGTTAGTCCACCGACATTGCATTAATGATTAGTGGGTTGGGGAAATATTAGGAAAAAACATACAAAACAATTTCAAATTTTGGATGTTAATGCTTCAGAAAGTTAACATAACTAGAAAGATAATGTATCTGAGCCAGGTTTAAATCTGAGCTTAGGTAAAACACTTCCTCTCTACTTAATTATAATTTGTATGCCGCCGTATATTAAACATATTTTAGGGTTAATTTTCATCATCATCATTAAGTTAACGGATGAGATCTTGCCTGTTCCGATCTCACATCTGTTCAGCGCAGCGCTTTCTTGGTCTTCCTACCGATTTTCGTCCTCCAGGATTATACATCAGTGCCATCTTTGGAATCCTATCCTCTGTCATTCTTTGCAGATGTTCTATCCAATTGTTCCTGTGTTATTCTATGTGTTGAAGAAGTGGTTGTACTTTTATTTCCTCTCTAATATTCTCATTTCTAATATGTTCTTATCTCGTACAACCTTTCACAGCCTGTAGGTTAATTTTCTAAAAAAAATAATAGATACTATTTTGGATCAACGTGTTATGTTCATTTCAAATTTTCTATGACACCCCAAAGCGTGCAAAAAAATATCGTATTTGAATTCCCTTCTGGAAAATTAGCAATTCATCACTCTGGACATTTTTTTTAAATGCTGTATCTATATAGGTATTAACTTTATTCCGTCAAACGAATTATATTTTGTGGTTTTAACAAGCTGCTAATGAGCAGATTTGTTTTAAATAAACAATTAATTAACATAAGATGTTTATCTTGTTTACTTAAAACATGTATTACATTTCATTCACAAGATTAAAAAAAAAAAGTAAATTCCATAGAAAACCATTAGACAGGACTCCAAATTTCTAGTGTCAGCAAACAAATAATGCTATTGTACCTCAGCGTGATATCCATTACACTACCAGGCGAATCCAATTCAAACACTTATTTTTCTTATATATGTATTATACTCTCCATTATTACTAGATGTCGCGAGAACTCGGTCTTCACCGCCATCTAGCAGCTGACTATACCAAGCAAGCAAATTAAAGAGAATATTTTTACCTTATAGCAGTGACGCTTTATAGATGTTATAATTAAATGTTTAACATTGAGCAATGCAAGCTTAATATGGAATGATAAGAAAAATAAATGCCTGGACGGGATTTGTGCATTTAAAGCCCACACATCAGCTCCATAGGTAATAATGCTTGTGATTATTGTATTAAAAATAGTTTTTTTTTGTTTCTTTGAAGATATGTTTGTCCCATAATAATAATAATAATAATAATAATAATAATAATAATAATAATAATAATAATAATAATAATAATAAAATTCTTCATAATTTTAATGATGAATGAATAATATTGGTATGTATTTTTCAGATCATTCTAATATGTGCTATGACAATGACACTGATTTATGGTACCCCATTGATTCAACTTGGCAGATCAACTGTGAAGAACATTCATGCAGTGAACTAAAAAATGATGAAGATTATAATCTTATCATAGAAATAAGTGGGTAAGTTTGTAGTATTAGTATTTTATATAATGGTAGCTAATATCATTAGCGTCACAATTTAAATCTGTGCTTAGCCCATTGGAATCAACAAATATTGCTCTGAGAAGTCTTTTGTCAGGCTTGATACATGCCACAAATCTATTACAAGGAACCTTCCAAAGGAACTCATACTACGGGGTGAATCATAAATATGGCTATACGTTTGATCGCGTTGTGTGATGAAAATATTACCATTACAGGAAATATGAAATTACCATTGGAAAGGCAAATATTCAAATTACAACAATGGAATAAAACAAAAAGCAGTGTAGAACTTACGTCATTAGCCAAAATGACGTTGAATATGCAACAGAAAATTACAATTGCTGCATGGGCAATAACGTATGCTAATGATCGTGAGGCCGCAAGATGTGAGTTTAACGTAGCATTGCAGCCGTCGACTGTGGGGAAGTGGAGAAAACGACTGCTGGAAACGGGAAGGATGCAGAAAATCAAACCTCCTGGAAGGCCTTGCATTAGCACGGATGCAGAAACAACGAAGAGAATTGTGGAGGCGTTCGACGCTATCCCACAAAAATCCACCCGCCAAGCTGCATGTGAGCTTCATATCAGTTAATCGAGTGTGTGTTGTGTTTTGAAGCGTGAGAAGTACCACCCCTTCAAACCGATTCGTGTCCACGAACTTAATGAAGACGACCCTGACAGGCGGATGGAATTTTGTGAATTTGATGTAAGGGAATCAGCAAACGACGAACAGTTTGAAGCAATAAAGTGACTTGCTTAGTGTTGTTGTAAGTGATTTGTTTTGTTCTATTGTTGTAATCTGAAGGATTCCCTTTCCAATTATAACATCACAT
This sequence comes from Diploptera punctata, assembly GCA_030220185.1. NCBI lineage: Eukaryota > Metazoa > Arthropoda > Insecta > Blattodea > Blaberidae > Diploptera > Diploptera punctata. The sequence continues at coordinate 1,171,376 of JASPKZ010004939.1, read as the reverse complement.
TTCCTTTAATAATAATATTTTCGTCACAAAATGCGATCAAACGTATAGGCCTAACCATATTTCTGAATCACACTGTATTATAAAAAATACTTCAACCCTAGTTAGGTTTAAACCTACAAATCTTAAAATCGGGTCGAGTATTGTAATCAGTAATCACTAGTCCATTTGGACCGACTTCCAGTATCAACTTCTTGTTCTTCTTCTTCCGAATGCAGTATTGGGTGATGATGCCCGTTCTGCGACTACAAAAACTGATCCAGTATTAACATGAAGTGTAAAGTTAACTGGAGCATAGGACATGGAATGATACAGACAAACAAGAAAAACTACCCAGGTTATTTATTTATTTTTTTTCAATAACAAGGGATTCATGAATTTCTCATTATCCCATTTGTCTGTTGGGTTTTATATGACCCTAATTGCTGGTGGGTGAGCTCCTATTACTAGGAATTTTGCAAGGATGCATTTAAGATATTTATATACTTAGCCGTAAACTAAATAAAACTTCAATATATGTTTTACAATATCTAAAGTTATGGCCTTTCAAGGGAAATTCCCAGTAAGAAGTAAAATTTGTATTCAGAATTCAATACTAGAGCAAGTTAATTCATTTAAATACTTAGGATATAATCTAACTTATAATGAGGAATGTGATATATCCTTTAAAATACAAAACTATAATAAAGCTTTAAGAATTATCAACCAAGTTTTTAAACCATCAAAAGTGCAGAGACACACAAGAATGAAAATCTATAAAATTCTCGCTAGACCCATAATCTGTTATGGCAGTGAAGCTTGGACCATCAGAACTCAGGATGATCGTCATATTACAGCCACGGAGATGAAATTTCTGCGACGAACTGCAAGTTATAGCCTTCTAGACCACCAAATAAATTCAACAATAGCCAGAGAGTTAAACAACATACCTATATCTGAATACCTCCAAGAATATAGAAACAATTGGCTAGCCCATATTCAGCGCATGGATCGTCACAGAATACCAAAACAAATTCTTCACTACATTCCTCGAGGCAGAAGATCTGTGGGTCGACCTTTTCGGAGATGGCGGGAGACCGTAACGGGCCACTGGGCCTAATACTTGAAAGGACGATGATGATGATGATGATATATGTTTTACAGCATAAATTTGCTACTGACCATCAGGAATGCCCTCCTTGTTTTATTTCAAATTTATTTTGGGAAATTTGAACATTTTCGATCATATCACATTTAGGATCTTCAGTAGTGTAAAGTGATCCCACTACAGGGCATAGGGGACCCTTGGGGTAGTAGGAGGTTTATTATTTTATTTATTCTCCAAGCACGACAGGCCTAGAAGGCCCTTGGCCTACCATCCGGCTGCTGGCCGCCTCACATCCACATGTGTTAATCACAGAGGTAGACGATCAACCAGCCAGTGTAGGGATGACATGTGGTCAGAATGTCGAGTCTCCCAGCTGTTATAGCTGGTGTTCTCAATCTGAAGCCACTACTTATTGTAGCTACCCAAATGCTTCACGATGCTGGGTGGGCACCGATCCCATACTGGCCGAAATACCATGAGAAAATTTCTTTCCCCATGAGGACTCAAACCAGCACAAGCCCCATAGCTCTGCGTCAAGGCTTCTTGCGTTAACCACTCGGCTATGGAGTAGAACAGTAGGAGGTTAAGGCTCCCAATTTTTCTAGACAATCTGCACTTGATGTCAGCCAGATTGTTAGCCCTGCGTGACAGCCGTCTTTACCCCCAGAACAAGCATCTGGTACTCATTTCCATTAGAGGCTGGGTCGACCCCAGGGCCATGGTGCCACCAGAAAGTTTGGGTCAGTTTAAAAATCTTGACCCCACCAGGACTCAACCTTCTGGTTTGTAGCGTATTGCCTTAACCACCTACGCTACGGCGTGCCCTATAGCAGTAGTGTACATATGTTTAGTATTGTGCGTTCCTACGTCATTAACAAAAACAACTGTTATTAAATATAAATATAATGAATCATGAAATCAAATCCATCCATCCATAGTAATTCTGCCCGAAGGCAGGTCCTTCACTGCAATCATAGCATTTTCATGCTATGCTTGCAGCTTTACTAGGGAATTGTGTAGGTGTGGTAGCTTCCCGTTGCTTTCCACACCGGTGAAGGATGATGGTGATGATGATAATGATAAGGATGATGATGAAGATGATGGCCATATGATTTCGGGGACCGTTTGCGCCTTAAAGTTTTCCTGACATTTGTCTTACAGGTGAGGAAAAACCCTGATAAAAACCTCACCCAGAAAAACTGCCCCGACCGGGGATCGAACCCGGGCCCGCTGCGTGACAAGGGAGCACGCTACCTCGAGACCACAGAAGTGGACTGAAATCAAATGTTATGAAATTACAACCCAACATTTGTTTTGATAACTAAGGGAAGCGATGAAAAAGTCACAATCAGATTGGTTGGTACAGGGATTTGAACTCAGTATCTGCTGAATATGAGTTTCAAATGCTATTATTTGTATCGTAAGTCTGTATTTTATTTGTTATCTATTTATAATTGACTTGTTTTCAATCCTTTTTAATTGAATCTTTGGACTGTAATTAGTTGATCGTTTACATACTATGATTATTACTTATCATAACTGAAATTCTTTATCATGTCACATATTTTCTCCACATTAACCTGCATTCTCACTCAAAAAATTCTAATGCTCTTGATTGTGACTGAATTCATAACAGTTCCAAAGGCAGACATGCTAACACTAGACAAGTAAAATGTTTTTTTTTTCTTCTTCATTGGTTGATGGCTGTATGACTTGAATACAATTGAATTGTGCATGTATGAGTATGAATTCTACGTAAAATGTTAATTTTATATACCGTACTATTATGGTCCATTTATAGAAACACATTTACAATTATAAAGGCTTATATTATTAATTAATCAATTGAGTTGGTGTTTACTTGATGAAAATCCATATTTATTAATTAAATAAAAATAAAACGTAGTTTTATTTGATTTTCATATTTATTATATAATTCAGTGACAGCTGTTTCGGTACACTGTACCTTCTTCAGACATGTTAACAAATTATTAATTGTGTTCCAACTGATCTAAGCAACAATATAACAATATTTATTTAAATTTTTAAATTTAACAAAGGGAAATCATTCAAATCAAGTTGAGAATTTAACAGTTTTTTACTACTTTTAAATTTATTTATTTCTACAGCCTCCAAAAGATCTAACTTCTTACCCTTATCACAAATATGTAAAATTTCAAAATTTGGATCGAAACAATGATTAAATTGGAATAGGTGGCTCATATTATTTATAAACTGAACAATTTGGAATAGAAAAAGTTATAAATTATAAGGCATTTTCATCATACTAATTTAATGGCACTATCAAACCCGTAGATTCATGGCCGAGCGGACATAAGTTCTCCATACATCACTATCCTGAAGTAAGGTTTTCCAATTGGCATGGATTCCCATCCCGAGAACCGAATGGGGGACTATTTTAACTCCGGAAATTTTTACCCCAGTGTAATCCATTGTCGTAATTCTTGACAGTTGTATTTTTACAGTTAAAGATTGTCACTCTTTCGACTAAGGTACTTTTGTCTAATTTGCCTTCGACTTGTCCGATATGGGTAATCCTTTCGGCAGCAAAACTACCACCGGCATAGGCATTTTTATCATACAGCTGGTGAAATTTCTGTGACCACCGCACGTCACTGATGCTCTATGTATAATTCTCAATTCCATCCAACTATTGAATCGTTGGTGGTGATTTTGTAGGTTCCTTCCTGCTCCCTCTGTTGGCCAACTGATAAATTCCCAAACCAAATCCTTTTCCCCAGAAATTTCAAAATTCATGAGTTTTCCTTTTAATTTTGTGGGTGTGAATTTTTGTCCCAAACTGTAAGTTCTTTAGATTTAGATTTATCTAACTGTTTCAATAATTTAGCCTTTGTTTCAATTATGTTTTTCTGACCATGCATGTGCAGCTATTGTAGATTTATCTATTTCTCCATTTTCAACATTTCTAAGATGTTCTTTTAGGGTCGAATGTTTGAACGCATTAGACAGTAAAAGGCGTTCTCTGCTGAGAAAGTTTTATCCAAATACATTTTGCTTACTCAGAAATCTATTCATGCGATAATAATTGTAAGCTACCTGACGAGGTATTTTAAGATCATAGCTCAAGATAGAAACTTATCGTGAAAATCCCGAAGGGAACCGATGTAGTTTGAAACCTTTGCAGCTTTATCCAAGATGTCGGACCTTGAAGACTTCGATCATGTTTTCGGTATACGGAGAAGAGGAATTTGATAGAGTCTACCAAAGAATTCAACTGGAAGAACAGGAGAATCGGCGTAATATTGCGCGACGCAGACGTCGTTGTATACGGTATTATTTGCGGGACGCAAGCGTAAATGCGTTCCTCTATAGCAGACGAAAATAACGGAAGTGGTTTTATCGCTGAGAATTCTGGGTAATTCGTTGCCAATATTACGAAAACGTCAACTTTCATGCATGACCGGTAAGTCGGCCGTTAATTCGATCTCAGCAATTGCTCACGGTGAGTCAGCTCACCAGTGATTGGAAGTAATTTGAGTAGAGACTAATGTATTTGCATACGACCCTTTTAATCTTGTATTTATGTTCCTTTTTGTTTTTTTCTATGTATATTTTTTCACTGGTCAGAAAAACACAGATTCGAAACAGATAAATCTAAGGAACTCATAGTTTGGGAGAAAATTCACATCCACAAAAATAAAAGGAAAATCATGAATTTTGAAATTCCTGGGGGAAAAGACTTAATTTGGAATTCATCAATCAGCCAACAGAGGGAGCAGGAAGCAACCTACAAGATTTCCAAACGTCAATTCAATAGTTAGATGGAATTGAGAATGATATTTAGTGTACTGAAACTAGTTTTCAAGAATATCAACAATTATGAGGTGCGTCCTAAAATCTAACTCAATTTGTTAATTAAAATAAACCCTGTAGTGCCACTTCCTTTAAATATTAGTGAAAGGTTAAATTATTGAAACAGAACTCACAGTTTAGGAGAAAATTCACAGCCACAAAAATAAAAAAGAAAATCATGAATTTTAAAACTCCCGGGGAAAACAATTTGATTTGGGAGTTCATCAGTTAGCCAACAGAGGGAGCAGGAAGCAACCTATAAGATCGCCAAACATTGATTCAACAGTTAGATGGAATTGAGAATGACACGTAGAGTATCAAAACAAGTTTTCAAGAAATCTACAATTTTGAGGCGAGTTGTCAAATCTAACTCCATTTATTAATTTAAAAAGTATCTTGCTTGAGACCATTCATAAAAATTGTATGCAATTTTATGAGAACATGCAGCCAACAATTTAGTACTTTCAAAAGAATTACACAGGAAGAAAACTATATTTTTTGACTTACATACCTTTTACCATTGCAAAATTTAAAATATATAAACACTTTTGCTTGATAGTAAGTACATATGTATACTTAGTAACATTTACTCATACCGGTACCAAATATTTGAACATTGATTTATATGATGTTTTTATTATTAATTTAACATTTCTCACTGAAAGATAAATTATATTTGGAGAGAAAAATTTTCGCCTATACCGAGACTCGAACCCGGGACCTTTGGCTTGCCGGGCCAAATGCTCTACCAACTGAGCTACCGAGGCGAGTCGCGATCTAGACGCAAATTTTTCTCTTATATATGTTGTAATTCCCTCTCACCAAATGCTTTTGAAACCATTGCTTCTATCTTTGCAAATGGCGGCTTCTTGGTTAAGAAGACATTTATAGGGAATTTTAACATTACTTTATAAAGCTAGTAAGGCTTATAATGATGTTTATATTATTAATTTAACATTTCTCAATGAAAGATATTGAAGAGAAAAATTTTCGCCTAGACCGAGACTCGAACCCGGGACCTTTGGCTTGCCGGGCCAAATGCTCTACCAACTGAGCTACCGAGGCGAGTCGCGATCTAGACGCAAATTTTTCTCTTATATACGTTTAATTGCGTCTAGATCGCGACTCGCCTCGGTAGCTCAGTTGATAGAGCATTTGGCCCGGCAAGCCAAAGGTCCCGGGTTCGAGTCTCGGTCTAGGCGAAAATTTCTCTCTTCAAATATCGATTTCTATATTCATCCATAGTAATTCTGTTCGAGGGCAGATCTTTCACTGCAATCATAGCATTTTTATGCTATGCTTTGCAGCTTTACTAGGGAATTGTAGGAGTGGTAGCTTCCCGTTGCTTTCCACACCGGTGAAAGAGCATGATGATAGCCAGATGATTCTTGGGGACCATTGGGCCCTAAGCTTCCTGACATTTGTCTTACAGGTGAGGAAAAACCCCGAAAAGAAACCTCACCCAGGAGCCTGTCCCGACCGGGAATTGAACCCGGGCCCGCTACGTGACAAGGCACCACGCTACCTCGAGACCATAGTGGTGGACTACTTCTATATACTGAGTAAAAATACATATGTGAAGTTAGTCACCTTTACCGAAATAAAATATTATGAATGTTGACAGTACTAACTAGTATAACTAGAAACGTGTTTATTTACTTGTCGAGAAAAAAATATTTTTACTACTTATGAACTTCTGGCCAAGAGATATCTACCATAAGAAATAAGCTACGGCTTACAAAGTTTTACCCTATGATAGAGGAAGAAAAGTCCTGCACTGTAGCCGAGTGGTTAAGGCAGGAAGCCTTGGTGTAGAGCTATAGGACTTGCACTGGTTCGAGTCTCCATGGGGGAAGAAATTTTCTCATGGTATTTCTGCCAGTATGGGACCGGTACCCACTCAGCATCATGAGAAATTTGGATAGCTACATTAAGTAGCGGCTCCAGGTTGAGAAAACCAGCTATAACGGCTGGGGGACTCGACATGCTGACCACATGTTACCCCTACAGTGTCTGATTATCATCACCTCTGTGATTGACACATGTGGATGTGAGGCCAGAAGCCGGTTGGTAGGCTAAGGGCCTTCCAGGCCTGTCATGCCAGGAGTTTAGAGGAAGAAAATGTATTTTTTACATATTAATCTAAAAATCACTAAAATTGGAGTTATGTGCTTTTACCTGTGGGTACAGATTATAAGTAAGAATTTACAGATCATTTTTTGGAGAGAAATGTTTATCGATCAACCTGAATGTATAAACTTACAAATAATATCATAAAGAAAAAAAATCATAAGAATTTATAGCCTAGATCTAACACTATTTCTGTTTAAAAAAAGATTTATGTAAATAGTTACACATGATAAACAAACTTACAGATAATATAGGAGAGCACTGATCTGTTTATTACAGTTCACATGAGTTTAGAAGGCACATGCCCTCAACCAATTCTCTTTTAGCATGTAGACTGCCTGCTAGCAGGAAGAGTGAGACAGACAAAGAGTATGAGCAAGGAAAAAATAAATGTAATTCAATGCATGTCCAAGGTCCAGAGGGTTGTGCATAGTTTTTAAAATTTTAATTCTTGTGGTAACTATATATTCCTGTAAAATAATTTACATCCATGATTTATTTGTTTATATTTGATTCTAAGTTTTTTAATTTTCTAGCATTTTTTCCAAGGGATAGGGATTGAACAAATAAGTATACGATCTAGACGCAAATTTTTCTCTTATATATGTTGTAATTCCCTCTCGCCAAATGCTTTAGAAACCATTGCTTCTATCTTTGCAAATGGAGGCTTCTTAGTTAAGAACACATTTATTGGGAATTTAACATTACTTTATAAGTCCACCGCTGTGGTCTTGGGGTAGCGTGCTGCCTTATCACGCAGCGGGCCCGGGTTTGATCCCCGGTCGGGACAGTTTTTCTGGGTGAGGTTTTTATCAGGGTTTTTCCTCACCTGTAAGACAAATGTCAGGAAAAAACTTTAAGGCCCAAATGTTCCCCAAAATCATATGGTCATCGCAATCATCATTCATATTCATCTTGGGTTAAGCTTGTGCTTTAGGGACTCTCCTGGCGCACTATTATCATCATCATCACTCATCATATCATCGGGGCAACGTAACCCTGCCTTCCAGGCGCCCCAACCTCAGAAGTGGGTTACAAATACGCCATGCCAGGAGAGAAACCAGGACTGTCGAAAGACAAACCTGGGGCATTTGAAAAAAAAAAAGATCACTTTATAAAGCTAGTAAGGCTTCTAATGATGTTTTTATTTTTGATTTAACATTTCTCACTGAAAGATAAATTATATTTGAAGAGATCGCAACTTGCCTCGGTAGCTCAGTTGGTAGAGCATTTGGCCCGGCAAGCCAAAGGTCTCGGGTTCAAGTCTCGGTCTAGGCAAAAATTTATCTCTTCAAATATAATTTACCTTTCAGTGAGAAATGTTAAATCAATAATAAAAACATCATTAAATGTGAGCTTATTGATATTTAATCTGGAAATTTTATTTTAAGCATTGTAATAACAGTATTGTAGATACATGTATGCACCTTGCAGTGAAAAACCCTTTGGTGTTCCTACAAACTTCCATGTGTCCTCAATTGGATTTCCAGTATTAATTGTTTACAAAATTGCATATTCTCATTAATTATTTGTTTAAGAATTAAATTAATGTTTTTATTACCTCACCTCATATCCTTTTTCTTCTAGACTGCAGTTTCAGAGCTTATCTCCATCATCAGTAGCCTCTGGTCGACCGGTGTTATGTCGTTTCTTGGCAGTTTTCTTCTTACTTCTCAGAAAACCGCCAAGAAACGACATAACACCGGTCGACCAGAGGCTACTGATGATGGAGATAAGCTATGAAATTGCAGTCTAGAAGAATAAAGGATATGAGGTGAGGTAATAAAAACATTAATTTAAATCTTAAATTAAACCTCATAGTGTTCTTTCCCTGTGAAAGTTAAATAAATTATTTGTTTCTACAGATGTGGCTCTCAAGTTATGGAAGATACAGATTGTAAAGAAAAACCAGTGAACTACAGCCTACCATATCCAGACTGTTGCTCAGTTCAGTGTGCACATTCTAATAATAATGCTTTCATTAAACATGTCTAATTTATTTCCCAGACTGGGTTGTGCAACATGACTTCTCTTATAGATGCCTCCATATTTTCAGATGTTTTAAGGGGACATGGTAGTCTGAGCATATGGTTGCTATGCAGCAGTGAAATCAAAACATGAAGGATTTTTGGGTACATTTTTCTCAGAAACCCCTTGTAGTATAGAATCATAATTTTCTGTGCTTATTATCATTATAATTAGCATTATGCATGGCCAAAATAATTGGATTATCTCTATTGGTTCAATGGGGGAAAAAAAAAATTGCATTTGGAAAATAAATAAATATTAATACTATTTTGTCATTCTTTTCAGAGTCTAAAATCCATGATTTTTAGTATAACTTTGTGAAAGTGGCGGAAAATATTCATAAAAATGTGGAATAGAAGTATGCAAAATTTCAGCTTTCTACCTCTAGTAGTTTTTGAGAAAATGGTACCTAAATATCTAAAAATAACATTTTGAGAAAATTTTATTTTCCAAATGCAATATTTTTTCCCATTGAACCAATAGAGATAATCCAATTATTTTGGCCATGCATACAGTTAATTATAATTATAATAAGCACAGAAAATTATGATTCTATACTACAAGGGGTTTCTGAGAAAAATGTACCCAAAGTCCTTCATGTTTATAGCATATAATATATATATATATATATATATATTTCAGATTTAATTTTTTTTTATAAAATCAAGTATATAAGGTAGAGATATAAACTAAAAGCCAAAATATTCTCAAATTTGTTGTGTGCATGGTGTAAAATTTTCAGGCTTATTTACTTACAAGTTCATAAGAAATAATAATTTGATTTCACTGCTGCATAGCAACCATATGCTCAGACTATCATGTCCCCTTAAACATTTAAGATTTTACAAAAGCAACAAATGTACAACCTCCACATGTAAATTCGCCAGATTCCTGGAGTGGTTTTTTTTTTTAGGTTCTGATCATGTAAGCCTTGAAACACATAAGAAGACAGAGAGAATAAAAACTTGCAAAATCATTCACTATATATCAGGGGCGTCCAAACTATGGCCTGCGGCCCTCCATCACTTCCTATCTGGCCCATTTGACATGAGGCATTCTAATAAATTAAAATACGCTAAGAGTAGGCCTGTATTATTAGTCTATTAGTAATAAAACATGATAATAATTATTAATAATTAATTAAATATCTATCTATCTTCGGGTTTTTACAGCTGCTGCCATCTTCCTGTGCCAAACCTCCAAAGCCTACGGTCTTGGGCATCTTCGATGCTTAGCCCTCTAGCTTGCATTACTGTAACTTTTTTCTGTCCGGCTTTGATTGATTTGGTCTTTTAGCATTTTGTTTTTTTTCTAATGTGTGGGGAGCTGGCTGGCCCATAGCATAAACCCCCAACCTGGAGGACCTGGAAAATTTCTGTCTGGGTTTTCCTCCCATAGCCTTTGAAGATCCCTCTTCACCGCAAGGCAGCATTTCTCTATTTTCCTTAGAGATAGGGTTGCCTCTTCCGCCAGATCCGCCGTGATGAAGAACTCCTTTTGCGCCGACTCTGCCGTTGAAGTCTTCACCGTAACCCTGGCTAGGGACCCTTACAGAGTACTATCAGTCGGAGCCAACTGAACCCTGGTTTTTTAATGAGGTTGTTACTCCTCCCTCTCCTCCTTTCTCATCTGGGCTTGGGACCGGTCATGGCGGAGTTTAATTAAATATAAATAAATAAAACATGAACTTGTGAAATATGTTATAACGACATAACAAGAAAAGTAGCAAATCAACACACTTATAATAATAATAATATAAATTTATTTATTTTAGCAGATTTCACATCTTCCTGAGCCCAATTAATATACTATCATTCACTATAATCTGTCATCCTAATCTCCATCGCTCAATTCGTTTTCCACTCATGCTGCTCAAAACACCATCAATGCTCATTTTTGGTCGTCCTCTTCTTCTTCTACCATGTGGCACCCATTCTAGTATCCTCCTTGGGGATCTGCCTACATGACCATACAATTTTAATTGTTTATTTTTCATTAGATTCACAATTGAAGTTTGACAATTCATCTTTTGTTTAATTACACCTTTCTTATTTTATCTCTTCTAGAAACCGTAATGATAATAATATTCCACAACGGGTATAATAGAACCTATGGCCCACGCCACCTTGATGTTATTTCCATTTGGCCCGCGGGACATATAAGTTTGGGCGGCTCTGCTATATATATAAAATCTGTTTGCATGTGTATACTGCTGATGAAACTAATATAAAGAGGAACTTGGCTTCAGATGGTTCATCAATTTTCTTGACTAAGGCTTTACATAGTGTATAGTTTATTTCTCATGTAATATCTTGTATATTTTAAAAATGGTGGATGTAAAAGAAGAATTGTTTCAGGAAAAGGTGGAATATAATCATGCTGGTATTAAAATTTTTTTAGTGATTTTGCAGGCTTATAACATTTTTCTGGAATTAACACATTACCAATATTATTGTCACAGAACATCTTACTTTAACTTCCACATAGAGTAAAGTTAGCCCATTTCAAACAATTTATGTATTTTAATATGACTGTCTGTTTGAAGCCTCTATTATTCTACCAGTTATATTATATGGGTGCGAAGCATGGACTCTTACTTTAAGGGAGGAAAGGATTACAAGTATTTGAGAATAAAGTTCTTAGGAAAATTTTTGGACCAAAGAGAGATGAACAGACAGGTGAATGGAGAAGACTACATAACAATGAACTATATGGTCTTTATAGGAAGCCAGATATAATAAGAACAGTTAAGTCTCGTAGACTGCGATGGGCAGGACATGTTGCACGTATGGGGAATGAAAGACTTGCATGGAAGCTTCTTGTAGGAAAGCCAGAGGGAAAACACCCACATGGTAGACCAAGAATGAGGTGGGAGAATAACATTAACTATGATTTGAGGGAAGTAGATTATACAGGGAATGATTGGAAAGCATTATCTCAGGATAGGAATGTATGGAGAGCTTATGTCCACACGGCCATGAACCTACAGGTTCGATAGTGCCAGTGAGTGAGTGAGTTTGTAAGTGAGTAAGTAAGTAAGTAAGAAAGTAAGTAAGTAAGTCTGTTTGAAACCACCGGCAAAAAGAAATAGACTAATCATGTCCTATTTCGAAACACTAGTGAAGTTGGAAGCAGTAGTGATGGTTTGCATCCGTCGCATACTGAAGGTCTAGTTTCCATATAAGCTAATGTTAAGTTGGAGTTATAATTTTATTAATTTCATATTAATATAAAATTTGTTTGCATATCATAATTGCATTCTGCAATATGGCAAATTCTTGTGTTTGGGAGTGAAGCGTGGACTATAAGGATGAAAGATGAAAGCAGACTAACAGCTTGTGAGATGAAATTTATGCGCCGAACAGCTGGCTACACCAAATGGGATCGAAAGAAAAATATAGAAATCCTTCAAGAACTTAATGTGTCACCAATACTGGACTACATCTCCAGATATCAGCTAAACTGGAAGGAACATGTCTCAAGAATGGCTAGATCCAGGATCCCCAAGGCAATAATGAACTACTGTCCAAATGGGAAACGGTCACTTGGTCGACCTATGAAAAGATGGCATGAAAACCACTTTCTCAGGCCGTAACAGTTCTTCTAGGACTAATACCTGGCAGGATGATGATGCTGATGGTATAAATTTTCGTATTCTCAAAGAGAGGACATAATCATAGATGTATCAGTACATATTCATGGATTTGTTATTTTCATTAGTATATAATTATTTTAAAATCATTAGGAAATAACATTGAGGTTTAATTTAATATTTGAGTTTGTATTTTTTAAACATTCTTACCTCATATGTTTGTTTTGTTGGATGACTGTTTCAAAGCTTATTGCTCCATCCTCAGCTTGTCACAAACTTTTTTTTGTGATAAGCTGAGGATGGAGCAATAAGCTTTGAAATGATCGTCCAACAAAACAAACATATGAGGTAAGAATGTTTAAAAAATACAAACTCAAATAGTATATAATTTCATTAAACTTCTCGAAGATTAGCAAATATTGATCACTTTTATCTCACAATTCTTGATACAATTTTGAAAAATAGAAATAATGCAAGTCAATGTTATTTATCACTAAAGATTATACACATGTTTATAGGTTAATTGTCCAACCGCTGTGGTCTCAAAGTAGTGTGCTGCCTTGTCACACAGCAGGCCTGGGTTTGATTCCCAATCGTGACAAGCTTCCTGGGTGAGGTTTTTTCCCAGGTTTTTCCTCACCTGTAAGACAAATGTGGTAGCTTTAAGGCCCATCATCTGGCAATCATCATTATCATCTTTCACTGGTGTGGAAAGCAACGAGAAGCTACCACACCTATAATTCCCTAGTAAATCTGCAAAGCATAGCATGAAAATGCTATGATACCTCTTCAATGTTTCATATTGCCAAAAAAAGGCTCCAATCTAATTCAGAATACTTCTAAAAGCTTACCTTTCACATCCATAAAAAGAATAATTAAAAACAAATATAAAATCAAACAAAACCAAGACCTACGTAATAAAGACAAAGACAAAAAATAGAATATTTTAGTAAAGAAGCCAGATATTATTCCAGAAATTCCACGTAAAACTACAGTAGCAAAATTTAGACTGCTTACAGAACATGACTATTTGGCCAAACATTTATATAAAATAGGAATCTACATGAATCGAATCCAAATTGTCCTCTATGCAACAAAGAACATCTACAAACCTGTGAAGTATTACCTGTTGGATCCACCATAGAGAAATATTGGAGACCAAGAATGCTAATGGCTTCGTTGCCAAGGCCCAGCATTTGAAAACAACAACAACATGTTTCATATTGCTTTACATATATCTGCAAATGTATTTATTTTATAAACTATTTTAATTATTTATTACTTTTCTGTTACACATTTCTTACTATTTCATTAACATTCATTAGATTTAGGGTTGAACAACAGTGGAAACTGAATAGAAATGGATTGGAAGCATATTGGAAAATTAAGACATCTCAGATGATATTGGTAGCAACTTGCTGCTTCATTGCTTTGGGTCTGTTGTCAGTCTCTCTCTTCATGCCTGTGTTGAAACCATACCACAACAGTTTTCTCAGAATATTTACTAATATATGATATATTGAGAAAAATTGAAAGTTTATGGGTTTTCTCTTACTTTAGAAACACTTAAAATTTACAAACAATATTTTTAAAGAAATGAGCATAATTGACTATGAAAATCCAAGCAATATTATCTAGAACACTACAAATTTTACTAAACACTAAAGACACTACAAAAATTTTACAATATCACTTGTAATTTTAACAATTACTTCTGATTTTTTTTTTCTTCTGCTGAAGTTTATGAGTAAGTTATTTTTTACTAGTAGAGGTTACCAGCCTCTAGCCAAACCCCTCTTCCTGGAGGGTAGGGAACTGCAATTTCGGAGTGTTTGTCTCCTAGAGAAGTTGCCTTCACTACGACTTTGGGGACTTCTCTTCTCCCCACGTAACCCTGTGGACGGGGCCCTACCCAGGTACTACCCACTGGGCAAGTGGGACCTGGAGCTCACAAAAGGGCAGGGGCGCCTACTCCCTGGAATGGACCACCTCTTTCAAGGGTACCACTCTTTTTGATATAACTAATAAAATAGCAAAATTCCAGGGAATATGTGGTACGATAAAACGATCACTAAATAATAAAACAACAAGAGAGACCCAATTGAAATTTTATAAACATTGGCAGTACCGGTACTGCTCTATGGATCAGAAGCCTGGATACATAAAAAACAAGATCTAAGTAGGATAACGGCGGCAGAAATGAAATTTTTGAGATCTGTTAAAGGGTGCACTAAGGAAGACAGAATCAAGAACACTGAAATAAGACAGGAACTTGAAATATTTGCAATAACTGATAAAATAGATACATATAGACAAAAATGGAAGTAACACATAGACAGAATGAATGAATGAAGATAGATATCCAAAACAAATAACAAAATACAAACCTAAAGGCACCCGAGATGTGGGCAGACTTAGAAAGAGATGGGCTGAAGTCGGAACGGGTCAACAGACCTAATCCATGAATGCAGATGATGATGATGACTTCTGATTTTTTTTACATATAAAATTTATTTACAAAGTAAAGGTACCCCATTAATAGGCATAAAGGGGAATGGGATCCAAGGATCCTAGTTTCATAAACAATGGAATTGGAAGGACCTAGGATGGTTAGCCCTATGCACTGGCTGACTTTACTCCAGGAATGTTCCCATTACTCATTTTATAGAGACTCAGTGGGTGCCAGGACCTGTTCTCGATGAGTGAATGAAGAAAAATTTCCACTTCTCTGCAGGTCAGGGTTGAATGTGATACGTGATCTACCCGGCCCACAAAATTTATATTCAGTGCTTCTTAAAACTTGCTTTATATCATATTTTTATTATGGATCATTGTAACCATCTTGATGGAGGGCAGACATTTTTATAACTCTTTTGCTATAAAATTCTGCAATGAACTCATGGTACTCGTATAATTTCCTGGAGAAAGATATATTTAAAAGCATGAGAAACAGTATAAAACAGGATAAATAAAAAATTCTTGGGTTTAAATAAAAATTAAAATAGAAAAACGTCACATGTTTTACTGTGTTAACTTAAATTTTAACAACTTTTTTTCATACTTGTTCAATATGACTTGTCCATTTTGCATTAAACTATTTAAAGTTCTATTGTATTTCCTCATTTTGCCATTTGATGGATCGTAGTTAAATCATTTTCTATATATAATTTACATTTCTTTCTAGCACATAAAAATAACTGTTTAATATTTGTTTCAATTCTATATGCGTAATTTACAACAATTTCTGAGACCAATCTAGTCGAAATATTAACTTTTTCACTTGTTATTAAACAGGTTGAGTAGCATCTGAAAGTGCGGCTACACCAGGTAATACTTTACCTGAAAAAAAAATGTTATTGTTAATATAAACATCACATTCAAAGTAACTATCATCCTATTCTTAAGAAAACTTCGTGTAACCATAAGCACTAGAAGGACTTTGGCTTACCAGCCAGTTGGTGGCCTCACATCTATATGCATCAATCATAGAGTACTTATCATAGCTATCTAAATTCCCCATGATTCTATGTGGACACCGGTTTCACACACTGGCCAATAAATATTTCATGAGAAAATTTTTAAACATATAAAAAATATTGAAAGTTACAGGAGTTGCATAAACTAAGCAAATTCCACTACAAGTTAGATAATGTTCTAATTTAATATATGTAGGAAATAACACTAAGATTTCTTTTAATTACACTGAGCAACAAAAATAAACTTTTTTTTGTCTCAGAAAAAAATGTGATTCTGATAGTATTTTTTCTCTTGAATTCAAATATGATATCAGGTTTTCTCCATCACGCAAGGTTTGAAGTAGATTCCAACTTTTAGCCAGGAACCAAGCATTTCAGACTGGTTTTTGGATAACTTTAAATCTCATGAGATATGAGGTAAGATGTTAAAATGACTCATTAATTTATTAATTAAGAACCTCATAATGTGTTTCCCAATTTTAACTTTGAATCTCATGAGATCGTTAAGATCTTTTTGAGTCAATGAATGAGGCTCAGATGAATAGCTTTGTTCAAAAGTTGTATCACAAAAATCTGTTTCTTCTTCTTCTTCCTTACTTCCATCAGAATCTGAGCTCTTTTCATCTAAATTCACACGTTCTGGAGGCTTTGATATGGGCAATTCTTCGCAGTGTGGAACTGGTCTCATTGCAGATTGCAAGTCAGGGTACACCACTGTATGTTTTGATTTTGACGTAATCCCTTTAATTTTTGTTAAGCAGAAAATAATTTTAACAGTGGGTGATGGAGAAATTCCAAATACATATTTGAAAACACGATAAAAAACTGCAATAAGTACAACTATTGGTACTCATGAGACAAAAATCATGTTGACCAGCGTTATTAATGAGTTGGTTATTTTGACTCACCTCATATTTCTTGATTTTTTATGCAGACCTGGTTTCATCGCTTTTGTGCAACATTGTCGATACATTCCAACAGTCGGAATCGATCGACAATGTCACACAAAAGCTAAGAAATCAGGTCTGCATAAAAACCAAGAAATATGAGGTGAGTCAAAATAACCAACTCATTAATTATGTTCTAATTTAAAAAAATTCAAAACCGACGGAGCATGACTTTGTTTGGAGGTTCTTTGGTCAACCACAGGATGGAGCTGACATCGACATCCAGGGTGTGCAACATAATGCAACATAAATCAAACCAGTCTGGACAAGCTGATGATAAAACAGAATTGTTTTGAAACATGTCCAAGAACAAATCAACATTAATATTGAGGTAAGATGATCAGACTAAAATAATATAATTAAAATAACCTCAAAATATCACTTCCTAAAATTAAATATTGTTTTTAATATGACATCATATTGACAAGGGCCGGCATTTCTTTAAAGCGGCAGCATGACTCCGCCAAATGTATGCTATAGTTTCATAAACATTTTTTCCAAGAAACATTCCAATATCTACATTTGAAAAGAAAAATATACACCTAGACTGGGGTTTGAACCCAGGACCTTTGACTTTCTATGTCAATGTTCTTCCAAGTGAGCTACCTAGGCCTCCAAACCCGTCTAGGCGTATATTTTTCATTTCAAATATAATTTGTCCATCATTATGATGTTTAATTCCAATATCTGTACAAATTTTTAAAATATGGTTTAACAAGTGGAATTCTTTTGATTTGAATACAAGATACATGCATGTCACTTTACGAATTCCCATTAATTTCCTGGCTACTTTCAAATTCCTGACTTATTCCCAGTTTTTAACATTTTCCTGATTGCTGGACACTCTGCATATGTTATATTTGAAGAGAAAAATGTTCGCCCATACTGAGACTCGAACCCGGGACCTTTGGCTCTGTATATGTATCCAGTTTTGTTGCAAGGAAACAGCAATTGTGACCATCTAAGCAATTTTCAAATTTTGAATTCCAGGTAAGTCTCTACTCTTAATGGATTGATTTTGATGGTTCACACAATATATTTTTCTTTTCATAATTCAATCATATGTACCTAGTTTTGTTATGAAAGAAACAATCATAGTAGTATGATTTTGGAGGTTTTCTTAATTTAATTGTTACATGTCAAGTTTTCCTGCAAATAAACAGAAATTGTGGCCAAGCGCGCACACACACACACACACACACACACACACACACACACACACACACACATTTATATATTCAAATACATTTGTTTTCATCATTTTGTCTTGTCTGTTAAGGAAGATTGACGAGGATTTAAAATAATAAAATCAAGTAAAAACTGTTTTTGCACGAGTGCATTTCGTCGTACTTACAGCAATGGCAACCATGACTGAAAGTTCAACTTCCTACATTTTGGGGTTGCCAACCTAAAAACTATACTGTAATAAAAATAACTATACTCTAATAGTACATATTACAAACACACATGTGTGAAGTAAAACCACTGCCCTCTATGTATACTACATACAATGTATATACAAAAAATATCCAAAAGGTAGTGTTAATATTCATTATACGAAACAAATCACTGCATTTTAAATTAACTGAACTTTATTTGAAACAATATAAACAATAAATATGTACTTGCTGCCATGTTATCATTAAGTTGGTCTCAAGGCCTCCTGTTGTTTCAACTAATAAACATTGCCCACACTGTTAATGTTAGTCAATTGTTTATAATGAATGCAAATATTTCCAACAAAGATGTATTATATTAAAATAATGTTGGGAAGTAAACATTATGAGGTATAATCATTAAAATTCATCGGAGAACATATTGTTTAAACAACTCACCTCATAGGATTCATGCTTCCATGATATCGTGATTTCAAACACAGTCATGTTCATCTTCAGCCATAACTCCATTCTTCGGCGAAGAATTTCGTCAGTCGGAGTTATGGCTGAAGATGAACATGACTGTGTTTGAAATCGCGATATCATGGAAGCATGAATCCTATGAGGTGAGTTGTTTAAACAATATGTTCTCCGATGAATTTTAAAGATGTATTATTTTATTATTATTTATTATTTTGAAAATACCATAGTGCAAAAAATAATGCTAATGCTCGGTTTTAAAAATTTTCCTCAATTCTGTAAAAACCACTTCCCAATCTTGCATCGTAATATACTATTTCATAGGTACAACCTTAATAGATTCATTCTTTCAGAATTTACTAATAAATATATAAATGTACCTTCCAGCAACTCCAAGCTGGCTCCGCCACCAGTGCTGACATGGCTCACTTTGTCCTCTGTCCCCCACTTTGCACAACACGTAGCCGTGTCTCCACCACCAATAATAGTTACAGTTCCTTTAGCTGTGGCAGCTACTACACCGTCCATTACAGATTTTGTTCCTTTTGCAAAGCTATCAAATTCAAACACACCCATAGGCCTAGAGAAAGAAAAGGTCTATCACACATTAAATGGAAACAAGTCTTATTAATAATAATAATAATAATAATAATAATAATGTTTTATTTATTCTGGTAGAGTTAAGGCCATAAGGCCTTCTCTTCCACTCAACCAGCACAAATACAAATAAATATTTGACAAATATAGATAAACACTATACTACTTATAAACAGTTAAAGATACATTAAATTTCATGTACAAACATCTTATACAATAATAACAATAATGATAATAATAATAATGATATAATAATATAATAATAATAATAATAATAATAATAATAATAATAATAATAAAAATGATAAATTATATGAGAAACACCAATTAATATATGTACCTTACACTGGGTAATAATTTCTGTTAAACAAGATGGCAAATTATCTTCTTGGGAAAAGATCAACACTGGAGTAAGACAGGGATGTGGACTTTCACCGGTGCTTTTCATTATATACATGAATAAATTAATAAATGAATGGAGGAAAACACAACGAGGACATATACCCATCAATAGGAACCTCAAACTCGATGCTATTCTTTTTGCAGACGATTTAGCTCTTCTGGCACTTTCCGAAATGATTTGCAACGATCAATTTATAATTTACAAAAAATAGGTGCCAAATTTAATATGGAAATATCAATTAACAAAACTAAAATTATGGCATTTCATGGGAAGGACCCCATACAAAGTAAAATCTGTCTCCATAATAAATTTTAGAGAGATCTAATCAATTTAAATATCTTGGATATTATCTCTCTATCTGGGATGAAAAGGATATCCCTGAAAAAGTTACTAGTTATAATAAAAGTTTAGGAATTATTAATCAAGTTATGAAACCATCCCTTGTACAAAAAAAACACCAGATTACGTTTATATAACACTTTGGCTAGACCAGTGTTGACCTATGGTAGTGAAGCATGGACACTAAAAAAACAACATGAAAGCAGAATAACGGCTTGTGAAATGAGATTCATGCACAGAACAGCGGGTGTAACACCAGATGGGATCGGAAAAGGAACACCGATATCTTAAAAGAATTGAAGACTACACCAATTTTGGAATATATTAAACAGTACCAACTAAATTGGAAACACCATCTTGAAAGAATGAGTTCAAATCGGATCCCCAAAGCTGTTTATAATTATATACCAAGAGGACGAAGATCACTGGGCCGTCCTATGAAACGCTGGAGGGAAAATTTTCTATAGGATCGTAACAGGCCTTGGCCTAATACTTGGAAGGAAGAAGAAGAAGACACTGTGTAATAATGAAGTTGAAGTTAGAGCAAATATAAATTTAGATTTCTTTTAAAAGATGCCAATGTCCGGCAGCCCCTTATTTCTTGTGGTAGGGAATTCCAGTTGCGAGAAGTGAAGATAGTATATGACATGGAGTGATGTGATGTCCTATGTTGCGGTATATTAAGTAAGAGACTATGTTGTGATCTTGTGTTTAAGTTATGGTTTGAGGATAGATACTGGAAACGAGATGATAAATAATTGGGAATCGAGGTATGTAGGATCTTAAATAAGAGAATTAGACAGTGTGATTTTCTTCTCTCTTTTAAATGTAGCCATGACATACGGGGTATATCCATATTCTTTAATCCACTTAGTGATGTTCTTTATCAACTCAAGTAATTAGCATCGAATAGTCATGAAAGGGCAAACAAATTTTGCACAGAGGTCTCTTATTTCAGGCATGATATTCTTTTATGCACAGTAATCTACAACACAGGACCCATGGTTTTAATTCTCTTCTGAAGGAACCCATACTCAGGATTTTTAATCCAGTTAGATTTGAACCTGTAAACTTTAGAATCAGATCCAAGCATGGTAACCACTAGTCTACCAAGACCAACAAAAATAGGATCTTTTGGTGAATACCAGTAGGTTGTGTATATCTGTTGTCTTGTACAAATTCACTGAAAATTAATTTTTAATGAGCTATGAAATGATATTAACAATGAAATGAATTTTCTCTTCTTCTTCATGAAATTAGGCCTTTTGACCTGTTTTCACACCAAGTGGGATTTAATGAATCTTCCCATCTAGTAAATCGGCGTCCAACACTTCTATGTCCTATTGGCTTGTACTTTAAAACAGCTGGGGGAGTCTAACTGTAGGCATTCTTTTAACATGTGATAAAATCAAATACTTCCTACCTCTCCTCATATAAATCTTCTAAGTAGATTGTGATTTCGAGACCATAATGGTCTCATCTTCAGTACAATCTTGGCAACTGATGTTATGTCAATCGGAAGAAACACTTCTTCGTCCCTCTGTTTGTGGAACCATGAACCTCTGGATCAGGTAAGAATTTGCGAGAATTTCGAAGTTCATAAGTTTTCCTTTGTTTTTCTGAATGTGGATCTTTTCCCAAACCGTGAGTACCCGCAAATTTTGATCTGATTCAGAGGTTCATTGGTCCACCAACAGAGGGAAGAAGAAGTGTTTTTTCCTATCTACATAATGTCAGTTGCCAAGATTGTACTGAAGATGAGACTGATATGGTCTTGAAATCATGATCTACTTAAAAGATTTATTATGAAGAGAGGTAGGAAACATTTGATTTTATCATAAATTAAACCTCATAGTGATTATATTTGATTATATTATATTGAAGTGATTATATTCAATGAGAAGTGTTAAATTAATAATAAAATCGTCTCATAGTGATTAATTCCTAAAAAAGTTATATTCTTTTAACATTTTAAAATACAATAGGAAGTAATGTATGGATTGAAGATATCTACAGAGAAAACAAAAATTATGGCATTTCAAGGTGTAGATCCTGTCAGAAGTAAAATTGTACTGGACAATAAAATTTTGGAGCAGGTGAATAATTTTACATATCTAGGATGCAATATCTCATATGAAGAAGAAAAGGATGTAAATGCAAAAATATCTAAATTTTTAAGAATTTTAGGGTTAATAAATTCTATCTTCAAGCCACAGTTAGTCCAAAAACATTCAATACTAAA
This sequence comes from Diploptera punctata, assembly GCA_030220185.1. Taxonomy (NCBI): domain Eukaryota; kingdom Metazoa; phylum Arthropoda; class Insecta; order Blattodea; family Blaberidae; genus Diploptera; species Diploptera punctata. Next base: position 1,148,848 of record JASPKZ010004939.1, on the reverse strand, counting down.
AGTGTATAAAACACTGGCTCTTCCAACTCTTTTGTATGGTAGCGAAGTATGGACGTTGAAATAGAAGGATATACAGAGACTTAGATCTGCTGAAATGGGATACCTTTGGAGGACTGCAGGATACACACTACTAGATCACAAAAAAAATGAAGACATCTTAGAAGAATTACACATGGAACCTTTAGAAAACAAAATTTCTGATTATAAGTCAAGATGGTTGCAACATGTTCATCGAATGGAAGATCACAGGATACCCAAACAAATGTTAAGATATCAACCTGCAGGAAGAAGAAGAAGACCAGGACATCCACTCGAAAGACTTTTGGATGGTGTTTCTCTTGAAGCCGAAACAGGTCAACAAATGGCCTAAATTCGTGAATGTACTATGATGATGATGAAGTAACATTAAGAGTTTTTTTTTTTTTCCTCTCTACATAACTTAATTAAGAGATTTGTTTAATAATTAAAATATTTTGGCGCGAGGGAATTACAACGTACATAAGAGAAAAATTTGCGTCTAGATCGTAACTTGCCTCGGTAGCTCAGTTGGTAGAGCACTTGGCCCGGAAAGCCAAGGGTCCCGGGTTCGAGTCCCGGTCTAGGCGAAAATTTTTCTCTTCAAATATATTTTGTCTGTTCATTCTTACCTCTTAGAGTTTTTTTTGTCGAACATATGTTCAGAGCTTCTTAGCTCCATCGTCAGCGATTACAGACTGAATTTTCTCATGTTGTCGGCCCTGATTCTTGATTCCTGCTCTCTTTGCCTCTGGTTCAATGAATTTGCTAATGAGGTTCTTTTTCTGTGGGAATTTTAAAGTTCATAATTCTTAAATTAATGAGTCATTTTTTAACATCTTACCTCATATTTTATGTTTCTTCAAACACGGGAACTAGTTTTCGAGAGAAGGATTTCTCATTTATGAGTCATAATGTCGGTTGAAAATGAGAGAGATTCTTCTCTCGAAAACTAGTTCCCGTGTTTGAAGAAACATAAAATATGAGGTAAGATGTTAAAAAAGACTCATTAATTTACAAATTAAGAACCTCATAATGTTATTTCCCATATTTAACTATGAATTCATAATTCTTTCCTTGTTCTTCTGTATATAGATTTTTTTCCCTCATGGTGAGTTCATTTTTGTTTTCTAACAGTTAGAAAATAGTGTTATAAATAAATAAAATACTAACATAGCATTTGCTTTGATAACTGAAGGAAGTCATGAAAAACATTAGTGAGACTGATTTAAACTCAGGACCTCCTAAATATGCATGTTAAACATTAAGATCTAATTTTATTATTTAAATTTGGGAATTTTTAACATTATGAGGTTCAATCATAAGAATTAGATGAATGATTTCTTCTTACCTCATACTTCTATGTTTTTTTAAACACAGCACTGCAGTATCAGCGACCCATTGTCACCATCCTCAGCTGTTTTCACAACTGTCAATTAACAAATTCAGCCTGGTAATCTTCTGTTAACTAATAATAAAGTTAACACCTCAGACAACAAAAAATCTGGAATTTATCAAACTGATTGCAAAGATTGCAACAGGATATATATGGAAAAACAAAAAGGAACTTGGAAACTCGTAAAAAAGAACACTTCAGAAACATAAAGAATGGAGAAATTGAAAAATCAGCTACAGCAGCACATAGTTTATTAGAACATCATAGAATTGAAAAAGAAGCAAAACTTTTGAAACATTTATCCAAACCTTTGGATTTAACAGTTTGGGAAAAAATATATATTAAAAAAAACCATACTAGAACCATGAACTTTGAGATTCCAGACGAACCGAGCATGATTACAAAGTTCTTCAAAAATACAACAAATGGCAGTTTAGAAAATGATTCATTCAAAAGAACACCAGATGGCAGTTTGGATAATTACCGGCAAAAGAAAAAATTGACAGTCGTGAAAACAGCTGAGGATGGTGACAATGGGTCGCTGATATTACAAGTACTGTGTTTAAAAAAACATAGAAGTATGAAGTAAGAAGAAATCACGATTCATTTAATTCTTATTAAGATCTAACCTAAATTGTTTGATAACTTTATTACTAAGTGTTCGCAGAAATTTAATAATAAAGGAAAATAATAACAAAAAAATGATTCTTACCCATTCCACACAATGACCTTAGCTCTTTCAATGGGAGCTTTAAAAAGTTCACTGGACTTTTGTCCAACATCCAACCCCAACCAACCATCAGGAATTCCAGTATCTAAATTACCACAACTGACTTCAGAGTCTTCAGCAAACTTGTTGCCTGTTACAAAATCAACAGGAAGATGAATCTGCACATTATTTGCTTTTGCTTTGTCCATCAACTTCTGAACAATTTTAGCACCTTCTGCATCAAATAGTGAACTTCCAATCTGAAACAAATTGTATTACATAATATACAATGTTTGTGCCATGTCTCGAATAGTGTAGTGGTCTTGCACGCTAGTACGGAATATGAGAGGTCCAGGTTCAAATCCTGGTTCAGATATTAATTTTTCTTCTCACAATTTTACACCATCACTTTTATAAGCAATAATCGATGTTATTTAACACTTTCCAATGTTGTTATTTTAACACAGTTCCAATAATGGATCCTATAATATTATGATATTCTTCTTCTTCTTTCTTGGAAGGAAGAAGTAGAAGAAGAATATCATAATGTTATAGGATCCATTATTGGAACTGTGTTAAAATAACAACATTGAAAAGTGTTAAATAACATTGATTACTGCTTATAAAAGTGGTGGTGTAAAATTCCCAAACATAGATACTTCTAAATGAAGCTGGCCTTGACGTTGGTAGTGACATCTACCGGCAGCAGACGAAACGACAATTATAGATTTGTATATGTGGAAAGAACTGTTATAATGTTTGTACCATGTCTCGAATAGTGTAGTGGTCTTGCACGATCGAATCCTGGTTCAGATATTAATTTTTCTTTTCACAATATCATTATAATATAATAATGTTAATACTAACTTGCCCATTTTATCACCCTACCTTGCCCGTTAATGTAGGTCAAGTTAGAGTGATAAAATGGGCAAGTTAGTGTTAGATGGGCAAGTTAGTATTAATGTTATTGCCATCCAAACTGAATAAGGACTTTAATGACCGGCCTTTTACGACATTTCCCATATTTATTTCATTATCCGTAACATATATATATATTTGTATAATAATATATTTGAAAAGAAAAATTTTCATCCAGACTGTCTTCAAATATAATTTATCCTTCAGTGAGAAGTTTTAAATTAATAATAAAAACATCAATATATGTAGACATATTTGAGTTTGTATTTTTTAACATTCTTACCTCATATGTTTATTTTGTTGGACGATCGTTTCAAAGCAAAAAAAAGTAAGAATGTTAAAAAATACAAACTTGTTGTTTTCAAATGCTGGGCCTTGGCAATGAAGCCATTAGCATTCTTGCTCTCCAATATTTCTCTATGGTGGATCCAACAGGTAATACTTCACAGGTTTGTAAATGTTCTTCGTTCATTTCTTCGTCTTTGTTGCATACAGGACAATTTGCATTTGTGTAGATTCCTATTTTAAATAAACGTTTGGCCAAATAGTCATGTTCTGTAAGCAGTCTAAATTTTGCTACTGTAGTTTTACATGGAATTTCTAGAATAATATCTGGCTTCTTTACTAAATTATTCCACTTTTTGTCTTTGGCTTTATTATATAGGTCTTGGTTTTGTTTGATTTTATATTTATTTTTAATTATTCTTTTTATGGATGTGAAAGGTAAGCTTTTAGTAGTATTCTGAATTAGATTGGAGCCTTTTTTGGCAAGAAAATCAGCAGTGTCATTCCAGCAATTCCACAATGTGCAGGTATCCATTGCAATTGAATTCTTTTCTGTAGTTTTGGAGTTGTTGAATCATTTTATAGCACTCTTTAATTTGTATTGACTTCATTTTGCGTGAATTTATTTATAAAACTCAAATATTAAAAATTAAACCTCATAATGTAACTTCCTAATGATTTTAAAATATGTACACATTTTTGTCAATGTCATTTTTGGTGTCTACTAGTTTGGAATTGTCAAACGTTGCAAGCCGAAACCTATCTTGAAATTTTCCCCTGAGAACCGGTGGGATGTACCATGACGATGTCCAAAAAATTATCTGCTGCTTTTAACTGCAAGGCACTGAAATCCAGCGCCAAATATCTCAAACTACTGGGAAGTAACGCAATCTGCCATCTGCACCACACTCACTTTGCTCCACTCTCTTAGTCAAGTAGGGACATTCATCTGCTTTGCACAGTGGGTTGCCATTGTTGGATTCTGAATTTGATTTCTGTGCCTTGCAGTTAAAAGCGGCAGATAATTTTTGGATATGGTTCTGGAACAACACAATGCTTCTCTGGGAGAAATATCAATGTATGTTTCAGCATACAATGGCTGACAATTCCCTTGTAATGAAGATATCTAAAAAAATTTTAATTTTTTTCATGAGAACCTCAATAGCTGCATTCCTTCACAATTGCTAAAATGATAACTTCCACAGAAGACTATGTCTCAGAATGGTTACACAATACATTTTCTCGTGTAATTCGTAATGTCTCCACATGCACAATTTTTTTTCAATGCCATGTCATTGTACCATGGTCATGGTACATGGTATGTAGGTTGTCATTTTGACATTTCTGGTGTTCTCTCCTGGTATTGGCTTAATTGTAACCCATTTCTGAAGTTGGGGCGCCTAGAAGGCAGAGTTACGTTACCCTGATGATATGATGGGTGATAAATGATAATGAAGCGCCAGGAGAGTTCTTAACCTAAATTCCAGACCCTGGGCAACCACAGAAATAATTCCCTTTAAGGAAAAATTCCTATAGTTTGACCGGGAATTGAACCTGGGACCCCATGAACAATAGTCAAGAACGGATCACTAGCCCATGAGGCTGGTCATATGCACAGATAAAAAAAAACTAAAATTTCTGATACATTACTTTTTTTTGTTTATTTTTTTAGCTGCAATATAAAAGCCTACTTACATTTACACCCTGCAGTTCCTTGATAAATGTAAAAGCCATTCCACCTCCAATAATCATTTCATTAACCTTATCTAATAGGTTTTCAATCAGTTGAATCTTATCTGCAACTTTGGCGCCTCCAAGAATTGCCAAGAAAGGTCTGAAATATAAATAAAAAGGACTTTTTTATTTAAGATGTGAGAGAAGATTTAAAATAAATCGATATAGGTAAATAAGAAGAAAAAAAAAAAGGAATCTTCTGATAAATTTATATATTAAATTTGGGAATTTTTAATATTATGAGGTTCAATTCATAAGAATTAAATAAATCGTGATTATTTCTTACCTCATACTTCTATGTTTCTTTAAACACAGCACTGCACTATCGGTGACTCCTTGTCAACATCGTCAGCTGTTTTCACGTTTGTCAATTTTTTCTTTTGTTGATAATTATCCAAACTGCCATCTGATGTTCTTTTTAAGGAATTATTTTCTAAACTGCCATCTGATGTTCTTTTTAATGAATCATTTTCTAAACTGCCATCTGTTGTATTTTTGAAGAACTTGTAATCAAGCTCGGTTCGTCTGGAATTTCGAAGTTCATGGTTCTAGTATGGTTTTTTTTAATATATAATAAATAGAAAATAATTCCTTAAAAAGAACATCAGATGGCAATTTGGATAATTATCAACAAAAGAAAAAAATTGACAATCGTGAAAACAGCTGACGATGGTGACAAGGAGTCGCCGATACTGCAGTGCTGTGTTTAAAGGAACATAGAAGTATGAGGTACGAAATAATCACGATTTATATAATTTTTATTAATCTTTTGATATTACATAAGTATAACAAAAAATCAAATGATTAAAGTACTATACCTCTCAGGGTTATCAAGAGCTTTAGCAAAGTAAGTAAGTTCCTTCTTAAGCAGAAATCCAGCTGCTCGGACGTCAAATCCTTCTCCCATCATTGAACTATGAGCACGATGAGCTGTTCCAAATGCATCATTAACGTAATAATCTCCCAACATGCGCAGAGATTCACGGAACTTCTGTACATTCTCCTTTTCTGCTTTTATCTATCATCAAAGTAATTATTGTAACATCAATTTGTGTTATAATAAAATTATTTATTAATTTCAAATTTATAAAAAATGTATAGGGAGTGACACTATGTGGTAAAAGACTCAAATTATAAAATTGTATTTGAGATCTCAGTTATCCTCAAACTACATAAAACTATGTTGTATACCTTTCAAAACATGTTCAATCTTCAGTTGCTGACGAGGTGCTATTTATTTTTTACTATTCCATACAGAAAAAATAGCATCTTATAAGTAGAGTCCGGATGTTAGGCACTTAAAAATTCAAAATAGGCAGGCAAAAAAGGCACTGAAAATCATTAATATAGGCACTAAAATTCAAAATAGGCTCTTAAAAATGTAGTACAACGTAAATTTTTACAGCCTTACGTTAAAATAAAATAGCAGGTACTTGTTATTTCGCCTAACGTGAGTGCATTGAAGTGAAAACTATCTATCTACCTGTTAGGTTATTGTCTTATTGCCATTCTTATCCTAAAATATTCTAAGAGAGAATTTATAAAAAAGAACAGTTGAAAATTTCTATGCAATGATATGTGTCATGAAGCCTGTCCATTTCAATTGATTTCATTGATATACTCAGCTAATATTTAACTTTAGGAAGTGATATTTTGAGGTTATTTTAATTATATTATTTTTAGTCTGATCATCTTACCTCAATATTAATGTTGAGGTAAGATGATCAGACTAAAAATAATATAATACTCAGTTAATTTTGAGAAAAAATGGCAAATAGGCATTTATAGGCATTATAAGCTAAAATAGGCATTTATAGGCAAAATGAACTTCACGAAAACAACTCTAAGGTCATAGGTATGAACTTATATGAAGTCACTTTTACAATATCTATAATAAATAACTATAGGCATTTTCCCTAATATCCGGTCTCTACTTATAAGCAGCTAAATATGGATCAAGTTCCAAAAGGGCTACAATGTTTTTCAACCACAGTTTTATGTAATTGAGGACAAAGGTGGTTCAAAATAATTTTAAATGCATTGAATATGAAGTAAATATCAATAGTACACAAATTAAAAAAAAAAATTCAATGGAGCAACAGCCTTGAAAGCCCCTGCACTACCTTCTGGTTGCTGGCCTCAAATCCACATTTGTTAACCACAGAGCTAGATGATTATCCAGCAAGTAACTATCTATCATCCTATTCTTAAGAAAACTTCATGTCACCACAAGAACTAGAAGGACCTTGGCTTACCAGCCAGTTGGTTGCCTCACATCTATATGCATCAATCATAGAATACTTATCATAGCTATCTAAACTCCCCATGATTCTATGTGGACACCGGTTCCACACATTGGCCAATAAATATTTCATGAGAAAATTTCTAAGCATATAAAAAGTATTGAAAAGTCACAGGAGTTGCATAAACTAAGCAAATTCCTCTGCAAGTTAAATTCATGTTCCAATTTTATGGATTTATGGAACACATGTTTCTTTTGTTATTAAATCAAATTCCAGCATTTGATCAGCATGTGGTATCCCCTAGCCATTATTAGCTGATTTCCTCAACCTGGAATTGCTACTTATTGTATCTACCCAAATTTCTCAGATGATGATTGGGCAACACTGGCTGAAATTCCATGAGAAAATTTCTTCCCCCTTGGGGACATAAACCAGTGCAAGTTCTGAAGCTCTGCAAAAAATGCATGATAGCTTAAATTGTTTGGCTAAGGTATGGGACAAATCTGGGCATAAGAGAGTTGATAAACCATAAAAAAAGAATAATACAAAATAACCAGCAAAGCAGAAAAAAAAAGGCAAATATAAAACCTTTCCATAGTTGACATATTATTATGAATATCATGTCTGTACACTTAAAACTTTTCTGAAGATCACTAATTTAAAAAAAGGGCATTTTGTCATAAATAAAATTTCTATTCAAAACTAATACACATATTAATATTTAAAGAAAATGACACCATGAGGTATATTTAATTAATAAATCTAACTCTATTTATAATTAATATATTATATATGTATGTCTGTATTCTGGAATTTTGTGGTCACCCGTAAAGGATGACACAATTGGGTTTTTATAATAAATCTTTTTCTTTATATGTCTACATTATTTAAGGAAAAATGAAATATACACACCTATTTTGAGTTTGTATTCTTTAACATTCGTACCTCATATGTTTATTCTGTTGGACGATTGTTTCAAAGCTATGCTCCATCTGCAGCTTGTTCACAAACTGTTTTTTTTTCTTTTCTTCAAATTGTCGGCCCTGACAACTTGAAGAAAAGAAAAAACCAGTTTGTGAATTAGTTGAAGATGGAGCAATAGCTTTGAAACGATCGTCCAACAGAATAAATATATGAGGTAAGAATGTTAAAGAATACAAACTCAAATATTAAATTAAACCTCATAATGTAACTTCCTAATGATTTTAAAATACAAACCTTATTTCCAGACTCATCCACGCCCTTCCCTTCTTCTTCAATGTAGAAACGCAAATTCTCCAATAAAATAACTGAACCCTCAGGAGGATCTGCACATTCATGCTCCACTGCTGGTCCCACACAATCTTCAAGGAATGTCACATCCCTACCAACATAAGACTGATGCGTACTTCCAATTCCTAATTCGTGAGATACAGGTCTATAGTGGATAAATGGAAACAAAGGAAGCTTCAAGATGGGTAAATGGATTTAAGGAATAAAAATTATTATAAATGTTATATAGTTTTTATTCATTAAAAGAGTAAATAACAGGTTCATGAATGAATGAGTCATTTTTTTTATCTTACCTCATAGTTTATGTTTTCTTAAACATGGGAACTGTAGTTTCCAAGAGGAAACATCCCTTCCATTTTCAATTGACATTTTTTTAAACAAATTAATTTAGATCCATGAATTTCAAAATTCCTGATGAACAAGACCTGATCTCGAAGTTCATCAAATCAACACCAGATGGCAACATTATTGATAGAGATTATAACGAAAATCCGGTAGTCATAATGTCGGTTGAAAATGAGAGAGATCCATCCATAGTAATTCTGCCCGAAGGCAGGTCCTTCACTGCAATCATAGCATTTTCATGCTATGCTTGCAGCTTTACTAGAGAATTGTGTAGGTGTGGTAGCTTCCCGTTGCTTTCCACACCTGTGAAGGATGATGATAATGGTAATGATAAGGGTGATGATGATGGCCATATGATTTTGGGGACCGTTTGGGCCTTAAAGTTTTCCTGACATTTGTCTTACACGTGAGGAAAAACCCCGATAAAAACCTCACCCAGAAAAACTGCCCCGACCGGGGATCGAACCCAGGCCCGCTGCGTGACAAGGCAGCACGCTACACCTCGAGACCACAGCGGTGGACATGAGAGAGATCTTTCTCTTGAAAACTAGTTCCCATGTTTAAAGAAACATAAAATATGAGGTAAGATGTAAAAAATGACTCATTAATTTACAAATTTTTAACAATGTTTATTTTTATTCTCTGCACATGTCCTGCTTATCTAATCTAGCTATTTTAATTCAGATAAATATGTCAGGTGAGTTATATATAGAATAGAAATATGAAATTATAATGACAAAATATGAAAACAACCAAAGTTTTTTTTTTCTTTTTGCAGCATTAAATTGTTATACTGGAAGTTAAATAACAAACTTTCAAATGAAAAGATAATTGATTACTTACGTATTAACAAAATAGGCTAGTAAAATGTTTTGATTATAATTGCTTAATTAGCTTTTACAAATTTAAATAAAGAAGTAATCAGTTATTAGTTAATCGCTAATCATTCACATGAAAATTAATTCATATAACACAGACTCCAACTGTAACTCGATGATGCAATAAGTAACTAACAAGCACAATTAAATAAAAGTAGTTCAAGGTATGGGCTGGAAATATCCATCCTCCAATTCTTCATCAACTTTTTCCAGTTCTACTCTCCCCATATATTTTTCAAAAGTTGTTTTTTATACATAAACTTATTTCTAATGGTCGGAAATTCCAGACAAACAAATACAATCAATTACAGTCATCATCATCAACAACAAGGATTAGGCCCAATGGCCTGTTCCGATCTCATTATAGGTCGAATTGGTCCTTCCATCTCTTCAATGGTCTTCCCAACTTTCAATTACAGTGAAAACTTAATTTATTGTTCCCCGTTTTATAATTTTCTCGGATTCATCATTAAATTTCTAGTCCCTGTACAAATCACATGTAAACTATGAGGAAAAATACCCTCAATTATCATTCCTCAATAGATCATTTCCCGCATTTATTTGTTAGTTTTCAGTCCAGAACAATATAATTCTTGCATTGATCGTTTTTAAGTGTGAAGTTAAACAATTTGGCCGGGTGGGAGAAGAGTGCCTTTTTATTTACGCACTTTAACAGTACATAATTGGCATACATACTAATAAAATACTATATTTAACGTATTTCAATCTGGGAAACTTATTATCATTTCTTTATTTTCTCGTAAATATGAAAATAAAGTGGGGCTATTTCCTGTCGTGACCACGAAGGTTACAACAGTTCTTACTTCTAACCAGCGATAAACCACCGATTATCACAAACGATGAGCACCGATGACCACAGATACACCACCGATGACCACAGATATACCACCGATACAGCATATCAGTGGCTTCAACAAATTATGTCCGAATTTGTCTTTTACATATTTAACTGCTTAAAATAATAAAAGGACGTTCCCTGGAATTCACCTACGTTAGAGTAATTGATTTAGTTTCCATCCAATGATTTAGGTTTGGTTAGCTTTTAGTTTCCTTGCATTTTAAATCTGATTTAATACGTAACATAAATTACCTCTTCATATCTGTTATTCTATGGAACATTCAACATGTCTGACGGTTACAACGTAAAATCACATTTCCACTACTTCATTTCATGATAGGTTTCAATATTTTGACGATGGTTAAATCCCAGAGGTAAATGGTATCATCAACACTTCGTAATACTTTAAATTACATCAAAAATGGCATAAGTCGCGAAAGTAAAAGCTGGTCTTGTACAACCCCACCAACAAGTTGATAAGTTATTCCACAGACAGTACTATGACTGATTGTTTAAAAAAAGTACTGTATAAGGTTGTAGTCTGGAATTTTGATGGTTGTGTTGTTTGTGAATTTCTTTTTCATCTCACCTTACAGTATATACCTGACTAGGACAATGCAATCAAAGGATCACGGACTCATTCCATTTTTACGAATACTATTGTTTTCCAATCCTACCAGTGCACACTTTTATTGGAATAACTTTTCTGAATTTAAAATATACCTAATACAGATTATGAGGTGATGGGTGAAAGACTTTATGTTAAATTAAAATTATATCTCTTAGGGTCGTATGCAAATACATTAGTTATGCAAAATACATTAGTCTCTACTAAATTACTTCCAATCACTGGTGAGCTGAGGATCGAAATTTAACGGCCGCCTTACCGGTCATGCATGAATGTTGACGTTTTCATAATATTGGCAACGAATTACCCAGAATTCTCAGCGATAAAACCACTTCCGTTATTTTCGTCTGCTATAGAGGAATGTATTTATGCTTGCATCCCGCAAATAATACCGTATACAAACACGTCTGCGACACGCAATATTACGCCGATTCTCCTGTTCTTCCAGTTGAATTCTTTGGTAGACTCTATCAAATTCCTTTTCTCCGCGTATACTGAAAACATGATCAAAGTCTTCAAGGTCCGACATCTTGGATAAGTTTCAAACTACATCGGTTACCATCAGTTCCCTTCGGGATTTTCACATAAGTTTATATCTTGAGCTACGATCTTAAGATACCTTGTCAGGTAGCTTACAATTATTACCGCGTGAATAGATTTCTGTGTAAGAAAAATGTGTTTGGATAAAACTTTATCAGCAGAGAATGCCTTTTACTGTCTAATGCGTTCAAACATTCGACCCTTAGTGTTAATTCCTAAAAGTATAAACTGTTCTGAGTTTAAGCAATCTTTAAGTTGTTACTTGCTTGATTCTTGACTCTTCGAATAATTTATCGGATATTGAAAGAGCTCCTAAACAAGTTTGTACTTCAGAAGAAAGACTTCACATCATTGAAGAAGTGGAGAAAAATCCAATGGAGAAAAGTGTTGATACAACTAATCATCTAGGCATACCAGTGTCAATCCCTAATAGATAAATTGCAAAGAAAGGGGAAATCAAGACAGCAGGTTGATAAGTATGGTACATCAGCCAAAAAGTTAAATACAGTAAAACCTTATTAAGTTATGTACATAGGAAATAACACTATGAGGTTTTTTTAATATTATATTTGAAGAGAAAATTTTTTGCCTAGACCGAGACTCGAACCCGGGACCTTTGGCTTGCCGGGCCAAATGCTCTACCAACTGAGCTACCGAGGCGAGTTACGATCTAGATGCAAATTTTTCTCTTCAAATATAATTTATCTTTCATTGAGAAATGTTAAATTAATAATAAAAACATCATTTTTTAATATTGTTTATTTTTTATTTCACTCGCCTCATACTTCATAACTCCATGCAAACCCAGGGTTTCGTCACATCATGTGACACAGCATTGAGAATGTCACAAATGATGTGACGAAACCCTGGGTTTGCGAGGCGTTATGAAGTATGAGGAGAGTGAAATAAAAAATAAACAACAGTAAAACCTATATTTGAAGAGAAAAATTCTCGCCTAGACCGGGACTCGAACCCGGGACCCTTGGCTTTCCGGGCCAAGTGCTCTACCAACTGAGCTACCGAGGCGAGTTACGATCTAGACGCAAATTTTTCTCTTATGTACGTAATTGTAATTCCCTCGCGCCAAATGCTTGAAACCATAGCTTCTATCTTTGCAAATGGCGGCTTCTTAGTTAAGAAGACATTTATTGGGAATTTAACACTACTTTATAGCCAGTAGGGCTTCTATTGACGATTTTATTATTAATTTAACACTTCTCATAGAAGGATAAATTATATTTGAAGAGAAAAATTCTCGCCTAGACCGGGACTCGAACCCGGGACCCTTGGCTTTCCGGGCCAAGTGCTCTACCAACTGAGCTACCGAGGCGAGTTACGATCTAGACGCAAATTTTTCTCTTATGTACGTAATTGTAATTCCCTCGCGCCAAATGCTTGAAACCATAGCTTCTATCTTTGCAAATGGCGGCTTCTTAGTTAAGAAGACATTTATTGGGAATTTAACACTACTTTATAGCCAGTAGGGCTTCTATTGACGATTTTATTATTAATTTAACACTTCTCATAGAAGGATAAATTATATTTGAAGAGAAAAATTCTCGCCTAGACCGGGACTCGAACCCGGGACCCTTGGCTTTCCGGGCCAAGTGCTCTACCAACTGAGCTACCGAGGCGAGTTACGATCTAGACGCAAATTTTTCTCTTATGTACGTAATTGTAATTCCCTCGCGCCAAATGCTTGAAACCATAGCTTCTATCTTTGCAAATGGCGGCTTCTTAGTTAAGAAGACATTTATTGGGAATTTAACACTACTTTATAGCCAGTAGGGCTTCTATTGACGATTTTATTATTAATTTAACACTTCTCATAGAAGGATAAATTATATTTGAAGAGAAAAATTCTCGCCTAGACCGGGACTCGAACCCGGGACCCTTGGCTTTCCGGGCCAAGTGCTCTACCAACTGAGCTACCGAGGCGAGTTACGATCTAGACGCAAATTTTTCTCTTATGTACGTAATTGTAATTCCCTCGCGCCAAATGCTTGAAACCATAGCTTCTATCTTTGCAAATGGCGGCTTCTTAGTTAAGAAGACATTTATTGGGAATTTAACACTACTTTATAGCCAGTAGGGCTTCTATTGACGATTTTATTATTAATTTAACACTTCTCATAGAAGGATAAATTATATTTGAAGAGAAAAATTTGCGTCTAGATCGTAACTCGCCTCGGTAGCTCAGTTGGTAGAGCACTTGGCCGGAAAGCCAAGGGTCCCGGGTTCGAGTCCCGGTCTAGGCGAGAATTTTTCTCTTCAAATATAATTTATCCTTCTATGAGAAGTGTTAAATTAATAATAAAATCGTCAATAGAAGCCCTACTGGCTATAAAGTAGTGTTAAATTCCCAATAAATGTCTTCTTAACTAAGAAGCCGCCATTTGCAAAGATAGAAGCTATGGTTTCAAGCATTTGGCGCGAGGGAATTACAATTACGTACATAAGAGAAAAATTTGCGTCTAGATCGTAACTCGCCTCGGTAGCTCAGTTGGTAGAGCACTTGGCCCGGAAAGCCAAGGGTCCCGGGTTCGAGTCCCGGTCTAGGCGAGAATTTTTCTCTTCAAATATATTTATCCTTCTATGAGAAGTGTTAAATTAATAATAAAATCGTCAATAGAAGCCCTACTGGCTATAAAGTAGTGTTAAATTCCCAATAAATGTCTTCTTAACTAAGAAGCCGCCATTTGCAAAGATAGAAGCTATGGTTTCAAGCATTTGGCGCGAGGGAATTACAATTACGTACATAAGAGAAAAATTTGCGTCTAGATCGTAACTCGCCTCGGTAGCTCAGTTGGTAGAGCACTTGGCCCGGAAAGCCAAGGGTCCCGGGTTCGAGTCCCGGTCTAGGCGAGAATTTTTTCTCTTCAAATATAATTTATCCTTCTATGAGAAGTGTTAAATTAATAATAAAATCGTCAACAGTAAAACCTGCCTTAGCTGGAACCTCTATAAGAAGGAAACCTGTAGAGATAGAAAAAAATCTCCAGAACGGTACGATTTTACATATAAAATATTCCTGTATAAGCCGGAAACCTTCATAATGCGTAATTGGAATGGTTTTTAAAGTACCAATAGTTAATTTTTACCTCCGTAAGATGGAAAATTATTCTTAAGTACGTTCTAAATACAGTATTAATGACCACACGTGAAAATTCTGCATATGACGCTTTCCGCATTATATTGTTTTACCTTCTTGTGTTGCCATTGTATTGCGGCGATACCCTTGCTTATGTGTGACAGCGGAGAATCACTCGCTTTTCTTGCCTGCTTACGTTACCAGCGAGGGAATTGGGAAACTCTTCAGTCTTCCTGTAGTTGAGTTCCTTCTCGCTTTTGTGTCATAAAATTGTTTTGTATTGCCGTACAAACTGAGCTGTGTTACATACACTATTTTGTCTGTATTTCAGTCAATACGTTGTTTTTAAAGCGTGCATGTAAAACCCTTACACTGTGTGAGAAAATACAAGCTTGTAATTTGGGAACCCTTTATAAGAAGGAAAACTGCCAAGATGGAAATATATTGAAGGAACCGTCATGTTTCTTCACAGACAGGTTTTACCATACTGAAAAAATGAATGACTATTTCATGAAATTAATATAAATTAATATTTTCTGGAAGTATCACTATGAGATTTTTTAATAAACTTTAAGAATCAGAAAATTTACACCTCACCTTATAATTTGTAGCATATTAAAATCTTAAAATACAGGAAACTGCTTCACCTACATTTTTGATCATTGCTTGTCACTGTTTATGAGTATCTGGGGCCAAACTTACAGCAGTTTACTAAACATGAATAGGCCTAAAAAAACTTTAACCATGATAAGAGTAATAAATTGAAAAAAGTTCTGTGCTATAGCTGAGTGGTCTAAGGCATTATGCCTTGGCGCAAAGCTATGGGGCATGCACCAACACTAATCCCCATGGAGGAAGAAATATTCTCACAGAATCAGTGCCCATCCAGCATCATGAGGAATTTGGGCAGCTGCAATAAGTAGCGGCTCCAGGTTGAGAAAACCAGATACGACTGGGGAATTTGACATGCTAACCACGTCATCCCTATGGAAGATTATCTACCACTGTAAACGACACATGTGACTGTGAGGCCAGCAGCTAGCTGTAGGCCAAGAATCTTCTAGCCCTGTCATGAAATGGAGTTTCGTTTATTTAGTTTTAGAACAGTTGAATACAATACAAATTGTTAATGAACTTGTGAAATTACTTTTGTAACTTACAGTTAAGAAATTAAATAAAACCTTAAACTAACCTGTCTAATAATTTCTTTAATTCTTCTGCTACTGGCTTCAAAGTGTACTTTAAATTTTTCTTTCCATCAGGTCGTCCAAGATGAGACATGAGGACGACTGACTTAGCTTTATTATTAAGTGCATATTTGATGGTGTCAAGGGCTGCTACAATACGTTGATTGTTGGTAATCACACCATCTTTTAATGGTACATTAAAATCAACTCTGAAAAAAAAAAATACTGCTGTATAGAAGTTCAATACTGCTGTAATTGTTTGGACTATTCTATGCGAGATGCCTGTCTATGAATCTTCCAACAGACTACTATTTATGAACTATATCGATAGTTACCAACATGATGATCTTGTAGAAGATTTCCGGGCTGTTGGCCGTGATCTTGAGGCTTGTAGTTCCCCAACGTTTCGCCAGAGACTGCGTCCGGCATCCTCAAGGATTGTCTTGAGACTATATCTGTAGATTTCCTCCCCAGAGGCGACTAATATATTGACTTAGGCTTTCACGGCCGGAGTTATTATGATGATCTTGTAGAAGATTTCTGGGCTGTTGGCCGTGGTCTTGAGGCTTGTAGTTCCCCGACGTTTTGCCAGAGACTGAGTCTGGCATCCTCAAGACAACCCTTGAGGATGCCGGATGCAGTCTCTGGCGAAACGTCAGGTAACTGCAAGTCTCAAGATCATGGACCTTGAGGATGCCAGATGCAGTCTCTGGCAAAACGTCGGGGAAGTACAAGCCTCAAGACCATGGCCCTTGAGGATGCCAGATGCAGTCTCTGGTGAAACGTCGGGTAACTGCAAGCCTCAAGACCATGGACCTTGAGGATGCCAGATGCAGTCTCTGGCAAAACGTCGGGGAAGTACAAGCCTCAAGACCATGGCCCTTGAGGATGCCAGATGCAGTCTCTGGCAAAACATCAGGGAAGTACAAGCCTCAAGACCATGGCCCTTGAGGATGCCAGATGCAGTCTCTGGTGAAACGTCGGGGAAGTACAAGCCTCAAGACCATGGCCCTTGAGGATGCCAGATGCAGTCTCTGGTGAAACGTCGGGGAAGTACAAGCCTCAAGACCATGGCCCTTGAGGATGCCAGATGCAGTCTCTGGCAAAACGTCGGGGAAGTACAAGCCTCAAGACCATGGCCCTTGAGGATGCCAGATGCAGTCTCTGGCAAAACGTCGGGGAAGTACAAGCCTCAAGACCATGGCCCTTGAGGATGCCAGATGCAGTCTCTGGCAAAACATCAGGGAAGTACAAGCCTCAAGACCATGGCCCTTGAGGATGCCAGATGCAGTCTCTGGTGAAACGTCGGGGAAGTACAAGCCTCAAGACCATGGCCCTTGAGGATGCCAGATGCAGTCTCTGGTGAAACGTCGGGGAAGTACAAGCCTCAAGACCACGGCCCTTGAGGATGCCAGATGCAGTCTCTGGCAAAACATCAGGGAAGTACAAGCCTCAAGACCATGGCCCTTGAGGATGCCAGATGCAGTCTCTGGTGAAACGTCGGGGAAGTACAAGCCTCAAGACCATGGCCCTTGAGGATGCCAGATGCAGTCTCTGGCGAAACGTCGGGTAACTACAAGCCTCAAGACCACGGCCAACAGCCTGGAAATCTACTACAAGATCATCATAATAACTCCGGTCGTGAAAGCCTATGTCAATATATTAGTTGCCAACATGTTTATTCAAGTTATATTAGGTAGGTTAGATTAGGCTAGTAGGAATGTTACATTAGTAGATATGTTAGATTAGGTAGAATAGAGATAGGTATCAGGACCCTTCATTTTTTAGATCATTTATCATAAGTTGGCTATTCTGTTTTAATAATAAGACTTGTTCAAATGATATTAAATATTTTAGGTATTTTTTATCAACTTCTCATTACATTTTCAGTTATATAAAAACAACATATATAAATTGCTGAGCTAATTATTTACATATAACATAATTTCTGTGCTTTTTTATTCAAATTTATGTAGATGGGCATCTCGCATAGATTCGCTGCAGTTTTAATATAAGTTTTTCAAAATATTATAGATGATCAACTTGAATAATAAATTCAGCTAGTAACTCTAAACATATATTTTATTAATAGTGAGTGGAGAACATATTTTTAATAACTCACCTCATACAATTTCAAATTTCTTTGAAACCAATGGTCTCAAAGAAATTTGAATTTGTATGAGGCGAGTTATTGAAAATATGTTCTCCACTCACTATTAATGATATAACCTCATAATGTTTACTTCCCAACAAATTTAAATATACATTTGGCTGTGGTACGTTTTTTGGTGGACACAATTCTACACTTACATCCTTATGCCACTGATGCACTAAACACTTGTAAACACGTTTTGTACTATTTTAAACATTTTGGAACCATTTTATAAACATTTCTTATAATTATTAAATATTTATAAATTACGCGAAATTTGTGCATCGGGTTCTAGAGATGCGGAAATGCTTCATGTAACATCCACTAGGTGGCTCTCAAATCGGAGTTACCAACATTTGAAAATAATTTCAAACCATATATAGCGTTAGTGTACGTAAAATTAGTTTATAGTTTATTAAATAATATGCATGTAAATTGTTTTGTTAGGTTAGGAAATGGGAAGTTGGTTTACGTCCATTTTTTTTAGCATTTGGGAATAAATAATATGCATGTAAATTGTTTTCTTTGGTTAGGAAATGGCAAGTTAGTTTACGTCCATTTTTTTAAGCATTTGGGAATTTATTCCCAAAGTTGGTAACGCCGACTGCAGAGCCATCTACCAGAGGCTACATTAACCATTATAGCAACTCCCGCATGAGCACTGCGATTCTGTGGAACTTAGAAGAATTCATGTCCGCCAAATAACCGACTTTTCCTATATATTTTATTGATCACCCACTATGGTTAGATAGTTAGAGATTATAGTGTTAGTACAACAGCATACAGGAGCCCTGAGTGACAGTTTTTATTAATTACCAATTTATTATATAAAACATAGTATATAGGAGAAACATAATATAGGAATTTTGGTATTTTTATTTAAATTAACACTTTCCAATCCTGGATAAAATTTAATTTAAGAAAGAAAAATTAATGTTTGAATCGGAAATATATGAAATTACTACATGAGGTATGATAGGAACAGAAAATATACAATACTATGGTCTCATCATCTTTTCCAATACTTTAAGAGATTTGACCCTTATGTAGAAAGCATTGTTGGTGATTATCAGTATGGGTTCTGGCAGGGCCAGTCCATAATAGATCTTTGAATACTTGAAAAGTGTAAAAACTATGGTTTTGTAACACATCTTTTCATAGACTTCATAGTGGCATATGATAGTATATTACACATCCAAGTTAACTGTTCACGGGCGGAGGGGAAGAGTTTTAGCGCTAGTGTCGCCGATCTACTGAATCTGTGGAAGGGATGTAGGAGAAAACTATACAACCAATCACGTATTGAAATTTTCCAACTATAAATGTGGGGGGAGAATATCTATACACGTGTGAAAGATCTTAACATGGTTGTCAAATTAGTCATTTAAGCATGGAACGCTCAAGCGGTCGGATCATTTAAAATCACAGTATTTGTCGTCTCTCTGTTACCAGCCTCGCAATAAATCACAAGTGGCAACATGTAATGAGAAGGGTAAGGAAGGGACAGCTCATTCCTAAACGTAACCCCAAAAGTAACAGGGTTGTCAAGTTAGTCATTCTGCCACTGACCACGCAGAACAACGGATCATTAAAATACAGTATTTATCAGCTCTCTACCTGCCAATCAAACAACATAATACAGAGGGCAGGAAGTGGCAACATAGTAAGGAATAGCAAGAGAAAGACTTTGTTAGTTAACATATTTTCCGCCTGCACAAAACACTTGGATGGGTAATAGACAACTCAACTATATATGACAATGAAGGAATTCCAGATCACAATAAAACTTATTAATTCCAATTAAAGCTATTATGAGTAATGCTAGAGGACAGATCAGAATCCAGAATACGATGACAGTTTCTCAGTTAAAAATGGTGTTAAGATAGAATAACGCTTCTGCATGTCTACTTGCCCAGGAAAAAATATGAGATTCTGATCTCAACAGAAGAGGATCTATTTTCTATAAATCAGTTGAAATCCTCGTATATGCTGATGAAATACATATTATAGCAAGAACTCAGATGACTCTGAAGGCTGCTTTTATTAATTTGCAAGAAGCAAAGAAAGTGCATATATTTGTAAACGAGAACCCCAAATATATTTCAGTTAACAGGAAAGATTGTTACTGACTATTCCCATCAGAACCTAACAAAATGAAGTAATTTTTTTGAAATATGGTTTGGAATTAATTGCAAATGTAAGTAATACCAATTTCACTGCCATCTAGAGTTAGTAGCATTAAGCATTCGCGCATACAAAACTGCGATTTTGTAGAACTACATTCTCATTTTGTGAAAATATATGAATATTTAAAAATTGTAAGGAATCTTTAGAGGATTGTTGCAAAATATTTAAAATAGTACGAAATGCTATTACAAATGGTAAAGTGTGTAGTGCAACAGTGGCATCAGAATGTTGTATGAAAAATCATAGAGAGATACACTCTAAACTTGAGCCAAACAAGCATTCTTTTTAATCTTAACCCATAATTATTTTTTAAATAGATTCTGTCATTTGGATTTTTAACCTAAGTTTTAAATAAATAGAGGTCAATTATATTACTTACCTCATTAGAATCCGTTTACCAGCCAGATTTAAGGAATCAATTGACAGTTTGTTTAAAGCCATTGTTTTACTTAAATTTTCCTAATTTACAAAAAAATGTATCTTCACTATCTTCCGTAAAACCGGCACAACAACAAAACCTGAACACAACCCACCTCCAGCAGAAGTCACCTTGAACGACACAAGGTCATCGTTCATATTTGATACAATTGACGTAAAGAGCCATAAGAAAATCCGCTACATGTTTAAATATTTTAAAGATTTTTAAATGATAGAAATTACAATAATTTCATTAATATTCAAAAACAATTGAATTTTAAAAGACCATCGCTTGATTGTGATAATCAATTAAATCGCTTTAAATTGACCAATCAGATCACTTACCGATTGCTAAGACTGTTAATAACCATAGAACATGCAGCTGCATAGAGTAATACCACAACTCCAATAACAAAATATCGCTAATTTTATTAAATTAATCATATATACTATTTCAAATGCCAGGCTTTTTGTAACACAAAAGCTACTTTGTAATAATTATTAATTGCATTCACCCACTAAACGCCGCTAATATTTATTATCCATGTACATTCAAAATCTTTAAGCTAAGCAATGTTGGCGGCTATGTTGGTATATATATAACGACACACTACGCTAGCTCAGTTGATAGAATGCACCCCCTTTTAGCTAACTTACTGGCACTATCGAACCCGTAGGTTCATGGCCAAGCGGACATAAGCACTCCACACATCCCTATCCTAAGCTAATGCATTCCCAGTAGTAGTCCCCGCCCAGAACCGAAAGGGAGATTATTTTACCTCCGGAAAATGTTAGCCAATGAAACCCATGTCCGCATTTCTTGATGGTTGTACAGTAATTAACACGAGTTTTAAAAAAATACATAAATGACTACGGACTTTTGAAGTATCAGTTTGTAACAAACATTCACAAATTTCCCTTAATTAAAGTTCTTCATTGTTATCTGTCCTCTGTCTTCATCCAAATTTCCTCACTGAATTCTGAATGATATTCTTCCAGGATGTTCTTGGTCTTCCTTTTCTGCTCCTTCTTTCAATGTTCCATGCATAAAAACAGCCTTTGGTAGTCTTCCATCCTGCATTCTTCTTACGTGTCCATACCATTTTATCTCATCTATTATAGTACTTCTTTCTGCATTAATCCA
This sequence comes from Diploptera punctata, assembly GCA_030220185.1. Taxonomy (NCBI): domain Eukaryota; kingdom Metazoa; phylum Arthropoda; class Insecta; order Blattodea; family Blaberidae; genus Diploptera; species Diploptera punctata. The sequence continues at coordinate 1,126,848 of JASPKZ010004939.1, read as the reverse complement.
TTTTCTAATTTCCATATTTCTAATTCTTTCCAGTTGAGATTTTCTGGCAGCTCTTCTCCAAAAATCCATTTCAACTGCAGTTAATTGTTGGCATGTTGTTGTGTCACTGTCCAAACTTCCGATCCATATACCATTATACTTTCTAGTATGGACTTATAAATTAGTTGTTTTGTTCTGTTAATGATGCTTTTACTCCATAACATTCCTATGGTTTTTCTTCCATTACTGATCTTTTTTGCTATTTCTTTATTTGATGTTCCATCTTTTCTATAATTGATCCCAAATAACAGAAATTATCGCTCTTCTTTATCTTTACCCCATCAACATATAATTGATCTGGTTCATTTGTTAAATACTCTGTTTTTTTTATATTCAAACCCCATTTTTTATATGTTGTTGACAACTGATTACTAGAGTCCGGATGTTAGGCACTTAAAAATTTCAAAACAGGCAGGCAAAAAGGCACTAAAAATCATTAATATAGGCACTAAAAAATTCAAAATAGACACTTATAAAAATGGACCACAACGTAAAATTTTACAGCCTTACGTTAAGAATATAAACATATGATAAAAACTTACTGTACCAACTGAAAATATTTATATTATACTTTATTTAATAAAAATTACATACCACTGACGTACACTGTAGAGTTGTTTCATTAGAGCACTTGTTCACTGTCAACACAGTAAGCATCTAGTATAATGCAGCAGTTAACCATGTACCCCATCTAGTTAGAACAGGTTGTGGAGGTAATGCTAGTTCTGGTGCAACTTCTTTGAACAACTGAACTCTGGATGGAGATTTGATAAATGCCTTTTACTGTTGGAAATCAAGGCAACAGACCACGAATTTCCTCACAGATTCTATGCAATGCACGGTTAAGACACGTTACATGAAGCATGTTGGGGAACAGGACTTTGAGGATCTTGCCAGCTTTCTTCATGTAGGCCACAGCATCAGATGTAAACAGAAGAACGTCGCCATATTTTATTCCATCAGGCCACAGTATATTCAATGCTGGGGTAAACACTTGCGCAATAGTTGAACTGTTAGTTTAATCTAATTGTTCACAAGCCAATAAATATATTTGAGAGGATTGATCATAGCCCATAGTGCCAATTACAACATTAGCAATAAATCGACCAAAGGGATCTGTACTCTCGTCAACTGAAATCCATATTTTCTTCCCATTGACCCCTTCTCTAATTCTACTAATGGCATCATTGTAACAAACATCAACATACGATTTACGTAACGTGCTTTCATTTGGGATTTTTTCTTTTATGTACTTATGTAAGAAATTCTTTAAAGTCGTATTTTCTAGTTTTTGTAACGGGATACCAGCTGAGATAAATGCTTTGCAGAGATCCACTGAAAACTGTGACTGACGTTTATTGATAGCATATGAAGATATCAGAGATGATTTTGGAATTTGTTTTGCCTTTTTACAAAGAGCAGACTTATGTTTTGCAGTATGTATGTGCTGCGTAACATGACAGTTCTTAGCACAATTCACAGAAATTTCACATACTTTGCAGTACAATATTACACCGTCATTTGTGAATATTTCTGCACCAAATTCTTTCACGAAATTGGCCAGTTTGTCTTTCACTGTTGTCCGTTCTTAGGCAGAGTAAAACAACTGTTTTAAAGGTAAAAAGAATAAGCCACATACACTTGTCACACCACTTTATCTTTGAAGCATTTGTCTATGAATGAGGACAGTTGGGAGACACAAAAAAGCTTGAGCCACCTACCCTCTTTGTCACTCAGCAATATTTGTATTGAAAATAAGCAAAGCTATACTTTAGAATAATACAATGGGACATAGCTCAGGGCTATTTCGCTTAACGGGTGAGTGCATGAAGTGGAAAAATAAAATAACCGATACTTGTTATTTCGCCTAATGGGAGTGCATTGAGGGGGAAACCATCTACCTGCTAGGTTATTGTCTTATTGCCATTCTTATCCTAAAATATATTATGAGAGAATTTATAAAAAAGAACACTTGAAAATTTCTATGCAATGATATGTGCCATGATTGTCCATTTCAATTGATTTCATTGAAATACTAAGTTAATTTCGAGAAAAATGGCAAATAGGCATTTATAGGCAAAATTAACTTAATGGAAAACAACTCTAGGATCATCGGTATGAACTTATATGAAGTCACTTTTACAATATCTATAATAAATAATTGTAGGCATTTTCCCTAACGTCCGGTCTCTACTGATTACACATGCAATTTGCATCTTCTCCATCCTGGGTTATAATTATCTGATCGGCAAAAAGTAAGTGAAATATTTTTTTGTAGATACCTTCTTTCTGTTAATTCATTGACAACATGAGTTCAAATATCATGTGTATGTTGGTTGCATCCCGTTATTCCAAAGTGTAAACCGTTTCGAGTCTGTTGGTGCATGCCCATGGTGTATGGTTGGAACTTGGAAAAAAAAAAAAAAAGTCTTGTCACATGTTGTAAAGTCACCATCATTATCATCCTTCATGGATTAGGTCTTTGACTGTTCCGATCTCACATCTGTTCAGCCCAGCGCTTTCTTAGTCTTCCCACCAATCTTCGTCCTTCAGAATTATACATCCGGCTTATTCAACTGAGACTTTTGAGAAAGATTGTTTTATGTGGTGGATTTCCAGCCCGATGCACAAACCCAACCTGGAGGACCGGAGGTTTTCTGTTGGGTTACTTTCTCCTAGGCTGACGAGAGTCCTCGTCCCGGGTTTATTTTTGAAGTTTCTCCTTCTCTTATACCCTTACCAATACTCAATGCGTTGGGGCCTTGTATCGATAGCCATGTCTCGATCCGTCATATTCAGTTAAAGCAGGACCACCTCTTGCAGGATGTGGTTCTTCACCACGAACGGACGGTATTGGTTATGGCTTCATCAGAGATAAATATCTTACATTCCATCAACCAGTAAAATTGAACCATGAATTTCTGCATGACGGACATTTGATGTAACATGGTGTGGGAATCCATGTTTTTCTGAAGACAAGAGTGCGCCCAGTCCCCCGGTTTATTTCTTGATATGTATTTCAAGTATCAAGAAATAAACCGTATTACTCCGTTGTTTTTGCACATTGGAGGGGTGTCCCAACCCGCCGGTTGGTCATTGTCGCTGGTAATTCTTATCTTCAGCAATATCAGCGTGAAATTTGGAGAAAAAAATGGTAACCGTAAATAACATTACCTTTTATTAATTAAGCCGAAATAATTTGAAGATATAAAAAAACTGTAAAGATAACAACCTGAACCCCTATCTGGCCCACCGGATCTTGTGGTCATGTCAGCACGTTAGTGCAGCCCAACTTATTGGCAGACTCGTGGAAAACAGTGGCAGTTGGGCACCGCTGGGCCACGAATAATTTCCCGTATCCCCACAGGCGGAGGAGTTTATATGGACAGTTGAGCTACAGCCAGTTAGGATGTGGAGGGTGTGTGTGTGTGTGTGTGTGTGTGTATGTGTGGGAAGATGGCAGAATCACCCTTTTATGTATCGTTCCTCTCCTTCCCCCGAATCCAGGTCCGTGGAAAAGCTGAGCCCTCTCTGGTTCATCAGCTTGCCACCCAACCTGAATCCAGATGGGTCCCAGTCCAGGCTATTCCCTGTGCTGAGTGCAGGAGGGGAAGGACCCGGGGTCTGTCCATCGGAAAGGCAGAATCCTCCCTTTATGTATCCATTCCTCTCCTTCCCCTGAATCCAGGTCCGTGGAAAAGCTGAGCCCCATTCGGGTTCATCAGCTTGCCACCCAACCTGAATCCAGATGGGTCCCAGTCCAGGCTATCCCCTGTGCTGAGTGCAGAAGAGGAAGGACCCGGGGTCTGTCCTTTCCTGGCTGGAGTAGGATGTGTGATTTTTTTGTGGGTGTGTCCTTTGTTTTTTTTTTTTGGTGTCTGCATGTTTCTTTTTTGTGGATGTGTGTGTTTTTTTTTTTGTGTCTGCATGAGTTTCCTTTTTGTGGGTGTGTTTCTTTTTTTTTTGGTGTCTGCGTGTGTTTCTTTTTTTTTTCGGTGTCTGTGTATGTTTCTTTTTTGTGTCTATGTGTGTTTCTTTTTTTTTGTCTGCATGAGTTTCCTTTTTGTGGGTGTGTGTTTCTTTTTTTTTTTGGTGTCTGCATGTGTTTCTTTTTTTTTTTGGTGTCTGTGTATGTTTCTTTTTTTTTTCGGTGTCTGCATGTGTTTCTTTTTTTTTGGTGTCTGTGTATGTTTCTTTTTTGTGTCTATGTGTGTTTCTTTTTTTTGTCTGCATGAGTTTCCTTTTTGTGGGTGTGTTTCTTTTTTTTTGGTGTCTGCGTGTGTTTTTTTTTCGGTGTCTGTGTATGTTCCTTTTTTGTGTCTATGTGTGTTTCTTTTTTTTTTGGTGTCTGCGTGTGTTTCTTTTTTTTTGGTGTCTGTGTATGTTTCTTTTTTTTTTTCGGTGTCTGTGTATGTTTCTTTTTTGTGTCTATGTGTGTTTCTTTTTTTTTGTCTGCATGAGTTTCCTTTTTGTGGGTGTGTGTTTCTTTTTTTTTTGGTGTCTGCATGTGTTTCTTTTTTTTTTTGGTGTCTGTGTATGTTTCTTTTTTTTTTTTCGGTGTCTGCGTGTGTTTTTTTTTCGGTGTCTGTGTATGTTCCTTTTTTGTGTCTATGTGTGTTTCTTTTTTTTTTTTTTGGTGTCTGCGTGTGTTTCTTTTTTTTTTGGTGTCTGTGTATGTTTCTTTTTTTTTTCGGTGTCTGTGTATGTTTCTTTTTTGTGTCTATGTGTGTTTCTTTTTTTTTGTCTGCATGAGTTTCCTTTTTGTGTGTGTGTGTTTTTTTTTTGGTGTCTACATGTGTTTCTTTTTTTTTTGGTGTCTGTGTATGTTTCTTTTTTTTTTTTGGTGTCTGTGTATGTTTCTTTTTTTTTCGGTGTCTGTGTATGTTTGTTTTTTTTTCGGTGTCTGTGTATGTTTCTTTTTTGTGTCTATGTGTGTTTCTTTTTTTTGTCTGCATGAGTTTCCTTTTTGTGGGTGTGTTTCTTTTTTTTTTGGTGTCTACGTGTGTTTCTCTTTTTTTTGGTGTCTGTGTATGTTTCTTTTTTTTCGGTGTCTGTGTATGTTTTTTTTCGGTGTCTGTGTATGTTTGTTTTTTTTTCGGTGTCTGTGTATGTTTCTTTTTTGTGTCTATGTGTGTTTCCTTTTTTTTTTGGTGTCTGCGTGTGTTTCTTTTTTTTTGGTGTCTGTGTATGTTTCTTTTTTTTTCGGTGTCTGTGTATGTTTCTTTTCTGTGTCTGTGTGTTTCTTTTTTTGTGTCTGTGTGTGTTTCTTTTTTTTTCTTGGTGTCTGTGTGTGTTTTCTTTTTTTGTGTCTGTGTATGTGTTTCTTTTTTTGTGTCTGTGTGCGTTTCTTTTTTTTATGGTGTCTGTGTATGTTTCTTTTTTGGTGTCTGTGTAAGTTTCTTTTTTTGGTGTCTGTGTGTTTCTTTTTTTTGTGTCTGTGTGTGTGTTTCTTTTTTTTTGGTGTCTGTGTGTTTTTTTGTGTCTGTGTGTGTTTCTTTTTTTTAGTGTCTGTGTGTGTTTGTTTTTTTTTGTGGGTGTGTAGGTGTGTGTGTGTGTGTGTGTGTGTGTGTGTGTGTGTGTGTGTGTGTGTGTGTGTGTGTGTGTGTGTGTGTGTGTGTGTGTGTGTAGCTGTGTGGGAAGATGGCAGAATCCCCCATTCCTCTCCTTCCCCCGAATCCAGGTCCGTGGAAAAGCTGTGGCCCTCTCGGGTTTATCAGCCTGCCACCCAACCTGAATCCAGATGGGTCCCAGTCCAGGCTATTCCCTGTGCTGAGTGCAGGAGAGAAGAACCCGGGGTCTGTCCATCGGAATGGCAGAATCCCCCTTTTATGTATCCATTCCTCCTCCTTCCCCCGAATCCAGGTCCGTGGAAAAGCTGAGCCCTCTCGGATTCATCAGCCTGCCACCCAACCTGAATCCAGATGGGTCCCAGTCCAGGCTATTCCCTGTGCTGAGTGTAGGAGGGGAAGGACCCGGGGTCTGTCCATCGGAAAGGCAGAATCCTCCCTTTATGTATCCGTTCCTCTCCTTCCCCCGAATCCAAGTCCATGGAAAAGGTGAGCCCCTTTCGGGTTCATCAGCTTGCCACCCAACCTGAATCCAGATGGGTCCCAGTCCAGGCTAACCCCTGTACTGAGTGCAGAAGAGAAAGGACCCGAGGTCTGTCCTTTCCTGGCTGGAGTAGGGATCGTAAAGGCAGAATCCCCCCTTTATGTATCCGTCCTCTCCTTCCCCCGAATCCAGGTCCGTGGAAAGCTGAGCCCCTCTCGGGGTCATCAGCCTGCCACCCAACCTGAATCCAGATGGGTCCCAGTCCAGGCTATTCCCTGTGCTGAGTGCAGGAGAGGAAGGACACGGGATCTGTCCTTTGATCCCAAAGGCAGAATCCTCCTTTTATGTATCCATTCCTCCTCCTCCCCCGAATCCAGGTCCGTGGAAAAGCTGAGCCCCTCTCGGGTTCATCAGCCTGCCACCCAACCTGAACCCAGATGGTCCCAGTCCAGGCTAATTCCCTGTGCTGAGTGCGGAGGGGGAAGGACCCGGGGTCTGTCCTTTGATCGGAAAGGCAGAATCCTCCCTTTATGTATCCATTCCTGCTCCTCCCCCGAATCCAGGTCTGTGGTAAAGCTGAGCACCTCTCGGGTGCATCAGCCTGCCACCCAACCTGAACCCAGATGGGTCCCAGTCCAGGCTATTCCCTGTCCTGAGTGCGGAGAAGAAGGACCCGGGGTCTGTCCTTTCCTTCTCCAGCCCTTGGGAGGAAGCCCTAAAACACACCCACCCAGCCTCTCCACATCCTAACTGGCTGTAGCTCAACTGACCATATAAACTCCTCGCCTGTGGGAATCCGTGAAATTATCCGTGACCCAACAATGCCCATCTGCCAACTGTTTTCCACGAGTCTCTCAATACGTAAGTTGGGCTACGCTATCGTGTCGAGATGGCCACATGATCACTGACTGTATCCTGACCACATGACAGGTGCTAGATACTCGAACTAAAGCCTAACATGTGCTAATCACATAACCCAATCCACGAACGTAAAATAACATCAATAGCATGTTTAACTTCCCTCTTTGGAAGAAAGTTTACTCCACTCAATAAAACGGGATCGCCACGGACAATTCAGCCTACCGCCCCCCCCCTACTGGAGTCATCTAGCGACTCTATACGAGACCGATATTTACCCACCGATCTTATATTACAATAATAATGACGTATTATGGGGCCTACATGTAATATATAGTCCATAATTTTACTAGTCTCGCCTGACACGGCAGTCAGGCGTTTATTGGAACTAAAGGTTGTTATCCCAACAGTAGATTACTTACCTCCTTCATTCTTCTTTAATCCTCTTGAAATAATTTGTCGTTTTAAATAAACACATTCATAACTAACCGTTTCCAGGATTTCACTTGATTATTACATTTTATTGTTACGAAAAAGTAATAATAAGTTGTCTTAACAACTATTGCAGAATCCGGCTGAGAGGAGTTAAGTGTGGGCTGCATTTGATACGCATCTGTTTCTAAGTAACTAAATTTTCATTATTGCGCCTTGATCGGGCCTGTCCAATGACACAAATTACAAATATATATATATATATATGTATGTGTGTGTGTGTGTGTGTGTGTGTGTGTGTGTGTGTGTCGCTGTGATTTCGAGGTAGCGTGCTGCCTTGCCACGCAACGGGCCCGGGTTCGATTCCCGGTCGGGACAAGCTTCCTGTTTTTTTCGTCACCTGTAAGACAAATGACAGGTAGCTTTGAGCCCAAATGGTCCCCGAACATCATCATCAATATCATCATCATCCCCGGTGTGCAAAGCAACGGGAAGCTATCACACCTGTAATTCCCTAGTAAAGCTGTAAAGCATAGCATGAAAATGCTATGGTTGGAGTGAAAGACCTGCCCTAGGTCAGAACACTATATATAAACCAAAGTTTAACATAAAATTCGTAATAGTTAAACCAGAAATTTAATTTCTTAGAAGAAAAGTTAAATTCTACAATTCCATAAAATGGCGACAGAACATTTCATTATTCAAACAGGCAGTAATACTATCGACTAAAAGCGACAAATACTTATCAAAGTCTTCTTACTCCAGCTTGAGGTTCTTTCGCGTGTCGTAAAACTGAAACTCGGGTCTGATAACTTTACTTCTCATCCGAGGGTAGCTATACACAAGATTTTTCACTTGAAAAAAAAATCATCAACTCTAACCGAATTAACTACGTTAAAATCATGTTATACTGTAGAACAAAGAGTAATTTATTTCGCAACTTCCATGACAATGATTTATTCCATAATCCTAGACTGTATAAGACAACCATACATTTATCTAATTTGTAATTAAGCTATTCTTTAATACTGTCATTATCGTTCCAAAGCTTTCTGGTTTTCTGCAAATATTATTTTAATCTTCATTTTAGAATGTCCTAATTTCTACATCCCTGTCAATATTCAACACATTGCACAGTGATCCAGAATGCGAAAAAAATCGGCAAAAATCTGGAAGTCACTATTTGGGCTACAAATCAATCCACATGTGTAAGATTAACAATTTTAAGAGTAAAAAATCTGGGTCTGCACATTTGATGCGAGGGCCTTTAATTAATTGTTATGTGCAAAATATTCGTTATGACTGATTTAACAAATACAATTTATTTGCGAGATACTGTACTTTGAAAAGTGGATTAATCTACAGTCACAAATAGGCATATGCATTCAGAAAATAATAATAATAATAATAATAATAATAATAATAATAATAATAATAATAATAATAAGAACTGGATCATGTAATGCAACTATATGCCAGGTTGTATGATCCAACAAATTCTGTAATTGCACATCTGCTGAAGATTAGCTAAAAATCCTTACTAGGGTAACAACGTTCTTTGCTTTATTGGATACGATTAAATAACCGATAGATATTAGCATGCCTTTCTTTTGATTGTGCTCTTATAGGCTTATATTGCATTTAGCATAAATTAGCTTCAATAATTAACTAAATAACTTCAGTTTCATTGCAATGTTTTACTTGGAGTTGTGATTTTGATAATTTCGAAAATTGAAGGGTTTTTTTCTGTTCTTGTTGGAGTTGTTTAGACGAGTTTTCACATCTATCCTACTATCAACTAAAACACATCACTATCAACTCATTTCACTTTAGTTAAGTATTTTGCTGCAGAACAGCGACACCTCTACACGGACTTTTTTTTCATATAATATTCAGATATACTTTCAATATTTATAGAATTTAACACAAATTGAAACAAATGTTTGATTTGATTATTCCAAGCTTCACCTGATTTTTCACGGAGAGCTTCGTACAGTCCCCTTCTAGATTTGTAGAATTCCATAAAAGACCACCGCAAATTACACAACTGGATAATAATATGTATGAAAGTTTAGATATTAGCAAGCTTAAAGAAATGCCTTATTTCACGAACATTGCACTACTGCTATCAGCTGCCAGTTATTGTAGCGACAGATTTCCCGTCCTGGTTGCAAGCGCACACACGCTAACTGGCGGCAAGGTCACGCGGTATCTGTACAAGACGAGTTCATTAATGTGCTGCGTAAATCTAAAGCTGTAGGCCCTAAACTATTGCAAAAGTTTTCACCCGCGCCAGTTTAGCAACACTTTAAATTATGCTTGGGTATAGAAATCGTCGTGGGAAATGACGGCGAAAGCGTTATAACTTATAACTCAAGATGACTTTCGTTTTTTCAAGTCCGAAATAAAACTTATTAATTATATTAAAATTCAGATGTAGCTCTTTGTTCGTGCATTAGCAAGAAGGTATAAGTATATTTAACACAATTATAGTGAGAGGCATTAAAATAATTGTCATAAGTAATGCCACGAGTGATTTCCAAATTATCGATAAATTCACGACTCACGAAGTGAGATCGTTAAGATCTTCTTGAGTCAATAAATGAGCTCAGATGAAACAGCTTTGTTCAAAAGTTGTATCACCAAAATCGTTTCTTCTTCTTCCTTACTTCCATCAGAATCTGAGCTCTCTTCATCTAATGTCACATGTTCTGGAGGCTTTGCTATGGGCAATTCTTCGCAGTGTGGAACTGGTCTCATTGAAGATTGCACGATTGGGAACACCACTGTATGTTTTGATTTTGACGTAATCCCTTTAATGTTTGTTTTATTTAAAAAAGTAATTATTTAAATCCATTAATTGAAATTTAAATAAAAAACTGTGGGTGATGGAGAAATTCCGAATACATATTTGAAAACACGATAAAAAAACTGCATTAAGTACAACTATTGGAACTCATGAGACAAAAATCATGTTGGCCAGTGTTATCCAATTGACATATTATTGAGTATTATAAAATCGAGGGGATGTCAACCGAAATTGAACTATGGCATCGTATCTGGATGAAACGAAGTGGCAAGGATAAATAAGGTAATTTTGTTAACATTGTGGACGAGTGTGATTTTTTTCCATCCATCAAAAAAGCAATTGTAATATGTCTGTTTTTACCATGCGCTAAGGCGTCGATTGAACGCACTTTCAGCACACTGGGAAGAGGTAAGACATGGTACCGATCTACAATGACAGAAAATCGCCTATGTATGCTCAGTCTGCACGAAAAACATTAAAATGATACTGAAAAATGCAAACAAAACGTAGCCTACTTATTTTTTTCTCAAACGAAAAGGCGAGTCGGACTGTATGTGTAGTTGTAGTTTATTGGTAGCTAAGATGTAGCTAATAGTTTCAATACAATTAAGTATAACAATTAAGAAGTAATCTTGACAAAAATTCAATTCGCCATGCCTAAAACTTCTGGAATTATTTCACTATTATTCTTCATATCTCCTCTTCAACAGCGCTGTAGTTTCCTTCCGAAATATATTGAGTAAAGTAAAAGTAAAGTAAAGTGATCCCACAACAGGCCCGGAGGCCCTTGGGGTAGTAGGAGGTTAAGGCTCCCACTTTTTTTCTAGACAATCGGCACTTTATGTCAGCCGGGTTGTCAGCCCTGCGTGACGGCCATCTTTACCCCCAGAACAAGCGTCTGGTACTCATTTCCGTTAGAGGCTGAGTTGACCCCAGGGTCATAGTGCCGCCAGAGGGTTTGGGTCAGTTTAAAAATCCTGACCCCAACGGGACTTGAACCCTCGACCCTCCGGCTTGTAGCCCAGTGCCTTAACCACTATGCTACGGCGTGCCCCCGAAATATATTGAGGTTCGTTTCATTTTTTTTAATGCCATCACATTGCCATTTCGACATTCTGGTATTCTCTTCTAATATGGCGTTATTCTAGCCCACTTCTGAGTTTGGGGCGCCTGGAAGGCGTAGTTACGCTGTCCCGATGATATAGGATAAGTGATGAAGATAGTAATGATGCGCCATGAGAGACTTTAATGCTAAACTTAATGAATAAGTTAATAATGATAATGGTGGCCAGATGATGTTCGGGGACCATTCTGGCCTTAAAGTTTCCAGAAATGTGTCTTACAGGTGAGGAAAAACCCCGAAAAAACCATCACCCAGAAAACTTGTCCCGACCGGGGATCGAATCCGGACCCGCTGCGTGACAAAGTAGCACGCACGCTACCTCGAGACCACAGCGGTGGACTTAGTTAAAAAAAAATAAAGGTACTATTTTGTATTTGTTCGTTTGTACCCGGAAGGTATACAGTCGAAAAAAATTGCACCCCCCTTAATCTAATGCTGGCTACGGCCATGATAATTAGGCCTATATATTCATGTACACTAAGCATAAAAATGACTAAATATACAAGCTAAAAAAATATAAATGTATTACCAAATATTAAGACTAAATATTTACCGGTATGAAGTTTACAAAATTCGCAACCAACTTTATGCAGATTAAGTTAAAACGCTTCTGCAATTTTATATTATCTGCACTAACACTCTCTCGGTTAAAACGACGCCATGGCTGTTCCGTTTATCGTGTCATAGTTTAAATATAACAAATTGACGTAAAAAAATAGTTTTTTTTTAAATAAAAACTTTCCCTTTTATTAAGTATTCGTCTCTATTCATTTCTGTTGTTTTATATACTTCATAATTTCATAAAATACTATGTAATATTATATCACGTACAGGGAAGGTGTCTACTAGTTATAACTGCTGTAAACAAAGTTTTCCAAACTGATAACAGTACGTAGGTGAAAGTCTGTAATTGTTTCGGCGAGAAGGGTGTAATGGCTGTTCCATTTATTGTGTCATAGTTTAAATATAACAAATTAATGCAAAAAAAACAGTTTTTATGAATAAAATCGTTTCATTTTATTATCTATTAATTTCTATTCAATTCTGTTATTTTATTTACTTCATAATTTCGTCAAATATTACCTATATTTATATTATGTAGAGGGAAGGTGTCCACTAGATGTAACTGCTGTAAACAAAGTATTATATTTTCCAAACTGATTACAAAACATAGGCGTAAGTCTGTAACTATCTCGGTAAGAAGGGTGTAATGGCTGTTCCATTTATTGTGTCATAGTTTAATATATAACAAATTAATGCAAAAAAAACAGTTTTTATGAATAAAATCGTTTCATTTTATTATTTATTAATTTCTATTCAATTCCGTTATTTTATTTACTTCATAATTTCGTCAAATATTACCTATATTTATATTATGTAGAGGGAAGGTGTCCACTAGATGTAACTGCTGTAAACAAAGTATTATATTTTCCAAACTGATTACAAAACATAGGCGTAAGTCTGTAACTATCTCTGTAAGAAGGGTGTAATGGCTGTTCCATTTATTGTGTCATAGTTTAAATACAACAAATTAATGCAAAAAAACGGTTTTTTATTAATAGAATCGTTTCTTTTTATTATCTATTAATTTCTATTCAATTCTGTTATTTTATATACTTAATTATTTCGTCAATTTAAATGTATAATTATATTATGTAGAGGGAGGGTGTCCACCAGTTAAAACTGCTGTAAACAAAGTCGATCCTACTTTTCAAACTGACTAGGCGCAAGATTATTACAATTGTCTCAGTAACAACGATGTAGTGGCTATTCCATTTATTGTGTTACTGTATCTAAAATAATTATGATATATAATTTTTGCTTTTACTTAAACACAAAATCACGTTAATTTTTGTCTTTCAGCTTATTTATGCCAAGAAGATCGGAATAACTAGATTCCCGGGCAACGCCGGGTAATCAGCACGGGGTATCTAAAAATAATTACTTACTTATTTACTTACTTACTCACTGGCACTATCGAACCCGTAGGTTCATGGCCGCACGGACATAAGCTCTCCATACATCCCTATCCTGAGATAATGCTTTCCAATCATTCCCTGTATAATCTATTTCCCTCAAATCATAATTAATGTTATTCTCCCACCTCATTCTTGGTCTACCAACTGGGCGTTTTCCCTCTGACTTTCCCACAAGAAGCTCCATGCAAGTCTTACATTCCCCATACGTGCAACATGTCCTGCCCATCGCAGTCTATGAGACTTAACTGTTCTTATTATATCTGGCTTCCTATAAAGACCATGTAGTTCATTGTTATATAGTCTTCTCCATTCACATGTCTGTTCATCTCTCTTTGGTCCAAACATTTTACTAAGTACTTTATTCTCAAATACTTGTAATCTCCTTTCCTCTCTTAAAGTAAGAGTCCATGTTTCGCACCCATATAATATACCTGGTAGAATAATAGTTTTATATGTTTTCAGTTTACGTTTTTTGAAAGGAATTGGGATATCAAGAGTCTCTGCAATGCATAATAGCACGCATTTCCAGAATTGAGCCTATGTTTAATTTCTTTGTGCATCTCATTCCTATTTGTGATTATTGTTCCTAGGTATTTGAATTCAGCCACTTCCTCAAAATTTCCCTCATTTTTCATTAGCTGTCCATTTCCATTATTTAATGAATTTACACGTGTGGCCATATATTTAGTTTTATTGATATTTACTTCCAGTCCTAATTTCTTAGTGTTAATGCCATAGGCTCAATCTAAAAATAATTACGATAAAAATATTTCCTTTTATTTAAACACAAAAACATATTAATTTTCGTCTTTCAGCTCATTTATGCCGAGAAGATCGGGATAACTAGATTCCTGGGTAATCAGCACGGGGTATCTAAAAATAATTACGATAAAAATATCACAAAAACATATTAATTTTCGTCTTTCAGCTCATTTATGCCAAGAAGATCGGTATAGGTGTAACTAGATTCCCGGGCAACGCCGTGTAATCAGCACGGGGTATCTAAAAATAATTACGATATAAATTTATAATTATTTTTCTTTTACTTATTCAACTTATCATAAAAGCACATAATTGTTTTATTTATTTAACCTTAGTTATAACTGCTGTAAACAAACAGTTTTCCAAACTGAATACAGTACGTAAGTGAAAGTCTGAAACTGTTTCCTGACTGTTTCGGCGAGAAGGGTGTAATGGCTGTTCCATTTATTGTGTTATAGTTTACATATAACAAATTAACGTAAAAATATATTTTTAATGAATAAAACAATTCTTTTTATCATCTATTAATGTCTATCCAATTCTATTATTTTATATACTTCATAATTTCGTCAAATATTACCTATATTCATATTAGCTATGTAGAGGGAAGGTGTCCACTAGATGTAACTGCTGTAAACAAAGTAATTATATTTTCCAAATTGATTACAAAACATAGGCGTAAGTCTGTAACTGTCTCAGTAAAAAGGGTGTAATGGCTCTTCCATTTATTGTGTCATAGTTTAAATATAACAAATTAATGCAAAAAACAGTTTTTATTAATAAAATCGTTTCATTTTACTATCTATTAATTTCTATTCCATTCTATTATTTTATATACTTCATAATTTCGTTTAATATTACCTATACTTGTATTAAGTAGAGGGAAGGTGTCCACTAGATGTAATTGCTGTAAACAAAGTATTATATTTTCCAAACTGATTACAAAACACACGCGTCAATCTTTAACTGTCTCGGTAAGAAGGGTGTAATGGCTGTTCCATTTATTGTGTCATAGTTTAAATATAACAAATTAATGCAAAAAAACTGTTTTTATGTATAAAATCGTTTCCTTTTATTATCTATTGATTTCTATTCAATTCTGTTATTTAATACATTTAATTATTTCGTCAATTTAAATGTATAATTATATTATGTAGAGGGAGGGTGTCACCAGTTAAAACTGCTGTAAACAAAGTCGATCCTACTTTCCAAACTGACTAGGCGCAAGATTATTACAATTGTCTCAGTAACAACGATGTAGTGGCTGTTACATTTATTGTGTTACTGTATCTAAAATAATTATGATATAAATTTTTAGTTTTACTTAAACACAAAAACACGTTAATTTTCGTCTTTCAACTCATTTATGCCAAGAATATTGCAATAACTAGATTCCCGGGCAACGCCGGGTAATCAGCAAGGGGTATCTAAAAATAATTACGATAAAAATATTTCCTTTTACTTAAACACAAAAACATTTTAATTTTCGTCTTTCAGCTCATTTTAGCCGAGAAGATCGGTATAACTAGATTCCCGGGCAACGCCGGGTAATCAGCACGGGGTATCTAAAAATAATTACGATAAAAATATTTCCTTTTACTTAAACACAAAAACATATTAATTTTCGTCTTTCAGCTCATTTATGCCAAGAAGATCGGGATAACTAGATTCCCGGGCAACGCCGGGTAATCAGCACGGGGTATCTAAAAATAATTACGATAAAAATATTTCCTTTTACTTAAACACAAAAATATATTAATTTTCGTCTTTCAGCTCATTTTAGCCGAGAAGATCGGGATAACTAGATTCCCGGGCAACGCCGGGTAATCAGCACGGAGTATCTAAAAATAATTACGATAAAAATATTTCCTTTTATTTAAACACAAAAACATATTAATTTTCATCTTTCAGCTCATTTATGCCGAGAAGATCGGGATAACTAGATTCCCGGGCAACGCCGGGTAATCAGTACGGGGTATCTAAAAATTATTACGATATACATCGTCTTTCAGCTCATTTATGCCAAGAAGATCGGAATAACTAGATTCCCGGGCAATCCCGGGTAATCAGCACGGGGTATCTAAAAATAATTACGATAAAAATATTTCCTTTTACTTAAACACGAAAAAATATAAATTTTCGTCTTTCAGCTCATTTATGCCGAGAAGATCGGAATAACTAGATTCCCGGGCAACGCCGGGTAATCAGCACGGGGTATCTAAAAATAATTAAGGTACACATTTTTCCTTTTACAAAAACACATTAATTTTCGTCTTTTAGCTCATTTATGCCAAAAATATTGGGATAAGTAGATTCCCGGGCAACGCCAGGTAATCAGCACGGGGTATCTAAAAAATAATTACGATATAAATTTATAATTATTTTTCTTTTACTTATTCAACTTATCATAAAAACACATAATTGTTTTATTTATTTAGGCATAGTTATAACTGCTGTAAACAAACAATTTTCCAAACTGATAACAGTACATAGGTGAAAGTCTGTAATTGTTTCGGCGAAAAGGGTGTAATGGCTGTTCCATTTATTGTGTTATAGTTTACATATAACAAATTAACGTAAAAATCTGTTTTTAATAAATAAAAACTTTTCATTTTATCATCTACTAATGTCTATTCAATTCTATTATTTTATATGCTTCATAATTTCGTCAAATATTACCTATATTTATATTATGTAGAGGGAAGGTGTCCACTAGATGTAACTCCTGTAAACAAAGCATTTATATTTTCCAAACCGATTACAAAACATAGGCGTAAGTCTGTAACTGTCTCGGTAAGAAGGGTGTTATGGCTCTTCCATTTATTGTGTCATAGTTTTTATATATAACAAATTAATGAAAAAAACAGTTTTTATGAATAAAGTCGTTTCATTTTATTATCTATTAATTTCTATTCCATTCTATTATTTTATAAACTTAATAATTTCGTCAAATATTACCTATACTTGTATTATGTAGAGGGAAAATGTCCACTAGATGTAACTGCTGTAAACAAAGTATTGTATTTTCCAAACTGATTACAAAACACACGCGTAAGTCTTTAACTGTCTCGGTAAGAAGGGTGTAATGGCTGTTCCATTTATTGTGTCATAGTTTAAATATAACAAATTAATGCAAAAAAACTGTTTTTATGAATAAAATAGTTTCCTTTTATTTTCTATTGATTTCTATTCAATTCTGTTATTTAATATACTTAATTATTTCGTCAATTTAAATGTATAATTATATTATGTAGAGGGAGGGTGTCCACCAGTTAAAACTGCTGTAAACAAAGTCGATCCTACTTTCCAAACTGACTAGGCGCAAGATTATTACAATTGTCCAGTAACAGCGATGTAATGGCTGTTACATTTATTGTGTTACTGTATCTAAAATAATTATGATATAAATTTTTGCTTTTACTTAAACACAAAAACACGTTAATTTTCGTCTTTCAGCTCATTTATGCCAAGAATATTGCAATAACTAGATTCCCGGGCAACGCCGGGTAATCAGAACGGGGTATCTAAAAATGATTACGATAAAAATATTTCCTTTTACTTAAACACAAAAACATTTTAATTTTCGTCTTTCAGCACATTTTAGCCGAGAAGATCGGGATAACTAGATTCCCGGCAACGCCGGGTAATCAGCACGGGGTATATAAAAATAATTACGATAAAAATATTTCCTTTCACTTAAACACAAAAACATATTAATTTTCGTCTTTCAGCTCATTTATGCCGAGAAGATCGGGATTACTAGATTCCCGGGCAACGCCGGGTAATCAGCACGGAGTATCTAAAAATAATTACGATAAAAATATTTCCTTTTACTTAAACACAAAAACATATTAATATTCGTCTTTCAGCTCATTTTAGCCGAGAAGATCGGGATAACTAGATTCCCGGGCAACGCCGGGTAATCAGCACGGGGTATCTAAAAAAATTACGATAAAAATATTTCCTTTTACTTAAACACAAAAACATATTAATTTTCGTCTTTCAGCTCATTTATGCCGAGAAGATCGGGATAAGTAGATTCCCGGGCAACGCCGGGTAATCAGCACGGGGTATCTAAAAATAATTACGATATACATCGTCTTTCAGCTCATTTATGCCAAGAAGATCGGAATAACAAGATTCCCGGGCAACCCCGGGTAATCAGCACGGGGTATCTAAAAATAATTACGATAAAAATATTTCCTTTTACTTAAACACAAAAACATATAAATTTTCGTCTTTCAGCTCATTTATGCCGAGAAGATCGGAATAACTAGATTCCCGGGCAACGCCGGGTAATCAGCACGGGGTATCTAAAAATAATTAAGATACACATTTTTCCTTTTACAAAAACACATTAATTTTCGTCTTTTAGCTCATTTATGCCAAAAATATTGGGATAAGTAGATTCCCGGGCAACGCCAGGTAATCAGCACGGGGTATCTAAAAAATAATTACGATATAAATTTATAATTATTTTTCTTTTACTTATTCAACTTATCACAAAAACACATAATTGTTTTATTTATTTAGGCATAGTTATAACTGCTGTAAACAAACAATTTTTCAAACTGAAAACAGTACATAGGTGAAAGTCTGAAATTGTTTCGGTGAAAAGGGTGTAATGGCTGTTCCATTTATTGTGTTATAGTTTACATATAACAAATTAACGTAAAAATATGTTTTTAATAAATAAAAACTTTTCTTTTTATCATCTACTAATATCTATTCAATTCTATTATTTTATATACTTCATAATTTCGTCAAATATTACCTATATTTATATTATGTAGAGGGAAGGTGTCCACTAGATGTAACTCCTGTAAACAAAGCATTTATATTTTCCAAACCGATTACAAAACATAGGCGTAAGTCTGTAACTGTCTCGGTAAGAAGGGTGTAATGGCTCTTCCATTTATTGCGTCATAGTTTAAATATAACAAATTAATGCAAAAAAAACTGTTTTTATGAATAAAATCGTTTCATTTTATTATCTATTAATTTCTATTCCATTCTATTATTTTATAAACTTCATAGTTTCGTCAAATATTACCTATACATGTATTATGTAGAGGGAAAGTGTCCACTAGATGTAACTGCTGTAAACAAAGTATTATATTTTCCAAACTGATTGCAAAACACACGCGTAAGTCTTTAACTGTCTCCGTAAGAAGGGTGTAATGGCTGTTCCATTTATTGTGTCATAGTTTAAATATAACAAATTAATGCAAAAAAAACTGTTTTTATGAATAAAATCGTTTCCTTTTATTATCTATTAATTTCTATTCAATTCTGTTACTTAATATACTTAATTATTTCGTCATTTTAAATGTATAATTATATTATGTAGAGGGAGGGTGTCCACCAGTCAAAACTGCTGTAAACAAAGTCGATCCAACTTTCCAAACTGACTAGGCGCAAGATTTTTACAATTGTCCAGTAACAACGATGTAGTGGCTGTTACATTTATTGTGTTACTGTATCTAAAATAATTATGATATAAATTTTGGCTTTTACTTAAACACAAAAACACATTAATTTTCGTCTTTCAGCTCATTTAAGCCAAGAAGATTGGAATAACTAGATTCCCGGGCAACGCCGGGTAATCAGAACGGGATATCTAAAAATGATTACGATAAAAATATTTCCTTTTACTTAAACACAAAAAAAAAAAAATATTAATTTTCGTCTTTCAGCTCATTTATGCCGAGAAGATCGGAATAACTAGATTCCCGGGCAACGCCGGGTAATCAGCACGGGGTATCTAAAAATAATTACGATAAAATATTTTCTTTTACTTAAACACAAAAACATATTAATTTTCGTCTTTCAGCTCATTTATGCCGAGAAGATCGGGATAACTAGATTCCCGGACAACGCCGGGTAATCAGCACGGGGTATATAAAAATAATTACGATATACATCGTCTTTCAGCTCATTTATGCCAAGAAGATCGGAATAACTAGATTCCCGGGCAACACCGGGTAATCAGCACGGGTATCTAAAAATAATTACGATAAAAATATTTGCTTTTACTTAAACACAAAAACATATTAATTTTCGTATTTCAGCTCATTTATGCCGAGGAGATCGGAATAACTAGATTCCCGGGCAACGCCGGGTAATCAGCACGGGGTATCTAAAAATAATTAAGATACACATTTTTCCTTTTACAAAAACACATTAATTTTCTTCTTTTAGCTCATTTATGCCAAAAATATTGGGATAAGTAGATTCCCGGGCAACGCCAAGTAATCAGCACGGGGTATCTAAAAATAATTACGATATAAATTTATAACTATTTTTCTTTTACTTATTCAACTTATCATAAAAACCATAATTGTTTTATTTATTTATTTATTTATTTATTTAGGCATAGTTATAACTGCTGTAAACAAACAGTTTTCCAAACTGATAATAGTACGTTGGTGAAAGTCTGAAACTGTTTCGGCGAGAAGGGTGTAATGGCTGTTCCATTTATTGTGTTACAGTTTACATATGACAAATTAACGTAAAAATATGTTTTTAATAAATAAAAACTTTTCTTTTTATCAACTATTAACGTCTATTCAAGTCTATTATTTTATATACTTCATAATTTCGTCAAATATTACCTATATTTATATTATGTAGAGGGAAGGTGTTCACTAGATGTAACTGCAGTAAACAAAGTAATTATATTTTCCAAACTGATTACAAACCATAGGCGTAAGAACTCTCTTGGTATGAAGGGTGTAATGGCTGTTCCATTTATCGTGTCATAGTTTAAATATAACAAATTAATACAAAAAAACGGGCTTTTTATGAATAAAATCTTTTCATTTTATTATCTATTAATTTCTATTCAATTATGTTATTTTATATACTTCATAATTTCGTCAAATATTACCAATATTTATATTATGTAGAGGGAAGGTGTCCACTAGATGTAACTGCTGTAAACAAAGTAATTCTATTTTCCAAACTGATTACAAAACAAAGGCGTAAGTCTGTAACTGTCTCTGTAAGAAGGGTGTAATGGCTGTTCCATTTATTGTGACATAGTTTAAATATAACAAATTAATGCAAAAAACTGTTTTTATGAATAAAATAGTTTCATTTTATTATCTATTAATTTCCATTCAATTCTGTTATTTTATATACTTCATAATTTCGTCAATTTAAATGTATAATTATATTATGTGGAGGGAGGGTGTCCACCAATTAAAACTGCTGTAAACAAAGTCAATCCTATTTTCCTAACTGACTAGGCGCTAGATTATTACAATTGTCCAGTAACAACGATGTCGTGGCTGTTCCATTTATTGTGTTACTGTATCTAAAATAATTATGATATAATTTTTTGCTTTTACTTAAACACAAAAACACGTTAATTTTCGTCTTTCAGCTCATTTATGCCAAGAAGATCGGAATAACTAGATTCTCGGGCAACGCCGAGTAATCAGCACGGGGTATCTAAAAATAATTACGATAAAAATATTTCCTTTTACTTAATCACAAAACATATTAATTTCCGTCTTTCAGCTCATTTATTCCGAGAAGATCGGGATAACTAGACTCCCGGGCAACGCCGGATAATCAGCACGGGGTATCTAAACATAATTACTAGGCCTATATACATTTTTCCTTGTACAAAAACGCCTTATTTTCGTCTTTTAGCTCATTTATGCCAAGAAGATCGGTATAACTAGATTCCCGGGCAATCAGCACGAGGTATCTAAAAATAATTAACATATAAATTTATAATTATTTTTCTTTTACGTAGGTATTGCTGATCTTTGCTAAGCACGTTTATGTCTATCTGTGGGATCTGACAATCAATACTCTGGAAGTTATTTATCTAATATCAAAAATGCGGATAAAAATGTAACTTGTTCATTATTCTGGCAAATGTTGGGGCTTATGCGCGACCGGAAGATATCAACTGATCTGAACCAAAATAAAACACAATGTTTTTAGGCTCTATTTGAAGACGTTACGAACTATTAGGCTACATTACGAAAACGCCTAATTAGAAAATTAAAGACATAATCTCAAAAATGTCTTTTTTCATATCTTGTCAAACTTTAGAGCCTTTGCGCGACTGGAAGATGTCAACCGATTTTGATTTTTTTTCGTTTCTTTTATCTATATAGGCTAATTCACAACTTTTCCGCGCTATTACAACTTCGAAATAAAACAAATTATTATATAATGGAAATGAACAGTTAATGATAAATGAGGAAAAATTAAGAAGTGGCTGAATTCAAATAACTAGTAACAATAATTACAAACAATCTGCTGGTCTCACATCTGCTAATCAGAAGTGGAGTCACTATTGGGATTATCAGCATGTCGGGACCCCTAGCTGTTATAGTTGGTTTTCTCAACCTAAAGCCGCAACTCAAATTCCTCACGATTCTGGGTGGGCACCTGTCCCATACCGACCGAAATTACATGAGAAAATGTTCTCCACCATGGGGACTCAAAGCAGCGCAAAACACGTACCGGTATGGGATATGTATTTATAGATATTTTAAACAATCCACTCTGAATTAATTCATAATACTAATTCCAGTTACATTTAGGTGAATGTGGAAGACAACGAAACAAGATTCAACTAGATACATACCGTAATGATGTTGGAAAGTTTTTTCCTAATATAATGATGTTTTAAACTATAAATATGACAATCTCCCGTTACAGTTACCTCCATTTCTAATTAAATTCCAAGCCACTTCTTGTGAAAAAATTAACATACCTTATTGCTACAATCACTAAGAAATTAAGACTGGAAGTAAATATCAATAAAACTAAATATATGGTCACACGTAGAAATACATTATATAATGGAAATGGACAGCTGATGACAAATGAGGGAAATTTTGAGGAAGTGGCTGAATTCAAATACCTAGGAACAATAATCACAAATAGGAATGAGATGCACAAAGAAATTAAACATAGGCTCAATTCTGGAAATGCATGCTATTATGCATTGCAGAGACTCTTGATGTCCCAACTCCTTTCAAAAAACGTTAAGCTGAAAATATATAAAACTATTATTCTACCAGTTATATTATATGGGTGCGAAACATGGACTCTTACTTTAAGGGAGGAAAGGAGATTATAAGTATTTGAGAATAAAGTACTTAGGAAAATTTTTGGACCAAAGAGAGATGAACAAACAGGTGAATGGAGAAGACTACATAACAATGAACTACATGGTCTTTATAGGAAGCCAGATATAATAATAACAGTTATAACAGCTTTTCTTCGTCAGTATCAAACTTTTACAAGTAGGTCTGCTGTCTTGAGCCTCGAGATAAACAAGCGGTGTTGCCATCGAACAAAAGACAATCGCTAGGTAGAAATGTTCGCGTGACCTTGCTCAAGTGTGATGATGTGTAATGAGCAAGTCCTCCGAGAGGTACTTTAAGCCGTTGGACTCAAGTCTGAACATTTTTAAGACTCATGTAAGAATGCTATAAGGAAAATTTACCGACCTTCAATTTCCTAATAATACTTTAATTGGCTACTAGATGTCTCATACCATTCATGACATCTGTAGGGAAATAATTGTTTTAATAAGTTGAACAATGTCGAATATTTAGCGTACAACTTTTATAATAGCATGCACCATGCCTAAATATGTGAGTTTTTTTTTTTAATTGGGGATTCTGCAGGGTTAATGAAATGCTGTCGATATAAAATATGCACGTGATTTATATATTTATACTTAAATATGTGATTTTTTTTTAATTGGGGGTTATTGCAGAGTTAATGAAATTCAGTCGATATAAAATATACATATGAAACAGCTGTATAGAAATAGTTTTAACTTTTCGCGCCAGAAATCCTCGGCCTATCCGCTTGTCAAATTATGATATATTATATAAAACTTATTAGAGGATTACCATAAGGACAAAGTGATAGGCTACAGACAATTAATTTTCGAAATGGATGAAATACATTTTGAAAATACATTTAAAAAATTTCAAATTGTAAAAAAAAAGAATGTGCTGCCATCTTACAAATAACTTATGAATTATAGATGGCGAACAATAGCGGTGTGTTTAAAATGTCTCTAATAAAGATGCCAATGACGTAAGATCTTTTAATCTCTGTATCGACTATATTATTTTCAATTACCCAACATTCAATAGGGCGCTTCTTCAAACCGGATATAGCCTCGTCTTCCTTCCGTAATACTTCTACTTTGGAGGCCGCAGAATCAACAGCTTGAAGAGTTATTGTGCGCGATTTTGTAGTGTGTCGTATTTTTAAGAAGAAATCTCTTCAGGGAGCACTGAAATTATTATTTTTGTGAGTATTATATTATATTTTACATAAATAAGTAAAAATTATAATTTCATGTATTAAATTATTCTGAAATATTTTTAAAATGTTCTAGCAGTAGGCCTAATTTTACGAAACTTGTCGATAATAAAATTTGCTTATCGTATTTTATAACGACCTATATTCAAAAATTAATCAGCTAATGCACAAAGTTCTATCTCCAGAAAACTACATTTTACAGGAACTCGGATCCTCGCAGAGTTAGATAATTTCATATGTAAAATTCAATGAAGTTTCAGTTAGAATTGATTAGTAATATATTTCCAACATGGAGTAGTTATATCACTACTTCAACTACACAACTTAATATAAATTTTAATATTTATAATCTCTAACTATATCTTTCTCGACTGAGAATTAATTTAAACTATATTTTGTTTAGATTGTTTGCAGCGCTTCAAATGTTACATTTAAAGCTATTAGTATATTCGGCATCGATACTTTTCTTTTCATAGCGTAGTAATTGAACAAATGAAGCCAAAAGGCTTCTTCTGTGAAAGCCATTTTTATTCTGCCTACATGCACAACAATGCTTAACTCTACCGCCATTGTTACACACCCGATTTATAGGCTCCAATAATGTATTTAGGCGCTTAAGAAACAATAAAATTGTAAAATAAGTTTTAAAAATAGGTAACACAATATTTATTTCAATAATAAAATGTATGCATAATTATGAAATATATACATTTTATTTAAAGACGTCTCTAACATCCAGGTCACCTAGCGTCTTTTCATTTAATATATTTAAATATGATTTTATTTTCATTAAATGTTTTGAAATGAATAATTTGAAATTATTGAATTAAAACCCAGCACATGCTTTGACGTGGGAGGAAAACCAGGAAAAATCTCAATCAGGTTTGTCGGCACTGGGATTTGAACCCGGAACCTCCCAATACGAGTATCAAACGCTACAGCTTGACCCAACTCGCTCGGTGTTAAAATAAATTACGTAAATTAAATATAAGTTATTTATTGAGTACAAAGTGAAAATAATATAATTTTTTTTTAATTTTTTTTGTTGTTCTGATAATTTTTTTCGAAGATACCGACGAGTCCTGACAACTCTGTGATAGGACGAATTTTGTAAATAGAGTAATAGGCCTACTAAGAAATTGGGACATATCAATAAAACTAAATATATGTTAAAATATAGAAATACATTATATAATGGAAATGAACAGCTAATGACAAGTGAGGGAAATCTTGAGGAAGTGACTGAATTCAAATATCTAGGAACAATAATTACAAATAGGAATGAGATGCACAAAGAAATTAAACGTAGGCTCAATTCTGGAAATGCGTGCTCTTATGCATTACAGGGACTCTTGTCGTCCAAACTCCTTTCAAGAAAACGATATACTGAAAATATATAAAACTATATAGGGAATGAAATACGTGCATGGAAGCTTCTTGTAGGAGAACCAGAGGGAAAACGCCCAGTTGGTAGACCAAGAATGAGGTGGGAGAATAACATAACTATAATTTGAGGAATTGGATTATACAGGGAATGATTAGAAAACATTAGCGCAGGATAGGGATGTATGGAGAGTTAATATCCGCGCGGCCATGAACCTACGGGTTCGATAGTGCCAGTAATTTTAGGTTCAAAAAACACAAAATATACACCGAGTAAAACAAGTACAGAATAACCAAACTAGGCATGTAACTAATTCTTTGGATCAATTGAATCGGAGGTTCATGCCGCGCGGACTTAAGTTGTCCACATATCCCTATCCTGAACTGTTTTCCAATCATCCCCTGTATAATTTACTTCTCTCAAATTACAGTTAATGTTATTCTTGGCTTACCTACCGAACGCTTTATCTCTGGGTTTCCTTAGAGTTTCCATTCCAAATTTGATATAGGCTATAGTAAATACGTTTTTAAAAAGTAAGGCCGAGTTCGTTAACTAGTAAAATCGGATAGTTAGGAGCAGTTCACCTGAACTAAAATTTAAAAAAATCCCTGTACCGCCTTGCAATTTTAGAATTTTCCCGACCAAACTCATAATAAAACGAAGAAGGTATTCTCAAAAAAATCTTAAATTTATTAGACCAAAGCTGTTTATAATTATATACCAAGAGGACGAAGATCACTGGGCCGTCCTATGAAACGCTGGAGGGAAAATTTTCTATAGAATCGTAACAGGCCTTGGCCTAATACTTGGAAGGAAGAAGAAGAAGAAATTTATTAGAAGTAGGGATGATTTGAAGGAAGTAGGGCCTAGGTTATACAATAAATAATTGGAAAATATAACTCATGATAGGGATATATGGAGAACACAGCCATGAACCTACGGGTTCGATAATGCCAGTGAGTTAGCTAATTAGAGGTGGGGAGTTTACCTGAAACCCAAATTAAAATAAAATATTGGCATTAGCATCATGGTAACTGTATACCACACAATTTAATTATGAAGAGAAAAATAATACAATCTGTGGCTATTCTATGCCATCTATGAATATTAGATCGGAAAACAAATGACTTCTAGCATCGTATTGGCCAATGTAATAACTAAAGCTTCGGAAGTTGAAGAAAAATAATTTTTTGCACGATAACGCGTTTTTCGTGGCCTACTTGCAGCAATGGCGACCATGTTTGAAAGTTCAACTTTCTACATTTCGGGGTTGCAACCTAAATAACTATACAGTAATAAAAATAAATATACTGTAATAAAAATAACTATACTGTAATATTACATATTACAAATACGCGTGTGGGAAGTAAAACCACTGCCCCTTATGTATACTACGTACAATGTATATAAAAAATATCCAAAAAGTAGTGTTTAATAATATGATACGAAACAAATCATCGCATTTTAAATGAACTGAACTTATTTGAAAAAATATAAAACAATAAATACGTAGGCTACTTGGTACCATTTTATCATTAAATTGGTGTCAATGCCTCCTGTTTCAACTAATAAGCATTATCCACACTGTTAACTGTTTATAATGAACGCAAATATTTCCAACAAAGATGTTATTTTACTATTATTTATTATTTTCAAAACACCATCGCGCAAAAAATAATATAGGCCTACAACCCACGTTTGTAAAGTTGCAATCGCTCGGTTTTTAAACATTTTCCTCGATTCTGTAAAAACCACTTCCCAATTTATTGCATCGTAATATAATATTTTCTTTTTATATTTGAACACGAGGCCCAACTTAATGCATATACATTTTGGGTCACTGTAGGCCAGAAAATGGTGGGTTTTATTTATCCTTTTTTTTTTTTTACTTTTTTGGCTTATTTGCCGTTTTTTAGGTCTTAACGGATTTTTTTTTTGCAACTTTACCTTCTTTGATTACATACGTACTATTGGTATAATTCAAGAATCATCTAGTCTCAATTCAAACTGCCATGTAGAAAGACAGATGCAGTAAACAATTTAGTAAGCAAGAGGAGTTGAGTACATTGGTAGTTGATGTTGCGCGTTATCTGATCGCACGTGTAGTGAACTGCCACACAAAACGAAAACAAAGCGCATGCGATAGCACAATATTTATCTTAAAACGTTTCATTATCTCGTAAGCAATGCATAACCTGAGTATATTTTATTGTACAGAGTGATTCAGAAATATGGCTATACGTTTGATCGCATTTTGTGACGAAAATATTATTATTGAAGGAAATATGATATCATTGGGAAGGGAATCCTTCAAATTACAACAATAGAACAAAACAAAACTAATCACTGCTCACGTGCAGCTTGGCGGGTTGATTTTTGTAGGCTAGCGTCGAACGCCTGCCAAATTCTCTTTGTTGTTTCTGCATCCGTGCTAATGCGAGTTCTTCCAGGAGGTTTGATTTTCTGCATCCTTCCCGTTTCCAGTAGTCGTTTTCTCCACTTCCCCACAGTCGACGGCTGCAATGCTACGTTAAACTCACGTCTTGCCCGTCTTGCGGCCTCACGATCATTAGCATACGTTTTTTTCCAACGGTAATTTAATATTTCGTGTAATGGTAATATTTTCATCAACAACGCGATCAACGTATAGCCATATTTATGATTCACCCCGTATTATGCACCTTGTCTTACTTATAAATCATTATATTACATAGCTCTACTACAGCCAATACCAGTATAAGAAACAAATTCCGCTACTTATAACGAGGACTCGAAAGTTGAGGAGAAATCTTGTTTTCATTTTATGTCTGAAGACGAGGCCCGATATAATATACATGTGTGTGTGTGTGTGTGTGTGTGTGTGTGTCGTCCAACGCTGTGGTCTCGAAGTAGCGTGCTGCCTTGTCACGCAGCGGACCCGGGTTCGATCCCCGGTCGGGGCAGTTTTTCTGGGTGAGGTTTTTATCCGGGTTTTTACACACCTGTAAGACAAATGTCAGGAAAACTTTAAGGCCCGAACGGTCCCCGAAATCATACGGCCATCATCATCATCCTTATCATTGTCACCATCTTTATCATCCTTCACCGGTGTGGAAAGCAACGGGAAGCTACCACACCTACAATTCTCTATTCAAGCTGCAAGCATAGCATGAAAATGCTATGATTGCTGTGAAGGACATGCCTTCGGGCAGAATTACTATGGATGGATATATATGTCTTTATAGGAAGTCAGATATAATAAGAACAGTTAAGTCTCGTAGACTGCGATGGGCAGGACATGTTGCGCGTATGGGGAATGAAAGACTTGCATGGAAGCGTCTTGTAGGAAAGCCAGAGGGAAAACGCCCAGTTGGTAGACCAAGAATGAGGTGGGATAACAACATTAACTATGATTTGAGGAAGTAGATTATACAGGGAATGGTTGGAAAGCATTAGCTCAGGATAGGGATGTATGGAGAGCTTATGTCCACGCGGCCATGAACTTACGGGTTCGATAGTGCCAGTGGGTAAGTAAGTATATATAAGCCATGATTTGAGAGAAGTAGTTCTACCAGTCATATTATATGGATGTGAAACATAAAGTTCTTAGGAACATTTTTGGACCAAACAGAGATGAACATACAGGTGAATGGAGAAGACTTACATAACTGTACACTAAATCATCTCTATAGGAAGCCAGATGTAATAATAACAGGTAAGTCTCGTAGACTGCGATGGACAGGACATGTGGCACGAATGGGGAATGAAAGACGTGCATGAGAGCATCTTGTAGGAAAATCAGAGGGAAAGTGCCCAGACCAAGAATGAGGTGGGTGAATGACATTAAGTATGATTTGAGGGAAGTAGATTATACAGGGAATGATTGGAAAACATTAGCTCAGGATAAGGATATATGGAGAGTTTATGTCCGCGCGGCCATGAACCTACGGGTTCGATGGTGCCAGTAAGTTAGAATTTACGCCATTATGGTACCGGCGCCCAACAAGCCTCGTGAAGAATGTTTGTAGCTACAATAATTAACGAGTATTATTGAAAAAACTAGCTATTATGACTGTGGGACCCGACATGCTGACCAGGTCATTCCTAAACTGACTGGATGATCCTACACTTCTGTGATTAACACATGTGGATGTGAAGCCAGCAGGCGGCTGATAGGCCAAGGGATTCTAGGCATGTCGCGCCATGGTTTTTTTTATTGTAAATTGTATTGTACCCGCAGGTTGTGTGGGTATATATTATTTTCTTATTTGCTTAAAATGTCAGGCGAGTTTGTAAAGAGAATTCATTATGGATTAGTGATTTTTGAGATTTTGTTTCATCCAAAAATGACATGCTGGACTTAGTTTATTTATGCTCTGAACCTTCGAGTAATGAGCCAATCACAGAAAAGATTTTAGAACAACCGCTCTTTAGTTATCAACCAATCAGGGAGGATATTACAAAATTACCGCTCTTTTAGTCATCGGAGAGAAGATTTCAAAATGAGCGCCTTTTTTGCTGTTTTGACGGGTCAGAAAAACGCGATTATTTTTAAGTGTTCTGGCTTGAATTATTCCGTCGGATCCCGAAATTTTGGATGCAATTAGAATTCACAACAGCAGGTGGTATGGCGGTTCGATTCAAGGTAAATATTTCACTAAATATACCGCATTGTACATTGGTATTTTACCGGGCTTCATTCTAATTTTAGTAGAAAAAAATCCTTATTATTGCATCAATAGTATTCGGGAGGTACCGAGTTCAGGTCCCGGTGCCGACCACAACACGACACTTTTTTTTTCTGCTTTTCGTCAATTATTAAGGCAATATTTGAGACTAGTTTTCGGGAGGTTCCGCGTTCAAGTCTCGGAACCGACCAATCCGAGTTCAAGCCCCGGTCCCGACTCTAACCTGACATTTTTTATTTAGGTTTTCGCAATCGTCAACCTGAGTTTGTGACTTGTATTCTGAAGTCCGGGGTTCAGATCAACCTGAGGTTTTTTTCTGTTAAGACAGCGTTTTGAATTTTGTTTTTGGGAAGTTCCGAGTTCAAGTCCCGGTGCTGACCACAAACTGACAGGTTTTTCTCAATTGCAAAGACAAATGCTGGATTAAAACTTGATCACCAAAATAATTAATTTCGTAATAGGCTTAGTGGTATGTATATGTATGGGAGCATGCCATAGCATAGTCGTTAAGGCAATATGCTACAAGCCGGGCCGTCGGGGTTCTATTCCCAGTGGGATCAGGATTTTTAAAATTGGTCCAAACCTTCTGACTGTACCATCCCCCTGGGGTCGACTCAGCCTCTAACGGAAAATAGTACCAGACGTTTGTTCTGGGAGTAAAGTCGGACCTCAACTAGGGTTGACAATATGGCTGACATCTCGTGCTGATAGTCTATAAAGATGGGGAACTCCTAGTAACTGAAAGCCCTCCGAAGGCCTGTATATGTCACTTTTTATGCTTCTATATATATATATATATATATATATATAGTAGATTTTCATGGATATTAAGAATGATTAAGAAAGATTCCTTAGGTTTTCTGCATCATGGATTTAAGGTTGGCCTCTGGCCACTGATTCCGATGTTTTAACATGATTACACATGTCATTATCAAGGAATTATTAAGAAATTAGCTCAACAGTAGATTACCTTTCCCTAGATTTTCCATAGTATTTTCTTGTAGTACTGTTACTCTTCGTACTTCTTCTGTCTTTACTAGTATTTTTTAATATTTTAAACATTTTTCAACGATGCTTATAACATTCTTTTACAATTTTTATGTATTTATTTATTTATGCAGAACACAACATTACGACATTCTTAGACAATATTCTGATACTTGCTATTTTCTCTCCTCTTACTATCTTTACCATCAACAACTCATTTAACCTATTTTGTTAGGTTAGTTTAATCTAAACCTCAGTAAATAATATGCATATAATTTATTTTGTTAGGTTAGGAAGGGAGAAGTTCACGTACATCCATTATTATAAATGTTTGGGAATTTATTTCAAAGGTTGGTTATATGAATTTTGCAGTCACATGCTGCCATCTAGCGACAGCTCTATAAACTTTCTGTAGGACTTTACAGATATGTGGTTCCAACTAGTGATAGCATGCACACTGTTATTCTGTAGGACCTATAAATGTATTGGGGAAGGTAAACTACAGTTTTACCAAGAAAACTTTCTTAATCATATTTATATATATATATATATATATATATATATATATATATATATATATATATATTTTTTAATGCCCCAGGTTTGTCTTTCGACATACCTGGTTTCTCTCCTGGCATGGCGTACTTGTAACCCACTTCCGAGGTTGGGGCGCCTGTAAGGCAGGGTTACGTTGCCCCGATGATATGATGGATGATGATGATAATGGTGCACCGGAGAGTCCCTAATCCTAAGCTTAACCTAAGATGAATATGAATGATGATGATTGCGATGGCCATATGATTTCGGGGACCGTATGGGCCTTAAAGTTTTCTTGACATTTGTCTTACAGGTGAGGAAAAACCCCGATAAAAACCTCACCCAGAAAAACTGTCCCGACTGGGGATCGAACCTGGGCCCACTGCATGACAAGGCAGCACGCTACCCCGAGGCCACAGCGGTGGACTATATATATATATAGCCTATCATATGTAGCTAGTTTAAGATACAATGCGTTGGTGAAGAGCAACGGGACATGTGCTGGTATAAATTCCCCTGAGGGGAAAAAAATTCTCATAAAATTCCAGTGCCTACTCAACATAATGAGCAATGTGGAGCTCCAGGTTAAGAAAACCAACAATAACGGCTGGAAAGTCATCCACCTTGTAAATTACAGCAATAGCCTGGTAGACCAAGGGCATCATGGAGTTACTTCGTATATATATATATATATATATATATTAGCTAATACATGGCATGCGTTGCTACGCCTTAATAAATGAAATATTGAAGGTTAATTAAATTGTATGATACATGCTGAAACAAACCAAACATGACGGTTGCCAGTCAATTTTTAATTTAGGATTTCAGGTAAATATCCACTTCTAATTGTCGGATTTTGCTAATTTTTGGATAATACCTACCTCAGTTTATTTTAATATGATATACTGAGTTTCGTTGTGGTACATTTAAAATTGTGACTGCTAGAACAATTTTTAAATTTTCACTTCAGGTGAACTCCTACACCTCATTGTTTTAGAGGGTCCATTTGTGAATCTATTACATCCAGGGACCCACTTTTCCCATTAAAATAATATCTTAGTTGAACTTTTATAGGAAATATCACTATGAGGTTTAATTTAAAATTTAAAATAAAATTCTTTACGCCTCAACTCATATCCTATCTTCTTATTAGGCCAGGTTAGAAACTTTATTGGTTACATCTTCAGTAGTTACATGACCGATGTTCTGTTGTCCAAGAGCACAGCTTCTTACTCCATCTGTTGGTGGACCGATGAACCTCCCAATCAAATCAACTTATTGGGAATTTCAAAATTCATTAATTTTTTTTTTAAGTAAGAAAAGGTATGAAAGAAAAAAATCCTAAATTATTTTTTTTAGTTTTTTGAAAAACTAATAAAACTAAAAAAGAAGAAAAATTCAAAAACAATTTTTTTCTTAATATTTTGAAAAGTAAGAAAGAAAAATTAATTAATTTTGAAATTCCCATGGAAGTTGATTCAATTGGTAGGTTCATCAGTCCAACAACAGATTGAGTAAGAAGCATGCTTCTGGATAAAAGAACATCAGTTGTATGACTACTGAAGGCATAACCACTAAGTTTACGAAAACGGTCTAAATAGAAGACAGGATATGAGGTGATCTGTAAAGAATTTTATGTTATATTTTAATACTTTGGTTGCCTACTATGGGCTTCTTTAAGGCAATGTCCTAAACACATTTCACTCATTAGGATCTTTAGAGAAATAAGCATTACTAAATTAGGTTGTCTATGTAGGACCCTTGTCCCTACATGGGAATTACAGGTATATATTTTATTGACCAATACTCACTAGGAGAAAGGAAAATTACATTTTATGTACATTTTACAAAGAATACAAGAAAATCACTAATTGAACAGTTGCCCCAAAAAGAGATCTAACCCACAAATATTCGAAAGTTGAGTTCTTCTTCTTCTTCCTTCCAAGTATTAGGCCAGGCCTGTTACGATCCTATAGAAAATTTTCCCTCTAGTGTTTCATAGGACGGCCCAGAGATCTTCGTCCTCTTGGTATATAATTATAAACAGCTTTGGGGATCTGTTTTGAACTCATTCATTCAAGATGGTGTTTCCAATTTAGTTGGTACTGTTTAATATATTCCAAAATTGGCATAGTCTTCAATTCTTTTAAGATATTGGTGTTCCTTTTCCGATCCCATATGGTGTAACCTGCTGTTCTGCACATGAATCTCATTTCACAAGCCGTTATTCTGCTTTCATGTTGTCTTTTTAGTGTCCATGCTTCACTACCATAGGTTAACATTGGTCTATCCAATTTGTTATATAAAGGTAATCAGGTGTTTTTTTGTACAAGGGATGGCTTCATAACTTGATTAATAATTCCCAAACTTTTATTATAACTAGTAATTTTTTCAGGGATATCCTTTTCATCCCAGATAGAGAGATAATATCCAAGATATTTAAATTGATTAGATCTCTCTAAAATGTTATTCTGGAGACAGATTTTACTTTGTATGGGGTCCTTCCCATGAAATGCCATAATTTTAGTTTTGTTAATTGATATTTCCATATTAAATTCTGTATTAAATTGTTAATATTTAGTTAGCAGCATGTTATTTTGCATTCAAATTGGCTGTATATGATTTCAATAGGATGAGAGATTAAAATGTATATGATATAATAAAGGTAATAGCCTCAAAATGAAATTATACATTTCTCCTCCTCCCCAACAATTTGTAACTTGTGGGTTAGATCTCTTTTCAGGGCAACTATTCAATTTGTGCCTTTAATGGTTCCATATGTTGGTGTTATAATGTGTGCATTTCTTTGTTTGCAGGTGTGGTGTAGATAGCTAGTCTTTTAATGGCAGTTAGGGCCCCTTTTAAGGGGTGAAAACGGTCTTGGTTCTGACTGAGGCCATGTAGCAGCCTTCCATCGTTGGAAAACAACAAACATCGTGGGAAATATCCTCATCGAAGAGTAGGAGAAGAAAAAACAAAAAAAAAACCACAGACAACCACGCACAGCAGTACATTGCGCGTACAAGTGTCAGTGCTTCTGGTTTAATGCTGCTAATGCCCAGGTTAAAACAGAGCTAAACCAAATCCAGATTACGGAATGAAATAATTCTGTTTTCTGGATCTAACAATTTGGCTGGTCTGGTACTTGCAGACCTCGCTGACACTCAGGGAAAAGATCTGAGCACCGAACGAGTACTGACATAGCAAAGGGTGTTCCCCCCTGACGCTATGTCTCTGCGAGTATGGTGCTAGGAGCTTCGTAGATGTGATGTTGCAAGCATCTGGTCTGCGCACTAAACAGCACTGATGAAGTCCAGGCAAGTCCCCCCCTGAACTACATCTCTGCGCACCTGCTGCTATGATCATTGAAATGATGCTGCAACCATCATGATCTGCGCGCAGACTAAGACAGATGTAGTCCACCAGGTAAGTCCCCACCTGACCCACGTCTCTCCTGGTCTGCTGCAAGGATCTTTGTTGTTACGATATTGCATTTCAGGCATCATTTGTCGGCCAGAGTGTGTTTAGGTAGGGTTTATGTTTAAGAAGTCGACAATGATGCTGGCTCTATCACTCCTATCTGTGCTTATGTGCAGGGTGGTCTGTGGTTCGCAAGGCATGGCTGTATAGCTGCGTCTTGCATAAAAAGAGGACGATGCATTATGCATCTTCCTCAAACCAAATTCATATACTAATATGTTGTTTGCTTTTTGTTTCAGGTCATCAGTTACTGCAGATCTACAAGAAGGGATTAGATTGTCATTTATTTTGCTCAAAAACATGTCTCTTGTAATTTTTTTCATTAATATTTTTGTTTGTTTTTTTTTTACAGAATTCACATTATGGCTCATCGGAGAACATCACTCCTCTTGGAAACATAGGGCTTTTGTCAAAGCAAACCACTGGACTCTGTTTCTCGCCAAATTTCTGGCTTTATTCCAAAGCTTTCCTTGTTCAGATTCTATTGTTACAGTGCTGCACCATATAACTTTTGGTCTTCCACTTTTTTTAGGCAATTCCTATGGATTCCATTCCAGTGCTCTCTTTGGCACACTGTCTAGAACTCTTCTTAGAGTGTATCCAATCCATTTCAATTTGCGATATTTAATCTTCATCCAGATCTCATCCTGTGATGTTATCTTCCATAATTCCTCATTTGATATGGTTTTTGGCCACCAGATTCTTAAAATAAATTTCAGACATCTGTTTATATATACTTGCAATTGTCTATATAATGTGATAGTTCCTTTTCAAGTCTCACACCCATATAGAATTATACTTTTCATATTACTATTAAATAGTCTTAATTTAATTATAGTTGAGATTTGTTTAGATCTCCATATGGGTGACAAATTTTGAGAATACAGCTTTTGATTTTCTAATTCTATCTTTAATATCTTACTCTGGTCCTCCTTTTTATATTGGCCCTCCTAAATTATGGAATTTGGCTATCTCTTCTATTTCATTACCAGTGATCTGTAATCACATTTCTGTTACATTATTTACTCTTATTATTTTGGTTTTTTGTTTATTCAGGCACAGTTGAGCTGTGTCTGCTGCTTTCTCCAGAACTCTTAATTTGCTTTTGATTCCAGAGAATCTGGATGCCAATAAACGAACGTCGTCGGCATATTCTAGATCTTCAAGTCTACTGTTCAGATCTTCTTGAATCCCTCTACATCTTTGGTTAAATGCATTTGGTATTACGTCATCTAAGACCAATATAAATAACAATGGTGACAGCAAACAACCTTGTCTTACTCCACTGTGACAGGAAAAGATTCAGATAGTCTGCCCTAGTGTGATGTACAACATACATAGTTTTCATACATATTGTAGAATGCAGCCTTTCACGGCAGATATTCATGGCATTAGAATATTCTGGGCTATAAAGCCATGGTGTTTCACCCTCCACTATGGAGGGCATCTTCAGTGGAGAGTTCTTCTATGTTGTGTTCCCTGGTTGGAAGCTCAGCCGTGTATGAGTAACAGACTATTGGAACCTGTGCCAGTTCAAAAATGGCTGAAAGAAGTCAAAGCTGACTGGATGGCCATCAGATTGGTTTGTTTCTGTATCTTCACTATTAAGTTGGCTTATACGCCTGTTATTTAATTCATGATACCAGGCTTTAGCCAGTTTTATAACTTCACCTTTTCTATTGAAATTGTCCTTATGTTTATAAATTTCTATGCCCTCTCTGTACAGTCTATGGAAATAATTGGATGTTGTGGCTAAATCCTGTCCATTTTCCATAAAAATGTGCTCTGCTAGAGCCAATTTTTCTGTTTCTGCTAGTCTCCAGTTTCTTTTAAGTTCTGACAAACATATAGCTATGCTTCTTTTCATTGTTCCTGTATATGTTTTGTCACATGAACATAGAAGCAGATATACGCCGCAAGTGGAGATACATGCTTCTAATAAGAGTAATAATCTTTCCTGACATTCCAATTTGTGTCAACTTTTTCCATATTTCTTGGCTTTTCATAGACAAAAGCTTCAGCAAAGTCCAAAAAAGTTAAATATAAGGGACTTCTCCATTCTAAAGACTGTTCCATTGAATTCTAATTACATTTATAAAACATTCACCTGAAAGGTCCGTCTCCTCAACTTAATTAGTTATTTAACTGTAGCGCTTTCGGGACTTGTCCCATCATCGGCAGGATAAGTTGATTTATGAGGTCAGGACATGATCTCTGAAGTCTAAAGCAGAATTGTTTTCCACTAGCAACTTTTCAGTTGCCCCTTGTAAATGATTTAAGATTAATCTTAAAAACATTTTGCTTGGAGTTTATAGTCGCATAATGCCTCTTCAATTATTACATATAGATGTATCTCCTGTTTTGGGGATTTTTTAACTATTTTCTCTCATTCTTGAGTTTTTTTTCAGATTCCTCTATTTCCGTACCATTGAGCTGCAATCACATTTCAGTTGCATTATTTACTCTTGTTATTTTGGTTTTTTGTTTATTCAGGCACATCCAGCTGTAGTTGCTGCCTTCTCCAGATCTTTTAGTTTTCTTTCAATATCTGGATGCCAATAAATAAATATCATCGGCATATTCTAGATCTTCAAGTCTACCAATCAGATCCCATTGAATCCCTCTGCATATCTGATTAAATTTATTTGACATTGTCATCTAAGACCAATATAAATAACAATGGTGACAGCAAAAACCTCGTCTTACTGCATTCTGACAGGGAAAAGATTCAGAAGTTTGCCCCGATGCGATATACAACTTACATAGTTTTCATTCATACTGTAGAATGCAGCCTTTCATGGCCAGTATTCATGGTATTAGAAGATTTTGGGCTATAAAGCCATGGTGTTTCATCCTCCACTACAGAGGACATCTTCAGTGGCGAGTTCTTCTATGTAGTGTTCCCTGGTCTGAAGCTCAGCTATGTATGAAAAGCATACTATTGGAATCTGGCATTTGTAGAATGCAGCCTTTCATGGCCAGTATTCATGGTATTAGAAGATTCTGGGCTATAAAACCATGGTGTTTCATCCTCCACTATGGAGGACATCTTCAGTGGCGAGTTCTTCTATGTAGTCTTCCATGGTCTGAAGCTCAGCCATGTATGAAAAGCATACTATTGGAACCTGGCATTTGTAGAATGCAGCCTTTCATGGCCAGTATTCATGGTATTAGAAGATTCTGGGCTATAAAACCATGGTGTTTCATCCTCCACTACGGAGGACATCTTCAGTGGCGAGTTCTTCTATGTAGTCTTCCATGGTCTGAAGCTCAGCCATGTATGAAAAGCATACTATTGGAACCTGGCATTTGTAGAATGCAGCCTTTCATGGCCAGTATTCATGGTATTAGAAGATTCTGGGCTATAAAACCATGGTGTTTCATCCTCCACTACGGAGGACATCTTCAGTGGCAAGTTCTTCTATGTAGTGTTTCCTGGTCTGAAGCTCAGCCATGTATGAAAAGCATACTATTGGAACTGGCATTTGTAGAATGCAGCCTTTCATGGCCAGTATTCATGGTATTAGAAGATTCTGGGCTATAAAACCATGGTGTTTCATCCTCCACTACGGAGGACATCTTCAGTGGCGAGTTCTTCTATGTAGTCTTCCATGGTCTGAAGCTCAGCCATGTATGAAAAGCATACTATTGGAACCTGGCATTTGTAGAATGCAGCCTTTCATGGCCAGTATTCATGGTATTAGAAGATTCTGGGCTATAGAACCATGGTGTTTCATCCTCCACTACGGAGGACATCTTCAGTGGCGAGTTCTTCTATGTAGTCTTCCATGGTCTGAAGCTCAGCCATGTATGAAATGCATACCATTGGAACCTGGCATTTGTAGAATGCAGCCTTTCATGGCCAGTATTCATGGTATTAGAAGATTCTGGGCTATAAAACCATGGTGTTTCATCCTCCACTACGGAGGACATCTTCAGTGGCAAGTTCTTCTATGTAGTGTTTCCTGGTCTGAAGCTCAGCCATGTATGAAAAGCATACTATTGGAACCTGGCATTTGTAGAATGCAGCCTTTCATGGCCAGTATTCATGGTATTAGAAGATTCTGGGCTATAAAACCATGGTGTTTCATCCTCCACTACGGAGGACATCTTCAGTGGCGAGTTCTTCTATGTAGTCTTCCATGGTCTGAAGCTCAGCCATGTATGAAAAGCATACTATTGGAACCTGGCATTTGTAGAATGCAGCCTTTCATGGCCAGTATTCATGGTATTAGAAGATTCTGGGCTATAAAACCATGGTGTTTCATCCTCCACTACGGAGGACATCTTCAGTGGCGAGTTCTTCTATGTAGTCTTCCATGGTCTGAAGCTCAGCCATGTATGAAAAGCATACTATTGGAACCTGGCATTTGTAGAATGCAGCCTTTCATGGCCAGTATTCATGGTATTAGAAGATTCTGGGCTATAAAACCATGGTGTTTTATCCTCCACTACGGAGGACATCTTCAGTGGCGAGTTCTTCTATGTAGTCTTTCATGGTCTGAAGCTCAGCCATGTATGAAAAGCATACTATTGGAACCTGGCATTTGTAGAATGCAACCTTTCATGGCCAGTATTCATGGTATTAGAAAGATTCTGGGCTATAAAACCATGGTGTTTCATCCTCCACTATGGAGGACATCTTCAGTGGCGAGTTCTTCTATGTAGTGTTTCCTGGTC
Organism: Diploptera punctata; assembly: GCA_030220185.1. Lineage (NCBI taxonomy): Eukaryota > Metazoa > Arthropoda > Insecta > Blattodea > Blaberidae > Diploptera > Diploptera punctata. The sequence goes on along the minus strand of JASPKZ010004939.1, from coordinate 1,086,743 downwards.
TGAAGCTCAGCCATGTATGAAAAACATACTGTTGGAACCTGGCATTTGTAGAATGCAACCTTTCATGGCCAGTATTCATGGTATTAGAAGATTCTGGGCTATAAAACCATGGTGTTTCATCCTCCACTACGGAGGACATCTTCAGTGGCGAGTTCTTCTATGTAGTCTTCCATGGTCTGAAGCTCAGCCATGTATGAAAAGCATACTATTGGAACCTGGCATTTGTAGAATGCAGCCTTTCATGGCCAGTATTCATGGTATTAGAAGATTCTGGGCTATAAAACCATGGTGTTTCATCCTCCACTACGGAGGACATCTTCAGTGGCAAGTTCTTCTATGTAGTGTTTCCTGGTCTGAAGCTCAGCCATGTATGAAAAGCATACTATTGGAACCTGGCATTTGTAGAATGCAGCCTTTCATGGCCAGTATTCATGGTATTAGAAGATTCTGGGCTATAAAACCATGGTGTTTCATCCTCCACTACGGAGGACATCTTCAGTGGCGAGTTTTTCTATGTAGTCTTCCATGGTCTGAAGCTCAGCCATGTATGAAAAGCATACTATTGGAACCTGGCATTTGTAGAATGCAGCCTTTCATGGCCAGTATTCATGGTATTAGAAGATTCTGGGCTATAAAACCATGGTGTTTCATCCTCCACTACGGAGGACATCTTCAGTGGCGAGTTCTTCTATGTAGTCTTCCATGGTCTGAAGCTCAGCCATGTATGAAAAGCATACTATTGGAACCTGGCATTTGTAGAATGCAGCCTTTCATGGCCAGTATTCATGGTATTAGAAGATTCTGGGCTATAAAACCATGGTGTTCCATCCTCCACTACGGAGGACATCTTCAGTGGCGAGTTCTTCTATGTAGTCTTTCATGGTCTGAAGCTCAGCCATGTATGAAAAGCATACTATTGGAACCTGGCATTTGTAGAATGCAACCTTTCATGGCCAGTATTCATGGTATTAGAAAGATTCTGGGCTATAAAACCATGGTGTTTCATCCTCCACTATGGAGGACATCTTCAGTGGCGAGTTCTTCTATGTAGTGTTTCCTGGTCTGAAGCTCAGCCATGTATGAAAAACATACTGTTGGAACCTGGCATTTGTAGAATGCAACCTTTCATGGCCAGTATTCATGGTATTAGAAGATTCTGGGCTATAAAACCATGGTGTTTCATCCTCCACTACGGAGGACATCTTCAGTGGCGAGTTCTTCTATGTAGTCTTCCATGGTCTGAAGCTCAGCCATGTATGAAAAGCATACTATTGGAACCTGGCATTTGTAGAATGCAGCCTTTCATGGCCAGTATTCATGGTATTAGAAGATTCTGGGCTATAAAACCATGGTGTTTCATCCTCCACTACGGAGGACATCTTCAGTGGCAAGTTCTTCTATGTAGTGTTTCCTGGTCTGAAGCTCAGCCATGTATGAAAAGCATACTATTGGAACCTGGCATTTGTAGAATGCAGCCTTTCATGGCCAGTATTCATGGTATTAGAAGATTCTGGGCTATAAAACCATGGTGTTTCATCCTCCACTACGGAGGACATCTTCAGTGGCGAGTTTTCTATGTAGTCTTCCATGGTCTGAAGCTCAGCCATGTATGAAAAGCATACTATTGGAACCTGGCATTTGTAGAATGCAGCCTTTCATGGCCAGTATTCATGGTATTAGAAGATTCTGGGCTATATAACCATGGTGTTTCATCCTCCACTACGGAGGACATCTTCAGTGGCGAGTTCTTCTATGTAGTCTTCCATGGTCTGAAGCTCAGCCATGTATGAAAAGCATACTATTGGAACTGGCATTTGTAGAATGCAGCCTTTCATGGCCAGTATTCATGGTATTAGAAGATTCTGGGCTATAAAACCATGGTGTTTCATCCTCCACTACGGAGGACATCTTCAGTGGCGAGTTCTTCTATGTAGTCTTTCATGGTCTGAAGCTCAGCCATGTATGAAAAGCATACTATTGGAACCTGGCATTTGTAGAATGCAACCTTTCATGGCCAGTATTCATGGTATTAGAAAGATTCTGGGCTATAAAACCATGGTGTTTCATCCTCCACTACGGAGGACATCTTCAGTGGCGAGTTCTTCTATGTAGTGTTTCCTGGTCTGAAGCTCAGCCATGTATGAAAAACATACTATTGGAACCTGGCATTTGTAGAATGCAACCTTTCATGGCCAGTATTCATGGTATTAGAAGATTCTGGGCTATAAAACCATGGTGTTTCATCCTCCACTACGGAGGACATCTTCAGTGGCGAGTTCTTCTATGTAGTGTTTCCTGGTCTGAAGCTCAGCCATGTATGAAAAACATACTATTGGAACCTGGCATTTATACTTCTACTAGTTCGTGAATGGCTGAACAATGTCAAAACTGACTGGATAGCCATCTGATTGGTTTGTTTCTGTCTCTTCATTACTAAGTCGGTTTGTATGCCTGTTATTTAATTCATGATACCTAGCTTTATCCAGTTTTATATCTTCATCTTTTCTATTGAAATTGTCCTTGTGTTTATAAATTTCTAAGTCCTCTCTGTATAGTCTATGGAAATAGTAAGATGTTGTGGCTAAACCCTGAGTATCGTCATGCAGAATCTGATGTCCATTTTTTCATAAAAATGTATGCTGCTACAGCCAATTTTTCTGTTTCTTCTAGTCTGCAGTTTCTTCTATGTTCTGATAAACATGTAGCTATGCTTTTCATAGTTTCTACATATGTTTTGCCACATAAACATGGAAGCAGATATACACTGTAAGTGGAGATACATACTTTTAATAAGTGTAATAATCTTTTCTATCATTCCAATTTATGTCAACTTTTTCAATTGTTCTTGTCTTTTCATAGACAAAAGCTTCAGCACAGTCCAAAAAAGCTAAATATAAGAATTCTTTATTTTAAAGATTGTTCAATGAGGATTCTGATTTTATTTTCCACTTGGCAACTTTTCAGTTGCCCCTTGTAAATGTTTTAAGATTATTCTGGAAAACATTTTGGAGTTGATAATAGTATAATGCCTCTCCAATATTACATATAGATGTATCTTCATTTTTTGGGGATTTTTAGCTATTTTCCATTTACATTATTCTTGAGGGATTTTTCAGATTCCTCTATTTCTGTACCATTGAGCTGCAATCACATTTCAATTACATTATTTACTCTCATTATTTTGATTTTTTGTTTATTCAGTACTCCAGCTGTGGTTGCTGCCTTCTCAGATCTCTCAATTTTCTTTCATTGTCAGAGAATCTGGATGCCAATAAATAAAGATTGGCATATTCTAAATCTTCCAAGTCTATCTTCAGATCCCATTGAATCTCTCTACACCTTCAATTAAATTCATTTGACATTGTCATCTAAGACCAATATAAATAACAATGATGTTAGCAAAAACCTTGTCTTACTTCATTCCGACAGGAAAAAGATTCAGATAATGTGATGAACAACATACATAGATTTCATACACATTGTAGAATGCAGCCTTTCATGGCAGATATTCATGACATTAGAAGATTCCAGGCTATAAAACCATAGTCTATAATTGGTGTTTCACCTTTGATACGGAGGCCATCTTCAGTGGCAAGTTCTTCTATATAGTGTTTCCTGGTAGGAAGTTCAGCCATGTATGAGCGGCATACTATTGGAAACTGGTATTTACACTTCTACTGGTTTGTGAATGGCTGAACAAAGTCAAAGCTGACTTGATGGCCATCTGATTTGTTTGTTTCTATACTTCATTATTAAGTCGGCTTATACGCCTGTTATTTAATTCATGATACCAGGCTGTAGCCAGTTTTTTGACTTCATCTTTTCTATTGAAATTGTCCTTGTGTTATAAATTTCTAAGTCCTCTCTGTATAGTCTATGGAAATAAGATGTGGCTATAACTTGAGTATCCTCGTACGGAATTTGATGTCCATTTTTCATAAAAATATGATCTGGTACAGCCAATTTTTCTGTTTCTCCTAGTATGCTTATTTTTATAGTTCCTATATTTCACATGAACATGGAAGCAGATATACGCCGCAAGTGGAGATACATACTTTTAATAAGAGTAATAATATTTCTGACATTCCACTTTGTGTCAGCTTTTTCCATATTTCTCGTCTTTTCATAGACAAAAGCCTCTCCAATTATTACATATAGGCTAGATGTATCTCCCTTTTTTTGGGGATTTTTAGCTATTTTCCGTTTACATTATTCTTGAGGGATTTTTCAGATTCCTCTATTTCTGTACCATTGAGCTGCAATCACATTTCAATTACATTATTTACTCTCATTATTTTGGTTTTTTGTTTATTCAGTACTCCAGCTGTGGTTGCTGCCTTCTCAGATCTCTCAATTTTCTTTCATTGTCAGAGAATCTGGATGCCAATAAATAAAGATTGGCATATTCTAAATCTTCCAAGTCTATCTTCAGATCCCATTGAATCTCTCTACACCTTCAATTAAATTCATTTGACATTGTCATCTAAGACCAATATAAATAACAATGATGTTAGCAAAAACCTTGTCTTACTTCATTCCGACAGGAAAAAGATTCAGATAATGTGATGAACAACATACATAGATTTCATACACATTGTAGAATGCAGCCTTTCATGGCAGATATTCATGACATTAGAAGATTCCAGGCTATAAAACCATAGTCTATAATTGGTGTTTCACCTTTGATACGGAGGCCATCTTCAGTGGCAAGTTCTTCTATATAGTGTTTCCTGGTAGGAAGTTCAGCCATGTATGAGCGGCATACTATTGGAAACTGGTATTTACACTTCTACTGGTTTGTGAATGGCTGAACAAAGTCAAAGCTGACTTGATGGCCATCTGATTTGTTTGTTTCTATACTTCATTATTAAGTCGGGCTTATACGCCTGTTATTTAATTCATGATACCAGGCTGTGGCCAGTTTTTGACTTCATCTTTTCTATTGAATTGTCCTTGTGTTATAAATTTCTAAGTCCTCTCTGTATAGTCTATGGAAATAAGATGTGGCTATAACTTGAGTATCCTCGTACGGAATTTGATGTCCATTTTTCATAAAAATATGATCTGGTACAGCCAATTTTTCTGTTTCTCCTAGTATGCTTATTTTTATAGTTCCTATATTTCACATGAACATGGAAGCAGATATACGCCGCAAGTGGAGATACATACTTTTAATAAGAGTAATAATATTTCTGACATTCCACTTTGTGTCAGCTTTTTCCATATTTCTCGTCTTTTCATAGACAAAAGCCTCTCCAATTATTACATATAGGCTAGATGTATCTCCCTTTTTTGGGGATTTTTAGCTATTTTCTGTTTACATTATTCTAGAGGATTTTTCAGATTCCTCTATTTCTGTACCATTGAGCTGCAATCACATTTCAATTACATTATTTACTCACATTATTTTGGTTTTTTGTTTATTCAGTACTCCAGCTGTGGTTGCTGCCTTCTCCAGATCTCTCAATTTTCTTTCATTGTCAGAGAATCTGGATGCCAATAAATAAAGATTGGCATATTCTAAATCTTCCAAGTCTATCTTTAGATCCCATTGAATTTCTCTACACCTTCAATTAAATTCAATTGATATTTTCATCTAAGACCAATATAAATAACAATGATGGTAGCAAAAACCTTGTCTTACTCCACTCTGACAGGAAAAAGATTCAGATAGTGTGATGAACAACATACATAGATTTCATACACATTGCAGAATGCAGCCTTTCACGGCAAATATTCATGGCATTAGAAGATTCCAGGCTATAAAGCCATAGTCCATAATTGGTGTTTCACCTTTGATACGGAGGCCATCTTCAGTGGCAAGTTCTTCTATATAGTGTTTCCTGGTAGGAAGTTCAGCCATGTATGAGCAGCATACTATTGGAAACTGGTATTTACACTTCTACTGGTTTGTGAATGGCTGAACAAAGTCAAAGCTGACTTGATGGCCATCTGATTTGTTTGTTTCTATACTTCATTATTAAGTCGGCTTATACGCCTGTTATTTAATTCATGATACCAGGCTGTAGCCAGTTTTTTGACTTCATCTTTTCTTTTGAAATTGTCCTTGTGTTATAAATTTCTATGACCTCTCTGTATAGTCTATGGAAATAAGATGTGGCTATAACTTGAGTATCCTCGTACGGAATTTGATGTCCATTTTTCATAAGAATATGATCTCGTACAGCCAATTTTTCTGTTTCTCCCAGTCTGCAGTTTCTTCTATGTTCTAATAAATATATAGGTATGCTTATTTTCATAGTTCCTATATATATTTTTTTCACATTAACATGGAAGCAGATACACGCCGCAAGTGGAGATACATACTTTTAATAAGAGTGATAATCTTTTCTGACATTCCACTTTGTCAGCTTTTTCCATATTTCTCTTTTCATAGACAAAAGCTTCAGCAAAGTCCACAAAAGCTAAACATAAGGGACTTTTCCATTCTAAAGACTGTTCCATGATGATTCTGACAAAAGCTAAACATAAGGGACTTTTCCATTCTAAAGACTGTTCCATGATGATTCTGATTATATTTATAAAGTCAGTACATGATCTCTGAAGTCAAAAACTGGATTGTTTTCCACTTGGTAACTTTTCAGTTGCCTCTTGTAAATGATTTAAGATTATTCTAGAAACAATTTTGCTTATAGTACTGATAGCAATACAATGCCTCCCCAGTTATCATATATAGATGTATCTCATTTCTGAGGATTTAACTATTATCCCTTACAATGTTTTTTATTATTCATTTCATACATATAATGATGGATAAATTATATTTGAAGAGAAAAAATATACGCTCATACTGGGGTTTGAACCCAAGATCTTTCACTTTCTATGCAAATGCTCTACCAATTGAGCTATCTGAGAAACTCCAATCTAATGCAAATTTGTGGCCTTCATGTCTATAATAAACTGTTTTGATAAACAATTATTTGGCTTTCTTTGTACATGTTCAAACCATTTATATTTATTTCTGTATATTCTCTCATTTATATTATACACTTGTAATTCATCAGATATCTTGACTTCTCTTTTGGTCTCTTAAACATACACCTGCAACAGATCTCAGAAATCTCATTTTCATTGTCTCAATTTTATGTTTATCAGAGATCATTAAAGGCCAAGTCTCAGAACAGTATGTTAACATTGGAATGGCTACTGTTTTGTAAAATTTCAATCGAGTTTCTCTTGTGGTTTTATTTCTCAAATATCTTCTCATTTTCTTTTATCTTTTTTAAAATTACATTTTACTCTTTGTTTTGGAATTATATTCCTTGTTAAAAAGGTCTATTTTTTTTTTTTTGTTCCAGGTTTGAGAGAATTAAATTTATTCTTCAATTTTTTTCCATTTCTCAATTTAAATTCTATGATTTTTTGGAGATACAGGGTTTTCTGTTTCTCTATAATGTGGAATGTCTTCCCTAATTTCAACATACATGGAATTTCCCAGATTTTTTCAAAAATTGATCTGGCTTTTCTTGTGATAATGTGAATTACATGTTTTGCAGTTCGAGAGAAAATGTTGTGTTAATCTTCTTGTCTTTCAATTTGTTTGTATTGAATTTTCTATTTTTACTTGGGTGCTATTTTTGTCATAATTTTCAACCTCAATTTTGCTACCATAAGATGGTAGTCACTTCCAAAAACAGCACCTCTCTTATCTCGCACATCCATCAGTGAGAATCCAAACTTTTAACTAATGCAAAATTATTAATTATATTTTGTGTCTTGATCTTGGAAGACACCTATGATTTTTCTGACATCTTTTTATATTTCATATAATTACAATTTCAACATAGATCTACAAATCTTTATCCATTACTAATATTTTTTCCTATTCATTGTTTACCCATTATTGACTCTGTCTTCATTACAGTCGCCTAAATGGACTTTCATGTCCCCCATCACTCCTATAAAAAAGTTTTAAATTACAGGTAACATCAGATTTAAAGACAAAGGTGGGAGGGAAAACAACACAAATGAAAAGGCCATGAATGAAGAGGCTGAAAGGAATACACCAAGAGGAAGACACAGAAAATGAAGAGGCCATGAATGAAGAGGCTGGAAGGAATACCCCCAGGAAGACACAGAAAATGAAGTGGCCATGAGTGAAGAGGCTGGAAAGAATACACCAGGAGGAAGACACAGAACATGAAGTGGCCATGAATGAAGAGGCTGGAAAGAATACACCAAGAGGAAGACACAGAGCATGAAGAGGCTGTGAATGAAGAGGCTAGAAGGAATGCACCAGGAGGAAGACAAAGGTAACGAAGTGGCCATAAATGAAGAGGCTGGAAGGAATACACTAGGAGGAAGACACAGAACATGAAGAGGCTATGAATGAAGAGGCTGGAAGGAATTCATCAGGAGGAAGACATAGAACATGAAGTGCCCGTGAATGAAGAGGCTGGAATGAATACACCAGAGGAAGACACAGATAATGAAGTGGTCATGAATGATGAGGCTGGAATGAATACACCAGAGGAAGACACAGATAATGAAGTGGCCATGAATGAAGAGGCTGGAAGGAATACACCAGGAGGAAGGCACAGAAAATTGAAGTGGTCATGAATGAAGAGGCTGGAAGGAATACATCAGCTGGAAGACACAGAACATGAAGTGGCCATGAATGAAGAGACTAGAGGGAATACACTGAGAGGAAGACAGAGGTAATGAAGTGGCCATGAATGAAGAGGCTGGAAGGAATACACCAGGAGGAAGACACAGAACATGAAGAGGCCATGAATGAAGAGGGTAGAAGGAATACACCAGGAGGAAGACACAGAACATGAAGAGGCCATGAATGAAGAGACTAGAAGGAATACACCAGGAGGAATATACAGAACATGAAGAGGCCATGAATGAAGAGGGTAGAAGGAATACACCAGGAGGAAGACACAGAACATGAAGAGGCCATGAATGAAGAGACTAGAAGGAATACACCAGGAGGAATATACAGAACATGAAGAGGCCATTAATGAAGATGCTGGAAGGAATACACCGGGAGGAAGACACAGAAAATGAAGAGGTCAGGAATGAAGAAGCTGGAAGGAATATATTAAGAGGAAGACACAGAAAATAAAGAATATTTGAAGGTAGATAAAATAAATGTCAGGAATTATGAATTGAAGTGGATAAATGCCTGGACCCATGATTCTAGTCAAAGTATGCCTGAGGAAAGACATGAGGTCCCAGGAAAGACACTGGGATCCATGCTGCCAAAGAAAGATGCCTGGTGGGAGACCCATAACCCATGATGCCAAGAAGAATACATTTAAAATGTTGAATTGTTATTACCGATATTGAAGGGTGTTTCCTATTCATTGTTGAGTGTTTTCTAAAATCTTATTTCAGATCTGTTCACAATTTTATGACTTATTGTTTCTCTAAAGAACATGAAGGTGCTTTGATAGACACCAGGTCCCATGAAGCCAGGAAGATGCACGAGAGCTTAAAGCATGATGTTATGAGAGAAGATGGCTAGTGAATTACAGAAGGAATAAATTCATGATGCTATTGTTAACAGCTAATTTTGAAAAAAGTACTCAAGAAAATATTTGGACAAATAGATATTAATGGTGATTGAAGAATACGATGAAACAAAGAATTATATGACAGATACAATGAACTTGACCTTGTCACTTTTATTAAATTAAAGAAATTGGAATGGACTGGCCATGTATAAAGTCTCTCAGCAGACTGAGCACCAAAAAAGGTGCTTACAGCAAGTTTTATGGGGAACAGATGAATTGGAAGACCGAAAAAAACGATGGGAGGATGGTATTAATGAAGATGCTGCAAACCTACTTATGTGTTGCTATTGGAGGCTTGCCATGCAAAATAGAAATGATTGGAGGGAGAAGATAAGGGAGGCCATAGCTCGAATTTGAGCCAATCAGCCATTGGATGGATTGTTAACTGCAGAATGTTTCCTTTGGATGGAACAGAACTTTCATCCAAGGTAAGTGTCTCAAGTCTAGAATGTGTTTAAAAATGTTGGGATTTCCAAGAGTATCTACATGCAGTACAGTTTTATTCTATTTTTTCAGATGTGTTGGTGCAGACACTTGATTAAAATTATTGGTGATTGATAAAAACATGAAAATGTTTGGAGGGTAGACACCAGGACAATGAGGTCAGGAAGGAGTATACTAGGACCCATGAGATCATGAGGGAGAAGCTAGACAGCAGATTACAGGAGGAATTTACCCTTGATGCTGCTGCAACTGCAGAATCTTTCCCTTGGATCTTGCAGAATCTTGTTCCAAGGTGATGTAAGTAGATTGATAAATAGAGTTTCCTTCACTGAACTGTTCCTAGGTTTTTTGGTGAATGATATGGTACATTGCTATTAATACAGCTAAAGAAAACTGAAATTTGAATTTCAGGCTTTCCAGCTTTGCATACTTGGTAGAGAGGAATGTGAGATTGAAAGATTAAGAAGGGAGAAGTTAAAAACGTCTTGTAAAAAAATTTGTTAACCCAAAGAAATAATTAAAAAAATTAAAATCATTAATTTACATAATATATTATGGACCCTTACTTTAAGGGAGGAAAGGAGATTATGAGTATTTGAGAATAAAGTTCTTAGAAAAATGTATGGACCAAAGAGAGATGAACAGACTGGTGAATGGAGAAGACTACATAACAGTGAACTATATGGTCTTTATAGGAAGCCAGATATGATAAGTCTTGTATACTGCAATGGGCAGGACATGTGGCATGAATGGGGAATGAAATACATGCGTGGAAGCATCTTGTAGGAAAACCAGAAGGAAAACACCCAGTTGGTAGATCAAGAATGAGGTGGGAGAATAACATTAACTATGATTTGAGGGAAGTAGATTGTATAGGGAATGATTGGAAAACATTAGCTCAAGATAGGGATGTATGCAGGGCGTATGCCTGCATGGCCATGAACCTATGGGTTTGATAGTGCCAGTGAGTTAATTAGACATAGGCCTAATATATTAATAAAATTTGTTTCTATGTCACTGAACTGAACTTGAAAATGAAGGAACAGTTCACCAAAGGAATCTCCTTAATTACCCTACCTTATCTGATTAAAATATTTTGATCTCGGAGTGTGCCCATAGCTGAGTTTTGTTTAGAGGTTTCCATTATTAGAGAAAAAAAAGTATTTAAAATGTAGTAATCACAATAGAAAATCTGAAAATTGATGATATACAAATTAACACAGTAGAATCATTCAAACATTGATGAGTTCCAAATTAAGGGTCAATATTCTACCAACTGAGCTACCTGAGCAAGTTCGAATCTATCTTGCAAATGGCGGCTTTTTTTTTATTAAGAAGACATTTATTTGGGAATTTTAAATTACATTATAAAGCCAGTATGGCTTCTTTCGATGTTTTTGTTATTCATTTCATACGAGTTTTGTTTTGTTGCAGATGTGTTGACCTAACACTTGTTGCCATACTGCGGCTGCGAAGAACATGAAGATATTCTTAAAACTCGCAACTCAAGTTAAGTATTATATGGTATTTTAATTTCACAGTAAAATGCATTATGCTCATTGATTATTTTTGTTGCAGGAGATAACAGCTCAGGCAAGAGGTACCACAATTCATAGCTGGCCACGAACAAATGAATAAAATTTGCTCAAAGATCTGGTTTTTTAGGCTACATGGAGTGAATCTACATCATGGAACCTTGTGATGGATGCCAAACTTAAAATTTTTACAGCATAAAAAAAATGCATTGTCCAAAGCCAGGTTTGAACCCTGGTACCATAGGTGAGAATGGTAACTTCTAGTCCGGTGGGGACTGATATTTTCATATAATTTTGAAAAATGTCTTTTTTTATTACAGAATTTTAATACAATTTTGGAAAATGTATTTTTTTACAGGATTTTAACATGTTTTGCTATCAAGTGATTACAATTATTTATAAATGTCTAAATTATATTATTTTTTAAAAATTAATTTCATTTATATTTTAGTATGTTATGTGTATTTTTAATGTATATTTTATTAATAATTGGGTTAAATAAATTGTACAGTAATATTTTTAAAATTTTGTGGAATATTATCTTTATTTTAATATTTTGATTTAGTGTTTAAATTGCTGGTACCGGTACCTTATTGTAATTTATTTTTACCTCATTTTGTTGTAAAATGCTTGTGTTTAATACTGTAATATCACTGTTGTATTATAATATTTATTTATGTCTTTTGTTTAATTCTTATTATTAAGTTCATTGTTGTTAAATTGTTATGAAATTATATGGCACATAATCTTGTATACTGTTAATTGTATTATTGTTTACTTTATTTGATTAGCACAAATTACAGAATATAACATAATCCATTTTCTCGAGTGTATTTCAGGTTTATGAATATTGTCTCATTAAAATAAAAGTAAGGAAAATCAAGATGTGGAAATGAATGAGACAGATTCACAGGTAAAAACTCCAACTGTTATTTTATACTCTTTTATTCACAGGTTATACTAATGTTGTTATTTTCAGCTTAAAATATTATATTATTTATATTTAGGAGTGTTGGATGCCGATTTACTAGTTGGGAAGATTCATTAAATCCCACTTGATGTGAAAACAGGTCAAAAGGCCTAATTTCATCAAGATTTATATGTAGGTAATGGTAAGATATATAATTCATAAAAATGCTAATATTTATTTCCAGGGCATAATAACTTTTCTTACAGGATAATAATAATTTTATTTTCAGCACTAAATAATGAGTCATAAATATTGAAAAAAATGTTCAGTTTTTATAAGATATTTTATTTTCAGAGTATCTATATAGTGAATACATTGTTGAGAAATGTCTTGTTTATTAACAAAGATAGAAGAAAACAGGATAACAAAAAATATTTTATTAATGGATATTACAAAGGATAAGGATTTGATCATGAGGTTCATCTGCCAAACACCAGCCGAAGAGGATGTCCACATGTTCCAATGGAAATTCAACAGTTGATTTCTGGTTGAGGATGAGGAGAGATCTTTGAAAGCAGACCAAGAGAGAACGAGCTTACAAGCTTGTAAATGAGGTGAGGCTTAGCAAAAAAAAAAAATAATGAATTGACAGATCTAGAAGGCCCTTAGCCTAAGAGTTTGCTGCTGGCATGTGTAGATCACGGAGGTATAACCTGTCTGCTCTTAGTGATCCTCATCAAAACAAAACCATGTGACCTGCTCGCTTTTCATTGGTTATGGACACATATGAATGTTGTAGAAGCAATAAGTACACAAAAAAATAGTTACCTTCATTAAATTAAAAATATGTCTTCTGAATATACTTGTCATTCCCTGTGAATGAAAATAATATTCAAAACATACAGAATATTCTAAAATATACCTAATCAATAATTACAACTTAAATAGTTTGACTCATGCTTCAGTCAATTCTCACGAAACAAAATGGCTGAAAGTAAAACGAGTCTTCTGTTCCTGTGTCATCTCCCTGTCAAAAGTGACAGTAATTGTGGTGCGAATGGTGGAAGGATATTGCTTTTACAATGTACGTTGGTGTCCATAACCAAGCATGCAGGTCACATGGTTTTGTTTTGACGAGGATCACTTTAAGAGCAAACAAGGTATAGACGATCATCCAGCCAGTATAGGGATGGTCTTCTCAACCTGGAGCTGCTATTTATTGTAGCTACACAAATTTCTCGTGATGTTGGTTTAGCACTGGGCCTAAATGATGGTGAAATTCCATGAGAAAATTTCTTCCCTCATCGAGACTCAAACCAGCCGAAGTCCTGCAGCTCTGCACCAAAGCATGATGCCTTAAACTGCTTGGCTACAGAGCAGGACGACTTGTTCGAGATATCCTATAAAAAATTTAATGAGGTTGAGGACACTGATTCTTTCATTTTATAATTTATAAAAATTCAGCCCCTAGACTATAGAGACCAAAGTACCTTGCTTTAATAACACCAAAATTTTGTTTTCAGAGTTTGGTACGATGCTGACTGTATTCCCAGAGAAACATGACTCACAGTCATATATTTGTTTATATATACCATTGACTTGTAAATGTTCCTGACCCATTAGCTGATGGATAATTGCTGCAGCAGTGCAACTTCTCTCATAAAAAGACATCTAACAGAATCATCAGGTGAGTTAAAAGCAAACTGATCCTAATACAGGTCTTTGAGGTAGCATGAGGTCAAGACTCACACTATCTAGATAGTCACAATATGTCTGGTACTCATTTTTGTAAGAGGATGAGTCAACTCCTGAGTCATGGCATCATTTAAAGTTTTAGGGCCGCATGCAAATACATTAGTCTCTGGTGAGTTGAGTTTTCCATGAGAACGTGCAAAGTTTGAATTAGCGAGTTGCCGACTGGTCATGCATGAAAGTAGTTTTTTCGTAATATTGGCAAGAAATTACTCAGAATTCTCAGCGATAAAACCACTTCCGTTATTTTCGTCTGCTAGAGGAATGCATTTAGCCTTGTGTCTTGCAAATAATACCATATACGATGACGTCTGCATCGTGCGATATTATGCCGATTCTCTTCTTCTTCCAGTTGAATTCTTTGGTAGACTCTATCAAATTCCTCTTCTCCGCATGTACCAAAAACAATTATCAAAGTCTTCAAGGTCCAACATCTTGGATAAAGCAGCAAGGTATGCAGCAAGGTTTTAAAGTACATCGGTTACCATCGGTTCCCATCGGGTTGCTCACGATTCGTTCTCTGCAAAGTCACCTCGCCAGGTAGCTTAGGAATTTCGACAATTATTATCGCATGAACAGATTTTTGAGTATGCAAAAACGTCTTTGGATGCAACTTTCTCAGCAGAGAACGACTTTTACAATCTAATGCATTCATAGATACGACCCTTAGATTGGTTTGAAAATCCTGACTTCATCAGGTTTCATATCCTGAACTTTCTGGCTTGTAGCTATAAGTTATTCTTTTACAATAAAATTCACTAATTAATAATTTTGCAAGAAACTCCTCACTGCCATCTGTTGTGGCTCAAGAAGCATGCATTGTGACATCACATTGTTGTCAAACAGAACATCGGTAATGCAGATGACTACACACCTGACATAAAAAAAAATTCCTATAACCCGATCGTAGTGCCACCTACACTATTACTCTGTGGCATCACCTACTGGGTCCAATTGTGAATCTAAACCATCCAGGGACCAACTCAAACACACAAAGAATTTTATCAAAATCAATCCAGTCATTTAGGCACATTCTGATTTTGGATTTCAAGTAAACCTCCACTTCTAATTGTCTGATTTCACTCATTTTTTGCATAATACCTACCTCAGTTTATTTTAATACGAAATACTGAGTTTCATTGTGAAACGTCAAAAAAAATAGATCGCTAGACCGATTTTTAAACGTTCACTTAAGGTGAATTCTTACACATAATGGTTTTAAAGGGACCAATTGTAAATCTAAACCATCAGAGGACCCAATAAGACACACACAAAAAATTCATCAAAATTGGTCCAGTCGTTCAGAAGGAGTAGAGTGACAAACAGATGCACAAAAGGATTATATATATATATATATATAAAGATATGGAACTTAGCCGCATGACTATTGAAGCTGATGTAACTAGAATTAATGACATTAAAATTGTGTTTTCAGAGTTTGGTATGATGTATTCCCAGGGAAACTTGACATCATAGAGATGTTTGAAATGTCCACCATGTGATAGAATATACATATGAATGTTCCTGACACACCAGCGTATGGATAATTCCTGCAGCAGTACAACTTCTCTCATAGAAAGATGGCAAATGGAATCACCAGGTGAGTTAAAAACAAAATGATCCTAGTACAGGCCTTAGAGGTAATGCTCATGCCTCCTTAGCCAGTCATTATGACATAATGGCTATCTTTACCATCCCAAGATATATATGGCACTCATTTCTGTTAGAGGCTGAGTCAATTCCGGGCTGTGGTGCCACTAAAAGATTTAGATCAGTTTAAAAATCCTGACCTTCTGACTTGTAGTATATTGCCTTAACCAACTATGCTGCTGTATGTTCCAGGGACAGAATAAATAAATATATTTATTGTCTAATGCCACCTGATTGTCTTTTATGATAATTCTGTCTTTCTCCCCTGGCATTGGAGGAATTGTAATCCATTTTTTAGGTTGGGGTATCTGAAAGGTGGAGTTATGTTATTCTGATGATATGATGGGTGATATGTAATAATGAAGGCCCAGGAGAGTCCTTAACCTAAATTCCAGATCATGGGCAACCACAGGAATAATTCCCTTTAAGGAAAATTTCCTATGATTTGACCGAAATCGTACCCAGGACCTCATGAACTGTAGTCAGAAACACTGACCACGAGCCCATGAGGCTGTTTTGGTTAGAATATATATATTTGAAGAGAAAAATTATATGCTCAGACTGAGGTTTGAATCCAAGACCTTTTGCACTCTAGGTGAATGCTCTACCAACTGAGCTATCTGAGGAACTCCAATCTGAATGTAAAATTTTCTCTTATATATGCTGTTAATTCCTGCACACTAAATGCTATGAAGCCATTGCTTCTATCTTGCAAATGGCGGCTTCTTTATTAAGAACACATTTACTTGAGAATTTTACATTACATTATAAAGCCAGTATGACTTCTTTCGATATTTTTATTACTCAGTGATGGATAAATTACATTTGAAGAGAAAAATTACCCGCTCATACTGGGGTTTGAACCCAGGACCTTTCGCACTCTAAGCCAATGCTCTACCAATTGAGCTATTTGAGAAACTCCATATATATATATATATATACACACACACAATATATGGCTACTAGCTAATACCCGGTGTGCACTTTCTATGCCTAAATAAATGAAATATTAAGGATTAATTATATGATATACACTGTGACAAATAAAAAATTGTAGTTCCAAGTCAATTTTTAATTTTGAATTTCAAGTAAACCACACTTCTAATGGCTGGATTTAGATTATTTTTGGCCAATATCTACCTCTGTTTATTTTAATATTATTTACAGAGTTTCATTGTTAAACATAAAAAATTTCTTCATAGTTAAATATGGCAAATAATATTATAAGGTTCTTAAATCAATGAATGAATGAGTCACTTATTATCTTACCTCATAAAGGCTGTCCACTTAAAGTCATCCTCATGAAAACAAAACCATGTGACCTGCTCACTTTTCATTGGTTATGGACACTGACATACAATGTAGAAAAAATAAGTATGCAAAAAAGTAGTTGCCTTTATTAAATTAAAAATGTCCTCTAAAAATACTTATTTCTTCATGAATGAAAATAATTTCAAAACATAGAAAATATTCTAAAATATACCTAATCAATAATTAAAACTTAAAATAGTTTATTACATATGGATGATGCATTTGAGTCATGCTTCAGTCAATTCTCATGAAACAAAATGACTGAAAGTATCAAGTCTTCTGTTACTGTATCATCTCCCTGTTAAAAGTGACAGTAATTGTGGCGTGAATGGTGGAAGGATACAATTGGCGTTTTATGTTAGGATCACTCTAAGAATGAATAAGGTATAGTTCATGTTTTCTTAAATACGAGAACTGTAGTTTTCAACATTACTTACTTACTCACTGACACTATTGAACCCGTAGGTTCATGGCCGCACGGACATAAGCTCTCCATACATCCCTATCCTGAGCTAATGCTTTCCGATCATTCCCTGTATAGTCTACTTCCCTCAAATCATAGTTAATGTTATTCTCCCACCTCATTCTTGGTCTACCAACTGGGCGTTTTCCCTCTGGCTTTCCCACAAGAAGCCTCCATGCAAGTCTTTCATTCCCCATACGGGCAACATGTCCTGCCCATCGCAGTCTGCGAGACTTAACTGTTCTTATTATATCTGGCTTCCTATAAAGACCATGTAGTTCATTGTTATGTAGTCTTCTCCATTCACCTGTCTGTTCATCTCTCTTTGGTCCAAAAATTTTCCTAAGTACTTTATTCTCAAATACTTGTAATCTCCTTTCCTCTCTTAAAGTAAGAGTCCATGTTTCGCACCCATCCAACATTATGAGATTCTTAATTCAATGAATGACTGAGTCACTTTTTATCTTTCCTCATAGTTGACGTTTTTGTAAACACGGGAACTGCATATCTCAAGAGGATATCCCTCTCATTTTCAACCGATATGAGTCAGGACTAGAGGCAAGGAATATAACCACTAGAGTGCTGCTGCTGACAAAGCCATCTTAAATATGACCCAAAAGAAATAACAATATGAGCTTACAAGTTACAAAAAAAAATTTCTAAAATTTCATAACTCACTGGCACAGACAGTGCAGACATAAGCTCTCCATACACCCCTATCCTGAGCTAATGTTTTCCAATCATCTCCTGCATAATCTACTTCCTTCAAATCATGGATAATGTTATTCTCCCACCTCATTCTTGGTCTACCAACTGGACGTTTTCCTTCTTGTTTTCCTACAAGAAGCTTCCATGCAACTCTTTCATTCCCAATTCATGCCACGTGACCTCCCATCTCAGTCTGAGACTTAACTGTTCTTATATCTGGCTTCCTATAAAGATCATGCAGTTGACTGTTACATAGTCTCTCCATTCACTGTCTGTTCATCTCCCTTTCGTCCAAAAATTTTCCTAAGTACTTTATTTCCAAATTTTACTCCCTTAAAGTAAGAGTTCATGTTTCATATTCATGTAATGTAACTGGGAGAATAACTTTAACATGGTTGCTTCACGAATAACTGTTTTATATATTTTCAGTTTAACTTTTTTGAGAGAATTTGGGATGACAAGAGTACCTGCGATACATAATAGCACGCATTTCCAGAATTGAGCCTATATTTAATTTTTTTGTTCATCTCATTCCTATTTGTAATTATTGCTCCTAGATATTTGAATTCAGCGACTTCTTCAAAATTTCCCTCATTTGTCATTACTTGTCCATATCCATTATATAAATTATTTCTACGTGTGAACACACATTTAGTTTTATTAATGTTTACTTCCAGTCCCAATTTCTCACTGTTACTCAATAGTGTGTGTGTGTTGGCCTTTAGTATCTCCTCGCTATCGCTCAATAATACTACATCATCAGCATAAACTAACAGCCTATTAATACCATTGAGTTGTAGGCCTTCTTCATTCTCCAAATATATATATATGGTATGATAAGAAAAATAAATGCCTGGACGGGATTCGAACCCGGATCTCTGAGTCTGTACCTCAGCGTGATATCCATTACACTACCAGGCGAATCCAATTCAAACACTTATTTTTCTTATATATGTATTATATTCTCCATTATTACTAGCTGTCGCGAGAACTCGGTCTTCACTGCCATCTTATTATACTATCATACCATATTAAGCTTGCATTGCTCAATGTTAAACATTTAATTATAACATCTATAAAGCGTCACTGCTATAAGGTAAAAAATATTCTCTTTAATTTGCTTACTTGTTATAGTCAGCTACTAGATGGCAGTGAAGACCAAGTTCTCGCGACATCTAGTAATAATGGAGAATATAATACATACATAAGAAAAATAAGTGTTTGAATTGGATTCGCCTGGTAGTGTAATGGATATCACGCTGAGGTACAGACTCAGAGATCCAGGTTCGAATCCCATCCAGGCATTTATTTTTCTTATCATACCATATTAAGCTTGCATTGCTCAATGTTAAACATTTAATTATAACACACACATATATATATATATATATATATAGTGCTAAACATACAAAGTTTTGAAACTCAAGTTCAAATCCCAACTTAGGCATTTATCTTTTCTTTTCATGTTATATATATATATATATATATATAATTCCATAGTAATTAATTTTCAGAAATTTGTTCTTGTTTTTATTTCAGTGTTTGAATATTGGTCATCTCGTCAGGAAGACATCACAACAACTGATAAGAAGCATGTGACTGAAGAACTTGCTGCAAAGCGACAAATGTTTGTCTTTATTTGAAGAGAAAATATGAACCCAGGACCTTTGGCCTTTCTATGCCAATGCTTTACCAACTGAGTTACCTGAGCATTCCAATCTAAACACAAATCTTTCTCTTATAATTCCCGAGCACCGAGAGTAGTTCGTGTGTGTTTAATATTTTCATCAGCGCCTTAGAAAAAAATTATATATTGTGATATTTTAAGCAATAAACATTGAATTTCTTTAAATTATAAAATGTTACTATTACGTGATTTATTTTCTAATGTTAAAGTTTTTTTAACATTAATTTGAGTTTTGAGTGAATGTTAGACTGAAATGAAAACAAACAGAATTGTAACCAATCATTGTGCTGTTCCTTCTAAATGATTTTTACACCAGGAAAACATCTATTTTGGTAGTGTTTTTAAACAGTGAATGTCCTATTTCACACTTGCAGCTTTCATTTTGGCAACACTGTTATATATATAGTATGAAGTTATGTACTAAATATGTCGTGCCTCATTAAGAAACAACTGATGTATTTTATACACCATTTCACTTGACGATTTTATTATTAATTTAACACTTCTCATTGAAGGATAAATTATATTTGAAGAGAAAATTTTTCTCTTCAAATACCATTTCACTTGCTTGTTTATTCCAAATTTCATGCTGAAGCTTTGGTTTTTACATTTTATGTTAAAATATGCTGGAAAAAATATTCTAAAATGCTAATCAAATTATCTATACTTAACTAATAATATGGCTTTGCTAGCAGATGATGCAATGACACTGAGGAATATGCTGTTGGAGCTAAATGCATTCGTACAAGTTTCCTGGGTTAGGTTTTTTTCGGGGTTTTCCCTAACCTGTAAGACAAATGTCAGGAAACTTTAAGGTCCAAATGTACCCTGAACACCATCTGGCTATTATAATTATTCATAACAAATTCATATTGTACTTAATAGTTTTATAAGCAAACAAGCAAGTGTAATCAGTAGAAACTGTATGGAAATAAATTCTTATCAGTATTTATTTCATTTTAGGGATAAATAAAAAATTAATTATTTGATGTTACAAAAATGTATTTTTAATTATTGTGTTAGAATTTGTACTTCATTTTGTCAATTGTCAGGAAATTGCTTTAATTTATAATAAAATGCAAATAACTCAATCTGTTGTTGTTGTTTTCAAATGCTGGGCCTTGGCAACGAAGCCATTAGCGTTCTTTCTCTCCAATATTGCTCTATGGTGGATCCAACAGGTAACACTTCACAGGTTTGTAGATATGCTTCGTTCATTTCTTCGTCTTGTTGCATAGAGGACAATTTGGATTCATGTACATTCCTATTTTATATAAATGTTTGGCCAAATAGTCATGTTCTGTAAGCAGTCTAAATTTTGCTACTGTAGTTTTACGTGGAATTTCTGGAATAATATCTGGCAAGTAAAGTGATCCCACAACAGGCCCGGAGGCCCTTGGGGTAGTAGGAGGTTAGGGCTTCGGGTTGTCAGCCCTGCGTGTCGGCCGCCTTTACCCCCAGAACAAGCATCTGGTACTCATTTCCATTAGAGGCTGAGTCGACCCCAGGGCCATAGTGCCGCCAGAGAGTTTGGGTCAGTTTAAAAATCCTGACCCCCAATGGGACTTGAACCCTCGACCCTCTGGCTTGTAGCTCAGTGCCTTAACCACTATGCTACGGCGTGCCCCCATAATATCTGGCTTCTTTACTAAAATATTGCATTTTTTTTTGGCTTTATTACATAGGTCTTGGTTTTGTTTGATTTTTATATTTGTTTTTAATTCTTTTTATGGATGAATAATTCAATCTTAACTGTAAGTTTATGCAATCATTAATTTTTCTTGGTATATATTTTGCATATACAGTGTATACATAAGAGAATATAGTAGTTTCAAATAATATCACTCAGATGAGGCGTAGGAATTTGCGTGTAGACTGAAATGAAACAGGAAATAAGATAGTTTTAGTTGTGTGAGTGAGCAGATATCTTTCTTTTGTTTTAATTTGTGTTGAGTTGTTTTTGACTCGCCTCATACTTCCTAACTCCCTCGCAGGCTCAAGTTTCTTCACTGCATTTGTGACATTCTCAGTGCTGTATCACATTCACAACTGACGTCCAACGCCTCCTTTCCTGCAGACTGGCCTCCGCACCATCTGATGGCTGACCAACGAACTTCCAAATCAATCCCCTCTCCTTATCACAGGGTATCTCAAAATTCATAGTTATGTTTTTATTCTTGCATATGTAATTTTTTTTCCCCAAATTGTGAGGTCCTTCGGTTTTTCCAATTGTTTAAGTAATTTTGTTTTGGTTTCTATTCTGTGTTTTTCTGACCAGGCATGTGCAGCTATTGCAGATTTTTCTGTTTCTCCATTTTTAACATTTCTAAGGTGTTCCTTTAATCTTGTATTTAAATTTCTTTTTGTTTTTCCTATGTATATCCTTTCACAATCTTTACAATTAATTTGATAATTTCTCGATTTTTATCTTTCTTTTGTTTTGTTTCTATGGCAACAATAATAACAAAGATGGCAACTCAACAGAAAATGATTTGTGCTTTGCAGTTTGAGAGTAGTAAATCAGTTGTGACAATTCAACGTACATTTTGTAGGCAGTTTAATTCTTGATGCTAACAACATTTGTCGATGACATAATAAGTTCGCAATGACTGGTTGTCTGTGTAAAGACAAACATGTGGGGCGACCAAGAGTGTCTGAGGAGAATGTTGCTGCTGCGACATTTCAAGCACAAAGTCAGCCTTATCAGTAGGCTTTAGAGCCTGTAACAATTGTAAACAGTAGGGATGCATATGTAAGCATTTTCATAAAACCTTCCAAACTGTAATTACTGAATCGGTTGTCATGGTCCAGATAACAGGGCTTATCTTCAGTGGCCTCCTAGCTATAGAGTTATTTAATAACTAACTTATACACGTCAACGATAGTATTCTTTTAACAATTAATAAATCATTTATGAAAATAATATTAAAAATTAAATATTTTCATTTGTTTAAATATTGTATAACTGCAAAATTAGTTTTCTATATCTCATTATTTTTCTTTGTTTTTTTTTACATACTCTAGAGAAGGGCGGTCTATCAACAATTTAATTTATCTTGCTTGAACACATTTTATTATTAGTTTTAGTCTTAATATTAACCATTATTAACTGGTTGTATTATAGATTGTAATATAATAGATATTATCTTATTGATCATATCTTCATTTAGTATTTAATATTAGAGTAATTTATGATTGTTATATTCTGATGCAAGATGTTTGTCCTGCTGAGTGAAACTCCACCAGGCTAAATAAATAAATAAATATAAATATAAATAAATAAATATAAATAATAAAAAATAATAATAAAAAAATTAAAAAAAGAAATAATAAATAATAAAAAATAATAATAATAAAATAATAATAAAAAAATAAAGAAAATAATAAAAAAATAATATAAAAAATAATACAAAGAAATAATATAAAGAAAAAATAAAAAAAATAATATAAAGAAAAAAAAATAAAGAAAAAAATATATAAAGAAAAAAATAATATAAAGAAAAAAACTAATATAAAGAAAAAAATAATATAAAGAAAAAATAATATATAAGAAAAAAATAATATAAGAAAAAAAAATAATATAAGAAAAAAAATAATATAAAAAAAATAATATAAGAAAAAAAAATATAAGCAAAAATAATAATATAAGAAAAAAAAGAAACAAAATAATATAAGAAAAAAAATAATATAAAGAAAAAAAATATATAAGAAAAAAAATAATATAAGAAAAAAAATAATATAAGAAAAAAAAATAATAAGAAAAAAAAATATAAGAAAAATAAATAATATAAGAAAAAAAATAATATAAGAAAAAAAATATAATAATATAAAATAAGAAATAATATAAAATAAGAAAATAATATAAAGTAAGAAAATAATATAAAATAAAAAAATATATATATAAAATAAAAAATAATATAAAATAAAAAATAATATAAAATAAAAAAATAATATAAAATAAAAAAAATAATATAAAATAAAAAATAATATAAAATAAAAATATAAAATAAATGTCATCAATCCAGACATGGTCATTAACATATGGGAAGAATTAGCCTACAGGTTGTTGGATGTAACAAACGGGGCTTATATTGAACACCTATGAACTTATAATGTAAACTGGAAATGTTATTCTTCCATTCAACATGAGTTTTGTTTTTGTTGTAGTTAAAGTATAATTGCACACCTTTAAAATTGCTATATTCTCTTATGTGCACCCTGTGTTATGTTCATTCGTATTTTTTAATATTTTGAAATCGAGCGGTTAAGGTAGGAAGCCTTGGCGCAGAGCTACGGACTTGCGCTGGTTCGAGTCTCCATGGGGGAAGAAATTTTCTCATGGTATTTCGGCCAGTATGGGACCAGTGCCCACCCAGCATCGTGAGGCAATTGGGTAGCTACAATAAGTAGCGGCTCCAGGTTGAGGAACCAGCTATAACGGCTGGGGGACTCGACATGCTAAACACATGTCACCCCTACACTGGCTGTTGATCATCTACCTCTGTGATTGACACATGTGGATGTGAAGGGCCAGCAGCCGGCTGGTAAAAGGGCAACCGCTGAAAAGTGGAAAGACCCTCAATCGGAATCATTCTATACGAGCCAGTTAATTGTGGATATGTTTAGGGGTGTTGCATTGTATCACTTGTTGAATACAGTACATGTTAATGTTTATTTATATAATGGTTAAGGCACTACTCTACAAGTCAGAAGGTCGTGGGTTCGAGTCACGGTGTGGTCAGGATTTTTAAACTGACCAATGCCTTCTAGTGCCACTGTGGCCCTGAGGTCGACTCGCCCTCTAATGGAAATGAGTACCAGATGCTTGTTCTGGGGTAAAGGCGGCCATAACGCAGGGCTAATAATCTGGTTGGCATAAAATACCAATTATCTACAAAAAGTGGGTGCCTTAACCTCCTACTACTCAAAGGCCTGTAGTGGGATCACTTTATCTTTAAAATGTGAAATAAAATTAAGTACACTTGGCAAAAAAAATGAGTGGACTCTTGATCTCAAACATTCCAAGTTTTAACATGCGATTCACAAGAGTAAACTAATTGCACAGTAGAGCTACAATACGTCCCCTTCCTCCAATGAAAAGCTTTCTTCTTTGCACAGCGAGCCAGCGAACACTTAGCTCATTGCCTTATGACTTGTTTTGTATGCAAGATGAGGTTAAAATGTTTAATTGTTACAATACTTTCTATTTTATTTTGTCTGTCCACTCCTAAAGAAAAAACGAACTATCTATTTGGAAGTATTACTATTTTGGTATTATTATTGTCGTCAACTTTTTTTAATGAATTTTGAAAAAAAAAACTGAAAATAATTTATAGTTAAAGACATCTGAAAAGTTGGCAAAGTCCTTGTATTTTTTTTTTCTGAAGAGAGCAAGAATGAAACATGCGACATTTTTTTACGAAATGGCATTGCTTGTGTTGAGCTTTCAATTTTATTTTTAAATGGATGGAAATGGATAGGGTACTTTTCATGCGACTGAGTCAGCGTGACCGGTTGAAATTTGCGTTGCGGCCCAGGGATTACAATAATAATCCCTGGTTGCGGCCATTGTAAAAATTTAACATTGTTCGTCTATATCGGTTCTCTATGATCCTAAGGGATACAAAATGTACATGAAGGAGAAACATTTACAACCAGGAGATTGCATGGACCGACAAAACACAAAACTGGCTATTACGAATCGGACGATGTCAAAGACATTAATCGACCGACGAAGTATCTATTAATATTCAGTAACTCATTCAAGAGATGTGAATAATCATCAATAAACTTGTAGTAATTATTACTTTCTACAAAAACCCAATCGGCTGTTACATGTCTCTTTCCTAAAGAACCCGATAATAAAATTAACGTTTTGCGATATTTCATACATAGTACTCTTAACTTTAAGTGCTGGTTTTATTCATTTTGTATTTGAAAGGCATTGGTTTTCTAACTTCTGTGTGTTCTATATCACAGATTTTTTAATATATAAAAAACACGACATTATCAATTTTGATCGTTCTCTATGAACATGGGCGTATTCAGCGGGCCGTAAATCGCTCTAGCGGAACAGTTTAGTTACTTATTGCGGTTGATGTTGGCCATAGAGGATGAATGTTGGCTACATTGATTTAACAATGTTTTGAATTTCAGAGTTTGTTTCGTGTATTCTTATACAATGTAGTAAAACTTTATGTCAATATAAATAACATAAATAGCGTTTATGTAGTAACATAATGAATTTGCTTTTGCCATGGCGTTTATACAGTGACATAGTGAATTTGGTTTTGTCATAGAATGGAGAAGAAATTTGAAACTGAGTTCATTGTGTGGTTACGGCGTATGTCCATTTTACCACATAAAAATGCGGCTGAGATTTTTAAAAGGTAAAGTATTCGTAAGGACGCTCCTAAACGTAATGGAACGTTTTGGGTGCAAGGGCACCTAAATAAAATGGAACATTTAAGGTGCATGTGTATTAATTTTTTAAATTAAAACTGATGTGCGAGAATCGTGTTATTAATACATGTGGGTTGCCGTTAACGTGAGATTGTGTGCTAGCGCGCGCGGCTGCCCTGTCTGGGATGCTAGGTTCGAATCCTAGCTGTACTTTAGATTACGACGTTCTATGATTAACCAACATTCTTGGGCTGAGGTTCACAAACCGTCCCACACAATTTTCCATCTAACATTCTTATGCCACTGATGCACTAAACACTTTTCAACCACAAGTAATAACGTTTGGTACTATATTAAACATTTTGGAAATATTTTATAAACATTTCTTACGATATTTCATTATTTATAAATTACGCGAATATTGTGCATCGAATTTTACAGACCTGGAAATGCTTCATTTTAACATCTGCTAGGTGGCTCTCAAATCAGAGTGATCAACATTTGAAAATAATTACAAACCATATTTCAAGAAATTAACTTCATTTTGGTAGATACCGATGGGACAAGTTGGTGTATGTAAAATTAGTTTATAGTTTATTAAATAGTATGCATGCAAATTGTTTTGTTAGGTTAGAAAATGGGAAGTTAGTTTACGTCCATTTTTTAACATTTGGGAATTTATTCCGAAAGTTGGTAATGCCGACTTCAGAGCCATCTACTGGAAGCTACATTAACCATTACAGCAACTTGTGCAGGTGCACTGCGATTCTGTACAACTTAGAAGAATTCATGTGCGATGATTTCTCACACCTTATGTCATTCTTGTGCCACAGTTGCACTACATACTTTTATCATTTGGGCCCAAGTTTAGAGATTGTCTCTCTATGATTTTCCATAAAACATTATGCCACTGGGAAAAACTGCACTTAAACTGATGTGAAATATTTTCAAGTCCTATAGAACAACAGTGCACATGTGTCAGAGTTTATAGAGCCAGTGATAACCCACCATCGAACCACTTATCGATTGTCATGTTCAATTACTATCAATATCGTACTAAAGTTAAAAAATCTTATGCTAGATGGCAGCATCTCGCTATGAAATTTAAATGGTCAATCTTTGCAAAAAGTCCCCAAATCTATGTTATCATCATCAATAACAATGATTAAGCCCAATGGCCTGTTCCGATCTCATTATAGGTCGAATTGGTCCTTCCATCTCTTCAATGGTCTTCCCAACATTCTTCTCCCTTTTGGTTTATAATTATACATTCTGCTTGGTATGCGCTGTTCTATGTTAAAAAAATATATTAATAATATTAAAATTACCAAACGTTTATTAAAAATGGGTGTACACTTACTTATCACTCCCTAACGCCGATTCAACCAGCGATAACCCAAAACAGCAATAGTATAATCATAGACTAAGTAATATACTCTGTTGAGAAAATAGCAGTTAGCATCACAATATTGTCTAACAGTGTCATAATATTGTGATTTGCGAATTTAAATAAATACTTGAAAATTGACGATTTTTATTATTAATTTAACACTTCTCATTGAAGGATAAATTATATTTGAAGAGAAAAATTTTCGCCTAGACCGGGACTCGAACCCGGGACCCTTGGCTTTCCGGGCCAAGTGCTCTACCAACTGAGCTACCGAGGCGAGTTACGATCTAGACGCAAATTTTTCTCTTATGTACGTTGTAGTTCCCTCGCGCCAAATGCTTGAAACCATAGCTTCTATCTTTGCAAATGGCGGCTTCTTAGTTTAAGAAGACATTTATTGGGAATTTAACACTACTTTATAGCCAGTAGGGCTTCTATTGACGATTTTTATTATTAATTTAACACTTCTCATTGAAGGATAAATTATATTTGAAGAGAAAAATTTTCGCCTAGACCGGGACTCGAACCCGGGACCCTTGGCTTTCCGGGCCAAGTGCTCTACCAACTGAGCTACCTTGGCCCGGAAAGCCAAGGGTCCCGGGTTCGAGTCCCGGTCTAGGCGAAAATTTTTCTCTTCAAATATACTTGAAAATTGTCTAATAATGTTGTAAAGATTGTTTGAAAAAGTTTAAAATATTAAAAGATGTTAGTAAATACAGAAGATGCTCAGTAATTGTGGTTAAATTATGCTTTGTAATCCAACTGATTTGGTTAAACATTTCTGTTGCTTGACTGCATGTCATGACCAGCCATAAAAAAAATATACATAATTTTTATGCTCTTTTATTCTAGGATCTACAAAGGTGAAAGAAAAACAGTATGGCCACATGTTATTTCATCTGTACGCCCTTCTTATGAAGTGGAACATATAAAGAAAAAATTAGCTCTGAAAAAGGTAAATATATTATTTCTAAGATATTTATCTTTTAATACAATTTTTGCAAATAAATTATTTGTATTATGAGTCCTGAGCCATAGTGATTGGTCTAAGGTAGCGGTTCCCAACCTTTTTCGACTCGCGAACCCCTTCCACAACGATTTGAGTTGGATGAATCACTGACTTTTAAATATGCATATAGTGGACATGCATAAAATTTTAATTCCAAGCAGAAGGTTTTGTATGCAATTGTTAGTGAGTAGGCAAGTGGTATCTATTGTTTATTTTTTATTATTTCACTCACCTCATACTTCATAATTCATAGCAGACCCTGGGTTTCTTCACATATGTGAAGAAACCCAGGGTCTGCTATGAATTATGAAGTATGAGGTGAGTGAAATAATAAAAAATAAACAATATTAAAAAACCTCATAGTGTTATTTCCTATCTACATAACTTAAGTGGTATCTATATTGACTCTTTTGCAAAATAAACAATATTAAAAAAACCTCATAGTGTTATTTCCTATCTACATAACTTAAGTGGTATCTATATTGACTCTTTTGCAGTAGCAACATTCAGACTGCTAACGGGACATGACTGCTTGAATAAACACCTACACAGAATTGGCATAACAGATTCACCTAAATGCCCTTTTTGCAATTTAAATGAAGATATGGAAAGAAACCATCTCCTCCGTTGTCCAGCTTTTGTAGAAGAGACCAGCCTTTCTGCTAAATATTGGAGTGCAAGAGAGCGAATGATTTCATTATCAAGTGCTCGACATTAGATACCAACCAACCATATTGACTCTTTTCTAATATTATATACCACTACCCCTCCTAGAATCAGGGATGATAGTTAGGAGGTAGACATACTACCACCTTGAGAGTTTTGCCCTTCTTGAAAAGTTTTATTATATACATACCAGAAAAATGTCGCAAATTTTAAATATAGAAGATATATTACACATCCAAGTTAAATGTGGGGGAAAATCTCTAAACACGTTTGAAAGATCTTAACATGGTAGTCAAATTAGTCATTTAAGCACAGAATGCTCAAATGGTTGGATCATTTAAAATCACAGTATTTGTCGTCTCTCCGTTACCAGCCTCACAATTAACAAGTGGCAACATGTAATGAGGTCCCGCACCATAGCCGAGCGGTTAAGGCAGGAAGCAGGCGCAGAGCTATGGGACTTGCGCTGGTTCGAGTCTCCATGGGGGAAGAAATTTTCTCATGGTATTTCGGCCAGTATGGGATCGGTGCCCACCCAGCATCGTGATGCATTTGGGTAGCTACAATAAGTAGCGGCTCCAGGTTGAGAAAACCAGCTATAATGGCTGGGGGACTCGACATGCTGACCACATGTCACCCCTACACTGGCTGATTATCATCTCTCTCTGTGATTGACACATGTGGATGTGAGGCCAGCAGCCGGCTGGTAGGCTAAGGGCCTTGTAGGCCTGTGGCACCAGGAGTAGTAACATGTAATGGGAAGGGACAGCTTAGTCCTATATGTTACCCCAAAAGTAATAGGGTTGTCAAATTAGTCATTCTGCCACTGACCGCGCAGAACAACGGATCATTAAAATACATAGTATTTGTCAGCTCTCTACCTGCCAATCAAACAACATAATACAAAGGACAGGAAGTGGCAACATAGTAAGGAAGAGAAAGAGAAAGGCAGTTTGTTAGTTAACATATTTTCCGCCTGCACAAAACACTCAGAGGAGTAATATCTGATTTTGTTTTATTTTAGGTATCAGAGAAAATGAAACTGAGGAAAGAACTTGAGGAAAAAGAAGAGACTATAAGAATGAAGGAGCATAGTTATGAAAAGAGTTCTGGGAGATTAAGCATGTTAAGTAAGTTATTGCACTAAAAGTATATAGAACTATCTATACAATATATTTGAAGAGAAAAATTTTTGCCTAGACCGAGACTCGAACCCGGGACACTTGGCTTTCTGGGCCAAGTGCTCTACCAACTGAGCTACCAAGGCGAGTTGCGATCTAGATGCAAATTTTTCTCTTATATACGTTGTAATTCCCTCACGCCAAATGCTTGAAACTTTGCTTCTATGTATTCACGTAGACTTTCACGGCCGGAGTTGCTATGATGATCTTGAAGAAGATTTTCGGGCTGTAGGCCGTGGTCGTGAGTCCTACCACTGACCAATCAGAAGACAGATATAACGTACAGTCGACTAGACCATCAAACAGCAATCTCATTGGAGCAATGGAAGTCTCTAACGCTGACCAATCAGAAGGCAGATACAACTTACGAACACATCGCGGTGAACGTATAAATAAGACAGACAGCGGACAGAATTGCCAGTCTCAAGACAACCCTTGAGGATGCCAGACGCATTCTCTGGCAAAACGTCGGGGAACTACAAGCCTCACGACCATGGCCTACAGCCCAAAAATCTTCTTCAAGATCATCTTTGCTTCTATCTTTGCAAATGGCGGCTTCTTAGTTAAGAAGACATTTATTGGGAATTTAACACTACTTTATAAAGCCAGTAGGGCTTCTATTGAAGTTTTTATTATTAATTTAACACTTCTCACTGAAGGATAAATTATATTTGAAGAGTCTTGGTCTAGGCGAAAATTTTTCTCTTCAAATATAATTTATCCTTCAGTGAGAAGTATTAAATTAATAATAAAAATATCTATACAATCTTCAGGTTTTCTTATTTTTGAATTTAGAGAATGTGTAGCAAAGGAGATGTTTGCTTGTCCTCCAGTACCACAAACTATTTAAAAGAAAACCCTTGTCATGACTTTGAAGTTCAAATTAATATTTCTAGAATGTTATTGTGTGTGCGTGCGTATACAGTGCATCATGTTGTTACGAAGATCATCTATCTGTTTGCCAGGTGTTAGAGATTTAAAAATGTTGTTTTTATTATTAATTTCATACATCTCAATGATGGATAAATCATATTTGAAGAGAAAAATTATACGCTCAGATTGGGACTTGAACACGGGACCCTTGGTTCTCTAGACCAAGTGCTCTACCACCTGAGCAAGTACTGATCTAAACATGCCCAAACTTCGTAACCACTTTTGGTCCTATTCCAGTAATTGTCAAATACCAAGGTGTTCTCTGATTACTGTATTTCTAATTCTATCTCGTCTGGTCGTTGCTTCCCAAAATTCTTGCATTATGCTACTAGCCAGAAGGTTGCGGGTTCAAATTCCATTGGGTTAAGTGTTTTTAAACATATATTTGAAGAGAAAAATTTTCGCCTAGACCGGGACTCGAACCCAGGACCCTTGGCTTTCCGGGCCAAGTGCTCTACCAACTGAGCTACCGAGGCGAGTTACGATCTAGACGCAAATTTTTCTCTTATGTACGTTGTAATTCCCTCGTGCCAAATGCTTGAAACCATAGCTTCTATCTTTGCAAATGGCGGCTTCTTAGTTAAGAAGACATTTATTAATATTAATAATAAAATCGTCAATAGAAGCCCTACTGGCTATAAAGTAGTGTTAAATTCCCAATAAATGTCTTCTTAACTAAGAAGCCGCCATTTGCAAAGATAGAAGCTATGGTTTCAAGCATTTGGCACGAGGGAATTACAACGTACATAAGAGAAAAATTTGCGTCTAGATCGTAACTCGCCTCGGTAGCTCAGTTGGTAGAGCACTTGGCCCGGAAAGCCAAGGGTCCCAGGTTCGAGTCCCGGTCTAGGCGAAAATTTTTCTCTTCAAATATAATTTATCCTTCAATGAGAAGTGTTAAATTAATAATAAAATTGTTTTTAAACATGTTTGGTTTATGCAATTCCTGCAAAATGGACTTTTTATTCATAAGCTTCCTAGCCATGGACACTTCTAATAAAGTCATAATACTATAGTCAGTAACAATCAGTGAATTTCTAAATTAATAATTTTTAAATGTTTATATGGTTGCATGA
The DNA here is from genome assembly GCA_030220185.1 of Diploptera punctata. Classification (NCBI taxonomy): domain Eukaryota; kingdom Metazoa; phylum Arthropoda; class Insecta; order Blattodea; family Blaberidae; genus Diploptera; species Diploptera punctata. The sequence continues at coordinate 1,054,084 of JASPKZ010004939.1, read as the reverse complement.
CTTACGAAGTATGAGATACAGATATGATGATGATCCGAGATTTGAACTCTAGAGGCATTGAGGTAGAGTGTCAACATTCCCTCAATTAGCTTCGAGTTATGATTCTTAAAAGCTTTGATCTTATCTGATCTGTTCCATTATTTAAAAGATTGAAGGAAATCATATATGCATGTCCTATAATTTTGTGAAAAGCTGACGGTGGGGCAACAGCCTTGAAACATATGTACAACTAAACAATCATATGAGGTAAGAATGTTAAAAAAATGCAAAACTCAATTATTAATGTTATTCTCCCATCTCATTCATGGTCTACCAACAGAGCATTTTCCTCTAGTTTTCCTCCAGGAAGCTTCCGTGTCCCCTCTTTCATTCCACATCCATGCCACATGTCCTGCCCATCGCAGTCTATGAGACTTAACTGTTCTTATTTTTTTATTATTATATAACTTTCCTTAATAGAGGATTGCCTCAAGGGCAAGGTGATATAGACAATTAATTTTTGTAATTTGAAATACATTTTGTAAATATATTTTAATTCCCTAGTAAAGTTGCAAAGCATAGCATGTAAATGCTATGATAGTAGTGAAAGACCTGCCTTCAGGCAGAATTAATATGGATGGATGGATAGTAGATGATCTAGTGCATGTGAATGAAAATTTCTTGAAAACGAGGCGTGAAACATGTATAAGAGGAAATGGACTGCACATACAGCATTTTGTGTCAGCAGAATAAGTACCAGTCCCGCACCGTAGCCGAGCGGTTAAGGTAGGAAGCCTTGGCGCAGAGCTACGGGACTTGCGCTGATTCGAGTCTCCATGGGGGAAGAAATTTTCTCATGGTATTACGGCCAGTATGGGACCGGTGCCCACCCAGCATCGTGAGGCAATTGGGTAGCTACAATAAGTAGCGGCTCCAGGTTGAGGAACCAGCTATAACGGCTGGGGGACTCGACATGCTAACCACATGTCTCCCCTACACTGGCTGTTGATCATCTGCCTCTGTGATTGACACATGTGGATGTGAAGGGCCAGCAGCCGGCTGGTAAAAGGGCAACCGCTGAAAAGTGGAAAGACCCTCAATCGCAATCGGAGAATAAGTACCAGATTTATGTATGATGCAGAGTCTAAAAATTAACATTAATTTGTGAGGGCATGCAAGCTCAATTCTGGAAATGCATGCTATTATGCATAACAGGTACTCTTGTCGTTCCAACTTCTCTCAAATAACGTTAAATTGAAAATATATGAAACTGTTATTCTCCCAGTTATATGGATGCGAAATAAGGACTCTTACTTTAAGGGAGGAGAAAATATTACAAGTATTTGAGAATAACATTTTTGGACCAAAGAGAGATGAATAGATAGGTGAATGGAGAAGACTACGAAACGGTGAGTGAGCTTTTGGAAACAACCATTGCTAAAATTTTACTGGGAAGCAAGAAGGAGAATGGAAATCATCCAAGATCCTGGGTATTAGACTTCTGCTGCTGCCACCACCTCCACCCATCATCACAACTCGCCACCTAATCAAACCCCCACCACCATACCACTGCATGCATCAACGTTTGTCACAAGTCTTCATTGCACATTTTCAGGGTATCTTTACAAGTTGTACTTACTTACTTACTTACTTACTCACTGGCACTATCGAACCCGTAGGTTAATGGCCGCGCGGACATAAGCCCTCCATACATCCCTGTCCTGAGCCAATGCTTTCCAATCATTCCCTGTATAATCTACTTCCCTCAAATCATAGTTAATGTTATTCTCCCACCTCATTCTTGGTCTACCAACTGGGCGTTTTCCCTTTGGCTTTCCTACAAGAAGCTTCCATGCACGTCTTTCATTCCCCATATGTGCAACATGTCCTGCCCATCGCAGTCTACGAGACTTAACTCTTATTATTATATCTGGCTTCCTATAAAGACCATGTAGTTCACTGTTATGTAGTCTTCTCCACTCACCTGTCTGTTCATCTCTCTTTGTTCTAAAAATGTTCCTAAGTACTTTGTTCTCAAATACCCGTAATCTCATTTCCTCCCTTAAAGTAAGAGTCCATGTTTCGCATCCATATAATATAACTGGTAGAATAATAGTTTTATATATTTCAGCTTAACGTTTTTTGAAAGGAGTTGGGACATCAAAAGTCTCTGCAATGTTACAAGTTGTACACACATTGTAATTTATTAATTTCAATATTTGTTATTTGTAGATTGTAACATACGAGCAACTATACAAAGGACTAAGGAAAAAGGTATGAAAACTTATTTGCTTAATTGCAAAAAGCAAGAACTGAATAATAAAATCATGATATATGAACAGTTATGTCAAGTTGCCAACTTTTTGAATCAACCTTCCAGTTTTGGTTCAGGTGATACAACTTCAACATATAATAAACAAATGGAAGCTATTTGTGAGGTAAGTGGATTCAGTATAACATTCAACACTTTTAAAATTCATATTAAAACACAGTTGAGGTTATGTAATAAGATGTTAAATATAAAATTGGTATGTAAATTAATGAGTCTTTTTTTTACATCTTACCTCATATTTTATGTTTAAAGAAACATAAAATATGAGGTAACGTGTAAAAAATTAATTTACGAATTAAGAACCTCATAATGTTTCAAGCATTTGGCGCTAGGGAATTACAACATATATAAGAGAAAAATTTGCGTCTAGATCACAACTCGCCTCGGTAGCTCAGTTGGTAGAGCACTTGGCCCGGAAAGCCAAGGGTTCTGGGTTCGAGTCTCGGTCTAGGCAAAAAATTTTTCTCTTCAAATATAATTTATCCTTCAGTGAGAAGTGTTAAATTAATAATGAAAATGTCAATAGAAGCCCTATTGGCTTTATAAAGTAGTGTTAAATTCCAAATAAATGTCTTCTTAACTAAAAAAGCCGTCATTTGCAAAGATAGAAGCAAAGGTTTCAACCATTTTCCATTCAATGATTGTTGTCCATTCTGCCTCCTCTTGGCTATAGTTTTTCCAGTATCTAGTCTATCCACCTCAGTCTTGTCTTCCCAATAGTTGCTTCCTATTTTTTTTATTTTCATTTCCAATGTTGTTCTTGGTAGTCTCTCTAATGCTATTCATTTAACATGCCCAAACTTTGTAACCACTTTTGGTCAGATTCCAGTAATTGTCTAATAGCAAGCTATTCTCTGACTACTGTATTTCTAATTCTATCTCGTCTGGTTGTTCCTTCTATTCTTCTCAAAATTCTTGCATTATGCTACTAGCCAGAAGGTTGTGAGTTCAAATTCCAATGGGTTAAGTATTTTTGAACATTAAATTAATATTGAGAAGCTGAAGCTATTATTGTGATAGAAATAAGTAAATTAATGAACACAAATTATTATAAATCAATGGTAAAGAGAAAAATGTTTGCCTGAACCAGGAATCGAACACCGAACCTTTAGCTTTCCATACTAACGCTCTGTCCACTGCCTGGATTAGCTCAGTGGACAGAGCGTTAGCATGGAAAGCTAAAGGTTCGGGGTTCGATTTCTGGTTCAGGCAAAAAATGTTCAATGTTAATATTATTCGTTTTTAAACATCTTAATGATGGACAAATTATATTTGAAAAGAAAAATATAAAGAAGCCGCCATTTGCAAAAATCGTAGCAACAGCTCATAGCATTTGGGGTTAGGGAATTAACTATGTGTTGGCCTAGATTGGAGGCCTAGGTGGCTCAGATGGAAGAGCATTGACGTAGAAAGTCAAAGGTCCTGGGTTCAAATCCCAGTCTAGGTGTATATTTTTCTTTTCAAATATAAACATTTTTCTCTTTACCATTGATTTTTAAACATGTTTGACTTTTTATTCATAAGCTTCCTAGCCATGGACACACTAATAAAATTATAATACTATAATCAGTAGCAATCATTGAATTTTTAAATTAATAATTTTTAAATGTTTATATGGTTGCTTAACTTACGAAGTATGAGATCCAGATATGATGATGATCCAAGATTTGAACTCTGGAGGCATTGAGGTAGAGTGTCAACATTCCCTCAATTAGCTTCGAGTTATGATTCTTAAAAGCTTTGATCTTATCTGATCTGTTCCATTATTTAAAAGATTGAAGGAAATCATATATAAGTGTCCTAAAATGTTTATGGAAATTTGGAAAACGTAGATATATACACATTTCCATAATTTTCAAAAGTGCAAAATCAAACCTGAGTCTAACCTGAAAAATCAGAATTGTATTTTAATGACCACTTTTGCTATTTTAATGTAACATTTACTTGATTTTGTATTTAACTTTTGTTTTCTTCTGGTTTAACCTCTGACTTCTTCAGATTTTCTTGGGTATGTTCTACTTGAATGCTTTTTCAATACATGCTTTATAATCAATGGTAAAGAGAAAAATTTCTTAAGTTATGTAGGTAGGAAATAACACTATGAGGTTTATTTTAATATTGTTTAGTTGTTTCTTGACTCACCTCATACTTTTTAATTCCCAAGGAGACTCGAGTTTCTTCACTTCATTTGTGACATTCTCAATGTTGTATTATGTTCACAACTGATGTCCAAGAAGGCCATTGGACATCAGTTGTGAACGTAATACAGCATTGAGAACGTCACAAATGAAGTGAAGAAACTCGAGTCTGCTTGGAAGTTAAGAAGTATGAGGTGAGTCAAGAAACAACTAAACAATAGAAAAATTTCTGCTGAACTAGGAATTGAACCCCAAACCTTTAGCCATACTTGCTGATGCTCTACCACTGAGCTATTCAGGCTTCCTTCTCTTCCAAGCACAAACTCTCCTCATTTTAATTTACTTAATTAATCATCATATATTGAATTTTTATAGAAAGAAATCACCTCTTGAGGAGAGGTAGGAAATATTTGATTTTATCACAAATTAAACCTCATAGTGAGCAATCTCCATAAAAGTTAAATCACTTCTTATATTAAATTAATGTTGGGAAGTAAACATTATGAGGTATAATCATTAAAATTAATCGGAGAACATTTTGTTTAAACAACTCACCTTATGAGGTGAGTGGATTCATGCTTCCATGATATCGCAGTTTCAAACACAGTCGTGTTCATCCTCGGCCATAACTCCGACTGACGAAATTCTTCGGCCATCAACTGTTCTATTGTCACCATCTTCGGTGCTGCAATCTATGGTTGAATTTATGAGCTTCGAAATTAAAGTAATTTCGTTAAGAATATCAAAATTCATTGATCTATCTTTATTTTTCTGAATGTTTGGGAGAAAAATAAAGATAGACAATGAATTTTGATATCCCTAACGAAATTACTTTAATTTCGAAGTTCATAAATTCAACCATAGTTTGCAGCACTGAAGATGATGACAATAGAACAGTTGATGGCCGAAGAATTTAGTCAGTCGGAGTTATGGCTGAGGATAAACACGACTGCGTTTGAAACTGCGGTATTATGGAAGCGTGAATTCTATGAGGTGAGTTGTTTAAAGAAAATGTTCTCCGATGAATTTTAATTCTTCTTCTTCATCCAACCAAGTCTTAGACCTATAGGCCTGTTACGATCTCGCTGATGAATTTTGTATTCAGTGTTTCCTTGTACGGCCCAGAGATCTCTTCCCTGTTGGACAATAATGAAGCATGGCAGAAAGAAATCACCTCTCATCATATCCAGTCTTCTAAGTAGACTGCAGTTTCAATTCCTTGGCAGATTCTTCTTCAGTACCCTCTCGTTGACTGATATCATGTCGATTAGAAGAACTAAATCCTTGGTGGATTCATCTTCAGTACCCTCTCATTGACTGATGTTATATCGATCAGAAATAGTTCTTCTGATATGCTTCTTTTACTAAATCCACAGAAATATTAAGTTATGTAGATAGGAAATAACACTATGAGGTTTATTTTAATACTGTTTAATTGTTTCTTCACTCACCTCATACTTCTTAACTCCCACGCAGACTCGAGTTTTGTCACTTCATTTGTGACATTCTCAATGCTGTATTACGTTCACAACTGATGTCCAACGGCCATTGGACATGTCACAAATGAAGTGACGAAACTTGAGTCTGCTTGGGAGTTAAGATGTATGAGGTGAGTGAAGAAACAATTAAACAGTCTGGACATCTTACCTCAATATTAATGTTGATTTGTTCTTGAACATGTTTCAAAACAATTCTGTTTTATCTTCAGCTTTCCCAGAAGATAAAACAGAATTGTTTTGAAACATGTTCAAGAACAAATCAACATTAATATTGAGGTAAGATGTCCAGACCAAAAATAATATAATTAAAATAACCTCAAAATATAACTTCCTAAAATTAAATATTAATTAAACAGTACTACAGAAATATGTTTACTTGTAGACAAATACATGATTTGTAAAGATGACAGACCAAAGGTAAAATCAAATGTTTCTTACCTCTCCTCATACAACTCTTCTAAGTAGATCGCGATTTCAAGACCATAATGGTCTCATCATCAGTACTATTTTGGCGACTGATGTTACGTTGATCGGAAGAAACTCTTCTTCTTCCCTCTATTGGTGGACCGATGAACTTCTGGATCAGGTCAGAATTTGCAGGAATTTCAAAGTTCATAAGTTTTTCTTTGTTTTTCTAAATGTGGATCTTTTCCTATCCACATTCAGAAAAACAAAGGATAACTTACGAACTTCAAAATTCCCGTAAATTCTGACCTGATCCAGAGGTTCATCGGTCCACCAATAGAGGGAAGAAGAAGAGTTTCTTCCGATCGACATAATATCAGTCACCAAAATAGTACTGTAGATGAGACCACTATGGTCTCGAAATTGTGTATCTACTTAGAAGATTTTATGAGGAGAGGTAAGAAACATTTGATTTTACCATGAATTAAACCTCATAGTGATTAATTTCCTGTAAAAGTTAAAAAAGACAGACTAATACTAACCCAGAGAGGCGCAAAAGGGTGTAAAACTGATTAGCAGCACAGTAGCAGCAATTTATTGGAAATCAAAAAGGCAGATAATGCAAATCAAGAAAGTTGATGTCTTTAGATTACAGGATTTTTTAATATATTTTTGTTCTTAACCCATTTAAATTGGATGACGAGCTGAGGTCGCATGACGTTCTTAAGCACTAAAATCGTATGACGACCTGTGGTTGCGCAGTACAGAGATCGAAAAAAACACATTTTTAATTTATTTTGCTGCTCATAGATATCTGTTAAATACACTTTTTCTTCTTCTACACATTCACAAGAATGCTATTTCATCTCCTCCTTGCCATTTAGAAATTTCCGGAACGGAAAAAAAAAAGTGTCAGTAGTAAGAAAAATGGCGCCAAGGAAAGTTAAGGGTATTGACAGTGATGGAATTAGGAAATTATTAGAGTGTGAATTAGGCAATGATTCAGAAGTTTTTGATATATTTAGTGATGAGAGAAGTTTTCATGAATCTATAAGTGATTCGGGGGGGTACGCCGTAGCGTAGTGGTTAAGGCACTGCGCTACAAGCCGGAAGGTCGAGGGTTCAAGTCCTGGTGGGATCAGGATTTTTAAACTGACCCAAACCTTCTGGCGGCACTATGGCCCTGGGGTCGACTCAGCCTCTAACGGAAATGAGTACCAGATGCTTGTTCTGGGGTAAAGGCGGCCGTCATGCAGGGCTGACAACCCGGCTGACATCAAGTGCCGATTTTCTAGAAAAAGTGGGAGCCTTAACTTCCCACTACCCCAAAGGCCTCCTGAGGCCTGTAGTGGGAATACTTTACTTTATAAGTGATTCGGAAGCAACTTCTGCTGAAGAAGAGAGCGATGAGAGTGATAATGAACTTATTGTCCCGCCACCTACAAAAAAAACAAAGCCATATCACGCCAAGTGATTGGAAGTGGGTGAAATCTGAGAATAACCCTGTTGTATATCAGTTTAGTGGTTTTTAAATCCATTTTTACTCACTGGAGGTAATATTAAGTTGCTGAGTTACATTTAAATGCCATGCAGTAGGACTTGGGATTTAAATCAGATTTCTGGGGTAGCTGAGCTCGACTTTAAATGAGAGGTGGATGGGTTAATTTGCGTAAAATTTTTAAATTTGTTAATCTCTCTACATTATTTGTTTTGATACATGTTTTTCTAATTTTATTTTTACAGAATGTAATTAACGAAGCTGAAATTGAAGTTCGTAAAGTTCACACTCTTTTTAAGACGGATGATGAAAATGAGCATATGATGCAGAATAAGAAGGAATTAGCAGTACAATACATCAAAGATAATATGAAAGATTTCCCTGTCACTGTTATCTGGAAAACAATGCTAATATGATGAGGAGATTGAATGCAGAAATGCATGAGCTCTTCCAAAACAACATTGGAAATAAGTCACATCAATTTATGTAAGTGTCACACTGAGAGAGAGAGAGAGAGAGAGAGCTGCCCTGCGACCTGCGCATGCAGGTGGTGGACAGTTCTTCGGCCCACTTATACAAGTGGATCCCGGTTTCCTAGACAATGTCCATTTGTCCTGGTAATTTTGTTTAGTAGCAAAATCACTAGACCAGTATAATTAATAAAACATATATTATTATGCACAATTATCTGTAAACTTTTCGCGAGAATTTAATTATCAAAATATACCACAATATTCAGTTAACATAGCAAAAGCACAAAAAAGACACATCCAATAAACGATTCACTATCAACAATACATATGCCTTCCCAAAAAGAAAACTGTATATATATATATATATATAGTGAAGTCATTGAAGTAGCATTGGAAATCAACGAGAGCTATCTCCTTTGATTATAATTATTAGGGCAAGACAATTAATGATTTTGCATCTTTTTCTTATGAAGGTTGAAACATTGCTTACATATATGAAAATGTATGACTTAAAAAACAGATTAAATAAAAGCAATTCGTTAGGGCATTTTTTTGCATTTTCTTAACTTTTCTAGGGATAGGTAATTTTTTAAGTCATTTTGAGCATTTTTTACACTTTTCCAGAAGGCTGTGACATTATTTGTATTTGATTTGAGATTTTATTGTAATTCAGTATTTTTCCTTGTCAATACAATTTCTAGGAATTAAGTAGATGTTTTGCTAACTACTACCCCTATTTTTTTAAGGTATGTGCATAATGAACTTGCCCCACTTCTAGGAATTTTATTCAATTTCTTAGAGCTTATGCTAGCTTCTACCCCTATTTTGATTGTTAACTGCAATTCAAAATTGTTGTAAAGTGCACTGTGTAATTGAAATGGAATTTCTGCAATAAAAGGTACTGTAATATGTATTTTTAATACTTTTCTTTTAATATTTTGAAGTTAAGTTAAATTTTATCTAATTCAATAATCAAGCGAGCACTTAATCTAATAAATTGTATTTTTATTGGCAATTCTTAACTTTTTATTCATTTTTTTATTTTATTGGTCATTTTTTGTATTTTTTAGGTCATAAATGCATTTTTTATTTTGCATTTTTTACCAATTTATAGGTCATTAAATGCCTTGCCCTAATAATTATACTACAATATTGAGTTATTATATATTTTTTTTAAAATTATCACCTCATCTCTTACCCTGTCTTCTTACTAGATTAGAAACCTTATTGGTTCCATCTTTAGAACCAACAAGGTTTGAAATTGGTCTAGTTAGAAGACTGTGTATGAGGTAAGGTGATAACATTTTTTCTTAAATTTCATATATACCTCATAGTGTTAATTCCTAGGAAGTTAAATTGTTGAGCTCCAATCAAAAAGAAGCGAGACAATTATTATGTATAATCTCTCAGTATTTTTAAAATGACAACCAAATTATGCATAAAGGTTCTAGATTTAAACACTAATTCAGTGTCTTACTTGTCACACAGCAGGCCCGGGTTCAATCCCCGGTCGGGGCAGTTTTCCTGGGTGAGGTTTTTATCTGGGTTTTTCCTCACCTGTAAGACAAATGTTAGGAAAACTTTAAGGCCCAAACGGTCCCCGAAATCATATGGCCACCATCGTCATTATCATCATCACCATCCTTCACCGGTGTGGAAAGCAATGGGAAGCTACCACACCCACAATTCCTTAGTAAAGCTGCAAGCATAGCATGAATTACTATGGATGGATGATTCTGTACTCAGAAGAGATTCAAATTTAATCCAGGGATCTGGTATACAATATTGCAATTAGAAATTGTACAGTACAATCCCTACTAGCTCCATGATTTAAAATTTTAAAATTAGAATTTGCAACCTGCCATGTATTATAGGCCTACCTGTGTCTATTTGTCAGTAGACCGCCACCATCTAAGAGAGATTAGCAAACTCAGAGCTCTAATGTTAAACATAAGAATAAATTATTTTGTGTATTACTTGAGTACTTTTTTTTAGGCTGTTAAAGGAAAAGGCAGATGCAGAGTTACACAAATTTATGTCTTCTTATGTGAAGTTCATGAAATCTTATTGTCTTCTTCAGCAGAGAGTTACTGCATGTAGGAATGAATGCAATATTTTACTTGATAAAGCTGCACAAATCCTACAGGTAATATTTTTATTTTTCATAGATTCAGATATAAAATGCGTTTAGCATAGGAATAAAATAAAATTTGGTTAATTTTTTTTGTTTATTTTCCAGTGAAATTCTATTGAGTGAGTCTAGTTACAAAAAAAAATGTAAATTTTAGCATTTTATATGTATTTTAATTGTAATATCCAAACAAACAATCTACAATAAAATGCAAATATGAATTGGAAACTTCAAATATCACCTTTTAAATTGTGATCTTCTTACCTGAATATATTTTAGAGATCATCATCCCCATTTTCAACTAAATTTTGGCTCTTGAATATTTGTCTCTTAGTTGTGTCAGTGCCAGACTTATGTTGTGTATATGGATGATTCAACAGTGTAGACACTTATATTGAACTTCAATAGGAAAAAATCACTATAAAGTTTAATTTAAGAGGCTTAATTGTAGACACTCGTCAGTTCTGTAATGGGTTTTCACAATGATAACATGTTTTTCCTTTGTGAATTGCTCCATGGCAACTGAGATCCTAAAATATACAAACAACAATTGATCAAGTAATCGGAATTGCAATCAATGTTAAAAGTAATAAATACAGTGCTGTAAACTTGAAAACAAAATTTTATCACTCGATTTAAAAATTGAAGCCATGACTTTCATAAGTGCACAAGTCCTCTTTTTGGCACCTTCAATCTCTTGTACAGTATCCTTTTCTACATTTATAATAAAGTATTAAGTGTAAAAAAAAGGATATTGTACAAGAGATTGAAGGTGCCAAAAAGTGGACTTGTGTACTTATGAAAGTCATGGCTTCAATATTATGAATGTAGAAAAGGATATTGTACAAGAGATTGAAGGTGCCAAAAAGTGGACTAGTGCACTTATGAAAGTCATGGCTTCAGTTGTGTAAAATATGAAAGACCCTTACATGTGGCATTTGTAGAAGTGCAATGATCATCTAGCTATTTTAGCATCTTCAATGCTGTCTCATAGAATTCCAAAAACCATGCTTAATTACTGCCCCCAAGGCAAAAGATCGCTGGTATGTCCAAAAAAGTGCTGGATGGAAAACTCCTCTTTGAGACCATAACAGGCCACAAGGCCTAATATTTACATGGATGATGATGATGATTAAATAAAATCTTACCTCATATTTTGTTTTTTCTAGTAAGACATGTTTCAAAGCATCTTTGCTTCATCTTCAGTTGATACAGAGGCTGTACTGACTGAAGATCAAGCAAAGACGCTTTGAAACATGTCTTACAAGAAACAACAAAATATGAGGTAAGATGACGACAGGCACAACTTATTTATTACTATATCTGTTTTCTGGCCATAGTTTTTATATTATTATGCATACATAGATGATATGAAGACTAACCATATTATTGTTATATTCCAGTTTGTTTCATTTTGATTCAATCATACTTTCACATAGTAAAGTAAAGTGATCCCACAACAGGCCTCAGGAGGCCCTTGGGGTAGTGGGAGGTTAAGGCTCCCACTTTTTCTAGACAATCGGCACTTGATGTCAGCCGGGTTGTCAGCCCTGCGTGACGGCCACCTTTACCCCCAGAACAGGCGTCTGGTACTCATTTCCGTTAGAGGCTGAGTCGACCCCAGGGCCATAGTGCCGCCAGAGGGTTTGGGTCAGTTTAAAAATCCTGACCCCAACGGGACTTTAACCCTCGACTCTCCGGCTTGTAGCTCAGTGCCTTAACCACTACGCTACGGCGTGCCCCCCATACTTTCACATAGTGAGAAGAATGGATGGGTATAAGAGTGTGATGCCATCTACCAATATCCATATTTTTATAACTTCAAGAAAATAATACAAGTTAATATTTTTTTTGCATTTTTTTTAGGATAAATTGTATTTGGTGAAATTGACTCAAACTAATGAGGAAGCACTTGAAATAAGGATAGCATTGGGACTCGAGATGAAAATAGCAGAACAGCAAATTGTAAAAAAATTTCATCAAAATGAAATGAAGACAATGAAATCTAGACATTCTACATCTAAATTTGCTGGTATGCACAATGAAGAAATAAAGATATTAGATGCTAAGATTGTAAGTAATTCTGAAAATATTTTATTGATATAGGGTACATTTTACAGATATTATTTTATTTTTTATTTGTTTATTTTACTGTTGAATTAAGACCTCTTTACATTCAGTTGCAGTCTACCAGAATTAAAAATATTATAAATAATCTTAAAAGCAAATAAGTTTATAAAATTATGTAAAAGATTTTGATGTTATATTTATTTTAACATGTTCCAGTCCTGACAAATTAATTTTTTTGAAAAGAAAAATTAACATTTGAACTGGGAATTGAACCATGGACCTCTCATTCTGTACATCAGTGTGCAATCCACTACACATTCCAAACATGGCACAAATGCTAATATTTCCTTCCACTTATACAATTCTCTAACGTCCGAAAAGGCAGATAGTTTGCTATCAACAACACCATCATACGACTTCGGTTTGAAGTATTTTTATTGAGAATTTTACATTACTTTTAAGCAGTAGAGTTTAATATTTTGATGGTATATTTATTTAACATGTTTTAGAAATAACGGGCTTCCAATATAAAACTGGACCGGCCTTGGAGTTTCACCCGGCACGCAGTGTTGTCTCTTCCTCCCGCATTTCACCCTGCCTGCCACCCGTCCTTGAACTGTTTCTTACCTTACAGAAATGCTGGAAATGTTGTCCTCCCACAGTTAAACAGGCATTATACCGAGTAAACACATTTAGATTGACACGCTGTAGTTTGGGCACTGTCAAGTTTCTGATTTCATTTCTTATGTTGTTCTTCAGTTCTTCCAATGTGTGCGGATTTGTTTTGTACACTTTGTCTTTCAGGCTACCCCACAAATAAAAATCACACACTGTTAGATCTGGGGAGCGAGTGTTTCTAATTTTGTACTGAACCAGTGGTCTCAAATTTAGTCACAAGATCGTGGATTGTCGATCTGGAAGGAAGTAATTGTCCAGGGAAGTTCCGAATAAATTCCTCGCGAACGCGACGAGCTGATTCGTATTTATAATAACATTTACACACATAAATGCGCTGCTCTAATGTCAGCTGACGTCTCATCTTGTCGAACGATAGTAAACTGACTATTTCAAGGACGAGCGGCTGGCTGAGTGAAATGCGGACGAGGAGAGAGCGCTGCCTGACAGGTGAAACCCCGTGAGGCCGGTCCGGGTTTATATTGGAAGCCCGGTATTAGCATTTGTGGTGTGTTTGGAATGGTATAGTGGGCTGCACATCAATGTACACAAGCGGAGACCCCCCAGTTGATTCCTGGTTCAAAAGTTAATTTTTCTTCTTCTTCTTCCTTCCAAGTATTAGGCCAAGGCCTGTTACGATCCTATAGAAAATTTTCCCTCCAGCGTTTCATAGGATGGCCCAGTGATCTTCGTCCTCTTGGTATATAATTATAAACAGCTTTGGGGATCCGATTTGAACTCATTCTTTCTAGATGGTGTTTCCAATTTAGTTGGTACAGTTTAATATATTCCAAAATTGGCGTAGTCTTCAATTCTTTTAAGATATCGGTGTTCCTTTTCCGATCCCATCTGGTGTAACCCGCAGTTCTGCGCATGAATCTCATTTCACAAGCCGTTATTCTGCTTTAATGTTGTCTTTTTAGTGTCCATGCTTCACTACCATAGGTCAACACTGATCTAGCCAAAGTGTTATATAAACATTAACTTTTCTTTCCAAAAAAATTAATTTGTCCAGGACTGGAACATGTTAAAATAAATATAACATCAAAATATTAAGCTTTACTGCTTAAAGTAATGTAAAATTCTTGTTAAAAATACATTGAATAGAAGTCGTCTGATGGCGTTGATAACAAGCTATCTGCCTTTAGATCTTAGAGAATTGTGTAAATGGAAGGAAATGTTAGTGTTTGTGCCTTGTTTGGAATGGTGTAGTGGGCTGCACACATATGTTCTGAATCGGAGATCTGCAGTTTGATTCCCAATTCAAACATTAATTTTTCTTTTAAAAAATTATGTGAAAGGTATTTGAACTTATCAATTACACTGAGCAACAAAAAAAAACTTTTTTTTTTTGTCTCAGAAAGAAAAATATGTGATTCTGATAGTATTTTTTCTCCTGAATTCAAATATGATATCGGTTTTTCTCCATCATGCAAGGTTTCCGAGAGACAGGCATTTATAATCAAACACTTTAATATTTTCTACATTCGTAACTACACAATATTCGAACATTCGGACTCACCTAGAAAGTAAGAAACGACAATTTTCTGCTATATTTTGCCTGTGGAGCATCCCTCTTGATGGTCCAACAATAATCGGCCAGCATATTAGGATTCCATTTGCCTTCATATCTCTTTTCCATAGCTGAAATATCCTGATCTGTTTATAAATAATTATATACCAAGAGGACGAAGATCACTGGGCCGTCGTATGAAACGCTGGAGGGAAAATTTTCTATAGGATCGTAACAGGCCTTGGCCTAATACTTGGAAGGAAGAAGAAGAAAGAAGAAAATATCCTGAATGAAAGTGTATCCCCGTTTTATTTTACAATTCAGACAAATGGTATGATGAAAAACGTTTATTAAAAAAATAATTATTTAAATCCATTAATTGAAATTCAAATAAAATTACTGAGTGATGGAGCAAATCTGAATCATGTAATTTGAAAACACGTTTAAAAAACTGCATTAAATACAAACTATTGGTGACTCATGCATGACAAAAAAATCATGTGAACCGTAGATGTTATTAAAAATCATATTTCATGCTTTACTAATTAATCTATTAGCAGTCCTGCCCGTTACCCTGATACGGAATCTCTTTCAGATAAGCCATAACTCATAAAGTTAACCCACCTTTCTCAACAATCATAACCATATTATCTCACTGTGATGTGCATGGTCATATTTACAACCAAAACAATCATCATGGGTACTCATTTCAATTATTAGAGGTTGAATCAACCCCAGGACCATTGCTTGTTCCAGAAGATTTAAGATCAATTTTAAATTTTTCTGAGCCCAATGCGGATACTATAACCATGCCTCTGGAGACACATTAATAGTTAATTTTAGAAGGGAAGTTATATTTTGCCAGGCTATTTTTAAATTTATATTATTTATTGGATCTGGACATCTTAACTCAATAATAATGTTGAGTTTTACATGCGACATGTTTCAAAAAAACATTAATATTGCATGCCGCTAAGGCCATGTCCAGACCAAAAATAATATAATTGTAGCACATTGTCTTAATTAAGTTATGGCATCCTCCCTCAAATAAAGAGAAAAAATTTCCCTGGACCATCATTTGGACCCAAGATCTCCAGAGTTACACTAGTGCTCTACCATTTAGCTACTTAGGCACATTTCCAAGAGCAAGCACAAATTTCTCTCTTTTAATCCCCAAGTCACGCAAATAGTATAACTTCTTTACTTATTTTAGGAATTCACACTATGAAATACATTCATTTAGGTAAAATTTTATCATCTCACCTCATATTTTCTTCTTTTTTTAATTTAAACTTGTTTTGGAACTTTACATTTCAGTTTTGATACTGATGATGGAACTGAAATGTAAAGTTCCAAAGCTAGTTTAAATTAAAAAAAGAAGAAAAATATGAGTTGAGTGATAAACTTTTACCTAAAAGTATAACTTCTGTTTTAATAAGGGAGATTTACTATGAGAAATCATTAACACTTTGATTCCGGTGGTGGTACTAGTACCACTGCAGGACTCAAAAGTGTTAATATGGGATCAAATGGTGAAATTAAATGTTTCTTACTTCTCCTCAAATAAATCTTCTAAGTTGATCGCGATTTCGAGACCATAACGGTCTCATCTTCAGTACTATTTTGGTGACTGATTCGATCAACATAACATCAATCACCAAAACAGTACTGAAGGTGAGACCGTTATGGTCTCGAAATTGCGATCTACTTAGAAGATTTGTATGAGGAGAGGTAAGAAACATTTGATTTTACCATAAATTAAACCTCATAGTGATCAATTCCTGTAAAAGTTAAATATATTGTAAGATAGATTATATTTGAAAAGAAAAATTTTCACCGAGACTTGAACCCGGGACCCTTGCCTTTCCAGGCCAAGTGCTCTACCAACTGAGCTACCGAGGCAAGTTGCAATCTAAACACAAATTTTGCTCTTATATACGTTGTATAATTACAATGCAACTCGCCTCGGTAGCTCAGTTGGTAGAGCACTTGGCGCAGAAAGCCAAGGGTCCCGGGTTCGAGTCTCGGTCTAGGCAAAAATGTTTCTCTTCAAATATAATTTATCCTTCAATGAGAAGTGTTAAATTAATAATAAAAATCGTCAATATTGTAAGAATTTATATATTAAATTTGGGAATTTTTAACGTTATGAAGTTCAGTTAATAAGAATTAAATGAATCGTGATTTCTTCTTACCTCATACTTCTATGTTTTTTTAAACACAGCACTGCAGTATCGGCGACCCATTCTGACGATGGTGACAATGGGTCGCCGATACTGCAGTGCTGTGTTTAAAAAAAAACATAGAAGTATGAGGTAAGAAGAAATCACGATTCATTTAATTCTTATACTGTAAGAATTTTTTTGGTAAAATCTCAAAGATTTGTATTTTTATTCTGTTGTTTTAGGAACAATTGGAGACTGACATCAAGACAAATTATGTGTGGCTGAAGAAATCTTTTTCTAACCACAATAAAGGATATGAGAAATTACAGGAACTCTTTGCCAACCTACTCAAAATATATTCACTTGATAGGTCTGGAGTGGATAATTTAGATGTGGTTATGACAAATCTTCAGTCTACATTTAAAAATGAGTATAAAGAATTCAGGGAATTGCCTCTTCATGCATTTGATAATTTGACGTTACCGTTGTAAGTTAATATATATCATAGCCTGCTTACTTGTTGTTCCTTTATGATCTTGCAGTTCTATAAAGAGACATTATGAATGTTTCAGAATTTGTTATCCAAGAGTTACATTGATGATTCTCAGATAATGTCAAAATGAAAATTCAAACCCACTTATTTTTTTTAAATCATTAGGAAGATATATTATGAGGTTTAATTTAATTAAGTTATGTAGGTTTAATTTAATATTTGATTTTGTATTTTTTAACATTCTTACCTCATATGTTTATTTTGTTGGACGATCGTTTCAAAGCTATTGCTCCATCTTCAGCTTGCCACAAACTGGTTTTTTTCATTTCTTCAAGTTATCGGCCCTGGGTCTGTGTTCCGAGGAACTTGGTAGTGAGGCTCCTTTCTTAAGGATTTCAAAGTTCATAATTTTCTCCTTGTTCTTCTGTATATAGATTTTTTCCCATATTGTGAGTTTATTGGTATTTTCTAACTGTTTTTAATAATTTTGTATTTATATCTATTTTGTGTTTCTCTGTCCAAACATGTAAAGAAATGTAAAAAAGGGAGGAGTGGAAAAATCTGCAGTAGCAGCTCATGTTTGTACAGAGAAACACAAAATAGATATAAATACAAAATTATTAAAACAGTTAGAAAATACCAATGAACTCACAATATGGGAAAAAATCTATATACAGAAGAACAAGGAGAAAATTATGAACTTTGAAATTCCTGGTGAAAGGAGCCTTATTACCAAGTTCTTTGGAATACAGATCCAGGGCCGACAACTTGAACAAAGGAAAACAACCAGTTTGTGGCAAGCTGAAGATGGTGCAATAGCTTTGAAACGATTGTCCAACAAAATAATCATATGAGGTAAGAATGTTAAAAAATTGTATTGTATTGTAAGCAAGAATTTGAACCATACTAATTTAGTTACACTTGTTTTTGTATAGATGTCATTGAGTGGTCTGTGATCAGCGTTCTGCCTCATACTGACATCTAGGAAACCAAGGTAATACTAGGACGGGAAAATTCGGTAAATTTTGCTTAGAGGCCTTTTCATTCAGGCTTAAGGATTTTTTACGAGCCTGAAAATCTTCAGACTCGGGACGCACGGCTTAAAGTCCCTCCCAGAGGACTTGCTCCTTGGATTTTCCGTCCTAAAAAATCCATTGACCCGGCCGGGTTTGAACCCGCGACCCTTGGGACCAGAGGCAAGGAGCATAACCACTAGTCCACCGCGGCCGACATGTTAAAAAATACAAACTCAAATACCACTTATTTTTGTTTATGAAATGTAATATTTCAGAGAACTAACAATATGTCATTTTAATAAATTAATGAATCATTTTTACATCTTACCTCATATATCATGTTTTATTAAACACGGTAACTATAGTTTTCAAATGATCTTGTCATTCATTTTCAACCGCCATTATGACTACCGGATATTCGTTGGAATCTCCCTCTGTAACGCCGCCATCTGGTGTTGATTTGATGAACTTCGAGATATCGTTGCCATCTGGTATTGATTTGATGAACTTCGAGATGAGGTCACGTTCATCCGGAATGTCGAAATTCATGGATTTAAATTTGTTCTTCTGAATAAATATTTTCTCCCAAACTGTCAAATCCAAAGGTTTTTCCAAATGTTTTAGAAGTTTAGCTTCTTTTTAAATTTTATGACCTTCCAACAAACTATGTGCGGCAATAGCTGATTTTTCAATTTCACCATTTTGGAATTTATCAAATTGATTGTGGAGTTTGGAATAAAGTATACATAGGAAAAACAAAAAGAAATTTGGACACTCGCACAAAGGAACACTTTAGAAATATTAAAAATGGTGAAATTGAAAAATCAGCTATTGCAGCACATAGTTTGTTGGAAGGTCATAAAATTGAAAAAGAAGCTAAACTTCTAAAACATTTGGAAAAACCTTTGGATTTGACAGTTTGGGAGGAAATATTTATTCAGAAGAACAAATTTAAATCCATGAATTTCGACATTCCGGATGAACGTGACCTCATCTCGAAGTTCGTCAAATCAATACTAGATGGCAACGATATCTCGAAGTTCATCAAATCAACACCAGATGGCAGTGTTACAGAGGGAGATTCCAACGAATATCCGGTAGTCATAATGGCGGTTGAAAATGAATGACAAGATCATTTGAAAACTATAGTTACCGTGTTTAATAAAACATGATATATGAGGTAAGATGTAAAAATGACTCATTAATTTATTAATTAAGAACCTCATAATGTGTTTCCCATTTTTAACTTTGAATATGTCATTTTGTTTAACAGAGGTGAAACATTGCCTAGAAGCCAACAGATGATTAAATATAATGTTAACCTAGCAGATATGGAAGAGTGTAATGATTTAAGTAACATTCTGATCATATTAAATGGCGCCCCTTCAGCTTCTCCACATAGTATTGTGTTCCAGGCTCTGGAAAATAGGCTGTACCCTTAATGCTCTGACTGAATTCAGCAATAACATTATGAACACATCATGTGGTAAGTATTTAAATTTTAATATTATCTCATACAAAGTCTGGCATGTGGTACGTCTCTTTAGATCCATACATCCCCACGTGGGGCAAGGTGTTCCCTATTTAGAGTTTTTAACCAAGCCAACTTAGTTATGCTTTTAAAATACAATAGGAGGTAATATTAAGAGGTTTGTAATAATTAAGACTTTTGTCTGTACATTCTTACCTCTTATGGTTATTTTTGTCGAACATATGTTTCAAGGCTTCTGAGCCCTATCGCTAGTGGTGAGCAGTGGGTGGAAGGGAGAAGCTAACCGGCCAGCGCAGCATATTATGTTGTGGTGAAATTAAATGTTTATTACGTCTCCTCATATAAATTTTCTAAGTAGATCGCATTTCGAGACCACAACGGTCTCATTGTCAGCACTTTTTTGGCGACGGATGTTACGTCGATCGGAAAAAAACTCTTCTTCTTCTTCCCTCTGTTGGTGGACCAATGAACCTCTGGATCAGGTCAAAACAAAGGAAAACTTATGAACTTTGAAATTCCCGCAAATTTTGACCACCAACAGAGGGAAGAAGAAGAGTTTCTTCCAATCGACA
The DNA here is from genome assembly GCA_030220185.1 of Diploptera punctata. Classification (NCBI taxonomy): domain Eukaryota; kingdom Metazoa; phylum Arthropoda; class Insecta; order Blattodea; family Blaberidae; genus Diploptera; species Diploptera punctata. The sequence goes on along the minus strand of JASPKZ010004939.1, from coordinate 1,033,633 downwards.
TAACATCCGTCGCCAAGAAAGTGCTGACGATGAGACTGTTGTGGTCTCGAAATCGAGATCTACTTAGAAAATTTATATGAGGAGAGGTAAGAAACATTTAATTTCGCCATAAATTAAACCTCATAGTGATTAATTCCTATAAAAGTTAAATATTATGTTGTGTTGATCCACATAAAAACTCTCTTCACCTGATCGCAACATACAAATTTTATTTAATGAAATAAGAAATTGTATAAATTTTATCTGACTTTGGCAACATCTGAAGCCTCTTTGAAACAGTGCAACCATATTCATTTAAACATGCCTTGAAGACACTCTTCGCATAAGCCGCTCACTGCATGAACCTGTCTTTAAAAGAACTGGCTCTAGACTGCAAATGTAATTTCTCCCATTGATTTTTTAATATGCATATGCCTATCATATAATTTTGTGAGTGAAAATGAAAATATAAAATTAGGATCTCAATAAAAATTTTCAAAAATATCTGGACCCCACCTACAATTACTTGCCGACCCCTGTTCTAAAGGAATGTCCAGCGTGTAAATTTTAATCTTTCATATTTATAAACTTAGCAGTTGTGTGTAGGTATCTATCCTATAGTGTTACACTCACAACTTGATTTAGACATTTTCCTTACAGTAATGAAGAAACAATCTCTGCGAAGTACAATTTGTAGGTGTCAGTTTTGCATTCTTTCTAAATATTTCCAACAATTTAACTTCTCCATCAGTCCCATCAATAATTATTGTAAAACATCCAACGAGTGTACATTTTTATATTCACAACAATAAAAGAACCCATATCTTCAATGTCATCAACTCTCAAATTACTAAGCTCATCTTTCCAACAGGCCCCGGCAATCCCTATTATCATAGCTACTTTCATCATTAGAAAATTTTCATGGGGAACTTCAATTAAAAACCTATTCATCACCTCTCTACTGAAAACTTCTGACTTTTCAGCTTTTTGACGAATATTCTTCTTTCTGAGGAAGCTAACTAGTGTAACAAAATCTGCAATATTGATACCTTCTTTCAAATGTATCGTCTTCAGCATTGAATATTCTGACCACAAACTCGCTGGAGACTTTAAAATGTTTCACTCCTGAGCATGAAATAAGCAACCATACTTTTTTCACTTATAGTACAATTCTTCTCCAGCCACTTTCTGAATGAAATGTATGTTTTTTCATATCTTGATTTAGATTTCTCTGGCATTATACAAGCACACCCAACTTCCCACACTTCTTCAATTTTGTCGTTTTGATTGCCATCATTCATACTTGCCACCATTTTATGCCTGATTGATGTCACGGCCTGCTGTAGTCTCAACTAAATTATTTTTGGCATTTAGCATATATATATATATATATATATATATATTGGCCAGATTGCTAATGTTATTCAGTTGTTTATAATGAACGCAAATATTTCGAATAAAGATGTTGTTATGTTACTATTATTTACTATTTTCAAAACACCATCATGCAAAAAATAATGTACAACACATGTTTGTGAAGTGTTTTACAGAATCTCAGACATTAAAATTTAACTTTGAATTAAAAATCTTGCTATTGCTCACTTTTTAAGTATTTCCTCACTTCTGTAAAAACCACTTCCCAACCTTGCATTGTAAAATATATATATATATATATATATATATTTGTTGCTAATGTATTAAGGTATATTGTCCATGGTTCAGAGAGTTTTAGACTGAATTTGTTCTAGAATCTCCATTAACTTTGAAAATGAAAACTTTTATATTAAAAATCTTATGTTCATTTGATGTTTGATCTTAATTTTATGGATAATATGATTTTTTTTTTCTATTTTACAGATAATATGAATGTCACATGTTTGCAACAGGAAGAAAATGTTGCCAAGGCACAAATAACAGATATTATAGAATCTTTGAAAACATCCATTGCAAGATGCAGAACCATCACAGATAGAGCCGAAAGCAATTACAAAGCATGGTAATTATTCACAGTTTAATAAGTTAGCACCAGTCTCTTATATATATCTGTGTGTGTGCGCGTGCATGCGTGCGCATGTGTTTTTTTTTCTCTCATTTGAAATTTCATTTACTAACAAATTGATGTAATGGGCTGAGCATCCATATGTTATTATTTCATGTCTTTGTTCTAAAATTTCTCTCATTTTTACCATTTTGTTCTCATTATCAGTGCATACAGCAAAAATATTAATTCCAAACTTCTTCCGACAATAATCAATATCTTACATAGCAATCTGTGCACAGTATGTAGCTATCTCATGCTGCAAAATCTTTGCAGGCCTGTACAATTTGAGGTGTGTAATCGAAATGACTAATTAACTCACTGGCACGTCAAATCTGGTAGGTTCATGTTCATGCGGACATAAGCTCTACAAGCATTTGTGCTAATGTTTTCCAATCATCCCCTGTGTAATTTAGCTCCCTCATCATATGAAGGTTAATGTTATTCTTAGCTTACCTACTGGACATGTTAGTTACCTCTGGTTTTCCTCAAGGAATTTCCAATCCTCTCTTTCTTCTTCTTCTTCCTTCCAAGTACCAGGCCAAGGCCCGTTACGATCCTATAGAAAATTTTCCCTCCAGCGTTTGAGGGAAATTCTCGTATAAGACTTGAAAGCATAATAATAGTCCCTTCGATTGGTTGCTGGCCAAAGGAAGGAAAGACCAGTGATGGGGGTGCCATCTTATAGCCTCTGGTCAGGCTTTTCTGGAGAAGAAAAGAAAATAAAGGAAAGAAGAAATGGAAGAAAGGAAAGACTCCCTAGCCCTTGGATGCCCTAATAGCGTCGGCGTCAAAAAAACAAGAGTTAACCAAGATAGGTTAGATAGTAAAGTTAAAAGAGTGCAAAACACAAGTAAGTGGAAGAAATCATATTTAAAGAGAAAAATTATACGCTCAGACCGGGACTTGAACCCGGGTTCAAGTCCCGGTCTGAGCGTATGATTTTTCTCTTTAAATATGATTTATCCATCATTGAGATGTATGAAATTAATAATAAAAACATCGAAGTGGAAGAAATGTTTTGTACAGCTTGGGCACCTTGTGGTCGCCATCCACATATCCCCTAGATGAGGGGACCACATGTACTCCCCATTGCAGTTTACGAGAAAAACAAACTCTTTGACTAGTTTAAGATATTGTCTTTGTCCATCGCTGTGGTCTCAGTAGCGTGCTACCTTGTCATGCAGCAGGCCTGGGTTCGATCCTCAGCCAGGTCAAGTTTCCTGGGTGAGCTTTTTTTTGGGGTTTTTTTTCACTTGTAAGACAAATGTCAGGAAAATTTAAGACCCAAAAGGTCCCCAAACATCATTTGGCTATCATAATCATCTTCATTCATATTTGCCTTCGATTAAGCTTAGGATTAAGGACTCTCCTGGTGCACCACTATCAATATCACCCATCATATCTTTGGGGCAACCATAATCCTGCCTTCCAAGTGTCCCAATCTCAGAAGTGGGTTACAAATTACGCCAATGCCAGGAGAGAACACCAGAAATATCGAAATGACAACCCGGGGCATTGAATAAAAAAAAAGATGTCATATGCTTCAAATTTTATTTTTCTTTCTGTTGATTTTTCTCTTGTATTACTTTCATTACTACTATCTTTTCTTCATTTATTTTTAATTCATATTCTTTTAGGGTATCCTGTTTTGCTTTTCTTCTTTCTATTAATTTTTCGCTAGTATACAAATATCATGTGCATATGTTAGTATTTAAATTGTTTCTGTAAATTGTGTATTTGTTTACAGGCTTGAGCAACCTCTTCAACATGCAGTACCTGAGAAACTGAAGTTGCATGATAAATGTTTCAGACAGTGGCAACAGTGTTACGATACTTTACTTGAAAGTGTTAGAGATTTTGATGCTGAAGATTATTTTAATATTAAAGTGGAATAGTGTTACTTATTTTAGGAATTCTCACTATGAGATATATTCATTAAGGTAGAATTTTTTATCACTCACCTCATATTGTTCTTCTTATTTGACTATAAACTAGTTTTGGAACATAGTTTCTGTTCCATCCTCAGTATCATCACGACCGTTGTTCTGTAATCTTGAAGAGCTGTCCTTCTCTCCTTCCATTGGCTGGAATGGAAGGAGCGAAGGACAGCTCTTCAAGACGACAGAACAACGGTCGTGACGATACTGAGGATGGAACAGAAACTATGTTCCGAAACTAGTTTATAGTCAAATAAGAACAACAATATGAGGTGAATGATAAAAAATTCTACCTTAATGGAATAGTGTTCTTTCTTCTTTAACTTTGTCTAAGATATTTTTTTTTAATATAGCTACTTTATTAATACTTTTCAGAAAAGTGATTCAGATGTATATTTTTTTATAAACTATCCCTTATCCCTTATCCCATATGACACTGTAAAGAGGTTAATCAAAAATATTTTCGTTTTTACGTATGACAAAAATTTTCCTTTTTCTAAAAATCATTCATTGTTAATTAAGTTATGTAGGTAGGAAATAACACTATGAGGTTTATTTTAATATGTTGTTGTTGTTGTTTTCAAATGCTGGGCCTTGGCACCGAAGCCATTAGCGTTCTTGCTCTCCAATATTTCTCTATTGTGGATCCAACAGGTAATACTTCACAGGTTTGTAGGTGTTCTTCATTCATTTCTTCGTCTTTGTTGCATAGAGGACAATTTGGATTCGTGTAGATTCCTATTTTATATAAATGTTTGGCCAATTAGTCATGTTCTGTAAACAGTCTAAATGTTGCTACTGTAGTTTTACGTGGAAATTCTGGAATAATATCTGGCTTCTTTACTAAAATATTCCATTTTTTGTCTTTGGCTTTATTACATAGGTCTTGGTCTTGTTTGATTTTATATTTGTTTTTAACTATTCTTTTTATGGATGTGAAAGGTAAGCTTTTAGTAGTATTCTGAATTAAATTGGAGCCTTTTTTGGCAAGAAAATCAGCAGTGTCATTTCCAGCAATTCCACAATGTGCAGGTATCCATTGCAAGGTTTATTTTAATATTGTTTAGTTGTTTCTTGACTCACCTCATACTTCTGAACTCCCACGCAGACTCGAGTTTCTTCACTTCATTTGTGACATTCTCAATGCTGTATTACGTTCACAACTGATGTCCAACGGCCTGCTCTCCTGCAGACTGACCTCCGCGACATCTGATGGCTGGCCGACAAACTTCCAAATCAATCCCCTCTCCTTATCACCGGGTATTTCAAAATTTATAGTTTTGTTTTTATTCTTGCATATGTAATTTTTTTCCCAAATTGTGAGTTCCTTCAGTTTTTCCAATTGTTTAAGTAATATTTAATTTTAGGAAGTTATATTTTGAGGTTATTTTAATTATATTATTTTTGGTCTGGACATCTTACCTCAATATTAATGTTGATTTGTTCTTGGACATGTTTCAAAACAATTCTCTGTTTTATCTTCAGCTTTCCCAGAGTCTGGGAAAGCTGAAGATAAAACAGAGAATTGTTTTGAAACATGTCCAAGAACAAATCAACATTAATATTGAGGTAAGATGTCCAGACCAAAAATAATATGTTTAAGTAATTTTGTTTTGGTTTCTATTCTATGTTTTTCTGACCAGGCATGTGCAGCTATTGCAGATTTTTCTGTTTTCTCCATTTTTAACATTTCTGAGGTGTTCATTTAACCTTTACACTGCTACGAACGGGTATATCCGTTGGCAAAGAAAATGCTTGCTGTGCTATGGGTGTGTATATCCATTCTCAACTCCAAACACCTGCTAGTTATATAATACATATTGCATTGCTTTCAAACTAAGCAGGCATAGACTGCCATCTCCTAGGAACCTAAATAAACTTTTTCCATATTTCTCCCTGCATTGAGCAAGGAGGGTTTTAAAGGCTGGAAATATCTCAGCAGTGAAAAGGTTAAGAGATTGTAAAGATTGTGAAAAGATATACATAGGAAAAACAAAAAGGAATCTAAATACAAGATTAAAGGAACACCTCAGAAATATTAAAAATGGAGAAACAGAGTCTCTTCGTCCATACATCACGACAGTAACAGGTACCCAGGATCGTTCCACTAGGTACCATCTGACCTTGGCTTGTCATGTTCACGATTCTGATTGGAACAAGAATGACTTCACTGGCTGGTAACAAGGCTCTGGCCTTGTCCATCTTGTGGATTTCTTCCAGCGTAGGGCACGTCCTTCTGCCTGTGCCGTCACCAGCATCTCATACCAGCTGGAATCAACTTCTCTTTCAGGATTAGTACGTAGACGGCTGGTCTCTGGACCATGTCATTGAGTAGAACCCCAAAACGGAGTTCTCGTGTGATGCCCACTGTAGAGTTGTACATTTTAGGTCATCCAGGCCTAAGATGACATCTCCGGTCACAGTCGTAGCTCTCACCTTCCCAGAAGCAACTCCAGGAGAACCTCATTCTCTACAAATATAGTGTCCCCCGGTTGCAACTATTTCTCCGACAACCCTTCTGCCAGTTTTTCTTTATTTATTCTTCTACTTGGTCAAGTTCTCCATTCTCCTGAGTCAATTTCTGTCTCTTATATGGCTTGGATAAGTGTTGTGCAGTGTGCTAATGCGATTTTAAATCCGTTGTCCCTTAAAATTGTGGGCCTGTAGTGGCCACATTAAAGATAAACCATCCCAGTGTATTCAGTGTTGTATCTTAGCAGGTATTCTGAAAAATTCTTACTATACAGAGTCAGTGCAGTGATTTTTTACACGCTGGTAAGTGATGTACTTACCTTATAGTACACATAACGACAGAACTAAGTCTTGCCATGGCAAGCAGCATGACCAATATGCATGATTTTACAATGGATATAGACGAGGGTAACCAGAAACCAGAAGAAATCTGGGCTGAAGTACTCAAAGAATTTTAAGAACTAATTGATAATAAAAAACTAGATACAAAATCACCATTCGTAGCAATAGCCTCAGAAATTCGAGGACTAATAATAATGATGAATTTCTTTGGTACTTTCCCAGATTTCGCTGGTTCCCAGATGATAGAGGACCTAACCTTGCACTGTAGGAATCAGATTGATGAAATACGGGTAGCTACTATTGGCCTAAATTACTATCTAGAAACAATCCAGAATATAATCCAGGACACGTTTAATGAAGTTCAAAATGAGTGCCTTAAAAGAGGTAAAAAGAAAAAATACACGTAACACTCAGGAATTTCCAAATCTGATGGACAGTAACAAGCCAAAAAATGCAAACAAAAGAAAAACTTAGAGAAATCAACTGATTCCAAAATACCAAGGCAGGCTCCAGCCAGTGTGGGTACTTTAATGCTAGAACTGTCAAACAAATTTGAAATTCTACCTAACTGAGGAATAAATGCTGGTTCCTCAACGCTTAAAGTACCAAGCAAGGAGAAACCAACACAAAGAAGGGTAAGAATGGTGACCCAAACATCAAAGACAAACTGCCTACACGTACAGTACCACAACCAAAATCAGAACAGACAACATACGAGGACAATGGTCGATACCAAAAAGAAAATACCAACCACAAATAACTCGACTACAAAACTCACACAGGAAGAATCACATTGCCTGGACCTTCACATGCTAATAATAATAATGAAAAGAGAAAACCCAGACCATCACCCTTATATACTCGGACCAATGGATCTGTGCCCCTGTACCGCTGGCATCGTTCTTTGAAAACTACACGTTAATAGTCACACCATTTCACCGCACTCTCCTCCCCCTACGCTAAACAACAGCCTTCGAGTAGGCTTGTTGCCAAACTTCCTCCAGTGTCATGGCTCTTGAATATTGAATAATGCAAGATTGGAGTCATGTTGACAACACTGAAGTGCAAGTGCAAGAGAAAGATATAAATGCAGGGAGGGAAAGGATTAGCCAAGGCAGAAAAGGAAGTAGGCTTTAGTTCGCATATCGTACAGGGGCACAGATCCGTTGGACAGACAATAGCCATACGGACCTGGTAAAAATATATAGAACTCTCAAAAGCCTCGTAAAAAATATATAAAAATAGTTAACACGTGTTTAAGGGCTCAGGTACTACACAAGAATGTCACAGTATTGTTGAAAACTACTTTAAATCAATTGGAAAGCAATATTATACCTTCCAATTGAAGAAAGACCTCCCACTGAGGGCCATGCTTAAAAGGCTTACCCTCCAACATTGATATCGATGATATCAAAACAATTGATTGAGCTTCAATTTGAAGTGCGCGGCATTAAGCAAGTAACGAAAAAGAATGAAGATGGAACCATCCACAAATTCCCACTATACTTTGTTGAACTTGCCAACAACGAAATATCAAAAAAAATCTACCATGTAGATAGATTATACAGTACTGTGGTCTCTTTTGAGCCATATAGACCTCGCTCTGGCCCAAAGCAATGCTTCCAATGCCAGAGACTCAACCACACATTTGCAGAGTGTAAACTGGCACCAAGGTGTGTAATTTGTGCTAAAGAACACAGTCATAAAAACTGTCCGGTCCGAGAGGAAGCATGCTCTGACCTGACAATACTTACATGTTCAAACTGCGGTGAATCGGGCTACCCTGCATCTTACAGGAAATGTAAAAAAATGAGGAAGCCCATTAGGCTTTACCTTAAAAGTAGGGAATCTAAGCAAACTAAAAGCAACAACTGCATGTACTTTTAACTAAAAGAGGATCAACCCACAAGTCTCCTACAGTGCTGCAGCAAACTCTGGCAACACCCAGGCCCGAAATATAAACTTACAGGAACACATTGCTTTGGCTCAAGCGACCGCTAACTCAATGGTTACTCCAAATCTGCAAAGCGTAACACCCATGCTGAGTATAATAAAAAATCCTATGGAACGAATGATGTTCCTCACTCGATGTCGATATGTTTCAGCAATGTATAGACACGCTCAGGGACAATTTCTCAATGTCATGGCATTTAATGCCAATGGAATTGCCTCACAGACCCATGAAATGGAAATTGTACTACAAACACAGGACATAGACATACTGTTAATCAGCGAGACGCATCTGAAACCAAAGGATAAATTCTGGCTCGCTGATTATTATACATAGCGCACAGATCGCCTTAATGCTCTCCTTGGTGGCACAGCGATCTGTATTCAAAAATCAGTAGCACATTTCAGTCCCAGGGCATCATTTCATTGAAGCCACTGGCATTATCCTACCGATATTACAACATATGGACATTTTATAGCATCAATCTACAAATCTCCAGCTAGACCTCTTACTCGACGTGACATGCGCATACTAACTGCATTCTCACCTCGGTTCCTACTGGCAGGTGATTTCAATGCAAAGCATCGCGCATGGAACTGTAGAGTACCAAATGCTTTAAGTATGGTTTTACAAACCTTCTGTAACAACCATACCAAACATTGAAATTATAGCACCAAGGGATCACACCTTCTGAAACACCCAACAAGGCTTATACTCGACATAGTACTCTCAAAAAACATTAACATCTCACCACACATAGACACACTGCCTGGTGAGCTTAATTCAGACCATGTCCCTATAATATTCAAGCTCACCACTTGATTTCTTCTTCATCCTCCATTCCGAACTCAGACAACACATACGGACTGGAATCATTATTCAAGACTTCTATCCCAGTGGATTGATTCTAGATTAAGAGTCAACACCACCGAAGAACTAGAGCTTTCGATTAATGAATTCCAGGCCTCAATTCAAACAGCTTTAAACATAGCAACAACCAGAAACAACATCACACACAAACAGATCAGACACTACTGGATTATCTAGAGCATAAGCAAAGAGCTCTCAAACAGTACAGACTCTATGGAACCCCACAAAATAAACAAGAATACAATCACTATGTTCGTCTGGTCAAAGAACGGCTGCGAATTGGGAAATTTCCCTATATAACAAACTTTAATGCAAAGAAACCCCCACCTTGGGAGATTATAAAAAGAATAAAGTCAAAATTACGGACCTTCTAAACCGACTGCTATTCAAAACAATGGAACTTGGGCTTATCATCCTTATGATCAAGCACAAGTTCTCACGGAAAATCTCGAAGACCGATTCAGACCACAAGAGCTAACGACACCAGTTCATGAAGCTGAAGTGAATGAAAGAGTAGCCATCTTCCTAGCTGTTCCCTACCCAAATGAAAGACCTGACATCCACCTAACCGACCTACGCTCTCATGTCAAGGCCCTTCGCACTTCAAGTGCACCTTGACATGATCGTATAAGCAACCTAGCCATCAAGCACCTACCGCGCAAAGCGCTACTCCTTCTAACCATATTTAAATTCTGCATCCAATTTAACCACTTCCCTGCAGCTTGGAACATGGCTAAAGTTATTGTACTACCGAAACCAGGGAAAAATCCAACCATACCTGACAATTTGCGCCCAATAAGTCTCCTGCCGGTTCTAGGAATTAGATAGACCTTGACGAGAGCTGACGATTGAAACTTACACAAACTTCGTAACTTCTCCGAGTCAAAATTTATATTAAACAAAATTGTGATATAGCGATACGACCTCAAAATTTCTGCGCTTCCCCCTCCGCCGCGCGCGATGCATCAGAGTCCATACTCAGCGTAACGAATTCTTTGATCTTTTATCTATCGAGTGGTGTCATTAAATTTTGGATGTAGATGATATATATGTAGCAATACGAAACTCTATCCCCCGGGTTATCATCAGTTTTCTGAATTGCCTCCCACCATGGACGCAAATTTAAATACATATTCACGTCAAAAAGTTTTAAGTACGTATCGTTGCAAAACGTTTAAAATAGTACGAAATATTACTAAAGACGGAAAAAAGTACCTAGAATAACAGCATCATAAGATTGTGGGTATGGAAAATAATAGAACAAATTATTCTGCACTTCAGCCAAAAGAAGAAATGTTTAAAAGGTCTACAGAAGGCGTCTTGCAGGCTTTTAAATAATGAAACATATGGTTGGTTGATATAAAATTTTAAGAATACTTAAGATTTTCGCCTGAGCAGTTTTATCACGTTCTGAATTTAATAGAAGACAAAATTTATATACATGCACTCGGCCAATCACTTAGGATACAATACAATATTTAGGCCTACATATTTATTTATTTATTGACTAAGTTTAAGAACACGATAAATTGAACAAAAGTAATAACAATTTCGTAGTAAAATTGGCTATAATTAGAAAATAAGGGTTGTTTTGCCGACATTTTGTTATAAATCTTCGTTTGTTTTTAGCAAATCCACCAAAAAAGTATTCTTTGGGATCGCCGGCAAAGTTCGTCCGCAATTCAAGTAGTTCAAATACACGTCGAATATCACCAGCGATCAACGTTGTAGAGAAACCACATGAATTCAAAAACAAGGGGAACAAATGCGACGATGTACGCTGGCGATCTTCGATAAACTATAGCTATATGTTGGTTGTGAACTACATGGTCTTTATAGGAAGCCAGATATAGGCCTAATAAGAATAGTAGAAATAAGACACGTAAACTGCGATGGGCAGGACATGTGACACGAATGGGGAACGAAAGACGTGCTTGGAAGCTTCTTGTAGGAAACCAGAGGGAAAATGCCCAATTGGTAAACTAAGAATGAGGTGGGAGAATAGCATTAACTATGATTTGAGGGAAGTAGATTATACAGGAAATGATTGGAAAACATTAGCTCAGGATTGGGATGTATGGAGAGCTTATGTCCGCGCAGCCATGAACATTTGTGTTAACATTACAGTATTTGTTCGAGGATAAATGAAATGTGGTTTATTTTTCCTTTGTTGTTCTCATTAATTGATAGACAATTTGTGTAAGTAGTAGTGGACAGAGATAACCCACTGTAGTGGATATAGTAGACCCGGTAAAACTTTTCTTTTGTTAAGTTGGTTGTCTTGATATGATAGAGAATTTTCACAAGGAAATAGTGGTGATATTGGTAAACAAATTGTGAAATAATGGCGGTGAGTATATATTAATGCATACAGTATTAAAAGTAAACTATATTATGTGTGTATTATTGCATATTTTCATTTGGTTGTATCTAATTTTAAATTTATACGTAATATGACAAAAATAAAATTATTATTTGCTATAGTATATTAAAGTATGAGTGTTTTTTAATACTGAATCTGTAACCACATGCCTTACAAAGAAAAAGATAAAGCAGTCAGATTTGCTGCGACGAGAGATCAAAGTATCTGTCATTATATTTGTAGCAGAATTCTGGAAAAAGAGATAGCAGTTGAGAAATAAAATATTTATTACAGTGCATAACCCTAATTTAAGATGCATTGAGTAAAACATGATGAAGCTTAAAGAATATGTTTCTGGAGTACTACAGTGATTTAATTTTCGCCAGAGGTTTCAAGGACATATGAGTGGTCCAATATTCTCCGCTGGCAGCCTCCCATTCCTTACAACATTCTCCTCGTGTGACAGTCACATGATAATTAATAGTGAGTGGAGAACACATTTTAGAAAAACTGCACTTAAACTAGCGTGAAGTATTTTCGAAGTCCTATAGAACAACAGTGCGCATGCGCCAGAATTTATAGAGCCAGCGATAACCCACAATCGAAACATCGATTATCATCCTCGATTACTATCCGTTGCTATGACATTTAAATGACCAATATTTGCAATAAATCCCCAAATCTATGTTAAATAAATATATTAATAGTATTGAAATTACCAAACGTTTATAAAAAATGGGTGTACACTTATCACTCCCTAATGCTGATCCAACCATTGATAACCCAAAACAGCGATAGAAAAATCACAGACTAAGTAATATACTATGTGGAGAAAATAACAGTTAGGGATCACAATATTGCCTAACAGTGTCATAATATTGTGTATTTAAATAAATCAAAATTGTCTAATAATGTTATGAAATTGTTTGAAAAAGTTTAAAATATTAAATAATGTTTGTAAATACAGAAGAAGAGCTATAGTTTACAACAATGTAACTAAAAAATCAAGCGCTAGTAGAAGTGCAGTTGAGCCCACATTTTTAACGACTCACCTCATATAATTTCAAATTTCTTTGATACCTGCGGTTTCAGACAATATCTTGTCCCTCTTCAGCATGTGGAAACTATGAGGTGAGTCGTTAAAAATATGTTCTCCACTCACTATTAATGATATAACCTCATAATGTTTACTTCCCAATATTAATTTAAATATAGTCACATGATAAGCTGGTCCTCTTTCTGAGGTGCTTTGATATACGAGTATGTCTGCACAGCTTCACTGAATTGAGGGTGGCTTTCCGTAAGAGGGCTGAAGTTGAATATTTGTAGATAGTGATTTTCTATACAACATTCTTATGCCACTGTTGCACTATATACTTTTACCATTTGTAATAATGTTTTGTACTATTTTAATCAATTTACAACTATTCTTTAAACATTTCTTACAGTTGGAAAAAGTCAAATGTTTGTCACTCATGAATTTTTCTAAGTTCTGCAGAATCACAGTATGCATGCGCGAGATGATCGAATGCTTAATGAAGCTTCTGCAAGATGGCAGTAAAATCGGTGTTACCAACTTTTATGATATATTCCCAAATGTTTGTAACAAATTGACATACACCAACTTCCCTCTTCCTAACCTAACAAAATAAATTACATGCATATTATTTAATAAACTAATCTTGTGTATACTAACTTGTCGCATCGGGGGCACGCCGTAGCATAGTGGTTAAAGCACTGAGCAACAAGCCGGAGGGTCGAGGGTTCAAGTCCCGTTGGGGTCAGGATTTTTAAACTGACCCAAACCTTCTGGCAGCACTATGGCCCTGGGATCGACTCAGCCTCTAACGAAAATGAGTACCAGACACTTGTTCTGGGTGTAAAGGCGGCGTCATGCAGGGCTGACAACCCGGCTGACACAAAGTGCCGATTGTCTAGAAAAAAGTGGGAGCCTTAATCTCCCACTACCCCAAGGGCCTCCGGGCCTGTTGTAGGATCACTTTGCTTTTCAACTTGTCTCATCGGAACCTAACAAAATGAAATTATTTTCTTAAAATATGGTTTTGAATTAATTGCGAACATTGGTAATACCGATTCCACTGCCATCTTGCAGAGGTTACATTAAGTATTTGTGCATCACGAGCATGCGCACTGCGATTTTGTAGAACTTCATTCACCATGTTTGCATAATTATATAAATATTTTAAAATTGTAAGAAATGTTTTAAAGAATCGTTGCTAAATGTTTAAAATAGTACGAAACGTAATTACAAGCTGTGAAAGTGTGTAGTGCGGCAGTGGCATAAGAATATTGAGTAGAAAATTGTGAGCAACAAATACTAGACTTGAGCCTTTACAATTTTTAAATGGTAATAAAAGATTCCGGGCTATGTGGCCGTGGTCTATAACTGGCGTTTCTTCCAGATGTTTCTCCCTCAACTGCGGAGGGCATCTTCAGTGGCGAGCGCTTCCAGCTGTTGCTTCCCTGTCGTAGACTCGACTGCGAATTCGACACGACAGGGAAGCAACAGCTGGAAGCGCTCGCCACTGAAGATGCCCTCCGCAGTTGAGGGAGAAACGTCTGGAAGAACCAGTTATAGACCACGGCCACATAGCCCGGAATCTTTTATTACCATGATTACTGGCCGTGAAAGCCTGCATTCCAATTTTTAAATGTTTATATAATTATGCAAATATTGTGAATGAAGTTATCATAGTGCGCATGCGTGAGATGTGCAAATGCTTAATGTAACTTCTGCTAGCTGGCTCTGAAATTGGTGTTACCAACATTTGCAATTAATTCCGAACCATATTTCAAGAAATTAACTTCATTTTGTTAGGTTCTGATGGGACATGTTTGTGTACACAAGATTACTTTATAGGTTATTAAATAATCTATCTATAGTGTTCTGCCCTAGAGCAGGTTTTTCACTGCAGTCATAGCATTTTCTTGCTATGCTTTGCAACTCTACCAGGGAATTATAGGTGTGGTAGCTTCCCTCGCTTTCCACACTGGTGAAGGATGAAGATGATGATGGCCAAATGATGTTCGGGGACCTTTTGGGCCTTAAAGCTATCTGACATTTGCTTTACAGGTGAAGGAAAACCCCGGGTAAATAACTCACCCAGGAAACTTGTTCCGACAGGGAATCAAACCCCGGGTCTGCTGCATGACAAGGCAGCATGGTACCTTGAGACCACAGCAGTGGATTATTATATAATAGACACACAATTTATTTTATTTGGTTAGGAAGAGGGAAGTTGGTGTACATCCATTTATTATAATTTTTTTTAATGCCCATGTTTTCCCTTTACAGAGATTTAGGTGCTCTCGCCCTACAGGGAAGAATTTGAACCATACTAATTTAGTTACACTTATTTTCATATAGATGTCATTTTGACTGGTCCATGGTCAGCGCTCCGCCTCATACTGACATCTAGGTAGTACTAGGGCGGGAATATTCTGTAAATTTTGCTTAGAGGCCTTTTCATTTAGCTTAAGGATCTTTTACGAGACTGAAAATCTTCAGACTCGGGACCCATGGCTTAAAGTCTCTCTCGGAGGGCTTGCTCCTTGGATTTTTCCATCCCAAAAAATTCATCGACCTTGGCCGGGTTTGAACCTGCGACCCTCCATGGGAATTTATTGCAAAAGTTGATAACACCGATTTCAGAGCCATCCAGCGGAAGCTACATTAAACATTAGACCATCTCGCGCATATGCACTGTGATTCTGTAGAATTTTTCCCATAAGAATAGTGGGAGATACATTGATTTGACCTTGAAATCTCTGGCAAAAAAGAGACCATTCTAATTAATGAGGATTAGGAAATATCATCATCATCCGGTAATATGGCGGCTGCCACCTTCTTCTGGAAACCAAACGCCATTCCTCTCTGTCCATCCATTGATCTTCCTCCAATCCTCTGATATTCATAGCTGCTTGTACTCCTTCTATCCAAGTTTTCTTCGGTCATCCTCTCTTCCTCCTTTCTATTGGGATCCATTCCATAACAATTTTAGGCAATCTTTGCTCTGGCATTCTTTTGACATGGCCATACCACAGTAATCTTTTCTGTCTATGATGTCCGGCTCCTCTTGTACACCCATAATTTCCTTATAACTAACTAACTCTAACTAACTCACTGGCACTATCGAACCCGAAGGTTCATGGCCGCGCGGACATAAGCTCTCCATACATCCCTATCCTGAGCTAATGCTTTCCAATCATTCCCTGTATAATCTACTTCCCTCAAATCATAGTTAATGTTGTTCTCCCACCTCATTCTTGGTCTACCAACTGGGCGTTTTCCCTCTGGCTTTCCTACAAGAAGTTTCCATGCACGTCTTTCATTCCCCATACGTGCAACATGTCCTGCCCATCGCAGTCTACGAGACTTAACTGTTCTTATTATATCTGGCTTCCTATAAAGACCATGTAGTTCATTGTTATGTAGTCTTCTCCATTCACCTGTCTATTCATCTCTCTTTGATCCAAAAATTTTCCTAAGAACTTTATTCTCAAATACTCGTAATCTCCTTTCCTCCCTTAAAGTAAGAGTCCAGGTTTCGCATCCATATAATATAACTGGTAGAATAATAGTTTTATATATTTTCAGCTTAACGTTTTTTGAAAGGAGTTGGGACATCAAAAGTCTCTGCAATGCATAATAGCATGCATTTCCAGAATTGAGCCTATGTTTAATTTCTTTTTGCATCTCATTCCTATTTGTGATTATTGTTCCTAGGTATTTGAATTCAGCCACTTCCTCAAAATTTCCCTCATTTGTCATTAGCTGTCCACTTCCATTATATACTGAATTTCTACATGTGACCATATATTTAGTTTTACTGATATTTATTTCCAGTCCTAATTTCTTAGTCGCCGATACTGCGGTGCTGTGTTTAAAAAAACATAGAAGTATGAGGTAAGAAGAATTCACGATTCATTTGATTCTTAACAGGATTGTAAACTTAAAGGAATATGCTAAAAACCAAAATAATGACCCACATCAGTCTTAAATTTAAAATCTAATAGAATAACTTAACCCTCATCTTAAATTTGTCCTTTTTCTGTAGCATTGGTTATAATCCGCCCACTGCTGTGGTCTCGAGGTAGCATGCTGCCTTGTCACGCAGCAGGCCCGGGTTCGATCCCCGGTCGGGGACAGTTTTTCTGGGTGAGGTTTTTATCGGGGTTTTTCCTCACCTGTAAGACAAATGTCAGGAAAACTTTAAGGCCCAAATGGTTCCCAAAATCATATGGCCATCATCATCATCATCATCATCCTTCACCAGTGTGGAAAGCAACGGGAAACTACCACACCTGCAATTCCCTAGTAAAGCTGCAAGCATAGTATGAAAATACTATGATTGCAGTGAAGGACCTGCCATCGGGCAGAATTACTATTGATGGTTATAATCCAATGTATGGATTGCATGAAATGGCCCTTTTAAGCCTATATTGCAGTGTGTTGAGTTTTATTGTTGGTTGGTTGGTATCTAATGTCGAGCACTTGATAATGAAATCATTCGCTCTCTTGCACTCCAATATTTAGCAGAAAGGCTGGTCTCTTCTACAAAAGCTGGACAACGGAGGAGATGGTTTCTTTCCATATCTTCATTTAAATTGCAAAAAGGGCATTTAGGTGAATCTGTTATGCCAATTCTGTGTAGGTGTTTATTCAAGCAGTCATGTCCCGTTAGCAGTCTGAATGTTGCTACTGCAGATTTTCTTTGTAATGTAGTAATGTCATAAGCTTGTAGATTTTCCCATTCCTTTCCAGATGTTTTGGTGGTGTATTCTTCTCTAAGTTTATTGATGCATTTATTTGAGATAATTCTTTTGATAGAGTGAAAGGAAACTGGAGCAGAAGTTGGATTTGAAACAATTTTGCTACCCTTCTTGGCTAGAAAATCGGCTATTTCATTGCCTGTCACTCCACAATGGGCCGGAATCCATTGAAGTACAACTTTTTTATGTAGACGGGATAAATGTTTTATCATTTTGTGACATTCGATAATTTTGATGCTTCTGGGTGTTGTGTCTCGTGTTATAGCAAGAATGGCTGCTTTGGAGTCACATAGAATTACAACTTTTGTAAATTTTTGGATGTGATATAAAAGATTTTGTAAACTTAAGAAAATTGCTAGAATTTCGCCATCAAAGTTTGTTGAATTTGTGTTTAGTTTACGATAAAAGGAAAAAAGTGGACATACTGCACCAGCACCAGTGCCACCATCATTTGGTAGGCTGGAGCCATCTGTAAAAATATGTATCCATTCAGGAGCTGGGTATCTTAGATTTATCATTTCCAGTGACATTTGTTTTAAAATATATGGAGGAGTTTCAGATTTCTTGATGTCTTCTGTTAAATGAAGGTTATATTCGATTTCCAAAAATTCTAGAGGGTTGTTTCTCATCTGCATATTTTCTTTTGAATGTGGAAGTTGCAATTTCTGTTTGATTTCTTGTACAATGCTTAGGAAGCTTTGCTGAGATTTTAAACATACTTGTGGTTTTCTTTTGGTCCAGTTATTATGGGGTAGCCTTAAAAATTTTTCATACTGTGTGACTGCTGTTTTCTCAATTTCAGATGCTATGTTTGGGTTATTTGTTAAGATTTGCATGGCAGTGATTGGTGTTGTTTTAACGGCTCCTGTTATCAGACGGAGGATTTGGTTCTGCAATTTATTAAGTTTTTCCACTTTAGTAGTTACTAGGATTTCTTCACAATATTGAAGTACAGGTTTTATGTACATTTGGTAGAAGGTGTTTAGGGTTTGTGTGTTGCAACCCCACTTTTTCCCTGCCAATCGTTTTAATAATGGTAACCTTGTTTCTATCTTTGTACATATATTCTCCATGTGTTTCTTCCATGTTAATTTTGTGTCCAGAGTTATTCCTAAATATTTTGCTTCATGTGTTTGAGTTAATAATTCACCCTCCAATTTCAGAGTGATGGGTAGTGGTTTCTTTCTTAATGTAAATAGTTGATAATTTGTTTTCTGTATATTTATCTTCATTAAGTTCTGGGATGTCCAATTCTCTAACTGTATTAGTGAGTTTTATTGTAAAACTGTGTATTTTCGTAGACTTTGAATTTGGTTTATCAATTATCATGTTATCGGAACAGGCAACTCTTGCCTAAACCAGGAAGTGAAGAAGAAGAAGAATTATCATGTTATAAATTTTCTTGATTTTTTTATAGGATATTTAAAACATTGTGAGCAATGGTTCCTGGAAATTAATATTAACCCTAGTATTATGCTGCATAGGGTTATGAAGATTTTTTCTTTATTGTTACAGGCAGCATCAGCAGCAAAAGTTCAAGAAGTGAGAGAAATCACGAGAATTGAGCGAATTGGAGCTCATTCTCATGTTCGTGGTCTAGGACTTGATGACGCTCTTGAACCGAGACATGTAAGTAACAGGATCTTTAAGAAATTGTAGATTAAATATTTTATTTTATAGCCATTTGAAACTTATAACAGGTGAGTACCAGCTAGGACTTACTTTAAGGACATTTTTTTATTAACAAAACTAAAATTATGGCTTATTGTGACAAGGAGCTGGTTCCTGGCCAGATTTTTATTCAGGAAGTATTTTGGAAAGAGTTAAAGAATGTAACAATCTTGGCTACAAATGATTTTTTTAACAGATTTAGATTATTAAAATTCATCGGAGAACATATTGTTTAAACAACTCACCTCATAGGATTCATGCTTCCATGATATCGCGATTTCAAACATAATCATGTTCATTGTCAGTCGGAGTTATGGCTGACGATGAACATGACTATGTTTGAAATCGCGATATCATTGAAGCATGAATCCTATGAGGTGAGTTGTTTAAACAATATGTTCTCCGATGAATTTTTAATGATTATACCTCATAATGTTTACTTCCCAACATTAATTAAATATAGATTTAGATTAGATTAGATTTATTTAGCCTGGTGGAATTAAGGCCATGTGGTCTTCTCTTCCACTCACCAGGGCAAACATATATTACGTCAGAATATAACAATTTGAATTAATTCTAATATTAAATACTAAATAAAAATTTGTCAACAAAAGAGAGTTTATATCCTAAATAGATAAACTCATTAACTTTCTCTAAAATTTTGTTATTTAAACAAATTTTTCCTTGGTATTGGGGATTTTCCACAAAAGGCCATTGTTTTTAAACATTTTTCATATTATGAGTTCTGTTGGTGCAATGCAGAAAATGGTGGGTTTTTCGTCCTTTTTGTCCTTTCTTGACTAATTTTTGCTAATTGGTCACAGATTCGCTAACTTATTTAGGGATGTTATTTTAAAACTGCATGTCTGACATGGAACTATATGCTTGGGAATCATAATCATCGATAAGTTTCTGGGTAATGTTGAAGATGATTAATATGAGAAAATTGTAATGACTATGTTAAAAAGTTCAGGGTACTGGGATGTAATATGAGTTTGAAGTTACATTTCGTTCACTCTCAACTTCAACATTTCCCAGAGAATTTAGGAGGATGTGAAGAACATGGTGACAGATTCCATTACAACATAAAAGAGATGGAAACGAGGTACCATGGCCAATGGGTTATCTCCCAAGATTACCGACTACAATTGGTGTTTAGTAAGAGAAAATCCTTGACAGGAGCACAAACAGCAATCAACTCACCATTCATTTCTTGCGAAGCGGTGGAGATCTTAATCTGTATTAGTAGTTTTTTTTATTTATTTTAAACTGTTTTAAATGTACAATTCATATGTATCAAGCCTCTATAATTTTTTACAGCAATTTAAAGAATTATGGCTATTATATATAATTCACTGCTGTGGTCTCGAGGTAGCATGCTGCCTTGTCATGCAGCAGGCCCGGGTTCGATCCCCAGTCGGGACAGTTTTTCTGGGTGAGGTTTTTATCGGGGTTTTTCCTCACCTGTAAGACAAATGTCAGGAAAACTTTAAGGCCCAAATGGTCCCTGAAATCATATGGCCATCGCAATCATCATCATTCATATTCATCTTAGATTAAGCTTAGGATTAGGGAATCTCCTGGCGCACCACTATCATCATCATCACCCATCATATCATCAGGGCAACGTAACCTTGCCTTCTGGCGCCCTAACCTCAGAAGTGGGTTACAAGTACGCCATGCCAGGAGAGAACACCAGGAATGTTGAAAGACAACTTGGGACATTTGCAAAAAAAAAATATATATATATAATTCAACAAATAAAAAATATTTAATTTCAAAATGGCAAAAAGAATAAAAAAACTGTTAATATATTTGAATTCAGCACACAAAAATTAGGATTAGAGACCTGTTATACCCTGTGCTACAGAAAAAAAAATTAAATTTGCAGGCCTTTGTAATGTATCTTGTCAGGGTTCTTTAGATTAAAATATTTTTTTTATATATTGCACATGTTTAGATAGTTTTCCGAGATAAATCAGGTGCATTATATATTTCTGTACCCAAATTTTTAAATGCTAATCATGAAATATGTTGAATTGTCCACTAAGGGAAGCAGATAATTAACTTTAATTTTCATGTATCATCTTCACTTTTACTTGGAATTCAAGTATAATGAATGTCATAAAAAAAATGAAAAATTGGTTGCATCATTAATTGTTTCAATTCTAGATAAAAAAAAATGTAAAATTTTCAGGTGTCTCAAGGTTTAGTGGGTCAGTTGTCTGCACGCAGAGCAGCTGGTGTTGTTCTGGAAATGATTAAAGAAGGCAAAATTGCTGGTAGAGCCGTCTTACTGGCTGGACAACCTGGAACAGGTAAATTATCTTCATCATTTTTACTGGTTGGAGTAAAAGATAGAAAATTTTTCTCTTCAAATATAAAAGATAGATCGCTAAATTACGAAGCCAGACAGAATTATCTCTTTTAATTATGTACTTTGTTGTTAGGGTGGGACAACTGGTAAGTCTCCAGCTATAATTCTTTTTTTTGTGTGTGTGTGTTCAGGCAAGACAGCAATAGCTATGGGGATGGCTCAAGCATTGGGAATAGACACACCTTTTACCAGTATGGCTGGATCAGAAATTTATAGCCTCGAGATGAGTAAGACAGAAGCTCTCACTCAGGCCATCCGTAAATCAATAGGAGTTAGAATAAAGTAAGTTATAAATATATTTATATTCTCTTCTTTTTCGTTT
This sequence comes from Diploptera punctata, assembly GCA_030220185.1. NCBI lineage: Eukaryota > Metazoa > Arthropoda > Insecta > Blattodea > Blaberidae > Diploptera > Diploptera punctata. Next base: position 1,011,516 of record JASPKZ010004939.1, on the reverse strand, counting down.
AATGACCTTGTTTTAAACCACTTCTAATTAATTTATATTCTTGCATCCCATACAATTAGCCAATATCATCTTTTTATGGTTGGTTGGTATCTAATGTCGAGCACTTGTTAATGAAATCATTCGCTCTCTTGCACTCCAATATTTAGCAGAAAGGCTGGTCTCTTCTACAAAAGCTGGACAACGGAGGAGATGGTTTCTTTCCATATCTTCATTTAAATTGCAAAAAGGGCATTTAGGTGAATCTGTTATGCCAATTCTGTGTAGGTGTTTATTCAAGCAGTCATGTCCCGTTAGCAGTCTGAATGTTGCTACTGCAGAATTTCTTTGTAATGTAGTAATGTCATAGGCTTGTAGATTTTCCCATTCCTTTCCAGATGTTTTGGTGGTGTATTCTTCTCTAAGTTTATTGATATATTTATTTGAGATAATTCTTTTGATAGAGTGAAAGGGAACTGGAGTAGAAGTTGGGTTTGAAACAATTTTGCTACCCTTCTTGGCCAGAAAATCGGCTATTTCATTGCCTGTCACACCACAATGGGCCGGAATCCATTGAAGTACAACTTTTTTATGTAGACGGGATATATCATCTTTTTATGTTTGATGCTATCTAGTTTCCTACATTTAGATAATCAGCATTCATAGATGTTCTTGGTGTTCTGCATATTGTTCGTTCAATATTCTCTTCTTTTTTTGTCCAAATGTCTTTCTTTTAGATTGCTTCTAGCTCATTAAGAATCTTGCAGCTCAGTACAATTTGGTAATATCACCATTTTTCTTTTTTCATACATTGGGGAGATAGTATTCATAGATGTTCCGGCTGTTCTGCATATTGTGCATTTGTCGTGAGTTATAAATTGTTTCTGTTATTGTCGTCAAATGCTTGGTGTTTGGCAATGAAGCCATTAACTTTCATGCACTCCAGGATTTTCTATGATGAATCCAGCAGGTAACGATTGGTAATTTTGAAGATGTTTTTAATCATAATTTTTTCTTCTTTGTTGCATTGAGGGCAATTTTGATTGGTGTAAATTCCTATTTTATTTAAATGTTTTGCTAAGTAGTCATTGAAATTTTATAGGAAAAAATCACTATGAGGTTTAATTTAAGATGAAATTAAAATGCTTCATACCTCACCTCATATCCAGTCTTCTAATTATACTGCAGTTTCAAAGCCTTGGCAGCTTCATCTTCATAAGTAATGCCACGAGTGATTTCCAATTTATCTAGAGAATTTGGAAATCAAGAGTGGCATTTGTTAGGACTATTTAACGAATAAAATTAAGCTGTTTACTCACAAATCATTATTTAACTGTAGTTATTTCAAAATATTTATATATTTAATGCAAACGGCGATGTTTGAAAACAAATGAGAAACGATAGGTACGCTTCTACTGCTTCTTTTGTTTATCACTGCAACCAGATCATACTATTTATTGCCAAAGGAACGCAATATTGTAAGAATGCTCTCTAGTGGAGAAAAAATGAAACATCAATCTGTATATTAATTCATTTCTGATGTCGTATGATGTAAATATTACAATTATATTTTTCTGGATTATTACCTGGGAAAAAATACATTTAAGAAAGTCAAACAGTGGTTTCTTTTTTTGGTGGTATAATAAATTGCTACAAATGTTGACATGTATGCACTATATATACAATCTGGTAGCCGTATTTCTTATAGGCTCAGTCACTGCAAAATAACGGTCAAACCTGTTCAGAATATTAAAAACGAGGAGCTTTGTTTAATATATGGTAATTATAACACTGATAAATATTTCGTGAAACACGACTCTGATTGGTTGTAAAACAGAAATCATTGAAACGTGATTGGTCATTGACTCCCATTTGGGGCATGAGTTAAATAGTCAGTAATATCTCGTTGACTGATGTTATGTTGATCAGAAGAACTACTTCTCCTTCCCTCTGTTAGTGGACCGATAAACCTCCGGATCTAGTCAGAATCCACAGGAACTTCAAAGCTCATAAGTTTTTCTTGTTTTTTTTTTTAATGTGGATATTTTCTTAAACCGTGAGTTCTTTTTGTTTTTCTATTTGTTTAATTAGACTGGCTTTTGATTCAATTAGAAGTTTTTCGGACCAAGCATGAGCAGCTACTGCTGACTTTCCACTTCACCATTTTTGACATTTCTAGATGTTCTTTCACCCTTGTTTTCAAATTTCTTTTTGTTTTTCCTATGTAAATTTTGTCACAATCCCTGCATTTGATCCGATAAATTCCTGATTTGTTTTTTTCTTTAATTTTTTTTTTCATTTTTATTCATTTTAATTATCCTATTTAGGCTGTATTCATTCTTCGGTGCCAATCTTATATTAATCTTTTTTGAAACTTGTGGTGTTTCAATGGATGGTAAGTGAATATTTTTAATTTAATATTTTCTTCTGTTTGTTTTATAAGTGTGCTTTCATTAATTAACTTTTGTCTTTTAAATGTATTTATTTCTTTGTATACCATATTTTCTTCAAAGATGTTTTCTGTAGCAACATTAATTATGTATTCTTTTTCATTTTCATAATTTTCTTTGCTCATGGGTATATTTACTTATCTATGTGTCAAACTATTGAACATTGTCTCTTTGTGAGCAAAATGGTTGAATCCCGAAGCTTTAATATAGTTATCTATATGTGTATTCTTTCTGTATATTCCAAATTTTATCCTGTTTTATTGAAGATGAAGCCGCCAAGGCTTCGAAACTGCAGTCTAATTAGAAGACTGGATATGGGGTGATATTTAATTTAATCTTAACACTGACTTCTTTTCATTGTTGTGATTTCACATTGTGTATATTTGAACAGGGAAGAAACTGAAATAATTGAGGGAGAAGTTGTTGAAATACAAGTTGATAGGCCAGCCACAGGAGTTGGTGCAAAGGTTGGGAAATTAACTCTGAAGACAACAGAAATGGAAACCATTTATGATCTTGGCAACAAAATGATTGAATCCCTTATGAAGGAAAAAGTAAGTATGTAATTTCATTCTCAAAAATGATATAATGTAACACTATTGAGTATTTTATAAAAAAAAAATTAATTGGTAATTTTTTCTCTCATCTGAAACATATTTTGAAGGATGTAATTTAGCCAAAAACCAATTGTTGAGTTTACTATTGGAAGTTTTGTATATTCTCTCCTCCTGATGTTTGGCAAGATGAACTTCACAGTTAAATAATTTTCCCCAGAATTTCAGGATTTATTATTTTATCTCTATTTTTCTGGATATAGTTTGTTAGAACATTTTTTTCTTTTTTTACCTTAGTTTAACCTCTCCCTTTTAAGATATTTTTACATGCCCCATGCTATCTGGGCCTTACAGGAACGTGACCTGTTGGGAGAGAATTTTAAACTCTGGATCACACACACATACTTGTTTGATCATGATCACACATGAACATGGAGGGCCTTACTCGATGTGTGATCAACTCAATGTCAGAGCCACTTCCAAGGCAACACAATTCTTTTTAGAAAAGTAGACAAAGTAATGTATTTTACTAGGTGAAAAATCAAAATATTAGATTACGGGGTTGTTTCCGATCTCTGAGAATGATTTGCCAAGTAGATTGTGACGTTGGAGTGTGAGTCATCAGGACAGGAGCGTCCGAGGTGATCAAACCAGTCAGTGTGCTGCTCTGTTACACTCGCACGCATGTTGCTCTCACAATGCCTAAGCAGATAGACCTGTTTTGGGAAGGGTATATTACTGCCCTGTCTGACGCTAATTATAGTTATTCTGCAATTATTGAGGCTTGCAAAAAACATAATTTTGTGGTGTCAAAGTGTGGAATTAGCTCAGTGCTTAGTAAAAAGGGAAAGGGTCGCTTGGGATGAATTCCAAAAGGAAAAAAACAGGCAAATCCACGACCTGCTACTACCCGCACCCCAGATATAATCAGAAAGGTCAAGGTAACCCTGCCACACAAATGGTGATTGCGAACAGATTGGGAATATCCCTTACAACTGTAAACACCATAATAAACAAAGATTTAAACATGGAGAAGCGCCACAAAAGCAGGGTTCATAAATTGTTGCCACGTCACCTTGCCGAACGCTGCACCAACAGCAGGAAACTCGATGAAAAGCATCTGGCAGGAGAAAAATGGAAATTTTTGGTCACACTTGATGAAGCATATGTTTATCTAGGGGACTGCAACAAACCCCGGAAAATTTACTATAGAGAAAGGGGTGAAAAAAAATTTCTAAAGTGGTATGCCGAATGCAGAGAAATTTTCTCCAAGGGATTTATGGTCATCGCAGGATTTTTGCTACAATGGAAAACTGACCATTCGTAGAGTAGCTAAAAAGGCCAAAATCAACTCCCAGTACTACCAGGAAGAAGTTCTCACCCCAATTTACTGGACCGAAATCCCAGCTCTCTATGGTACAGACAAAAACCAAGTCTGGGTGTACCAAGACAAGGCCTCCAGTCATACTTCAGGTTTAACCCCGGCGTTCCTGGAGAGAATGGAGCAGGAAACTGGAATACATGCTATTCCATTCAGCAACATTCCTGTGAAGTCTCCTGATGCATCACCGATGGACTTTTGTGCCTTTGGACTCTTCAAAAGGGCACTGGGAAACAGGCGTCCTCGAACAATAGACAGTCTCTGGAAAGCATGTAAAGAGGAGTGGGAACTTCTAGACATGGCTGTGCTGCGTAAGAGTCTTCTACAGTGGAAACTCCGATGTCGAGCCATAGCTTGGGTGAAGGGCCATCAAATAGAGCATGCTCAATGGTGGAGACACGGCTTTTCTTAAGGTAAAACTTAAAAATCATTTGTTGTTAGAGATCTGAAACAACTCTCCGTAGATGTATATTACTTATTCAATTCCTTATAAATTATACATAAATTATATTGGAAATGCAATTATAATTTTTAAAAAATTCTATTTAGTATGTAACTATTTAATCACTTTTTAGATCTTTAGCCATAACGTCCTTGTCAATTTGTGTTTAAAGTATTTTAAGAATTAACATACGATTTTTCAGAAATTTACTTTGTGCAGTTTATTACATAAAGCAAGTTCACTGTGTCCCGCGCCATAGCCGAGCGGTTAAGGTAGGAAGCCTTGGCGCAGAGCTACGGGACTTGCGCTGGTTCGAGTCTCCATGGGGGAAGAAATTTTCTCATGGTATTTCGGCCAGTATGGGACCGGTGCCCACCCAGCATCGTGAGGCAATTGGGTAGCTACATTAAGTAGCGGCTCCAGGTTGAGGAACCAGCTATAATGGCTGGGGGACTCGACATGCTAACCACATGTCACCCCTACACTGGCTGTTGATCATCTACCTCTGTGATTGACACATGTGGATGTGAAGGGCCAGCAGCCGGCTGGTAAAAAGGGCAACCGCTGAAAAGTGGAAAGACCCTCAATCGGAAGTTCACTGTACTAGATCATGTGGTAATATGCCTGCTTTCTGTCTAATGAGTCCAGGTTTGATACCTAGTGGGGTTCTCGTGGTATTAGTTGGAAATTTTAATTATATATTTTTCATTCTTGTGGCTAGGATGGGTGTTGGTGCACAATTTTTAATTGCATTGTTGTGTCCAAGATGCCTGGATTAAATTATAGTAAGAGAGTCATTTGTATTTGAGAAGATTGACATTTTGGTGTGCTGTATTGAGTCTAGGCTGTGCCATGACAAGAAAGAGATTTCAAAATACTTTAATGTATTCCATCCATAGTAATTCTGCCCAAAGGCAGGTCCTTCACTGCAATCATAGCATTTTTATGCTATGCTTTGCAGTTTTACTAGGGAATTATAGGTGTGGTAGCTTCCCGTTGCTTTCCACACCGGTGAAGGATGGTGATGATGCTGGCCATATGATTTCGGGGACCGTTTGGGCCTTAAAGTTTTCCTGACATTTGTCTTACAGGTGAGGAAAAACCCCGATAAATACCTCACCCAGAAAAACTGCCCCGACCAGGGATCGAACCCGGGCCTGCTGCGTGACAAGGCAGCACGCTACCTCGAGACCACAGCGGTGGACTTTTAATGTATTAATATTGTGAAATCCTTAGTCAACTTAATGTTTATATTCATACTTTTGTAGGTCCAGGCCGGAGATGTAGTAACAATTGATAAAGCAACTGGTAAGATAAGTCGATTAGGTCGCTCTTTCACCAGAGCAAGAGATTATGATGCTACCGGCCCACAGACTAGATTTGTGCAGTGCCCTGAGGGTGAACTTCAGAAACGAAAGGAAGTTGTTCATACTGTTACACTGCATGAAGTTGATGTCATCAACAGTCGAACACATGGCTTTCTCGCCTTATTTTCAGGTATACATTTATTATTATTCTCAAAAATTTAACTATCCAGTTTCCTTCATAAAAGTGTTACCCTGGAACATCTTTCCTAAATTTAAAAAAAAATCTTACTTAACTGTTACATACGTATTTTGCCACATTAGCTCTGATGGTAGCATGCCTGATTCCTGACTAGCAGATCTCAGTTTAATAATCCAGCAGAGTTGGAAATTTTAATTGTAAAATTTTCAATTTCAGGGATAGAGGTCTGGTGAAGTACAATTTTTAATTAGTAAGTTATGCTTCAAATGATGTTTTTTATTATTAATTTAACACTTCTCACTGAAGGATAATTATATTTGAATCGAAAATTTTTTGCCTATGCTGAGATTCGAACCCGGGACCTTTGGCTTTCCGGGCCAAATGCTCTACCAACTGAGCTACCGAGGCGAGTTGCGATCTAGATGCAATTTTTTCTCTTTATATGTTGTAATTCCCTCGCGCCAAATGCTTTGAAACCATTGCTTCTCTCTTTGTATATGGCGGCCTCTTAGTTAAGAAGACATTAATTGGGAATTTAACACTACTTTATAAAGCCACTAGGGCTTCTATTGATATTTTTATTATTAATTTAACACTTCTCACTGAAGAATAAATTATAGCTTTATAAAGTAGTGTTAAATTCCCAATTAATATCTTCTTAACTAAGAGGCCGCCATTTGCAAAGATAGAAGCAACGGTTTCAAAGCATTTGGCACGAGGGAATTACAACGTATAAAGAGAAAAATTTGCATGTCGCCGATACTGCAGTGCTGTGTTTAAAAAAACATTGAAGTATGAGGTAAAAAGAATTCACGATTCATTTGATTCTTATCCAGTTTCCGTGTTTAAAAAACATAAAATATGAGGTAAGATGTAAAAAATTACTCATTAATTTATGAATTAAGAACTTCATAATGTTATTTCCCATATTTAACTGTGAATGTTAGAGAGTTAATTAAAATATTAAAGCTTTTTTTATCTGATAGGCGACACAGGAGAAATCAAGACAGAAGTTCGAGAACAAATTAATGCAAAAGTTGCAGAATGGAGAGAAGAAGGGAAAGCGGAGATTGTTCCTGGAGTTCTTTTTATCGATGAGGTAATTAATTTTATTGATTTTTTTTAGAAATGTACCACATTTAAAAAATGCCTAAACTTTATTATTCATAAATTTATATATTTATAATTTATAAAAATCAATATTTTTCTGGGTAGCTCCATGGTGCAAGCAGTTAGATGCTCGCCATTCACCGCTGGGGTCTTGAGATCAAGTCTGTCACTCCATGTGGTTTTTGTGGTGGACAAAATTGAGCTTGGGCATGTTTTTCTTGGAGTTTCTCCCATTATATCTTGCTACAAATTTCATTCCGTTTCTCCATGTTTATCTGATCCATTTCATTTCATTCATCTGCTCCTGTGATGGTGTGTCATGCATTGTCAGCTACCACCCTTGTCATTCACAGACTTGTATAAATTATAGGTGTTTCATCTCAACTCTACCCTGAGTTGGACTTCATGAAACTCAAGATTTTTAAAATTCATTACGAAACTCCGTTGAGGTCACTATATTAAAATTTTAAGAAATATAAAATAATACCTGAGGTATCAGTCGCCCTCAATAATCAGCAGTTTGGTACCAAACTGAAAGCAGAAGATGAAACTTAAGTTTTCGAAAGGCCTCCTACAAAACTAAACTGCTGTTTATTGAGGACGATTGAGATCTCGGGCACTGTTTTATGAAGTAAGATGAAAAACATCCAATTCAATTTATAAATTATAAATTACCTCATAGTGTTACTTCCCCACTATAATTTTGGTTAAAATCTAAGGTCATATCCATTTTTTTTTTTTTGGGAACCAAGCTTCGCATATTACAAAAAGTAAGATGGGGTTCATTAATCAGCAAAATCAGAACATTAGGAATGGGGTTTCATCTGAAGCAAAAATTTTAAATTGCTCTAACAGCTGCAATTTTTAATTTAAAAAAATGAAACTCGCTATGTATTATTGAAATAAAACAAGAAAGGATTGCTCCAAAAATCAACAAAATTTGATCATTAGGAGTGGGGGTTTACCTGAAAGCCATAATTTAAAAATCACTCTTGTGGCCATCATGTTTGTTTTCTCACAACATAACTGGATACATACTACTTAATTAATGGAAGAAAAACATATTCCGTAACCCAACAAAATTGGACCATAAATTTGACTTGCTGAGAATTTGCTTAGTTTATGAAGGCGTGCATGGCTTTTCTTTTATTGATTGAAATTAATCCTGGTAATGAAATTGTAATTCAGCATTTGCTTCGATGACTGAGGTAAACCAGAAAATAACCTCAGTCAGTTTAGTTGTTACCGAGTTAGCAGACATGTTATTTTGTGAGCCAACTCACTTGGTTCCACTTAGTTTTAATCACTTCTGTTTTTATAATCTGTAGTCATGCTTTAATGTGAAGCCATTAAATAAAACCTTTTATTGAATTGCAGGTTCATATGCTGGACATAGAATGTTTTTCATTTCTGAACAGAGCTCTGGAAAATGAGATGGCACCTGTAGTAATTATGGCAACAAATCGTGGTATTACTCGTATCCGTGGAACAAAATATTCTTCTCCTCATGGCATCCCACTTGATCTTCTGGACAGAATGATTATAATTCCTACTTCACCTTATCAGGAGAAAGACCTTAAAGAAATTCTAAAGATCAGGTATTGGAAATATTTATACTCATATCCAAACTCACTGAATAGCTTAATTAGTAAGAGGACTAGCACATAAAGCTTTAGGTCCGGGATTCAAATCCTGGTTTAAGGATGTAACAACAGTCATGAAAATACAGAGGATGGAACCGAAGATGTTCCAAAACCGGTCTAAGAAGAAAAAAGAATATGTGGTGAGGTGGTAAGATTTTACTTTATAAGAAAATTTTATCTTTAGTTGTGTTTACCACTGCATACAGATAGCTTGTCTGTATTAATATTTACATTATGATCATAAATAGCTTATAGTACAATGTAAAATCCCATCATAATGTCTTTTTATTTTAGAAGCAACTCAATTGTATTACGAATGAAGTTTCACTACCACTTGGAGGGCAGAGATTAAAGTGTGAGAAATGTATGCTTGGTAGGGAGTTGCCTGAATAGCTCAAATGGTAAAAGCATCAGCGCATAGATCTGGGGGTCAAATTCTGATTCAGACAGGAATTTTTCTATTTCGTTCTGTTTACCATTGGTTACAGAAGGCTTGTCTGTATATTAATTTACATTTTACAATTATCATGTCCAACTCTAGAAACATGATTTATGCATCACACGGATTCTTGTCATCCTAACTTCTCTCAAAAAAGTTAATCTAAAAATATATATCAGTGATTTTTCTAGTTATATGGAAATGAAACACAGAGGAGAAAAGATTATGAATGGTAAAATCAAATGTTTCTTACCTCTCCATACAAATCTAAGTAGATCGCGATTTCGAGACCATAATGTTATGGTCTCGAAATCGCGATCTACTTAGAAGATTTGTATGAGGAGAGGTAAGAAACATTTGATTTTACCATAAATTAAACCTCATAATGATTAATTCCTGTAAAAGTTAAAAAAAGATTATGAATATTTGAGAATAAAGTTCTGGGAATTTTTTTTGACCAAAGAGAGAAAAACAGTCAGTTGAGTGGAGAAAATTTCTTAACAATGATATATATGATGTTAATGAAAAATCTAATATAATAGGAAAAATATTAAGCCTTATTGTCCAAAGTAATGGAAATAAAAACAGATTTGAATCTTCCTAAATCTAAAGAAAATATTTTGATCAGAGATAACCCTCTTACTTTTGAACCAATTAACATTCAGCTAAATCTAGAAGAACCAGTTACAAAATCTGAAACTCCCACACCTGTACTAAAAGCTCTAGCATTAGAAGTTGTGAATAAGAGATATCCACCAGAAGAATGGTTACATGTCTACACAGATGGATCTACTATTGATAACAACTCAGGATCAGGAATTACATGTGCATTATTTTCATTTTATCAACCAGCAGGATACCACACAACAAATTTTGATGCAGAAGTAACGGCTATTCATATTTCACTCCAACAATTACTATACAGAATAAATAAATTTCAAAATGCGGTCATACTCTCTGATTCTAAGGCAGCAATATATGCAATAAATTCACACAAAATGAAGTCAATACAAATTAAAGAGTGCTACAAAATGATTCAACAACTCCAAAAACTACAGAAAAGAATTCAATTGCAATGGATACCTGCACATTGTGGAATTGCTGGAAATGACACTGCTGATTTTCTTGCCAAAAAAGGCTCCAATTTAATTCAGAATACTACTAAAAGCTTACCTTTCACATCCATAAAAAGAATAGTTAAAAACAAATATAAAATCAAACAAAACCAAGACCTATGTAATAAAGCCAAAGACAAAAAATGGAATATTTTAGTAAAGAAGCCAGATATTATTCCAGAATTTCCACGTAAAACTACAGTAGCAACATTTAGACTGCTTACAGAACATGACTATTTAGCCAAACATTTATATAAAATAGGAATCTACACGAATCCAAATTGTCCTCTATGCAATAAAGACGAAGAAATGAATGAAGAACACCTACAAACCTGTGAAGTATTACCTGTTGGATCCACAATAGAGAAATATTGGAGAGCAAGAACGCTAATGGCTTCGGTGCCAAGGCCCAGCATTTGAAAACAACAACAACATATTAAGCCTTATAAACTTCTATGTGTAGGACATATGGAATTAATGGGGAATGAAAGTGGGTCATGGAATCTTGTAGGAAAACGAAAAGAAAAGCATGAAGGATTCTTGTGAATGATGATCCATTGCATTGAATGTGGTACCAAGAGAGTAAGGTAAAGGGAGGATTTATTCTTGGATGGGAATGTAGCCTGAATTAGTTCAGTGGTCAGTGTGTCAGCACAGAAAGCTGAATGTTCGGGGTTCGATTCCCGGTTCAGACAAAATGTTTTTCTCTTTATCAGTGATTACAAAAGAAAATCACCTAGTATTTAAGTCAATAAAGAGGTGGGAATAAAAGAGGAACATGAAAACTTGTTGCAAGAAAACCAGAAGAAAAGCACCTAGTAGTTAAGTCAAGAATGAGGTGGGAAAATAACATTAATCATGATTTGAGGGAGTTAAATTATACAGGAATGTTAGGAAAATATTAGCTCAGGATGGGGATGTATGGAGAGCAGCTTATATCCATAAGGTCATGAATCACAGGTTCTATAGTACCAATAAGTTTGTTAGTTTATCATATCCTATGGAAAACAGATAGATAAAAGAATGACTTTGAAATATCTTCTATTCTTATGTTTTTAGTTAATAACCCTTTTTACAGTTTTAATTATTCTTAGATTTTAATTTGTGTTCACCGCATTAGCTTGGGTAGTAGTGCATCTGCCTCCTGAGTAGCAGACTTAAATTCTATACCCGGAGAGATTGAAAATGTTAAAATTGTCAAAATTGGGTCTAGGAGGGATGGTATTTTACAGTTTTTAATCAATAGATTATGCATCAGGTGCCTGCATTAAATTGAAATACTGCAGTACATATGTTGAGAAGGCATGTTGTACTGTTGATGGCAATTTCCTAAATTACTAATATGTTATCACTCAACACTTGCACGTGTACATGTAACATTATCTGAAACTACTTTTTTAGGAATTAACACTATGAGGTATTTTTTTTTATCATTAATCTAACACACCTCATTGAAGGACAAATTAAATTTGAAGAGAAGGACCGAGTTCCGATCTGGGCAAAAATTTTTCTCTTCAAATTTAACTATGAGGTATTATTTATGTACAATTTTATCATTCACTTCATATTTTTATCTGAAACACTAAACCTGCATCAGCGCTGTGTGTAAACTAGAGGATGTGAGTGGTAATGTCTGCTGCAATCAAGATGGCGGCGGGTGTTGATTTGAGAAACTAAATTTGAAACTCGTTTTTCTCGGTAACTACTTGTCAGAGAAACTTACAGTTTAAGGCTTTTATTTTTTGTATGGAGCCCCATTCTTCTTTTACTGGACTTATGATCTGCAATATGGTCTTCAATTTTATTAATCTGTTTGTGTATTTCCAGTTGTCCTGTTGGTTTCATTTCCATTATGTTATTTTAGTCTTCTTATTCTTCTGCACTTCCTGGTTTAGGCATTAGTTGCCTGTTCTGTCTTCACTTACAGATCTAAGACCATCTCTTCTTCCTCTTGGAAAATAATGTAAGATTTTATTTGGTAATCTACTTTCTTCCATTCTTTCTACATGTTCTTTCCACTGAATCTTGTCATTAAATATCTTATGGAGTAGATCTGCAGTTCTTCATGGATATCCTCGTTTTTTATCTGGTCCATTCTAGTGCATCCTATTACTCTTCTTAAGAATGTTATTTTAGTGTTTATGTTTACTTAATATTGATGATGTTTTTAAATAATTTATATACAGTGTGACAACAATAATACATTAAATTACGAAATTTTCAGGTGTGAAGAAGAAGACTGTGAGATGTCAGATGATGCTCTTACTGTATTAACAAGAATAGCTCTTGAAACGTCTCTCCGCTATGCTATCCAGCTCATTACCACAGCAAGTCTCGTTTGCAGAAAAAGGAAAAGTACAGAGGTATGTTTAAATTTGAATATAATATTGAAGGTCTCCCTCAAATAAGGGCATAACCAACAATTCTCTGTGACATTCTTTTAAATGTCTTCTTCTTCTTCCTTTCATGTGATAGACCTAGTGGTCTGTTAGGGCCTCAATCTAACGTTTGAAGAGTCTGCCCAAAGATCTCTTGCCTGGTGGCTGGTAATTTAAGATTTGACGTGGTATTCTTGTTCTGCTCTTTCTTCTTACGTGAGATTTCCAGTTGTTTCTGCATTTTTGTACTTATTCCATGACTGATTCTGTTTGTAATTCTTTGAGAATCTCAGAATTCCTTTTATGGTCTGTTCTTGAGTAGCCTGCAGCGCGTCTCATAAATTTCATTTCTGCCGCAGTTAGTCTTTGTTCATCTACACTGCAAATTATCCAGGCCTCACTGACATAACATAATATGGGTCTGGCCTATGTTTTATAAATTCTAGTTCATGTGTGTTGTTGTACTGTGTTTGTCTTGAAATTCTTTTAAATGTAAAAGTAAAATTAGCCCACTACAGGCCTTAAGAGGCCCTTGGGATAGTAGGAGATTATAGATCCCACCATTATAGACAATCAGCAAGCACAAGATGTCCACCAGGTGGCTTACCCCTAGAATATACATCTGATACTCATTTTACTTAGAGGCAGAGTTACCCCCAGGCCATTAGTGCTAGCAGAAGGAACATATTTCTATAGAAGTAAGAAGAAAACCGCCAAGAAACGACATAACACCGGTCGACCAGAGGCTACTGACGATGGAGATAAGCTCCGAAACTGCAGTATAGAAGAAAAAGGATATGAGGTGAGGTAATAAAAACATTAATTTAATTCAATTAAACCTCATAGTGTTCTTTCCCTGTGAAAGTTGAAAAAAGTAACTAAATTAGTTTGGTTCAAATTCTTCCCTGTAGGGGGAGAGCGCCTAAATCTCTGTTAAGGGAAGCATGGGCTTACAAGATACAAGAAGATTTCTTCATTTCTTATATGGTTTAAGCCATAAGACAGCAGCCCTGTCACCATTAACTCCACAAGAGGCTGGTAACCTCTTTGGTGTAAATAATTACTCAAAGTATTCACAATGAACAGCCGGACTGATCTAATGGACTTTTATAGGAAAAATCACTATAATATTTAATTTAAGATTTAAATTAAAATTCTTTATAACTCACCTCATATCCAGACTAAATAAAGAATAAAACAGTCGTGGCAACAGCTGATGATGGGAATGATGATTCCCGATACCACAGTGCTGTGTTAAATAACATATATGTATGAGGTAAGAAGAATTCACAATTCATTTGATTTTCATTAAGAAAACTTCATAGTGTAAAAATTCTCAACTTTATTATATTAATGTTTATAAAGAACTTCAATTTAAATCTTAGTACAGGTATATTCTGACTATTAAAATTAATGTTGGGAAGTAAACATTATGAGTTTATATCATTAATATTGAGTGGAGAACATATTTTTAATAACTCACCTCATACAAATTCAAATTTATTTGATTTCAGACCATTGGTTTCGAATGAATTTTTATTCATCTTCAGTTTATTTTCATGAATTAAATAAACTGAAGATGAATGAAAAATTCATTCGAAATTATTATTATTATTATTATTATTATTTAATTTTAGGAAGTTATATTTTGAGGTTATTTTAATTATATTATTTTTAGTCTAAACATCTTACCTCAATATTAATGTTGAAAAGTCTGGGAAAGCTGACGATTAAACAGAATTGTTTTGAAACATGTCCAAGAACAAATCAACATTAATATTGAGGTAAGATGTTCAGACTAAAAATAATATAATAATTATTATTATTATTATTATTGAGTGAGTCCACCACTATGGTCACGAGGTAGCATGCTGCCTTGTCATGCAGCGGGCCCGGGTTCGATCCCCGGTCGGAGCAGTTTTTCTGGGTGAGGTTTTTATTGGGGTTTTTCCTCACCTGTAAGGCAAATGTCAGAAAAACTTTAAGGCCCAAACGGTCCCCGAAATCATATGGCCATTATCATCATCATCATCCTTCACAGGTGTGGAAAGCAACGGGAAGCTACCACACGTACAATTCCCTAGTAAAGCTGCAAGCATAGCATGAAAGTGCTATGATTGCAGTGAAGGACCTGCCCTTGGGCAGAATTACTATGGATGGATTATTGAGTGGAGAACACATTTTTATAACTCACCTCATACAATTTCAAATTTCTTTGATTTAAGACCATTGGATTCGAATGAATTTTTCATTCATCTTCAGTTTATTTTATTCATGAAAACTGAAGATGAATGAAAGATTCACTCGAAACCAATGGTCTTAAATCAAAGAAATTTGAAATTGTATGAGGTGAGTTATAAAAATGTGTTCTCCACTCAATAATAATATTCTGGCTATTTTAGACTCTTGTAAGGCTATTTTATTGGCATGTTTGGAATGAATAATCACAAATTTTTCAAGAGTTTTTGTTTTTGCAGGTTAATATTGAAGATGTGAAAAGAGTTTATTCATTATTCATAGATGAAAGTAGATCACAACAGTTCCTTAAAGAATACCAAGACCAGTTTTTATATAATGAAATAGGTAAGTTAACCAATCACATTATTTTCAAAAAAATGTTGATAGAAACTTGATATGCTTCATTTATTTGATAATAATTAGTGAGTTTCTTGCAGATTTTTGCACATTTTTTGCTATGTTCTATTAACATTTTGAGTCCCAGTCATTTGTACAACTTCTGGATGAAGAATCCCTGACGTGTAAATTGTGTCTGAGCAAAATTTAATCGACCTTCTCCATTCAAGTAATACTTTAGTTTAAGAAAGATTTAATTATAGTGAGAAATGCCTACTAAGATATCTCTTTGAGGCATTGTGCTGACAACATCTCACCCGCTGACATCTGTAGGGAAATAACCATAACTAAATTATATTGGAAGAGAAAAAATTTTCGCCTAGACTGAGTCTCGAACCCGGGACCCTTGGTTTTCCAGGCCAAGTGCTCTACCAACTGAGCTGAGTTGCGATCTAGATGCAAATTTTTCTCTTATATACTTGTAATTCCCTCGTGCCAAACCATTGCTTCTATCTTCAAATGGCAGCTTCTTAGTTAAGAAGACATTTTTATTGGGAATTTAACACTACTTTATAAAGCCAGTAGGGCTTCTATTGACGTTTTTATTACTAATTTAACACTTCTCACTGAAGAATAAATTATAATTTATATTATATTATAAATTAGAATTTATAGAAACATGCACTTAAGAATAACTAAATTAGTGATATAGGGCATTTTGGATCCCATTAAGATGTTTACTTTCTCAGTTTATACCATATTAATGAATAAAGATATGCTAAGTAAAATATTGTTAATAAATGAATTATTCTTTTGCAGATGATGAAGTAATGGAAGTTTCAACCTGATGTGTACCTGCATTATATTTACTCTTATAATTCTTGCAGTTATTTCTCAGAATTTGATCGATCTGCAGTAAAATTTATTTTCATTATAAATTAATAAAAATTGCCATTTCAGTTCAAAAGATTAATTCTCTGTCTTGATAGAAGTGATAATTCCAATGTGATTTATGTTAATTTGTATTTATAATATACACAAGTGATGCTTATTTTACAGCATGTTCAGATTTTGTTACTTTCATGTGTGAAATAATACTATAATAATAATTATTGTAGTTAAGAAATAAAAGGTAAGTTTTTTCTAATGTGTTATTACTTTATAATGCTCTCAACTATTATATTTAATCATCATCCGGTATCATTGCAGCTGCCGCCATCTTCCGGAAACCAAATGCCATTCCTCTCTGTCCAGCCATTGATCTTCCTCAAATCCTCTGATAATCATAGCAACTTGCACACCTTCTATTCAGGTTTCATTGCAGCTGCCGCCATCTTCCGGAAACCAAATGCCATTCCTCTCTGTCCAGCCATTGATCTTCCTCAAATCCTCTGATAATCATAGCAACTTGCACACCTTCTATTCAGGTTTCATTGCAGCTGCCGCCATCTTCCGGAAACCAAATGCCATTCCTCTCTGTCCAGCCATTGATCTTCCTCAAATCCTCTGATAATCATAGCAACTTGCACACCTTCTATTCAGGTTTCATTGCAGCTGCCGCCTTCTTCCGGAAACCAAATGCCATTCCTCTCTGTCCAGCCATTGATCTTCCTCAAATCCTCTGATAATCATAGCAACTTGCACACCTTCTATTCAGGTTTCATTGCAGCTGCCGCCATCTTCCGGAAACCAAATGCCATTCCTCTCTGTCCAGCCATTGATCTTCCTCAAATCCTCTGATAATCATAGCAACTTGCACACCTTCTATTCAGGTTTCATTGCAGCTGCCCGCCATCTTCCGGAAACCAAATGCCATTCCTCTCTGTCCAGCCATTGATCTTCCTCAAATCCTCTGATAATCATAGCAACTTGCACACCTTCTATTCAGGTTTCATTGCAGCTGCCGCCATCTTCCGGAAACCAAATGCCATTCCTCTCTGTCCAGCCATTGATCTTCCTCAAATCCTCTGATAATCATAGCAACTTGCACACCTTCTATTCAGGTTTCATTGCAGCTGCCGCCATCTTCCGGAAACCAAATGCCATTCCTCTCTGTCCAGCCATTGATCTTCCTCAAATCCTCTGATAATCATAGCAACTTGCACACCTTCTATTCAGGTTTTCTTCGGTCATCGTATTTAGTATCTACTTAAAAATTCAGTATTGAATAGAAATAAGGTTAGAGATATTTCAAAGCCAGTGAAAGCAATTTTAAATACTCTGCAGTAACTGTATACTGTCAGATAACCTAGGATCTAACGAAATAAAACTATTAATCAGAAATCTACAGAAAAGAAACTCACATTGACAATTATATAAAAGCTACTGGATTTAACCATTTTTCACACAAACAGGCAGTATTTAATAGTTTAACACACAGACTTGTGAATGTCCCCATGAGCAAAGAAAATTACAATAAAGAGAAAGAACACATCATAAAAATTGCTAAGGATAATGGTTTTCAAAAGAAGATGATACACAAGAAAATAAATAAATTCAAAGAACAAAAAGTCATCAATGAAAGTACTCTTCAGACAGATAAAAATATAGGCAAAAAATTCAAGAAGTTCACATACCATCCTTTCGTATTTGACAAGTTTCAAAAAATTCTCAACAAATTCAACATTAAATTAGCACCGAAAAATGATTACAGCTTAGGTAATTTAATAACAACCAACAAAAATGAAAAGATTGAAGACTGCAAGAAATCGGGAATTTATCAAATTAATTGTAAAGATTGTGAAAAGATATACATAGGAAAAACAAAAAGGAATCTAAATACAAGATTAAAAGAACACCTCAGAAATGTTAAAAATGGAGAAACAGAAAAATCTGCAATAGCTGCACATGCCTGGTCAGAAAAACATAGAATAGAAACCAAAACAAAATTACTTAAACAATTGGAAAAACCGAAGGAACTCACAATTTGGGAAAAAATTTACATATGCAAGAATGAAAATACAACTATGAATTTTGAAATACCCGGTTATAAAGAAAGAGGACTGATTTGGAAATTCTTCGGTCGGCCACCAGATGGCACGGAGGTCAGTCTGCAGGATAGAAGGCCGTTGGACGTCAGTTGTGAACGTGACGCAGCATTGAGAATGTCACAAAATATGTGAAGAAACCCATGGTCTGCTATGAATTATGAAGTATGAGGTAAGTGAAATAATAAAAAATAAACAATAATAATCAGAAACTTTACAACTTGATCTCATAAAATATTTTAAGAGGTGAGATGTAAAGTTTCTGTTCAATATTTTTATTTTATTGATATTTTTCTCATGGTGTAACCTCACATAAACTCATATAAAAGTTGGTACTTATTTTAAACTGATGAGATTTTCATAAGTAATGCGACGAGTGATTTCCAATTTATCTAGAGAATTTTGAAATCAAGAGTGGCATTTGTTAGGACTATTTAACGAATAAAATTAAGCTGTTTACTCACAAATCATTATTTAACTATAGTTATTTTAAAATATTTATATATTTAATGTAAACGGCGATGTTTGAAAACAAATGAGAAGCGATAGGTACGCTTCATCTGCTTCTTTTGTTTATCACTGCAACCAGATCATACTATTTATTGCCAAAGGAACGCAATATTGTAAGAATGCTCTCTAGTGGAGAAAAAATTAAACACATCAAACTGTATATTAATTCATTTCTGATGTCGTATGATGTAAATATGACAATTATATTTTTCTGGATTAATACCTGGGAAAAAATACATTTAAGAAAGTGCAAACAGTGGTTTCTTTTTTTGGTGGTATAATAAATTGCTACAAATGTTTTTTATATTAACTCCTGCATGCGGCATGTGTTGACATTCATGCACTATATATACAATCTGGTAGCCGTATTTCTCACAGGCTCAGTCACTGCAAAATAATGGTCAGACTTGTTCAGAATATTCAAAAGGAGGAGCCTTCTTTAATATGGTAATTATAACACTGATAAATATTTCGTGAAACACGACTCTGATTGGTTGTAAAACAGAAATCATTAAAACGTGATTGGCCATTGAGTCCCATTTGGGGCATGAGTTAAATAGTCAACTTAAAGCAGCCATATATATATATATCAATTTCCCAAAATTGTCATTATGAGAGAAGAATTTTGAAGAGTTAGTAAAAATATAAAATGATCCTATCTACTAACAAATTAACCAAAAATACATAATCTTCCAAGAAAAGAAGCAATGGCATCTATCAGAGTTTTTTTCAGTTACAAATGTTCAACAGCTCATTTCCATCACTTATCTATCTTAAAATTTCTGATGTGCATGTTGTGCTGCATAGAATCTTAGTGATGAACTGGGATCACAATTTATAATGCAGTGCTATCAACAAGGTCATTTACAAGATTGTATGGGATTAATATTGGAATGTTAAAAACCGAATGGTCATAGAGTAAGTGCCTTGAGCATTTATTAATGGTAATAATATAAATAAACCTCATAGTTAAATTAAAAGATTCTTACCTCTCCTCACATTATTCTGTTAAGTAGATCGCGATTTCAGGCCTATAGCAGGCCCATCTTCAGTGTACTGAAGATGGGCCTGCTATAGGCCTGAAATCGCGATCTACTTAACAGAATAATGTGAGGAGAGGTAAGAATCTTTTAATTTAATATTGAATTGAACCTCACAGTGATAATTCCTATATAAAAAAAGGTTAATTAAACCTCATAGTGATTAATTCCTGTAAAAGTTAAATTATATATAAGAATTAAATTAATTAAGGTAGAATATTTTTATCACTCACCTCATATTGTATTATTAAATTAATGTTTTTATTACCTCACCTCATATCCTTTTTCTTCTATACTGCAGTTTTGGAGCTTACCTCCATCTTCAGTAGCCTCTGGTCGACCGGCGTTATGTCGTTTCTTGACAGTTTTCTTCTTACTTCTATCGGTGGACCGATGAACCTCTGGATCAGGTCAAAATTTGCGGGAGTTTTGAAATTCATGAGTTTATCTTTCTTATTTTTGGAACCAGAGGCTACTGAAGATGGAGATAAGCTTCGAAACTGCAGTATAGAAGAAAAAGGATATGAGGTGAGGTAATAAAAACATATTTGAAGAGAACAATTTTTGCCTAGACAGAGACTCGAACTCGGGACCCTTGGCTTTCCGGGCCAAGTGCTCTACCAACTGAGCTACCGAGGCGAGTTGCGATTCTTCAATGAGAAGTGTTAAATTAATAATAAAATCGTCAATAAAAACATTAATTTAATTCTTAAATTAAACCTCATAGTGTTCTTTCCCTGTGAAAGTTAAATATATATATATATATGTTACTTATTTTAGGAATTCTTACTATGAGGTATATTCTACCTTAATATATATATGTTGTTTATTTTTTATTATTTCACTCACCTCATACTTCATAATTCATAGCAGACCCTGGGTTTCTTCACATAATTTGTGACATTGTCAATGCTGCGTCACGTTCACAACTACGTTATTCTTGATGTTTTTATTATTAATTTCATACATCTCAATGATGGATAAATCATATTTAAAGAGAAAAATTATACGCTCAGACCGGGACTTGAACCTGGGACCCTTGGTTTTCTAGTCCAAGTGCTCTACCATTTGAGCTACCTGAGCAAGTACCGATCTAAACGCAAATCTTTCTCTATATACCTTGAAATTCCCGCCCCAAATGCTTTGAAGCCTTTGCTTCTATCTTTGCAAATGGCGGCTCCTATATTAAGAAGACATATTTGGGAATTATACATTACATTATAAATGCCAGTACGGCTATTTTCGATGTTTTTGTTATTAATTTCATACATCTCAATGATGGATAAATCATATTTAAAGAGAAAAATTATACGCTCAGACCGGGACTTGAACCCGGGACCCTTGGTTTTCTAGTCCAAGTGCTCTACCATTTGAGCTACCTGAGCAAGTACCGATCTAAACGCAAATCTTTCTCTATATACGTTGAAATTCCCGCCCCAAATGCTTTGAAGC
Organism: Diploptera punctata; assembly: GCA_030220185.1. Lineage (NCBI taxonomy): Eukaryota > Metazoa > Arthropoda > Insecta > Blattodea > Blaberidae > Diploptera > Diploptera punctata. The sequence goes on along the minus strand of JASPKZ010004939.1, from coordinate 989,959 downwards.
CTTTGCTTCTATCTTTGCAAATGCTCCTATATTAAGAAGACATATTTGGGAATTATACATTACATTATAAATGCCAGTACGGCTATTTTCGATGTTTTTATTATTAATTTCATACATCTCAATGATAGATAAATCATATTTAAAGAGAAAAATTATACGCTCAGACCGGGACTTGAACCCGGGACCCTTGGTTTTCTAGTCCAAGTGCTCTACCATTTGAGCTACCTGAGCAAGTACCGATCTAAACGCAAATCTTTCTCTATATACGTTGAAATTCCCGCCCCAAATGCTTTGAAGCCTTTGCTTCTATCTTTGCAAATGGCAGCTCCTATGATTTATCCATCATTGAGATGTATGAAATTAATAATAAAAACATCGAAAATAGCCGTACTGGCATTTATAATGTAATGTATAATTCCCAAATATGTCTTCTTAATATAGGAGCCGCCATTTGCAAAGATAGAAGCAAAGGCTTCAAAGCATTTGGGGCGGGAATTTCAACGTATATAGAGAAAGATTTGCGTTTTGATCGGTACTTGCTCAGGTAGCTCAAATGGTAGAGCACTTGGACTAGAAAACCAAGGGTCCCGGGTTCAAGTCCCGGTCTGAGCGTATAATTTTTTCTCTTTAAATATGATTTATCCATCATTGAGATGTATGAAATTAATAATAAAAACATCGAAAATAGCCGTACTGGCATTTATAATGTAATGTATAATTCCCAAATATGTCTTCTTAATATAGGAGCCGCCATTTGCAAAGATAGAAGCAAAGGCTTCAAAGCATTTGGGGCGGGAATTTCAACGTATATAGAGAAAGATTTGCATTTAGATCGGTACTTGCTCAGGTAGCTCAAATGGTAGAGCACTTGGACTAGAAAACCAAGGGTCCCGGGTTCAAGTCCCGGTCTGAGCGTAATAATTTTTCTCTTTAAATATGATTTATCCATCATTGAGATGTATGAAATTAATAATAAAAACATCGAAAATAGCCGTACTGGCATTTATAATGTAATGTATAATTCCCAAATATGTCTTCTTAATATAGGAGCCGCCATTTGCAAAGATAGAAGCAAAGGCTTCAAAGCATTTGGGGCGGGAATTTCAACGTATATAGAGAAAGATTTGCGTTTAGATCGGTACTTGCTCAGGTAGCTCAAATGGTAGAGCACTTGGACTAGAAAACCAAGGGTCCCGGGTTCAAGTCCCGGTCTGAGCGTATAATTTTTCTCTTTAAATATACGTTATTCTTGTTTTCCTATGACTTGATAGCCAACTTTATTAAGTTATGTAGATAGGAAATAACACTATGAGGTTCTTTAATATTGTTTATTTTTTATTATTTCACTCACCTCATACTTCATAATTCATAGCAGACCCTGGGTTTCACATAATTTGTGACATTGTCAATGCTGCGTCACGTTCACAACTATTAACAATACAATTTAACTATAACCTCATTGTATAACTCTATATATATAATAATAATAAAGTCTTCTTGGGTTTTCTGTGTCACAGATTCAAGGCTGGTCGATGGCCACTAGTTCCACTGGTTCAAGTGACAACGTTTGTGAACGTGACGCAGCATTGACAATGTCACAAATTATGTGAAGAAACCCAGGGTCTGCTATGAATTATGAAGTATGAGGTGAGTGAAATAATAAAAAATAAACAATATTAAAGAACCTCATAGTGTTATTTCCTATCTACATAACTTAATATATATATGTTGTAGATTTTTGCAGATATAAGTATGAAAGAGGTTCATAAACATTAATTATGGGAAATGTTATGTTTTCTTCTTCTGCTTCTTCTTCTTAAACTTAATTTGTAGGATTTTCATCCTGTTTATTTCCAAAATCACTCCTCGGAGGAAGACGTACTGGATGTGCATTCACTGTCTATCCATCTCTTGGCAGGTCTTCCTCTTGTTCTTCTCCCGTCCATTGGTCTATCTTCTTTAGCTCTTTTTGCAAGCCGGTTTTCTTCCATTCTTTCTATATGACCCTTCCAATATTTTCGTCTGTCTGTAATAAATTTGGTTGTCTTGAATATGGTTATGTTTTCAATTAATGAAAATTAATTAAATGATAAAGGTCTCTTAGGTTTTTCCCATCACAGATTCAGTGTTGACTGATGGCCACTGGTTCTAACATTTTGACATGATACCATATGCCGTTGTCACTTGAACCAGTGGAACTAGTGGCCATCGACCAGCCTTGAATCTGTGACACAGAAAACCCAAGAAGACTTTATTATTATTATATACATAGAGTTATACAATGAGGTTATAGTTAAATTGTATTGCTAATAGTGAGTGGAGAACATATTTTTATCGACTCACCTCATATGATTTCAAATTTCTTTGATACCGACGGTTTCAGACAATATCATGTCCTTCTTCAGTCATGGCTTCCACTGAAGAAGGACATGAATTTGTCTAAAACCGTCAAAGAAATTTGAATTCATATGAGGTGAGTCGCTAAAAATATGTTCTCCACTCACTATTAATGATATAACCTCATAATGTTTACTTCCCAATATTAATTTAAATATTAATTGTATTTATATATTAAATTTGGGAATTTTTAGTGAAAACAGCTGATGATGACGACGTGTCGCCGATACTGCAGTGCTGTGTTTAAAAAAACATAGAAGTATGAGGTAAGAAGAAATCACGATTCATTTAATTATTATTAATTGTATTGTTATTTACAGTTCTCATAAAGGGAATTCGTATAATTATTTCAATTGCAACATTTATTTATAATTGAACTAGTAAAATTTTGAATACCTTGCACATAGCCTATTCCACTTCATAAAATATGAACATGTTGATCAATAAAAACAATCACATATTCTAAATTATAATAAAGTTAAAATGAGTAGAATGAAACAATATTCCATTTAATTTTATGAGAAGAAAAATGCTCCCAGCAAAGTTTGTAAATATCTTTCTTATTTTTTGTAAAGAAAAATTAATGTCTGATCCGGGAATTGAACCCCGAACCTACGACTCTGTATATTAGTGTGCAGTCCATTACACCATTTGAGACACAATACAAATATTAACATTTCTTTCTACATATACAATTCTCTTACATCCAAAGGCAGATAGCTAGAGCTATTAACACCATCATCTTCTATTTGATGTATTATTTTTATTGAGAATTTTCATTATTTTTAAGCGATAAAGTTTAATATTTTCATGCTATATTTAGTTTAACACAATCCAGTCCTGGACAAATAAATTATTTTGAAAAGAAAAATAAACATTTGAGCTGGGAATCGAACCCCGGACCTCCGACTCAGCAAGTTGTCTGATTTTACTGGTTTATGGAATATATTTTGATTTTGTTAATTAAATTGTAGTCATCCAATTTCATTATGAGAAAACAAATATGAAATATGAAGGAACACCAGATGGCAATTTAGAAAATTATTCATTCAAAAGAACATCAGATGGCAGTTTGGATAATTACCAGCAAAAGAAAAACAAAAAATTGACAGTTGTGAAAACAGCTGATGATGGTTGCTGATACTGCGGTGCTGTGTTTAAAAAACATAGAAGTATGAGGTAAAAGAATTCACGATTCATTTTATTCTTACTATAATATAATTTAACTTTTACAGGAATTAATCACTATGAGGTTTAATTTATGATAAAATCAAATGTTTCCTACCTCTCCTCATATAAATCTTCTAAGTAAATTGCGATTTCGAGATCATAACGGTCTCATCTTTAGTACAATCTCGGCGACTGATGTTATGTCGATCGGAAGAAACACCAACAGAGGGAAGAAGAAGTAAGAATTAAATTAAAACTCATAGTGTTTTTTCCCTGTGATAGTTAAATAAGGAAGAAGAAATGTTTCTTCCGATCGACATAACATCAGTCGCCAAGATTGTACTGAAGATGAGACCGTTATGATCTCGAAATCGCCATCTACTTAGAAGATTTATATGAGAGGTAGGAAACATTTCATTTTATCATAAAGCTACTATAAATCGTGCTACAAGGAAATTCCATGCTTGACAACCAATGGTGCAGCAACATTCTGTTTAGGGTCACATCTCTTTACTCATTTTCCCAGCATATTCGGAATGCAGTATAGATGAGGAAAAAGGATTTCATTCTGCTCTGATGTATTTTATAGAATCAGCCTTCTTTATTATTTCTGATATCTTATATTTCACATATGTTATTTTATAAAAATACAATTTTATTATTTCTACATTTGACTAGTTATTACTTTCATAGTATAAAATAATATGTAATTATTCACATTAAGATGAGTATTTTGTTAATCATGTTAGAGAGTTCAGTTAGGCACACCACAACCTTAGTTATTATTATAACATGAACGTAACATTCTAACATTAAAAGTTAATTTTGATAAACAGTAACTGTAAAATGTTCTATTATTGTGTCTCATATTCTTCCTTTGTTATTTGTTTAACAACTGTAAGTTCATCACGATCCTTGGGTGTCACTTTCTTCTTATTAACTGTAAAATAAAAATAAAAAAATTTTGATTATTCTGAGAAAATAATTGTAACTGGGAGAACATAAGAATATTTTTCGGTTAGAATTTAGTATTCAGATTTTACAATTTAAAATCATGATGATCTTGTAGAAGATTTCTGGGCTGTTGGCCATGGTCTTGAGGCTGGCTGAAATCATTTTAACTTAGTACTAAAAATGGCTGAAATCATTTTAACTTAGTACTAAAAATGGCTGAAATCATTTTAACTTAGTACTAAAATGGCTGAAATCATTTTAACTTAGTACTAAAAATGGCTGAAATCATTTTAACTTAGTACTAAAAATGGCTGAAATCATTTTAACTTAGTACTAAAATGGCTGAAATCATTTTAACTTAGTACTAAAAATGGCTGAAATCATTTTGACAGAGAATGCTACTATTTTTTTTTTTTTTTGATCCCACAACAGACCCGGAGGCCTTTGGGGTAGTAGGAGGTTAGGGCTCCCACTTTTTCTAGACAATCGGCACTTTATGTCAGCCGGGTTGTCAGCCCTGCGTGACGATCGCCTTTACCCCCAGAACAAGCATCTGGTACTCATTTCCGTTAGAGGCTGAGTCGACCCCAGGGCCATAGTGCCGCCAGAGGGTTTGGGTCAGTTTAAAAATCCTGACCCCAACGGGACTTGAACCCTCGACCCCCCGGCTTGTAGCTCAGTGCCTTAACCACTACGCTACGGCGTGCCCCGAGAATGCTACTATGCAAGCGGAAAATGACACATTTTGTACAAATTTTAAATTTTTTAAAAATATTACTATTTTATATATATATATATGGATTGATGGTGTTTTGAGCAGCATGAGAGAGAAAAAGGATTGGGTGATGGAGATTAGAATGACAATAGATTAATTGGGCGCAAGAAGATGTGAAACATTGTGAATCTGCTAAATAAATAAAATATTGTATTGTAGATTATAATCAAATTTCCTCAACAAAAAAATATAAATGTATGTATCTGATTATGAAATTATCTTCAGTGTATATATATATGTGTGTGTTTAAAATATAATTTATGATAAACTTCATTAAATCATTTTTATTTAAGAAAAATGATATCACTTCACCTCATAGTGTTAATGTAATTTCATTATATAATCTTTATTCTTCAATTTTTTTTAACAGTATAGCCTACAATATAATAGTTTGGGTATGTTTATTTCAGTACTTTATAATTACCTGTAATGAGTTTAAGTTTTTCCTCAGGCTTGCCAGTTTTATCCCATGATTCATGAACTCCCAGGCCTAATCCAACTTTGTAAACAGGTAGAGGTATCACCGTGGAGGATACAGGAACCAGTACTGAAAACATGTAGGCAGCAAATCCAAGGTCAATGTTTCCTTGTGGGCATTTATAACAGTACTTATGCATGATAATCCACACAAATTATGTTTTTAGCCTTGCCCTTTAAACCTTTCAAATTATTAATTAAATAAAAATAAAACGTAGTTTTATTTGATTTTCATATTTATTATATAATTCAGTGACAGCTGTTTCGGTACACTGTACCTTCTTCAGACATGTTAACAAATTATGAATTGTGTTCCAACTGACCTAAGCAACAATACAACAATATTTATTTAAATTTTTAAATTTAACAAAGGGGATTCATTCAAATCAAGTTGAGAATTTAACAGTTTTTTACTACTTTTAAATTTAAAAAGATCTAACTTCTTACCCTTATCACAAATATGTAAAATTTCAAAATTTGGATCGAAACAATGATTAAATTGGAATAGGTGGTTAGCATATTTTGAATTTTCTAAATTTCTGTTATATGCTCTCATGTGTTCCTTTATCTGAGAGATAAAAGGTCTACCAGTTTGTCCTATATAGACATTGTCACATGTGCCACATGTTTCAAATTATATATTAACAGATTTTTTAAAATTCTTTATACAGAGAGGAGAAAGAATCAAGATGATCATAGATGTCTTTTATAAAAGTACCTATTGCTTAAGTTATGTAGATAGGAAACAACACTATGAGATTTTTTAATATTATTTATTTCTACGAATTATGAAGTATGAGGTGAGTGAAATAATAAAAAATAAACAGTATTACCTATTATATTTGAAGAGAAAAATTTTTGCCTAGACCGGGACTCGAACCCGGGACCCTTGGCTTTCCGGGCCAAGTGCTCTACCAACTGAGCTACCGAGGCGAGTTACGATCTAGGCGTAAATTTTTCTCTTATGTACGTTGAGCTCAGTTGGTAGAGCACTTGGCCCGGAAAGCCAAGGGTCCCGGGTTCGAGTCCCGGTCTAGGCAAAAATTTTTCTCTTCAAATATAATTTATCCTTCAATGAGAAGTGTTAAATTAATAATAAAATCGTCAATAGAAGCCCTACTGGCTATAAAGTAGTGTTAAATTCCCAATAAATGTCTTCTTAACTAAGAAGCCGCCATTTGCAAAGATAGAAGCTATGGTTTCAAGCATTTGGCGCGAGGGAATTACAACGTACATAAGAGAAAAATTTGCGTCTAGATCGTAACTCGCCTCGGTAGCTCAGTTGGTAGAGCACATAATGTCAGTTGAAAATCAGAGAGATGTTTCTCTTGAAAACTAGTTCCAGTGTTTAAAGAAACGTAAAATATGAGGTAAGATGTAAAAAATGACTCATCAATTCCAATTTCTTATTTATTACAAAATATGAGAAAATTATACCTCAAAATAAGTATGCAATGTCCAAACTTTAATTATTTAAAAACAATTGTGATTAATTTATCTAAAAATACATTTTTCAGGTAAATGTATCCTTAATTAGCACAAAAATGAATCAGGGTTAAGATTTTTCGATTTGGGGGACTTCACTTCTCTTCACAACTCACTTCCACAAGAACTTAAAACATTGAAAGAAATTACTAGAGCATTTAAAAATAAAATTGATTACTTACATGGTTCTAATTTATCATTTTCATTTTTCTTGTAGATGGTAGGTTTTGAATCTACTAATGTGCACAATGTACTAATACACAATAACAACCAAATTAATAACAGTTTCATGCTGAACAGGTGTGGATGATGAATTGCTAGTTTCACATAACACTATCTTACTCACAATGAAATTATTTGTAATGGGAACAAGCTTGAGAGAAAGTTGCTCAACCAACATGCTATTGCGACCTACCTACACTCATCCATAGTGACCGCCTACCTTGAGGTACAGTACTGTTCAGCTATTTGTGACACACTTTTTTTTAAGAGAGAGTGAATTGCAAAGAGAAAGGAAAGAGAAAATAAAATCTGATTGATAAAACACTGTACTGCACTTGTCTTTTCTTTGATCCAGATCATCTACAGAATCATTAGAGGTATAATTAAGAATAATATTTTATAAATGTTGAAATTGGCAGACATGTTAAAGAAATTAAAAGTTGATCCAAGTTTACACAAAATTCAGAAATGTAGATAGAAATCAAGAGCTCATTTACTTTGAACACTTACTAATGGAACAATATGTAAAATTAACACAACTGAAGAAAAAAAAATCTCCTTAAATCGGGGATCTGAACAGCTTTATATGCTGGTGCTCTATCCTTGAGCTATGCAGACAACTCCTGGAACAAGTATAAATTTCTCTTAATTAGTATGAGTTAGGGATTTAGACTCACCTCATATTTTTTTAATTTTCTTGCAGACCATGGTTTCATCACATCTGTATGATATTGTCAATGCTTCCTAACTGTTGAATTTGCAGTTATCGATCCTGTAGGTTGATTTCTGCTCCCTCTGTTGGTGGCTGACCAATGAACTTCCAAATCAGTTTGTTTTCCTTTTTTCCCCAGGAATTTCAAAATTGGAGCCATGACTTTCATAAGTGCACAAGTCCACTTTTTGGCACCCTAATCTCTTGTACAATATCTTTTTCTACATTCATAATGAAATTATGGACTTGTGCACTTCGTAATTCAAAGTATGAATGTAAAAAAGGATATTGTACAAGAGATTGAAATGGAGGGTGCACTTATGAAAGTCACGGCTTCAATATTATGAATATAGAAAAGTATATTGTACAAGATTATGAAGGTGCGAAAAAGTGGACTTGTGCACTTATGAAAGTCATGGCTTCAATTCTAGTTTACTCCTTATTCTTGTGAATGTAAATTTTCTCCCAAATTGTGAGTTCCTTAGATTTATCTTAACTGTTTCAGTAATTTGGCCTTAGTTTCTATTGTTTTTTTCTTACCATGCACATACAGTTATTATAAAAAAAAGTTAATGCAGACTTTTCTATTTCCGCATTTTTAACATTTCTAAGATTTTTTTTTTCAATCTTGTATTCAAGTTCCTTTTTGTTTTCCTATGTATATTTTTTTCACAATCTTTACAATCAATTTGACAAATCCCTGATTTGTTGCCTTCATCAATCTTTTCATTTTTGTTCGTTTTAATTAATATATTTAGGCTGTAATCATTTTTTGGAGCTAATTTAATGTTAAATTTGCTGAAAATTGTTTGAAGCTTATTAAATACTAAAAGATGGTATGTAAATTTTCTGAATTTTTTTTACCAATTTCTTTATCTGTCTGCAGAATACCTTCATTCATCACTTTTTGTTTTTTGAATATATTTATTTCCTTATGAATCATTTTCCCTCAAAACCATTCTCTTTCACTATTTTTAGCATGTGTTTTATCTCTTTCTTAAAATTTTCTCTGCTCATGGGAATGTTCACAAGTCTATATGTTAAACTACCTTCAAATATTAAATAAATTTCATTCTCTTTAATCCCCACATCCCGATCAAAGTAAAACTTTATTGCAGATAATATTGTATACAGAAATAGAATTTCAGCCAGCAAGATGAAGTTTCTGCACTAAACAGTATGCCGCACTAAATGGGAACATACAAAAAATGAAGAATTCTACGGGAGTTTAAAATTGAACTAATATTGGATTGTGTTCATAACCACCACACTAACTGTATGCAGTATGTCAACCAAATGCCCAGAGTTAAGTTTCATAGCTAACTAATTCACTGGCACTATCGAAACCGTAGGTTCATGGCCGTGTGGACATAAGCTCTCCATACATTCCTATCTTGAGCTAATGTTTTCCAATCATCCTGTGTATAATCTATTTCCTTCAAATCATGGTTAATGTGATTTTTCCATCTCATTCTTGACCTACCCACTGGGCACTTTCTTTCTAGTTTTCCTTCAAGTAGTTTCCATGCCCCTCTTTCATTCCCCATTCGTGCCACATGTCCTGCCCATCGCAGTCTACGAGACTTAACTGTTCTTATTGTATCTGATTTCCCATAAAGATCATGTAGCTCACTGTTATGTAGTCTTCTCCAATCACCTATCTGTTCATCTTTCTTTGGTCCAAAAATTTTCCTAAGAACTTTATTCTCAAATACTCAATCTCCTTTCCTCCCTTAAAGTAAGAGTCCATGTTTCGCACCCATATAACTGATAGAATAATAGTTTTATAAATATTCAGTTTAACGTTTTTTGAAGGGAGTAGTCCTGTAATACATAATAGCACGCATTTCCAGAATTGAGCCTATGTTTAATTTCTTTTTGCATCTCATTCATATTTGTGATTATTATTCCTAGGTATTTGAATTCAGCCACTTCCTCAAAATTTCCCTCATTTGTCATTAGCTGTCCATTTCCATTATATAATGTATTTCTACGTGTGACCATATATTTTGTTTTATTGATATTTACTTCCAGTCCCAATTTCTTAGTATTACTCAATAGTGTGTGCATGTTGGCCTTTAGTATCTCTTTGCTATCACAGTTTAAATTATATGCTAAAGTGAAAAAAGGTCATCGAGACATTCCCTGAGGTGATATAATGAACAATGTTTTATAGACATAACAGTTCATCAAGGACATGCTAGGATGATAATAAAGAAATTAAATCCACCTGATATATCTATTAAAAGAAATAAATGAAGGAGTTTGTCGGCTGGAAAATAACTACATATTTATTTTGAAAGTGATTTATTCTCTATAATTGTTATAAAATTAACAAATGTGATCCTACACATTAAATTAACATACACAATATATGTGCATTAATCTTTTCACATTGCTGTATGTATCAAATGCATAGTGCAGAACTGTCAAGGCTGTTTATAAAGAATTACAGGAAGACTGAAATAAAACAATGGTAAGATTACATACTTTTACAGAATTTCCACAGAGTTACAGGTGCTAATCAAGCAATTTTATCAGTAAGAGAGCATCAAACACACAGCTTGTTTAAAACTAATGCACGACATCCAATACATTATAAATGCAAAGTTTCTTAAGGAAAACAGTACCTGACAAGAATTTTCATAATTTTATATTATGAAGGAATGTTATATCAGAAAGTTATTTTTCTTACAGTACATTTTCTATATTCTCATTGTTTGGCATCTAAAGATTTGATCCATATTTGGTTCGTCTTCCGGGCTTATAGGCCGTGGTCTGAAGACGAACCAAATATGGATCAAGACGCCGGCCGTGAAAGCCTACAATTATATCTAAAGATTTGTTACATATATTATATCATTAAAATCCCAATCATGAAACAAAAATTAAAAAAAAGTAGACATTTTTTAAATTTTTGTTTGGTGATTGAGATTTTAATAATATGTAACAATTATCCTGAATATTAATATATCTAAAGATCTGCTTCTTAGTTTACTATTTGCTACAAAATTTGTCTTTGGTTTAATTCTAGAGCAATATTGATATAGTGTCAATTTTAAATTATGTTAATATATAGTATCACCTCACCTCATATTTGTGACATAAATTATTTATATCTCATAGTGTTACTTTCTATTAAGTTTAAATACAGAGTATATTAGCTGAACTTATATATATATATATATTTAATTAATGTTGGGAAGTAAACATTATGAGGTATAATCATTAAAATTCATCGGAGAACATATTGTTTAAACAACTCACCTCATAGGATTCATGCTTCCATGATATCGCGATTTCAAACATAGTCATGTTCATCGTCAGCCATAACTCCGACTGACGAAATTCTTCGGCCGTCAACTATTCTATTGATCCCTATTAGGTTCGTCTTCCGGGCATATAGGCCGTGGTCCAGTCGTTCTTCTACTCGACGTTTCGTCTACTGCTGCGGTAGACATCTTCAGGAGATACTGCGTGCTCTCTGTGAACTCCTCAACAGTCGGCTGCAGACTGTTGAGGAGTTCACAGAGAGCACGCAGTATCTCCTGAAGATGTCTACCGCAGCAGTAGACGAAACGTCGAGTAGAAGAACGACTGGACCACGGCCTATATGCCCGGAAGACGAACCTAATAGGGATCAAGACGCCGGCCGTGAAAGCCTACAGTTATAACTATTCTATTGTCGCCATCTTCAGTGCTGCCATCTATGGTTGAATTTATGAACTTCGAAATCAATGTAATTTCGTTAGGGATATCAAAATTCATTGATCTATTTTTGTTTTTCTGAATGTATATTTTTTCCCAAACTGTCAATTCCAATTCCTAACGAAATTACATTGATTTTGAAGTTCATAAATTCAACCATAGATGGCAGCACTGAAGATGGCGACAATAGAATAGTTGACAGCCGAAGAATTTCGTCAGTCGGAGTTATGGCTGACGATGAACATGACTATGTTTCAAATCGCAATATCATGGAAGCATGAATCCTATGAGGTGAGTTGTTTAAACAATATGTTCTCCGATGAATTTTAATTATATATATATATATGAATAAGAAAGTTTACTTGGGTTTTCTGCATCATGGATTCACGTTTGGCCTCTGGCCACTGATTCCATTATCAAGGAATGATAATGGCATGTGGGATCATGCCAAAACGTCGGAATCAGTGGCCAGAGATTGAACGTGAATCCATGATGTGGAAAACACAAGAAAACTTTCTTATTCATACTTATATCCGCAAAAATCTGCAACATATATATATATATATATATATATATATATATATTTGTCAAATTAGGAAGAATATTGAAGAGAGATGAGAAAGAAGGCTCTATAATAATTTTAGATCCAAAATAATACCAATAAATTTAGAGTAAATGACCAGCCTCATGGACTCGTGGTCAGAGTTCTGACTACTGTTCATGAGGTCCCGGGTTCAATTCCTGGGTCCAAAATCAAGCGCACCCCCCTGCATCCACCTTGCTACGCTCATGTTGGCAGTTCATGTTATAATATCCATCAGATACTTCCACCACTGAAATGCACAAGAGAAGATGGAGAATGAAGCTATGAAACATTCACACCTAATCTGAGCATTAACAGATTTGGACTGTAATATAATTATTTCATTTTAAAAATTTCAAGTATAACAAACTAATGTATTATCTTCATATGCATATTTAATTATCATCATCATCATCATCATAGTACATTCACGAATTTAGGCCATTTGTTGACCTGTTTCGGCCTCAAGAGAAACACCATCCAAAAGTATTTTGAGTGGACGTCCTGGTCTTCTTCTTCCTGCAGGTTGATATCTTAACATTTGTTTGGGTATTCTGTGATCTTCCATTCGATGAACATGTTGCACCCATCTTGACTTATAATCAGAAATTTTGTTTTCTAAAGGTTCCATGTGTAATTCTTCTAAGATGGCTTCATTTTTTTTGTGATCTAGTAGTGTGTATCCTGCAGTCCTCCGAAGATATCTCATTTCAGCAGATCTAAGTCTCTGTATATCCTTCTGTTTCAACGTCCATACTTCGCTACCATACAAAAGAGTTGGAAGAGCCAGTGTTTTATACACTTTCAGTCTTGAATGCTTTTGGACTAACTGTGGCTTGAAGATAGAATTTATTAACCCTAAAATTCTTAAAAATTTAGATATTTTTGCATTTACATCCTTTTCTTCTTCAAATGAGATATTGCATCCTAGATATGTAAAATTATTCACCTGCTCCAAAATTTTATTGTCCAGTACAATTTTACTTCTGACAGGATCTACACCTTGAAATGCCATAATTTTTGTTTTTTCTGTAGATATCTTAAATCCATATTCTTCTGTAATTTTGTTAAGTTCATACAGACCTTTCTGTAGATTATCTTAGGAATTTCATATCATATTTAATTATAATAATAATTATTAGGAAGTAACACTATGAGATAATATTATCAAGAGATTGAAATAAATATACATCCTATACTATATTTTATCATCTACACATGTTTCAAAGACCATTATCTTCATTCAGAATTCAGACTGTTTCATTTGTTGTCTAATATATTATATATTCTTTCCCTCTACTAGTGGGCAAACCAACCTCATGATCAATCCCTCTCTCTGGAAAATTAAAAATATTAAATTAATGTTAGGAAGTAAACATTATGAGGTATAATCATTAAAATTCATCAGAGAACATTTTGTTTAAACAACTCACCTCATAGCATTCATGCTTCCCTGATACCGCGGTTTCAAACACAGTCGTGTTCATCCTCAGCCATAACTCTGAAGAATTTCGTCAGTCAGAGTTATGGCTGAGAATGAACACGACTGTGTTTGAAACCGCGGTATCATGGAAGCATGAATCCTATGAGGTGAGTTGTTAAAACAAAATGTTCTCCGATGAATTTTAAAAATTAATTTATTTGTCCCAATTGTTCTGGATTTAGAATTTTTTTACATTCTGAAGAATACATCCAATTAATTAATTTGGAAGTTCCTGGGAATCTCACATAAAAAGAATGAGCAGAACAAGAATTCCACGTCAAATCTTAAATTACCAGCCACCAGACAAGAGATCATTGGACAGACACTTCAAACGTTGGATTGAGACTGTAACAGACCTCTAAGATCCATATTTGGTTCGTCTTCCGGGCTTATAGGCCGTGGTCTGGTTGTCTTCTTACTCGACGTTTCGTCTACTGCTGCGGTAGACCTCATCAGGAGACTCTCTGTGAACTCCTCAACAGTCGGCTGCAGACTGGCTGGTGGTTGGAAACTGTCTCTCTTTTTATAGCTAAACCCCAGGTGGTGGGGGGGTTTTCTGCGCAGACTGAGTTTTTTGCTGTTGTGCCGATTGCAGAAGTCATAGGCTTCGTTGTCGTGTTATGCAGTGCTGGGATCCAAATTTTGTTTATCTTCATGGTTTCTTCTTTTTTGTTGAAGGAATTTTTATGTTTGTATATTTCGATGCTTCTCTGTATAGTCTGGTGTAGTAATGTGATGCCCGGAAGACGAACCAAATATGGATCAAGACGCCGGCCGTGAAAGCCTACAATTATAGACCTCTAAGAGTCTATCACATGAAAGGAAGAAGAAGAAGGAAGTTCCTGGGGAGAAATATTTGATTATGAGGTTTATCTGCCCACCACAAGACAATTGATCAGTCAGAATGCCCTGACAATGGTTTTGAAAGATGTATGAAATTGGGTGTGTATTTTTGGTCCAGTCTTTTGAATTAATTTATATATATATATATATATATATATATATATATATATTGAACTAAAGTTTATGTTCTTATGCTTTTGCTGAAAAATGGATCCACAGTTCTCAAAAAATCTTTATCAAATTCTTCAACTGAAAATCGATCCACAGATGCTCTGAAACAGAATAAAAGCAATTATTATTACATTTCATACAGTGTTTGTTGACAAAGAAACCAATATGTGAAACATTCTAATACTTTCAATGTTAATATTATTTGTTTTTAAACACCTTAATGATGGACAAATTATATTTGAAAAGAAAAATATGTGCCTAGACTGGGGTTTGAATCCAGGACCTTTGACTTTCTATGTCAATGCTCTTCCATCTGAGCCACCTAGGCCTCCAATCTAAACGCGTATTTTTCTCTTACACATAGTTAATTCCCTAACCCCAAATGCTACGAGCCGTTGCTACGATTTTTGCAAATGGCGGCTTCTTTGTTAAGAAGACTTTTATTGGAAATTTAAACATTACTTATAAAGCCAGTAGTGCTTCTTTCAATGTTAATATTATTCGTTTTTAAACACCTTAATGATGGACAAATTATATTTGAAAAGAAAAATATACGCCTAGACTGGGGTTTGGACCCAGGACCTTTGACTTTCTATGAGGCCTAGGTGGCTCAGATGGAAGAGCATTGACATAGAAAGTCAAAGGTCTTGGGTCCAAACCCCAGTCTAGGCGTATATTTTTCTTTTCAAATATAATTTGTCCATCATTAAGGTGTTTAAAAACGAATAATATTAACATTGAAAGAAGCACTACTGGCTTTATAAGTAATGTTTAAATTCCCAATAAAAAGTCTTCTTAACAAAGAAGCCGCCATTTGCAAAAATCGTAGCAACGGCTCGTAGTATTTGGGGTTAGGGAATTAACTATGTGTAAGAGAAAAATACGCGTTTAGATTGGAGGCCTAGGTGGCTCAGATGGAAGAGCATTGACATAGAAAGTCAAAGGTCCTGGGTTCAAACCCCAGTCTAGGCGTATATTTTTCTTTTCAAATATAATTCTAATACTTAATAATAGGGTGTATTATTAGTTGTGTCTTATAGAATTAATACTTTAATGAAGACCTAAGGAATTATATCTTCTTCTTCCTTCCAAGTATTAGGCCAAGGCCTGTTACGATCCTATAGAAAAATTTCCCTCCAGCGTTTCATAGGACGGCCCCTCAGGGGTCCTCATCTAGGGGATATGTGGATGGCGACCACAAGGTGCCCAAGCTGAGCAAAACATTTCTTCCACTTACTTGTGTTTTGCACTCTTTTAACTTTACTATCTAATCTCTCTTGGTTAACTCTTGTTTTTTTCGACCCCGACGCTATTAGGGCATCCGAGGGCTAGGGAGTCTTTCCTTTCTTCCATTTCTTCTTTCCTTTATTTTATTTTCTTCTCCAGAAAAGCCTGACCAGAGGCTATAAGATGGCAGCCCCATCACTGGTCTTGCCTTCCTTTGGCCAGCAACCAATCGAAGGGACTATTATTATGCTTTCAAGTCTTATACGAGAATTTTCCGGAAGGATCAAACTAATCATGAAAAAGGACAACTCTTGGAAGAAAAAAAATATTTTGCTTTTTAGCACATGGAATGTACAAGGGATTAACTATAAAGGAATTATATATTAATCAGTTTAAACAGAGATATTTTATTAACAATAATGCAGAATGGAAGTAATATGTGTGTGTGTCGTATGTTTCTAATACCACTCACTACACTTTATGTGCTTCAGGTTCTGCAGTGGGCAAATAGGTGGCATTAGTGTGGTCTATTTTCAATTTAAACACCACTTTGACAGACCGCTTTACATGATGACAGTGTAGGATGAGTGTATTGTTTATTTTTTATTATTTCACTCACCTCATACTTCATAATTCATAGCAGACCCAGGGTTTCTTCACATCTTTTGTGACATTCTCAATGCTGTGTCACGTTCACAACTGACGTCCAACGGCCTTCTATCCTGCAGACTGACCTCTGCGCCATCTGGTGGCCGACCAAAGAATTTCCAAATCAGTCCTCTCTCCTTATAACCGGGTATTTCAAAATTCATAGTTGTATTTTCATTCTTGCATATGTAAATTTTTTCCCAAATTGTGAGTTCCTTCGGTTTTTCCAATTGTTTAAGTAATTTTGTTTTGGTTTCTATTCTATGTTTTTTCTGACCAGGCATGTGCAGCTATTGCAGATTTTTCGGTTTCTCCATTTTTAACATTTCTGAGGTGTTCTTTTAATCTTGTATTTAGATTCCTTTTTGTTTTTCCTATGTATATCTTTTCACAATCTTTACAATTAATTTGATAAATTCCCGATTTTTTGCAGTCTTCAATCTTTTCATTTTTGTTGGTTTTTATAAAAATGGAGAAACCGAAAAATCTGCAATAGCTGCACATGCCTGGTCAGAAAAACATAGAATAGAAACCAAAACAAAATTACTTAAACAATTGGAAAAACCGAAGGAACTCACAATTTGGGAAAAAATTTACATATGCAAGAATGAAAATATCTACAGAAAAAACAAAAATTATGGCATTTCAAGGTGTAGATCCTGTCAGAAGTAAAATTGTACTGGACAATAAAATTTTGGAGCAGGTGAATAATTTTACATATCTAGGATGCAATATCTCATATGAAGAAGAAAAGGATGTAAATGCAAAAATATCTAAATTTTTAAGAATTTTAGGGTTAATAAATTCTATCTTCAAGCCACAGTTAGTCCAAAAGCATTCAAGACTGAAAGTGTATAAAACACTGGCTCTTCCAACTCTTTTGTATGGTAGCGAAGTATGGACGTTGAAACAGAAGGATATACAGAGACTTAGATCTGCTGAAATGAGATATCTTCGGAGGACTGCAGGATACACACTACTAGATCACAAAAAAAATGAAGACATCTTAGAAGAATTACACATGGAATCTTTAGAAAACAAAATTTCTGATTATAAGTCAAGATGGATACAACATGTTCATCGAATGGAAGATCACAGAATACCCAAACTAATGTTAAGATATCAACCTGCAGGAAGAAGAAGACCAGGACGTCCACTCAAAAGACTTCTGGATGGTGTTTCTCTTGAGGCCGAAACAGGTCAACAAATGGCCTAAATTCGTGAATGTACTATGATGATGATGATGAAGAATGAAAATACAACTATGAATTTTGAAATACCCAGTTATAAGGAGAGAGGACTGATTTGGAAATTCTTCGGTCGGCCACCAGATGGCGCGGAGGTCAGTCTGCAGGATAGAAGGCCGTTGGACGTCAGTTGTGAACGTGACACAGCATTGAGAATGTCACAAAAGATGTGAAGAAACCCTGGGTCTGCTATGAATTATGAAGTATGAGTTGAGTGAAATAATAAAAAATAAACAATATTAAAAAACCTCATAGTGTTATTTCCTATCTACATAACTTAATAAGGATGAGTGTATGTTTATGTATAGTGTAAAGTGTGCTGTGTGAGGGATGATGATGATGAAGAGAAGGAAGAAAGTTGTTGTTTTCAAATGCTGGGCCTTGGCAATGAAGTCATTAGCGTTCTTGCTCTCCAATATAAGACGGGAGAAAGTGAAACCCAGCATTTAGCCTACTCCTGTCAAAAAGCAACAAGTGTACTGCCAGGCATAATGTCCCCATTGGATGGACAAATTGCTATCGACAGTACCATATGCCTTCTCAAGATATGTATTGCAGAGGGATTTGTAATTTAATACAGGAATCTGGAGCACAAATTAACAATTCAAAATTATACACCACCACTCCTCCTAGCCCCAAAATTAAAAATTTTACAATTGAATTAATGTAATAATTAAAATTTTTAGCCCTGTTACGTATCAAACCCAGGCCTGCTAGGAATTCCTTTGATAAAAACTTATTACACGCTTTATATTAGCTTGACCTGTATCTATCTATGTAATTGAATCTTTCAATGCGATTTTCGCCCACTTAAAATCATTGGATCGACTTGAAACTTTGTATACTTGTAAAAGACCCGTGACAATACAACGATTTCATATTTTGTTTCTAAAATCCTGGCCAGAATCATCAGAAAATCAAAAAAAGTGTATTTGTAGCTATGTAACGGAATTTTTGAACACGATTTTCACCCACTTAGAAACATTGGATCGACTTGAAACTTTGTATACGTGGAAAGGACCCATGACAATACAATAAATTCATATACATTTTCTAAAATCCTGGCCAGAATCATCAGAAAATCAAAAAAAGTGCCTTTGTATCTATGTAACGGAATTTTTGAACACGATTTTCACCCACTTAGAAACATTGGATCGACTTGAAACTTTGTGTACTTGTAAAGGATCCGTGACAAGACAATACTTTCATATTTTGTTTCTAAAATCCTGGCCAGAATCATCAGAAAATCAAAAAAATGAAAACTGGTATAATAGGTTGCGGACTTGTCGACTCCTTAGTCAATCGTTGTAACAGCTCAGATGGTAGAGCGGTGAACTCTAATGGTATATAATTTCAGTAATCCATAGGTCGCTGGTTCAAATCCGGCTGGGAGTTTTTTTTTAGAAGAGTATTACTTTTAGCTCATACTACAATAGTAGCCTATCGAATTTAAAGATATTTACATTTTTATCTTATTCTGTAAAATATTAAAACTAAAAAATAAAAAATAGTTTTAAAAAACTAAAAAAAAACACGCTTTGTTAGGAAACCGAACTAAAAAAATTGAAAAATAATTTAATTTCCAACACGCTTGGGATAAATAATTTTACCATCAAAAGCGTGGGGTGCTTTTTATGATTTTTACATTTTCTTCTTAGAGACTTTACTTTTACCAATATCTGTTTATTACCAAATATATTAATTGATAAAGAGCACCCCACGCTTTTGATGGTAAAATTATTTATCCCAAGCGTGTTGGAAATTAAATTATTTTTATCTATGATTCACAAATGTACAGTTTTCTCAGAAAAAATATTTATATCCACATATTTATGGGTGCATTATTTTATAATGAGTAATGGAGTGATTTTCACACAGTACACAAAGGACATGAAATGTAACTACTTTCTCCTTTAGTATTTTTCAATAAAATACATAATATGCACTGCAATACTGTCAATAGTCTTTGGGTAATATCAATAAAAAATAATATTTTATTATTGTTTATTTTAAGGCTATATTGTTTACTTATATTACCTAACTAACTCACTGGCTCTATCAAACCCATAGATTCATGGCCACACGGACATAAGCTCTCCATACATCCCTATCCTGAGCTAATGTTTTCCAATCATTCCCTGTATAATCTATTTCCCTCAAATCATGGATAATGTTATTCTCCTGTACGGTTTATAATGATAAACCACGCACTGCAAACCATTTGTGCAGTTTTCTTTTGGATCGTCTTTTGTTTCCGTTGTATATATTAGCATAGAGTTCATAACATCCAAGGTTATTAATCAAAAGCCTTTGCCCGGGCCCATAAGAAGCAAAGATTGATTCATCTTTCTTTCCTAAACACTTAAACATAATTAAGTTATGTAGATAGGAAATAACACTATGAGGTTTTTTAATATTGTTTATTTTTTATTTTTCACTCACCTCATACTTCATAATTCATAGCAGACCCTGGGTTTCTTCACATCTTTTGTGACATTCTCAATGCTGCGTCACGTTCACAACTGACGTCCAACGGCCTTCTATCCTGCAGACTGACCTCCGCGCCATCTGGTGGCCGACCGAAGAATTTCCAAATCAGTCCTCTTTCTTTATAACCGGGTATTTCAAAATTCATAGTTGTATTTTCATTCTTGCATATGTAAATTTTTATGTATTTAAATACAAGACTAAAAGAACACCTCAGAAATGTTAAAAATGGAGAAATCGAAAAATCTGCAATAGCTGCACATGCCTGGTCAGAAAAACATAGAATAGAAACCAAAACAAAATTACTTAAACAATTGGAAAAACCGAAGGAACTCACAATTTGGGAAAAAATTTACATATGCAAGAATGAAAATACAACTATGAATTTTGAAATACCCGGTTATAAAGAAAGAGGACTGATTTGGAAATTCTTCGGTCGGCCACCAGATGGCGCGGAGGTCAGTCTGCAGGATAGAAGGCCGTTGGACGTCAGTTGTGAACGTGATGCAGCATTGAGAATGTCACAAAAGATGTGAAGAAACCCTGGGTCTGCTATGAATTATGAAGTATGAGGTGAGTGAAATAATAAAAAATAAACAATACTTAAACATAAATCAACAATAGATCTCAAAACACTAGAGTAATTTATGATTCTTATTTAAACTGAATGTATCATTATTGTTATTAACCATGAAAGCTAGGCGAAAAAAAAGGAAGCTAGTTTGATCTCCTAAATAAATAAGTTTCAGTATGGTAATATCAAACAGCAGCATGCACATAAATAATTTGAACATTAACCAGGATGTATATAAAAACGATGTTTAATATAAACAAGACGTCTGAAGTATAAGAAAAATATAACAAATATAAATATTGATCATTCCTGGAATTTAAACAAAAAAATAATAAATAATAATCATTAACATCAAAAACTATGTCATACCTCACTCAACATTCAAACAACAGTCCATGCCAGGGTGGCTTTCCCCGGTCCTCCGGACCAAAACTCAAACCACGCCACTCGCGTGCTCCAGACGACGTCTCAACTCGAAGTTCCGATCGAATGATAATGTTCTAAACGTGCGTAGCGTATTTGAGCGTTCCGAGGTAGAAGGGGAGATGCGCAGCACAAACAGCACAAAAGGAGAGGTAAAAAGGAGAGTGGGGTAGATGCATAGAGAAGGGATATTGGCATAGTTCACGAATCTTTCTGTTCAAGGAGGATAATGGCATTGCAGTTGTGAACCGAAAATTGCACTTTCGGTTCACTCCCACCTCATTCTTGGTCTACTGACTGGACATTTTCATTGTTTACTTATATTATGCCATCTATTTAAATTTTCTTCCAAATATATTTTATTAATATTTAATTTTAGGAAGTTACATTTTGAGGTTATTTTAATTATATTATTTTTGGTCTGGACATCTTACCTCAATATTAATGTTGATTTGTTCTTGGACATGTTTCAAAACAATTCTGTTTTATCGTCAGCTTTCCCAGACTGGTTTTATTTATGTTGCATTATGTTGCACCACCTGGATGTCGATGTCAGCTCCATCCTGTGGTTGGCCAAAGAACCTCCAAACAAGGTTCTTTGGTCAACCACAGGATGGAGCTGACATCGACATCCAGGTGGTGCAACATAATGCAACATAAATAAAACCAGTCTGGGAAAGCTGACGATAAAACAGAATTGTTTTGAAACATGTCCAAGAACAAATCAACATTAATATTGAGGTAAGATGTCCAGACCAAAAATAATATATTTTATGTTTGCCAAAGGGGTTGAAAATTATTATTTATAAGAAAAGAATATTTTACAAACAGTTAAATGTACTGTACTATTTAAAGCAAACCTTTTTCTATTATTATAGTTTGAAAGCAAACTTATGTTTGATAAATTGTTTTTGAAGAGAAAAAATTTATATTTAAATTAATATTGGGAAGTAAACATTATGAGGTTATATCATTAATAGTGAGTGGAGAACACATTTTTAACGACTCACCTCATACATTTTCAAATTTCTTTGATACCGGCAGTTTCAGACAATATCTTGTCCCTCTTCAGTAATTGACAAGATATTGAACCGCCGGTATCAAAGAAATTTGAAAATATATGAGGTGAGTCATTAAAAATATGTTCTCCACTCACTATTAAGAAAAATTTATGCCTAAACTGGGATTTGAACCCAATGTCTCTGGTTTTGTACAACAGTGCTCTACGCTGAGCTACTATTAGGCTCCCAATTTAAACTGAAATTATTTCTCTACCTTTATGTTTGAGATTAACAATATTTTTACCTTGCAGCATCTCTAATCATTTTCTTAGTGCGAGGAGATAGTTTTAAGATGGTAGCAATAGCTTGAGCATATTCAGCTTCATTTGCTGCCAGGAAACCATTTCGACTTCCTTCTGACTCCATGACTATGTCCATTAATGGTCCTCCAGAACGATGTGCCACCATAATAAGTCCTGCAGCCATGCATTCCACCACACCTGCATTTATAAGGTTTTATTATAATTTAATCTCAAAATTGATAGGAAGTAACATTATGAGCTATTTTATTAAAAATATTGAAGCAGTAACATACAACTCACCTCATATTTTACTCCCTCACCTGGAACATGTTTGTTTAGAATTTATAGTATAGGAAGAAAATATACATCCACAAAAATAATGAATTTTGAAATTCCAGGAGAAAATTTGAGATCCGAAAAACATCTAATTGAATCAAAAGTCAGTCTAATTAAACAAATAGAAAAACAAAAAGAACTCATGGTTTGGGAAAAAACCCACATTCAAAAAAACAATAAAAGAAAATAATGGCGGTTGAAAATGAATGACAAGATCATTTGAAAACTATAGTTACCGTGTTTGAAAAACATGAAATATGAGGTAAGATGTTAAAATGACTCATTAATTTATTAATTAAGAACCTCATAATGTGTTTCCCAATTTTAACTTTGAATAAAAGAAAAACTTATGAACTTCAAAATTCCTGCGGATTCTGACTGGACCAGAGGTTTATCGGTCCACCAATCCAGAGGTTTATCGGTTCACCAATATAGAGAAGAAGAAGTAAGACAATAAATGACTCATTCATTCATTGAATAAAGAACCTCATAATGTTATTTCCCATATTTAACAATGAACAAAATTGTTTGTTGTTTTTATTATTGATTTAACATTTCTAAATGAAAGATAAATTATATTTGAAGAGAAAAATTTTCGCCTAGACCGGGACTCGAACCCGGGACCCTTGGCTTTCCGGGCCAAGTGCTCTACCAACTGAGCTACCGAGGCGAGTTACGATCTAGACGCAAATTTTTCTCTTATATACGTTGCAATTCCCTATCGCCAAATGCTTTTGAAACCATTGCTTCTATCTTTGCAAATGGCGGCTTCTTAGTTAAGAAGACATTTATTGGGAATTTAACATTACTTTATAAAGCTAGTAAGGCTTCTAATGATGTTTTTATTATTGATTTAACATTTCTAAATGAAAGATAAATTATATTTGAAGAGAAAAATTGTTTGTCTATCTATATAAATTAAACATCATTCCTATTCTAAAATATGTACTTTGTAGGGAAGAAAACACTGCAATGGATATGTCTCATCTTTGGAAGTGTCAAAAATGAACACCTACAGATCTATCATTCACTCTGGGAAGCAAGAAGGCAAATGAAAGAACTCCACTATGATGAAAGTTGAAAACACTCTCACGATAATCCACCGAAAAAACATTCCAGCTAGGATAAATATATTTGAAGACCTCTAAATTATAAAGGAAACAAACAACACCTCCCTCAGGGGTCCTCATCTAGGGGATATGTGGATGGCGACCACAAGGTGCCCAAGCTGAGCAAAACATTTCTTCCACTTACTTGTGTTTTGCACTCTTTTAACTTTACTATCTAACCTCTCTTGGTTAACTCTTGTTTTTTTCGACTCTGACGCTATTAGGGCATCCGAGGGCCAGGGAGTCTTTCCTTTCTTCCATTTCTTCTTTCCTTTATTTTCTTTTCTTCTCCAGAAAAGCCTGACCAGAGGCTATAAGATGGCAGCCCCATCACTGGTCTTGCCTTCCTTTGGCCAGCAACCAATCGAAGGGACTATTATTATGCTTTCAAGTCTTATACGAGAATTTCCCGGAAGGATCAAAACGCTGGAGGGAAAATGTTCTATAGGATCGTAACAGGCCTTGGCCTAATACTTGGAAGTAAGAAGAAGAAGAAGACAAACAACACCTCACTTCTTAATGAGAACGCACCCCAGTCAAACCCAATATACGAGATCGTCAAAAACAAGTCAGTTGCTGCTACAAACAGTTGGAGTATACATCACCGTACACAACAACAAGTAGCGGAAACTCAACCTGCAGAAGATGGAAGATAACTTCCGAAAGGCGCTCCAGTTAATTTTATGTACAATATTTTAACAAAGTTGAGGATGACGGTATCTACCAACAGGTACAATTTAATTTTTAACTTTCATCATATGACTTCACCTCAACGGAATTTGATATGAATTTTACTAGTATTGACTCCACTATGCTTGAACATTAGCAACCAACAAAACTATTTTCATATATTAAACTATTTTTTGTTATATTTTTCTTACTATTGCATTCAAATTCATTAGATTTGGCCTTTTATAACAGAAGAAACTGACACATGACAGTGGTAGTAACTTCCTACTCCATTGCTACAGCCTGTTGCCAGTCTATACTTTTACATATGTGGTTATGCAACTCTCAATATAAACTTATTCTTAGAAATACTTACCAATACCAAAGTGTTCATTCCACATAGCATGAAGTCCTATTGTTCCTTCTTGGAGTTCTTTTTTCAGTTCTTCATAAGAAATATTGACTTTGAACTGCACATTATTTTCCAGAGAAAGATGTTTACACAAATCTTGCATATCTCGTACCCTTTCCTCATCCTCTCGGTGCCGGCAAGATCCCACAAATACTAACATTATCTGTCAATAAATTAAGTTAAAGTTTTAATAACCTCTCACCAAAAGACAATTTTATAATTTGTTAATTTAAGACTCAATGACATCACCAGGATCTTTAGTTTCGTGCAGGGCTGATATGATGGTCAAATATACGAGAGCATTTTTTTTTCAAATTCTGATTGGCTGCAAAATCAAAACCACAGAGAAATTAAAAAATGTTTTATTTGCAACATTTACCTACACCTACCAGCCACCTCTCTATATATGAGGGTCATACTGAAAGTTACGAGCAACATTTTTTTAAACAATCATAATATTTATTTTAGACAAACCAAGTACACCATATCAATCTACAGACCTTTGTGCTACTTTTTAACATAGTCTCCATTTCTTTGCACACATTTTGTCCAGCGTTCTACAAGCTTGAAAATTCCCTTATGATAGAAGTCCGTTCCAGCTGCATGAAGACACTGACGCACTGCTTTCCGAATATCCGATTACGATCCTGCAGTTGTTTTTGTTACATTGTTGAAATTTGAATTTTAACAATGGGTTGCTCACGACTTTCAGTATGATCCTCGTAGCCATTGTTCTAACGTAGACATTTTTCGTAGCATGGTACCAACTTTCCAATACTTCCCTCATAGAAGGCAGCCACCTGTGTTTTCAGCCAATTCTCTATGCTGGTCTGTAGCTTGTCTGTGTCAAAATGCTGCCCTCCAAGACACAATTTCATATGAGCAAAGAGATGAAAATCAGAGGGAGCCAAGTCCAGGCTGTATGGAGGGTGATCAAACACTTCCCATCGAAAATGCCGAGCATGTCATGAAGACGGACAATGCCTGATGACAACATTCCTCTTTGTTTGTTTTGAATTGCCCTTCAAAGATCTTCTTTATTTAATCAGAAATGTTTACATCTCACCTCATAAAAATGTTAATTTCTCACCTCACTAGTTTCAAAGGCTATTGCTTCCAGTTGCACTCTGATTATTTTTAATTGAATTCATTACCAGCATTTCTACAGCCACCTGGCGCAGCAGGATGAATCCTGATAAAGATTCAATTTCAAACAGTCAGAGTCTAATCAAAAATAAAGCGGGAGGTAACACTAGGGATATTTACATTACAGTTTGGGAAAAGATAAATCTGCCATGGCCGGTCCCAAGCCCGGATGAGAAAGGAGGAGGGGGAGGAGTAACAACCTCGTTAAAAAAACCAGGGTTCAGTTGGCTCCGACTGATAGTACTCTGTAAGGGTGCCTAGCCAGGGTTACGGTGAAGACCTCAACGGCAGAGTCGGCGCAGAAGGAGTCCTTCATCACGGCGGATCTGGCGGAAGAGGCAACCCTATCTCTAAGGGAAATAGAGAAACACTGCCTTGTGGTGAAAAGGGGATCTTCAAAGGCTATGGGAGGAAAACCCAGACAGAAATTTTCCTGGTCCTCCAGGTTGGGGGTTTATGCTGTGGGCCAGCTCCCCACACATTAGAAAAAAAAACAAAATGCTAAAAGACCAAATCAATCAAAGGAAGACCAAGGTTAACATGGAAGGAAAACATGAAGACAATAATGCAAGTTAGAGGGCTAAGCATCGAAGATGCCCAAGACCGTAGGCTTTGGAGGTTTGGCACGGGAAGATGGCAGCAGCTGTAAAAACCCGAAGATAGATAGATAGATAGAGTTTGGGAAAAGATATAGATCCATCCATAGTAATTCTGCCCGAAGGCAGGTCCTTCACTGCAATCCTAGCATTTTCATGCTATGCTTGCAGCTTTACTAGGGAATTGTAGGTGTGGTAGCTTCCCGTTGCTTTTCACACCGGTGAAGGATGATGATAAGGATATATTTTAATAATGATAAGGATGATTTCGGGGACCATTTGGGCCTTAAAGTTTTCCTGACATTTGTCTTACAGGTGAGGAAAAACCCCGATAAAAACCTCACCCAGAAAAACTGCCCTGACCGGGGATCGAACCCGGGCCCGCTGCGTGACAAGGCAGCACACTACCTCAAGACCACAGCGGTGGGCAGATACAGATTGAAAAGAATAAATATAAAGCCATGAGTTTTGATATTCCCAATGAGAATAATTTGCTCTCCAAGTTCATAAAATTGACACCAGATGGCAATTCAGAAGATAGTGTTAAAGGCAATATTTTGACAGTTGGAGACTGAAGACGGAAGTAAAACTATACTTTTGAAACCGGTATCGTGAAGACACACAACTTTATGAGGTGAGATGTTAAAGCATTTTCTCCAACTCATTCATTAAAGTCAGATGATGGAGGTAACAGTCTTTGACACTAGTGAGTTGAGAAATTCACATTTCCATTAGTTCAAGAGAATAATTTAACTGATTTACAAATTTTATATTAAGCTTACTAAAATATTCAATAACTATATTTACTTTGTCCCACATTTCTTCTGATACGAGTTGTCTCAGTTCATACATTGCTCTAAGTTGTAATGGATGATCTTTTTCAGGTCTAAATTGGCCAACTGATACTATTTTAATAACGTTATTTGTTTTCTTTGCATCACTTGTACTTCTACTAGACTCCTGTTGCTCATCTGTAACAATAAATGTTTAAACTAAGTAATTACATGCAAAAAGGTGTCAAATGCCATTAACATCTTTTCCATGTAAAACGAAACTGGATTACAACCTTGTTCTGGGTGGCCTAAAAATGTGCAATTATTGATAATTGCGAGTTAGATATATCCGATTGAGGGTCTTTCCACTTTTCAGCGGTTGCCCTTTTACAAGCCGGCTGCTGGCCCTTCACATCCACATGTGTCAATCACATAGGTAGATGATCAACAGCCAGTGTAGGGGTGACATGTGGTTAGCATGTCGAGTCCCCCAGCCGTTATAGCTGGTTCCTCAACCTGGAGCCGCTACTTATTGTAGCTACCCAATTGCCTCACGATGCTGGGTGGGCACCGGTCCCACACTGGCCAAAATACCATGAGAAAATTTCTTCCCCCATGGAGACTCGAACCAGGGCAAGTCCCGTGGCTCTGCGCCAAGGCTTCCTACCTTAACCGCTCGGCTACGGCGCGGGACGAGTTAGATATATTCCAACTTAAATTCTACCCCCCTTAAAGATAAAACTTTGCAAGAAATTTGAAGCCAACTGGAACCTTTATAAATATTGTAATTATAAATATTGTAATATTTATACCTATATTGTACGAACATTTTACATTATTACTCAATTAGTTAAAGTTTGAAATGGGTATTTTTTAATATATTAAAATACTCAGTTTGGATTTGTTTACCTTTTTTTTTATTTGATACGATTTGAGTGAATTTATATACTATTTGAAGAGAAAAATTATACGCTCAGACCGGGACTTGAACCTGGGACCCTTGGTTCTCTAGACCAAGTGCTCTACCATCTGAGCTACCTGAGCAAGTACCGATCTAAACGTAAATTTTTCTCTATATACTTTGTAATTCCTGTCCACTAAATGCTATGAAGGCTTTGCTTCTATCTTTTGCAAATGGCGGCTCCTTTATTAAGGAGACATATTTGGGAATTTTACATTACATTATAATATAGAGAAAAATTTGCGTTTAGATCGGTATTTGCTCAGGTAGCTCAGATGGTAGAGCACTTGGTCTAGAGAACCAACGGTCCCAGGTTCAAGTCCCGGTCTGGGCGTATACTTTTTCTCTTCAAATATGATTTATTTTGAGATGTATGAAATTAATAATAAAATTTATATACTAACTCAAAAAGGGTAAAAATGATTGTATTCAACTAAAAGTCACTAACCATTCTGTAGATTAGAGGCTTCTGAAGACAAAGGCATTTGTTTTAAATCTTCAACATCACATGGAGGATAAACACGATGAGTTTTCAGAGGACAAAGCCATAATTCATTAATGTGATCCTCTGTCCAACTTGAATTTACCATGACTATATCAGCACATCTTCCAACCCACCCATAGATCTAAGGAAATAAACAGTACCATATCATCATAATACACTCAGAGAGTTAAAAAATAGAACAGCTAATTTACCAATTCCTGATTTAATAACATAAAAATTACTTTTTTTTTCTCTTCAAATATAATTTGTCCTTCAATGAGAAGTGTTAAATTAATAATAAAAAACATCGAAAGAAGCCCTGCTGGCTTTATAAAGTAGTGTTTTAAATACCCAATAAAAAAGTATTCTTAACTAGAAGCTGCCATTTGTGTAATCGAGCAATGGATTGTAGCATTTTAGCATTTGATGCTCGGGAATTAACTATATATAAGAGAAAAATTTGCAATTAGATTGTAGGCGTAGGTAGCTCAGTGGCACAGAGAACCAAAGGTTCTGGATTCAAACCCCAGTCTAGGCATATATTTTTCTTTTCACATATTTTTTGTCATTCAGTGAGAAGTGTTAAATTAATAACAAAAACATAATAAATTCTTATCACTACTCTATATTTTGACAATGGCAAATAATTTAAAATACATGACACTAATAGATACTAAAATCAGTTGATATAAAATTGCTGATACAAAATTCTTTTGTTGTTATATTTTTAAATTAACATTTTCCAGAATTGGACATAATTTTATTTTAGAAAGAAAAATTAATGTTCGAATTGGGATTTGAACCCCAGATATCTAACTCTGTACATTAATATGATACTGATTACACCATCTGAACTCTGATTGTTGATTTTATTATTTTTAGTTTGATCATCTTACCTCAACATTAATATTGAGGTAAGATGATCAGACCAAACATAATATAATTAAAATAACCTCAAAATATCACTTCCTAAAATTAAATATTATCTGATTGTTGATGTTTATATCGAAGTTTGGATGGTGTAATTATACTAACGTACAGAATTAAAGATCCAGGGTTCAAATCGGACCAAACGTTAATTTTTCTTTCTAAAATAAAAGTTAAAATTTACGTACTGACTTCACCAATTTTGTAACATACGATATCAATATAATTTGAATTTATTAAAATATGACATTTCTCTCTTACTTTAAGAAAGGAGAAAAGAATACAGGTATTTCAGAATTAAGCTCTTAGGAAACTAAAATGAAAATTTATAAGAGCATAATACAGAATATTTTGTCATATGGAAGTGAAACTTGGTCTTTGACGGAATTACAAAAGAACAAAATTAGAACAGTGGAATTTGATTATTTTAGAAGATGCCTCCAAAAAACAAGACAGGATAAAACAAGAAATGAATTACTTTGGAGAGAAATGAATGTCATCACATCTGTTGTTAAGAGAATTGGAAATCAAATGCTTAAATGGTATGGCCATGTACAAAGAATGGAAAATGAAAGATGGCCAAAAAATATATACAAATGGTCACCCCCTGGAAGAAATAAACATGGCAGATCAAGATGGAAATGGAAAACCTACGTCAGAACTATAATGGATGATAGGAATTTGGAAGAGGGAGATTGGAATGATAGAGATAAATTGAAACTGAAGACGGCAAACCTATAAGTGGGGGAAAGCCGAAGAAGAAGGAAAATTTTTCATACTAAAGAGAGGCAACTGACAGGTGAATGGAGAAAACTACTTAACCTGGAGCTACATGATCTTTACGGAAAACTTGATGTAGTAAGAACAATTAGACTGCAATTGGAAACACATGTGGCACTAATGGGGAATGAAAGAGAGGTATGGATAATTCTTGTAGGAAAACCAGAAGGAAAGCATTTAGTAGTATGTTAAGAATGGGGGGGGGAGAATAACATTAACCATGATTTGAGGTAAGTGAATTACACAAGAAATTATTGGAAAATATTAGCTTAGGATAGAGATATAAGGAGAGCATTATACTATGCAGTCAAGAAACATCAGATAGTGCCTATATGTTAATTATAATATTTCTTTAGAAGTACAATCATTATTTTAATTAAAATTACAGTGGGAGGAAACACTATGAGGTATTTACATTAATAAATGAGTTGGAGAAAATGTTTTAACATCTCACCTCACAAAGTTGCATGTCTTCGCGATACCAGTTTCAAAAGTATAGTATTATTTCTATCTTCATGGAAAACTACTTTTGAAACCGCTATCATGAAGACACGCAACTTTGTGAGGTGAGATGTTAAAACATTTTCTCCAACTCATTTATTTAATACAATAATTATGTTGGTAATACTGCATATTTAGTTTCCTCCACAGGAAATAACATTTTTTTTACATAAAATTAATGTAAATTAATATAGTTTTGGAACCATTACCCAAGAAAATAATCTGTAATACAGAATCTTTCCAGCTGTGAGAAATGGGCTTCTTGCAACAGAAGGACGATTATTATTTGCAGCAATTTGTCCAGACACTCTTCTCAACATATCTGTTGTAATGATTGGATAATGCACGTAACATGCAACTTTACTATTTCCAATCATTTTAAAAAGCGGCATTGTAAATGCATATCCCATTGTGTCTATGTAAAGATCTGCAAGAGAAAGTATATCTTATGAAATAATACAATTAACATAATAGTACAATGAATAATTACTGAAAATTTTTGTGGTGCTGAAAATATAAAAATAATGTAACAAACTATGTTTAATAGAATAAAAATATGAATCAGAAACATTATAATCTTAAAAAATATGATCCTCTCATCTGAACATCTTTCAGATCCTTATTCTCAACCAATTTTTAACAGCTTGAAATGAGTTGTTGCATAATTCAGTTTAATTTATTTAATATATGTAGGAAATAACACTATGAAGTTTGATGATCTTGAAGAAGATTTTCGGGCTGTATGCCATGGTCGTGAGGCTTGTAGTTCACCGACGTTTCACCAGAGACTGCGTCTGGCATCCTCAAGACAACCCTTGAGGATGCCAGATGCAGTCTCTGGCAAAACATCGGGGAACTGCAAGCCTCACGACCACGGCCTACAGCCCAAAAATCTTCTTCAAGATCATCATAGCAACTCCGGCCGTGAAAGTCTACGTGAATACACTATGAGGTTTCTTTTAATTATTAATGAGTTGGTTATTTTGACTCACTTCATATTTCTTGATTTTTATGCAGACAAGGTTTTTGTCGCTTTTGTGTGACATTGTCGATGCATTCCAACATCATGGAATGCATCAACAATGTCGCACAAAAGCAACGAAACCTGGTCTACATAAAAATCAAGAAATATGAGGCGAGTCAAAATAACCAACTCATTAATCATTCAGTTTAATGTTTAGTTTTTCCTAAACTGACAGTCAACTGTCTTTTTTTGATTTGGATACTTCTGTGTTCAAAAAAACTCCTTTATATGTGTGTAAGATGTAAGAAATATCTAATTTCTAACCTGGAATAAATCCATTGAGTGCTTCAATGCCAAGAATTATGGATCCCAGACTCTGTCCTAGAATAGTGAAATAAGGATACATTGAAGCTTCAATCCATCTTCGTTTCCGAAGGTAAACAAATTGAACAGGTTCCTTTAGTGAAATATTCAGTTTTTGTTCTGCATGTCTTACAATTTCTTCTGGTGAAGCCTCCAAATCTCCCGTGTAAACTACTATTTTTGACTGTGGATATCTGTAGAAAATTAAATATAATATTAAATATTTTTTTACATTATCATATATTTGATAATCAAAGAAAGTGTTAAAAATATTGAGGCCAGTTATAATAAATAATAGTTTAAAAAAAATAAATAATAGTTTTAAAAAACTAAAACAACACGCTTTATTAGAAAACCATTCTAAAAAATGAAAAATAATTTTGATTTCCAACACGCTTGGGATAAAATTAATGTGGTCAACAAAAAAATAATCTCCAACACATTTAGAATAAAACTAGAGTTATCTAAAAAAAAAAAATTTACCATCAAAAGTGTGGGGTGCTCTATATCAATTAATATATTTGATAATAAACGGATATTGGTAAAAGTAAAGTCTCTAACAAGAAAATGTAAAAACCATAAAAAGCACCCCACGCTTTTGTTGGTAGCTCTCTTGCTTTGCTTTCTAAAAGAGCTTGGAGAATCAGGCAAGCGGGACCCCCCGAAGAGGATGGAACTTAGTTTTGGCCTCCCACCATTAAGGTGCAAGAGAACCTTGACAGGGAAAACCTCACGAAGGTGTCCACCCAGCTATTGCAGGCCCACCGCCCTTGGTGTCACAATAACTACCTTTGCTCATAGGTAGTGCAGCCAAGGACTCACAAAGTGCAACCTTACAAAGGGAAACCCGTTAGCACAAGATGTTCTCAAGTCTATGTGCATTTATTGTAAGTCCCTCCAGTCATAATATTTTAGGTGGGTGTAGACAGGACCACCTACTTAAATGAGGACCTATAGTCGAGGAATAATTCCCTGGATATGCACTCTGCTAAGCTGGTAGTGCATCCCTTACCAGAATTAGAGGAGTCTAGGAGTGAAAAAAGAGAGCATGGATCGCTTGGTTTAGGTTGGGGGCATGGAAATTTAAAAAAAATTATTGACAATTATGCCATACAATTATGTCCAATGCGTGGGAGGTCTGAAGATAAAATACGTATTTAATTGTGTCTTTCCAGAACAGGATCTCTTGACATTGCTCTTTTGAAATGTCCTCGCTATCCCCAGATTTAATCGCATATGATTTCTTTTTATGGGGTTACATTTGCATACTTCCTCTACCAAACTACATGAACTTCAAATGAGGATTGACGAAGCAGCAGCTACATGTTGTTCAGAGTGTGGTAAGAAATGGATTACTGCATTGACGTCGCATGCATTACACATGGTGTCCAGAACAAGGCACAGTAATGCAATGCCTAAAAAAACCTTGATATCCAGTGCATTATATGAGCATCAATAGTTAGCTTAGTTATGACAGTTTGAAAGTATCATCATCATCATAGTACATTCACGAATTTAGGCCATTTGTTGACCTGTTTTGGCCTCAAGAGAAACACCATCCAGAAGTCTTTTGAGTGGACGTCCTGGTCTTCTTCTTCCTGCAGGTTGATATCTTAACATTTGTTTGGGTATTCTGTGATCTTCCATTCGATGAACATGTTGCATCCATCTTGACTAATAATCAGAAATTTTGTTTTCTAAAGATTCCATGTGTAATTCTTCTAAGATGTCTTCATTTTTTTTTGTGATCTAGTAGTGTGTATCTTGCAGTCCTCCGAAGATATCTCATTTCAGCAGATCTAAGTCTCTGTATATCCTTCTGTTTCAACGTCCATACTTCGCTACCATACAAAAGAGTTGGAAGAGCCAGTGTTTTATACACTTTCAGTTTGAAAGTAAATTTACCAAAATGTGACTTTCTTTAGAGATACTGTGCATATTACAGATTACCTGGTTTGCACTGCCTTTATTGCACACCATAGGACTTTTTCACCTCCTCCTCCTGCATTACAGTATGGGTGAAAAAATCCAACAGAAAATTTGCCATCCTTAGATGCAGCTTCTTTCTTCTTTTTATAATACTGAAAAAAAAATTACAACCAATTATATTTAAGAGAGCACAAAAGAAAATTCTCTTGTAGGAAGTGCTTTTGTGTTTATTTTACCAGTGGATCAGCATACTAAACATATCTAATGGTTTATTTTAGGAAGTAGTATTCTGAGATTCTTTTTAATCATGTTTTTTTGAGGCTGGGAAACATGTTACCTCAAATTAATGTCTTTTTAATCAATATGATGAAAGTTAAAAAATTAAATTGTACCTGTTGGTAGGTGCCATCGTCCTCAACTTTGTTAAAATATTGTATATAAAGTTAACTGGAGAGCTTTCGGAAGTCATCTTCCATCCTCTGCAGGTTCAGCTTTTGCTACTTCTTGTTGTTGTGTACGGTGATGTATACTCCAACTGTTTGTAGCAGCAACTCACTTGTTCTTGACGATGTCGTATAATGGATTTGACTGGGGTGCGTTCTCATTAAGAAGTGAGTTGTTGTTTGTTTCTTTTATAATTTCAATATTTGAAGACATCAAAATTATAAAAGAAACAAAGAACACCTCACTTCTTATATTTAATTAATGTTGGGAAGTAAACATTATGAGGTATAATCATTAAAATTCATCGGAGAACATACTGTTTAAACAACTCACCTCATAGGATTTATGCTTCCATGAAATCGTGATTTCAAACATAATCATGTTCATCGTCAGCCATAACTCCGACTGATGAAATTCTTCGGCCGTCAACTATTCTATTGTCGCCATCTTCAGTGGAAATTCGGACAAAAGAACACTTCAGAAATATTAAAAATTGTGAAATTGAAAAATCTGCAATTGCTGCACATAGTTTATTAGAACATCATAAAATTGGAAGAGAAGCTAAACTTTTAAAACAAGTAGAGAAACCTTTGGAATTTACAGTTTGGGAAAAAATGTACATTCAGAAAAACAAAAATAGATCAATGAATTTTGATATCCCTAACGAAATTACATTGATTTCGAAGTTCATAAATTCAACCATAGTTGGCAGCACTGAAGATGGCGACAATAGAATAGTTGACGGCCGAAGAATTTCATCAGTCGGAGTTATGGCTGATGATGAACATGATTATGTTTGAAATCACGATTTCATGGAAGCATGAATCCTATGAGGTGAGTTGTTTAAACAATATGTTCTCCGATGAATTTTACCTCACTTCTTAATGAGAACGCACCCCAGTCAAACCCATTATACGACATCGTCAAGAACAAGTCAGTTGCTGCTACAGTCAAACCCATTATACGACATCGTCAAGAATAACTCAGTTGCTGCTACAAGTTGAAGTATACATCATCGTACACAACAAGTAGCAGAAGCTCAACCTGCAGAAGATGGAAGATAACTTCCGAAAGCGCTCCAGTTAATTTTATATACAATATTTTAACAAAGTTGAGGATGACGGCACCTACCAACAGGTACAATTTAATTTTTTAACTTAACTTCATATGACTTCACCTCAACGGAATTTGATATGAATTTTACTAGCATTGACTTTTTTGAGACTGGGAAACATTTTACCTCAAATTAATGTCTGGGCAAGCTGAAGATGATATAGAAGATTATATCAAAATATGTTCGAGGATAAATCAACATTAATTTGAGGTAAGATGTTTCCCAGTCTCAAAAAAAAAATTGATACTTAACACAGTTTTAATTTAGAAAGAAAAATTAAAATTTGGACCAGGATTCGAACCCCATATCTCTGACTCTATGTGTCAGTGCAATACCAATTATGTCATCTGAACCCCGATACAAATGTCAACAATTCTTTCCACTTACATAATACTCTTTCATCAGAAGACCGGTAGCCAACACTATCATCAATGCCATCTAACGACTTCTATTCAAAGTATTTTTTATTGAGAATTTATACATTACTTCTTATGCGGTAAAGCTTCATATTTAAATGTTATATTTTAAATTAATATTAATTTTTCTTTCTAAATTAGAACTATGTCCAATTTTGGAAAAAGTTAATTTAAAATGTACTGCTCGGGACCCAGCTCCATGTCTCTGAAAGGAATTTGCAGTCTCAGCTGTTACTACTATGAGACGCAGAGAAGTGTACCTCCTCCCACTCCCCGCAAACACACAGAGCTTGGACTCCAGCTGTAACATCTAAATACTTAACATAGTTTGCACCACTATACAAACTCCTCATTATTGGAGTACAATAGTCATTTAAACCATTTATGACAACAATATTTTTTGATTTCCACAACATATTTATAAAAATTTGTAGTGAAGATGTTTAAATCTGTACTATGGATCCCCTGAAGTAGACTTGCCCAGAGATCCGAATGAAGGACCAGTTTATCTCCATGGAATTTTACTCCAGTGGAACCTAGGCTGTTGAGATTATATTTTACAGTGGAAGATTGTCATTCTTTTGACCAAAGTATCTCTTTTAGCCTGGCTCATCACGTTCGGCATGAGTGACCACTTGATTGCATGCTACGGCCTATGTACGAAGGTGAATCAAATATAAACTGGAATTATTGTTTACAATTTTATTGAATTAACAAAAAAATACAAAACCACCACCTCATTTTTCTACATAGTCTCCTGCATTCCCAACACACTTTTGCCATCGAGTTGGCAACTTTTTGATGCCGTCCTTGAAGAATGAGGGATGACGTGTAGTCAGCCAGTTGCGCATGAACTCCTCTACCGCTGCATTGTCACCAAACTGCCTTTCTCCCAGGTCTTCTTTCAGTGGCCCAAACAAATGGTAGTCACAGGGTGACAAATCTGGACTGTAAGGAGGATGTTCCAGAGGTGTCCAATGCATTTTCTTCAGTTTTTCTTGTGTCAACCGAGCAGTGTGTGGCCTTGCATTGTCATGCAGCACAATCACATTTTGGATCGGTTTCCGGCCGCGCTTGTTGCGATATGCTGCTTTTGTCTAGTCCAAAAGCCGGCACTAGTACCCTGCATTCACTGTTCGTCGTTCATGAAGGGAATCCACTAGCAAAACTCCTTCAGAGTCCCAAAAAACAGTCGCAAGGACCTTTCCAGCAGAATGACGTGTTTTGGTCTTAACTGGTCCAGCCGCACCTCGCTCTCGCCACTCCATGCTGGAACGTTTTGACTCTGGGGTGTAATGATGAACCCAAGTTTCATCAGAGGTCACAATGTGATTCAGAAAATCATCTCCTTCCTCCTCATAGCGACTCAGATGCCTCTGAGACACTTCCTGGCGCAAATTTTTTTGTTCCTGGCTGAGGAGCTGAGGAACCCACCTGGCAGACAATTTTCGGAATTTGAGTTCATCACTGATGATGGCTTGAACACTTCCGAAGCTTATTCCAACATTTGAAGCAATTTCAGAAATTGTTACGCGCTGATCCTCCTCAATAAGGTCCCGTACAGCACAAATGTTGTCTGCAGTGATGCTTGTTCATTGCCATCTTTGGTGGGGCTCATTTTCCACTGAATCCCGGCCCGCTAAAATTTTTTTGTGCCAATCATACACCTGTGTCTTCGAAAGGGTTGCTTCCCCGAATTGCACATGGAGCCTTCTCAACATTTCAGAAGGTTTAGCGCCTTCTTTCGCCAAAAACTTAATAATAATGCGTTGCGCAACAGACGTGTGTACCTCTTGCTCGCTCATGGCGTACTGAAGCAAGCGGCCACTCTTCGGAGTGCGACACATCAAGATCCCTACTCCAGACACCCCCACCAACTTCCCCTCCAAACCGCAACCTTTGCAGTTCGCTACCAGAGCCTCCAGATACAAATTCCGGTTTATATTTGATCCACCCTCATAACTTGGCCAAATAAGCCCCTCCATCACAAACAAGATAATGATACCATCAAAATAGTCTTATAGTGAATGGCATATTTTATAGTTAATGAGCTAATAATAATAGAAAACATGCGCACTGTTGCTGCTCTTACAGTCTTTGTCTCCTCCTATCTACATATATATATACACACATATATATATATATATATATATATATATATATATATATATATATATATATATATATTTATTTCTGCCTTAAATTATGTATATAAAAGTAAATTGATTAAAAATGAATACAATACTCATATTAAGGTAATGGAATTTTATTAAAGCAACTGAAAATATGTTTCCTTTAAACTCTATAGAGACGAAAGTATTGATATAGTAATAAATGCGCACTAATGTGCATACAAAAAATATTGATATACCTACATATTTTGTATAGAGAATAATATTGTGTCTTCAGAGGACAGAGAACGATGGAGAACTTTAATTAAGGGAAATTTGTGAATGCTTATTGCAAACTGATAGTCTATAAGTCCGTAGTCATTTATATATATATATTTTTTAAATGCATGTTAATTACTAAGATTGGTCGGAGAAAACCCTCAATGGTGAGCAAAATTCTCAAAATGAATGAATGAATAATACTGACTTTATTAAATAGATGAGTCATTATTTCTGTCACTGTACAGGGTGAACATAAAGTCCCTATTCATTTTAGCGAAAATGCAAATATATCTTGTATTTGTTTTGGGTATTAAAAATGTTCACTATTGAAGAGAGAATTGCCATGGTCCGTGCTTGTCTGTGAGGACTAAGGTATGATGACGTAATAGCTGATTTCATACAAAGATTTAGGAAATCTGGTCCCACAAATGTGAGCATACATCAACTTGTCAACAAATTTAATTGCATAATAAGTTTTTATGATTAAGCTTGTTCAGATAGGTCAACTGTACCTGAAGACACCATACAATGGATTCATGAAGCTATTGAACGAAGCCCCCATGCAATTTTACCACTTTATGTTGCACAAATGTGCATATTGTTTATATTTGAATTTATGTAGGTGATACCGTGACATAGAAACCCTGAAAAACGGCTCAACTGCACTTCTACTAGCGCGTGATTTTTCAGTTATATTGTTGTAAACTATAGCTCTTCTTATGTATTTACTAACATTATTTAATATTTTAAACTTTTTCAAACAATTTTTATTACATTATTAGACAATTTTGATTATGTAAATGTGCAAATCACAATATTATGACACTGTTAGACAATATTGTGATGCTAACTGCTATTTTATCCACAGAGTATATTACTTAGTCTATGATTTTTCTAACGAAGTTTTGGGTTATCGCTGGTTGGAAAGCGTTAGGGAGTGATAAGTAAGTGTACACCCATTTTTAATAAACGTTTGGTAATTTTAATATTATTAATATATTTTTGAACATAGATTTGAGGATTTATTGCAAATATTGGTCATTTAAATTTCATAGCAACGGATAGTAATCGAGGATGATAATCAATATGTGGTTCAATTGTGGGTTATCGCTGGCTCTATAAACTCTGGCGCATGCGCACTGTTGTTCTACAGGACTTAGAAAATATTTCACACTAGTTTAAGTGCAGTTTTTCCCTGAAAAACTTCCGACTTTCAATGCACGAAAGAAAAATGACTAGAATATGGTGATGCAACTATTTCACAATACTTCATCACTTGCATTCCTTAGGAAATGTAATAGGTAGGTACGCAACCAAATATTTAATGATGACTGCAAGAAGTTCGAATGTCCTCTGGAAAAGCTAATTGACAGCTTGGTTCCTATTGGCTGAAGTAGGAGATGGAAGAGTTTAAAAAATGAATATTTTTAAACTGTCAGAAGTTGCTGCTTTCATTACATGAACTATAGTTTCTAGATAATTACAACTTATCATTCCACATAGCATAGCACATATCCCACAGTGATTAAAAATTTAATTCTAATCTTATTCAAATCTATAAACAGGAAAATGTTTACTTACATTTCTAGCAAGTATAAGAAAA
Source organism: Diploptera punctata (assembly GCA_030220185.1). Lineage (NCBI taxonomy): Eukaryota > Metazoa > Arthropoda > Insecta > Blattodea > Blaberidae > Diploptera > Diploptera punctata. The sequence continues at coordinate 949,150 of JASPKZ010004939.1, read as the reverse complement.
GCTGGCAAGGCTAATGTTAAAAGCAAAATAACAACTCCAAGTGGAAAAATCAGTTTCAACAACATTGATCTGAAAATTAAAAAAAAATAAATAAATGCTATTTTAATAAAATAGTTGAGGTTATATGGGCTAGATACACAAAACACTTACGTCCAGCAACACAAATACATAGCATGAACATAAAATAAAAACCTTCCTTATTTTTTCTCCACGTAGCACTTCCACACCGTTTCACACGCAGTTGTAACCATAGAGTATTTAACTGATGTAACTCTATATAAGAGGAACACAATCGTTCATTTGGTTAAACGTGGACATATACAGAATCAGCTGTTTTCACTACTCAAATCGGTTCTCTATCGTTCTCTATGACTCAAATGTGGAAAACAGTGGTTACCAACATTCAAATTTTTAAATTCTTAAACACGGTTACAAACATAATTGATTCTGATCATATAATGTGTTGTATTGAGATAAACTCGACGTTTTGTACGTATAGGCATATTCAAATTAAGCTTACGAACATTTGAAGGTTATCGTTCTTTAAAATTATTCCTTTATGTATAAAATATGCGCAATTATCGTAATTTTTTGTTTTCATATTGGTCATTCTTATCTAGGGTAATAGGTTTGAATCATATGTCAAAATTTCGTGTGGGCGTAATCTTAAATAATTTATTAGAACTACTATGAATTTACTTCAGAGATTATAAGCACAATAACATGATCAGCACTTTATACAGATTTTATAGGAGAAATCAAGAATGAATTCTTCCACTTCGAAGTTGCATTGCTGTTCAAATGCAAAGGCAAGTTTTAAAGACATTTATTTTTCCTTTTAATATTATTGAATTAAAAGTGTATTAATACATTATGTCAAAAGTGAATATAAGGTTAAGATTGCTTCATGTTATTATATAGTTTGAATATGTGTTTGTTTAAAAAAAAATATGCATTTTGTTTGTATTACAAGTGCTACATATCTATAAGTAAACACTTCATAAACTTTAAAGCCAATAACCATATGTAGGTCAGATTAGTTTGTTTACAGTGAGCTAATCAGACTATATTACATATTAGGGATAATTTCTTGTTACTATTATTTTTATATACAATATTCCACTTGAAGGGAGACGTAGGACTAATGCATGGTTTCATATTTTTTAATCATATCTTCCATAATATTGCAGGTATTTTTTGATACATGCATACAATGTTACATGAATGTTTTCAGATTTTTGAACAATTATTTTTTTAATTGTAAAATTTTTTGAAAAAAAAATGTTTTTCCTTCTCTATGTACCTTTTTCTGTATTTGGATTGGTTTGAAATTTATACTGTCTTTCAAGAGAATTGATTAGGTGTTTGCTGCAAGCATTTTTGTTTTTGTTTCTTCCTTGTCATTTTACAATTTTTTAAATTTCTGTGATAAAAAAGTATGCCTCGACAATCTACTTTTTCTACTGAAAAATAAAAGTAGTAACTGTCCATATTAAATTCTGTTGCAGTGAAATGTGTATTTACTTACTCTGAACTAGTGTACCAAGTTTCATGCAGTTATCTCAACAGTTTCTGAGAAGAAGGTACATAAAGGTGAAAAATATAAGTTTTGGAAAACTAAGCTCAAAGTTTTAGTCATTATTTTAGTTACCTTATCTGTCAAATATCTAAAATTGTCCATAACCATATTCTTTAGCCTCCTCCTCATCTTCTGTTTGTTTCCCCTTCACTCTTTTCTGGCTTCCTGACAGAGTTTTTTCATCAATTCCTTAGCACTACATTGATTACACTGGGCAACAATGATTTCATTGCATGGAACTTCTGAACATTTCTAGGGTGAAACTTACCCACAGAATCCAGATTTGAACTCAGAAAATCCTGTCACATCACATTTCCTCAGAAATTATAGTTAACAAATTTCCATTGTGTGTAATTTTCTGAAAAACCTTGATTCACAATACCAGCAAATTTATGTTTATGTTTAAGTTTAATTTTGTTTCTAGGGTGAAACTTACCCACAGAATCCAGATTTGAATTCAGAAAAATCCTATCACATCACATTTCCTCAGAAATCACAGTTATGACCCTACTCAATGGAGACTTTTTATTGATGCGTCAAAATGCAGTTTGAAGGGTGTCCTCCTAAATAATGGGAATTTATATGCTTCACTTCCAGTTGGTTACTCAGTGATTCATAAAGAGTCTTATGAAAATCAGGAACTACTGTTGACCAAGACAGGTCTTTCACTGCAATCATAGCATTTTCATGCTATGCTTTGCAGCTTTACTAGGTGTGGTAGCTTCCCGTTGCTTTCCACGCCGGTGAAGGATGATGATGATGGCCATATGATTTTGGGGACCGTTTGGGCCTTAAAGTTTTCCTGACATTTGTCTTACAGGTGAGGAAAAACCCCAATAAAAACCTCACCCAGAAAAACTGCCCCAACCGGGGATCGAACCCGTTCTCGCTGCGTGATAAGGCAGCACGCTACCTCGAGACCACAGCGGTGGACTAGACAAAATATGATGAACATAAATGGCAAGTGTGTGGAGATTTCAAAGTTATCTCACTCTTGTTAGGTCAACAGTTAAGTTATATAAAATATCCATGTTTTATTTGCAAATGGGACAGTCGGGCAAAGGCACAACATTGGATTAAGAAGGAATGGCCCCAAAGACAATGGAATATTAGTTCAAAAAACATTAAGAAGAAGAGTCTTATTGAGGCATATGATGGTCTCTTACCTCCTCTCCATATAAGTTAAGACTCATGAAACAATTTGTCAAGGCCTTGGACAAGGAAGGGTTGCTTGTTGTACATTAGTGAAAATTTCCCAGGTTTAAGCAATGCAAAAATGAAAGAAGGTATATTACAGGCCTGGATAACAGGAATATATTAAACAGTACCAACTAAATTGGAAAAACCATCTAGAAAGAATGAGTTCAAATCGGATCCCCAAAGCTGTTTATAATTATATACCAAGAGGACGAAGATCACTGGGCCGTCCTATAAAACGCTGGATGGAAAATTTTCTATAGGATCGTAACAGGCCTTGGCCTAATACTTGGAAGGAAGAAGAAGAAGAAGAAGGTAACAGGAAGCTGCTTCGTGATGATACTTTTGAAAGTAAAATGAATTTGAAAGAGTTGTTAGCGTGGCAATCATTCCGAGATGTTGTTACAAAGTTTCTAGGTAATATAAAAGGACTTAGATTACAAAATCTTGGTAAACAAAATGAATGCATTCAAGGAACTTGGATGTTACATGAGTCTCAAGGTCCACATGCTACATTCTCACTTGGACTACTTTCCCGAGAATCTTGGGGACTACAGTGAAGAACATGGGAAGAGATTCCACCCTGATCTCAAGGAATTAGAAACAAGATATCGGTACCAAGACAGGTGGAGCACCACAATGCTCGCCGACTACTGTTGGATTACGAAGAGGGAAACTCCTAGGAAGCCAACAAGAAAAAGCTTCACATGCAAAAAAAAACAAGATCGCATTGAATACTGAAGATTAACTGTACTCTTTATCACTATATATTAAGTTGACAATTAGATTGACAATATTGTAATATTTAGTCATTTCTAACAGTGACGGCATTATCATTAAAATTCATTGGAGAACATTTTGTTTAAACAACCCTGAGTTATGGTTGCGGATGAACACAACTGTGTTTGAAACCGCGGTATCATGAAAGCATGAATCCTATGAGGTGAGGTGTTTAAACAAAATGTTTTCCAATGAATTTTAATGATTATACCCCATAATTAAGTTATGTAGATAGGAAATAACACTATGAGGTTTTTTAATATTGTTTATTTTTTATTATTTCACTCACCTCATACTTCATAATTCATAGCAGACCCAGGGTTTCTTCACATCATTTGTGACATTCTCAATGCTGTGTCACGTTCACAACTGACGTCCAACGGCCTTCTATCCTGCAGTCTGCAGGATAGAAGGCCGTTGGACGTCAGTTGTGAACATGACACAGCATTGAGAATGTCACAAATGATGTGAAGAAACCCTGGGTCTGCTATGAATTATGAAGTATGAGGTGAGTGAAATAATGAAAAATAAACAATACCTCATAATGTTTACTTCCCAACATTAATATAATATAACTGCATTATCATTTTACTTAAAACATCATAAAATAAGTTTGTCTTAAAATCACTGCATTTGTGCATAGTGTTACACTAATCTCTGTTTTTAAAAAAAAAATCCTGACATGATACAAGGAAACCATTTGCAGATTTGGTTTCAGCACACCTGAAATATATTAGGGCACATCTCAAAGTTTGTGCAATGTTCTGAAAGTGAAAATTTGTTGAGCAGTGTTATCAAGGTCATGGAAAATTTTCTTTACAAAGACTCCAGGATCAGGCCTAGGTTTTGGATGATCTTTGCTCTCCCTTTGTTGCCAGTATTAAAAATGACAACTGCATCATATGTGCGAAGTTCAACAACAAACTTAGTTTTTGGGCATCATTTCCAAATTAGGTTATTGAAACTTTCATTGGCGTTCTGGGTGCCACCATGAAGACACTTTTTTTTTAGCAAATCAGAATTAGCTAAAAACTGGAATGTTGGTTTGATTGCAGACATTATAGGTCCAGGGAGACTGTTTTTGTGTATATATTCCTGATTACTAAATTGTGCTTTCTTGAAACCATACCACATATTTTCACCATCAGGACACAAACCGTGATGTTGTACTGCATCTGTTGATAGTTTGTGGAAATAGATTTCCCACACAGCACATTTCATATTTTCCAGACTACCAACATTTTCCCTTATGGCTTTGCCATAGTATGTTTAAAGGAGGTTATTTATTTCCTTCTTTGTCAGGTGATGAAGTCCTCCTATGAGTTTACCATCTTCTAACATTTTCCCCATCATTTCATTTTTGTATGTGTCCAATTTTTTCAATACTAGCATCAGAGCCATTTTAATATTTATGGACAAAGACTGAAGAAAATACAAAGAGAACAAATGCTAGATATTTCAATGAAATGTTTTAGTTAAAGGGGGCATGGCAGCCCATGAGCATCTGGAATTAAATTTTTAAAAACCACTTACAGGTGGAATTAAGCTCTAATAATTTGTGAGCATATTCTTAAAACGTCCACCGCTGTGGTCTCGAGGTAGCGTGCTGCCATGTCACACAGTGGGCCCGGGTTCGATTCCCGGTCAGGGCAGTTTTTCTGGGTGAGGTTTTTATCGGGATTTTTCCTCACCTGTAAGACAAATGTCAGGAAAACGTTAAGGCCCAAACGGTCCCCAAAATCATATGACCATCATCATCCTTATCATCATCATCATCATCATCCTTCACCGGTGTGGAAAGCAACGGGAAGCTACCACACCTTCAATTCCCTAGTAAAGCTTCAAGCATAGCATGAAAATGCTATGATTGCAGTGAAGGACCTGCCTTCAGGCAGAATTACTATGGATGGATTCTTAAAACATCACACTACACTCTAATTCAACTCAGGAAGTTACTATAGACCTTACAGGCTAAGCCAGTGTCCCCCTACGTACAGGGGGTAGATGTTGCCAAACTCATAATAACGGTATTTGTTTGTTTAGGGAGGGGTTGAGGGGCAAGGTTAGCAGTACTTTTTCCAAATCTATGTACTATACATTTAAAAAACAGTTTTCTTTTACAGAATGCAGACTAGTTTTATAGTGAATGTGAGAGTCGACACTTTCACACAGGATAGTACAGGTCCGTTCGAGCTCAGTGACAAGTAGTAACTGTTTTTTTCTTTAAGAGGGGGTGACTTGGACAACTATAATTTACAACTCTGTACCTGCTGTGTTGCATATTTCAGTTTTATTTAAGGATTTCTCTCAAGAAAATACTGTTAAAATGGCAACCCAGTTCCCTATTCCAAACACACAGTAACTTCCTGGGTTGAATCTGACTGTATCAAATAACCATATTTTTAAAAATTGCTATTTTTTACTACTTCTGACCTACATCTACCCTAAAAATATTTTTATGAACAGTGAGAGGCTCTAGTTGAAGATTTGGTAAATACAATGCCTTTTTTTTTTTAAGTGCAGTGAGAAATTTTTCTAAGTCTCCAGCAGACACCACGCGCATGCGCCAACAGGGTTTTATTTTCAAATTATGTCCCACCATTTTCAATAAATTTTACATTTTTTACACCTACACAGACTTGGCTTAACAGATTAACCTAAATGCCCTTTTTGCAATTTAAATGAAGATATGGAAAGAAACCATCTCCTCCGTTGTCCAGCTTTTGTAGAAGAAACCAGCCTTTCTGCTAAATATTGGAGTGCAAGAGAGCGAATGATTTCATTATCAAGTGCTCGACATTAGATACCAACCAACCAACATTTTTTAATGGAAACTTTATCCCACTGTTTGTACTCCCTATTTGTAAAATTATACAGATGAACCCTTCTTCACTAGCCTGATTATGGGTCGAATGTTTGAACGCATTAGACAGTAAAAGGCGTTCTCTGCTGATAAAGTTTTATTCAAACACATTTTTCTTACTCAGAAATCTATTCACGCGGATAATTGTAAAGCTACCTGACAAGGTACCTTAAGATCGTAGCTCAAGATATAAACTTATGTGAAAATCCCGAAGGGAACCGATGGTAACCGATGTAGTTTGAAACTTATCCAAGATGTCGGACCTTGAAGACTTCGATCATGTTTTCGGTATACGCGGAGAAGAGGAATTTGATAGAGTCTACAAAAGAATTCAACTGGAAGAACAGGAGAATCGGCATAATATTGCAAGTCGCAGACGTGTTTGTATACGGTATTATTTGCGGGATGCAAGCATAAATGCATTCCTCTATAGCAGACGAAAATAACGGAAGTGGTTTTATCGCTGAGAATTCTGGGTAATTCGTTGCCAATATTACGAAAACGTCAACATTCATGCATGACCGGTTAAGGCGACCGTTAATTCGATCTCAGCTCACCAGTGATTGGAAGTAATTTGAGTAGAGAGTAATGTATTTGCATACGACCCTATATCTTCTTCCTTTCATGTGATAGACCTAGTGGTCTGTTACGGTCTCAATCCAACGTTTGTAGGGTCTGCCCAAAGGTCTCTTGCCTGGTGGCTGGTAATTTAAGATCTGACGTGGTATTCTTGTTCTGCTCATTCTTCGTACGTGAGATTTCCAGTTGTTTCTGTATTTTTGTACATATTCCATGACTGATTCTGTTTGTAATTCTTTGAGAATCTCAGAATTCCTTTTATGGTCTGTCCTTGAATAGCCCGCAGTACATCTCATAAATTTTATTTCTGCCGCAGTTAGTCTTTGTTCATCTACACTGCGAATTGTCCAGGCCTCACTGCCGTGTAACATAATATGGGTCTGGCCAGTATTTATATAATAATGAGAAAGGTACACAATTGTGCACTCTGATCATATAAATTGCTAAAATTGCATTATTATGATGGATTTTAGACATCTTGCTAGAAAACTGACATAAGTACACTGCAGTCTTTTGTAATACAATATGAAAGCTGGGAACCAGCTCTAATTACACAATTGTAGTTTTTTCTCTGATAACATTGTATTCACAAAGATATCATAGTAGGCCCCACTTTTTGTATCTGATAATCTTAATGTTTGAGAGCAATACACTTCACACTTTTACTCAATAGACATCAGACAAATCAACAGCATATGAACGACCATGCATTAAAACTGACAAGACCTTCATAGAATCCTACATAACAAATGAGGTACGTGAGGCACTGAATAACTCACTCACTCACGGGTGCTATCAAAACTGTAGATTTATGACCACATAAAAAAATAAGCTATGTCCCGCGCCGTAGCCGAATGGTTAAGGCAGATAGCCTTGGCGCAGAGCTACGGGACTTGCGCTGGTTCGAGTCGCCATGGGGGAAGAAATTTTCTCATGGTATTTCGGCCAGTATGGGACCGGTGCCCACCGAGCATCGTGATGCATTTGGGTAGCTACAATAAGTAGCGGCTCCAGGTTGAGAAAACCAGCTATAACGGCTGGGGGACTCGACATGATGACCACATGTCACCCCTATACTGGCTAATTATCATCTACCTCTGTGATTGACACATGTGGATGTGAGGGCAGCAGCCGGCTGATAGGCTAAGGGCCTTGTAGGCCTGTCGTGTCAGGAGAGAAAAAATAAGCTATCCATACATCCCTAACCCGAGATAATATTTTCCAATCAACCTCTGTATAATTAGCTTTCCTAAAATTTTGGTTAATATTATTCTCCCACCTCGTTCTTGGCCTGCCTACTGAGTACTTTCCCTCTGGTTTTCCTATAAGGAGTTTCCATGCCCCTCTTTCTTTCCCCATTCATGCCACATGTCCTTCCCATCGCAGTCTATGAGACTTAACTCCTCTTACTACATTTGTTTCCATAAAGTTCTTCTCGATTTGCCTGACTATTCATCTTTCTTTGGTCCAAAAATTTTCCTAAGAACTTTATTCTCAAATACTCTTAACCTTTTCTCAAGTTGCCAGTCCTTGCTTTCAGTCTAAAAGTTTGCAATTTTGTATGCATTTTTTTATGTATATTGTATTGTTATCTATCTCAGCATATTTTTGTAAAAAAATTCTTTGCAGCTTAATTTTTAAGTCATGTTTCCCAGATTCTATTAAATTGTTTGTTTATGTGTGAGGTACATGCATTTAAGGATGTAGCAATCCATTCCACTGGTAAGAGTATAGTTTTTTAAAAATGCTATAGGAAGTAACATTAAGAGGTTTGTTTAATAATTAAAACATTTTGTCTCTTCATTCCTACCTCTTATAGTTGTTTTTTATCGAACATGTGTTTCAGGGCTTCTTAGCCCCATCGTCAGCGATTACAGACTGAATTTTCTCCATGTTGTCAGCCCTGATTCTTGATTCCTGCTCTCTCTGCCTCTGGTCCAATGAATTTAGTAATAAGGTTCCATTCTGCGGGAATTTCAAAGTTCATAATTCTTTCCTTGTGTAGTTACTAAAGAGTAGCATAAATAAAATACCTGATACAAATTAAAGAACATGGTATATTTACTGAAAAGGTGTGTTTTTTTTCAGGATTGGACAAATGTGTTTTGAATGAAAATCCTGGTGGGTAGAAAGATTGTGTGTTTCTGTAGTTGAGGATCGTTAAAGAGTTCAGTAACATGGCATCAAGCACAGCAGTTCTGTCAGTACAAGGAATGACTTGTACGTCATGCACAACAACTATAGAGTCTAACATTAGTCAACTTGAAGGGGTTGAGAAACTTGCAGTCTCTCTTGAGAAGGGTGAAGTCTACATAACTTTTCAACAACAATCTAGAATTTCACCATGGATGATAGCAGAAAAAATATCGGACATGGGTTTTGAAGCATCTGTAAAACATTCAAGTGAATCTCAAGACATGGTACTATATTTTAAAGGTAATTGTTTTCAACTACCTATGTGTCGGCTGCGGTGGACTAGTGGTTATGCTCCTTGCCTCTGGTCCCGAGGGTCACAGGTTCAAACCTGGCCGGGGTCAATGGATTTTTTTAGGACGGAAAAATCCAAGGAGCAAGTCCTCCGGGAGGGACTTTAAGCCCTGGGTCCTGAGTCTGAAGATTTTCAGGCTCGTAAAAAATCCTTAAGCCTGAATGAAAAGGCCTCGAAGCAAAATTTACCGAATTTTCCCGTCCTAGTACTACCTTGGATTCCTAGATGTCAGTATGAGGCGGAATGCTGACCACTGACCACTCAAAAATGACATCTATACGAAAACAAGTTTAACTAAATTAGTATGGTTCAAATTCTTCCCTGCAGGGGGAGAGCGCCTAAATCTCTGTAAAGGGAAAACATGGGCTTACAAAAAAAAATGTACTTGCAAGTACAGTATAAAAAACTGGGAGTAACAGCACTTTAACTTACTCAATATATTTTCTGAGTCCTATAGAACAACAGTGCGCATGTGCAAGATTTATAGAGCCAGCAATAACCCATCATTGAACCACTTGTCGATTATCATCCTTGCCTAGTGGGTTATCACTACTCGCAACATATTGATTTTTAAGTTATGTAGCTAGGAAATAACACTATGAGGTTTATTTTAATTTTGTTGAGTTGTTTCTTGACTCACCACATACTTCTTAACTCCCTCGCAGATCTAGATTTCGTCACTGTATTTGTGACATTCTCAATGCTGTTCACATTCACAACTGACATCCAATGGTCTCCTCTCCTGCAGACTGACCTCCGCATCATCTGATGGCCGACCGACAAACTTCCAAATCAATCCCCCCTCCTTATCACTGGGTATTTCAAAATTTAGAATTTAAAATTTCAAAATTTAGAATCAAACAGTGGATCAGTGGAAGCCATGGCTGAAGAGGGACAAGATATTGTCTGAAACCGCCGGTATCAAAGAAATTTGAAATTATATGAGGTGAGTCGTTAAAAATATGTTCTCCACTCACTATTATTCCATGAGAAAATTCTAGTGTACAGTAGTTATCATGCTCACTTCTGGTTCATGAGTTGAAACCTGACTGGGTCGATGGATTTTTCAGAGTGTTAAAATTCTGAGTACAACTTTCTTTGGAAGGGAACTAAAGCTGTGGGTCGCAGGAATTTAGGTTAAGTTTAGGTTTAAGAACTTTTTGATGCTTCATTATCATTCATCATCCATCATGTTTTCGAGGTAATGTAATGACTTCCGGGCACCCCAACCTCAGAAGTGGATTACAATTCTGCCAATGCTAGGAAAGAATGCCATAAGTGTCATAAGTAATATTTTAACTTTGTGCAAAAAAATCTCCAAATAAATATTATTATGTCATATGTAGTTTTACCAGTTATATCATATGAATGCGAAACATGGACTCTTACTTTAAGGGAGGAAAGGAGATTATAAGTATTTGAGAATAAAGTTCTTGGGAAAATTTATGGACCAAAGAGAGATGAATAGACAGGTGAATAGAGAAGACTGCATAACAATGAACTATTCTTTATAGGAAGCCAGATGTAATAAGAACAGTTAAGTTCGTAGACTGCAATGGGCAGGACATGTGGCATGTATGGGGAATGAAACATACGCATGGAACGATTTTATTATTAATTTAACACTTCTCATTGAAAGATAAATTATATTTGAAGAGAAAAATTTTCGCCTAGACCGGGACTCGAACCCGGGACCCTTGGCTTTCCGGGCCAAGTGCTCTACCAACCGAGCTACCGAGGCGAGTTACGATCTAGATGCAAATTTTTCTCTTATGTACGTTGTAATTCCCTCGCGCCAAATGCTTGAAACCATAGCTTCTATCTTTGCAAATGGCGGCTTCTTAGTTAAGAAGACATTTATTGGGAATTTAACACTACTTTATAGCCAGTAGGGCTTGTATTAACGATTTTATTATTAATTTAACACTTCTCATTGAAGGATAAATTATATTTGAAGAGAAAAATTTGCGTCTAGATCGTAACTCGCCTCGGTAGCTCAGTTGGTAGAGCACTTGGCCCAGAAAGCCAAGGGTCCCGGGTTCGTGTCCCGGTCTAGGCGAAAATTTTTCTCTTCAAATATAATTTATCCTTCAATGAGAAGTGTTAAATTAATAATAAAATCGTTAATACAAGCCCTACTGGCTATAAAGTAGTGTTAAATTCCCAATAAATGTCTTCTTAACTAAGAAGCCGCCATTTGCAAAGATAGAAGCTATGGTTTCAAGCATTTGGCGCGAGGGAATTACAACGTACATAAGAGAAAAATTTGCGTCTAGATCATAACTCGCCTCGGTAGCTCAGTTGGTAGAGCACTTGGCCCGGAAAGCCAAGGGTCCCGGGTTCGAGTCCCGGTCTAGGCGAAAATTTTTCTCTTCAAATATACGCATGGAAGCTTCTTGTAGGAAAACCAGAGGGAAAATGCCCAGTTGGTAGGCCAAGAATGAGGTGGGAGAATAACATTAACTATGATTTGAGGGAAATAGATTATACAGGGAATGATTGGATAGCATTAGCTCAGGATAGGGATGTATGGAGAGCTTATGTCGTGCATGCATGAACCTATGGGTTTGATAGTGCCAGTGGGTAAGTAAGTAACTAAGGATGTATTTTTTAAGGGAGGAAAGGAAATTATGAGTATTTGAGAATAAACTTCTTAGGAAAATTTTTGGACCAAAGAGAGATGAACAGACAGGTGAATGGAGAAGACTACATAACAATGAACTACATGGTCTTTATAGGAAGCCAGATATAATAAGAACAGTTAAGTCTCGCAGATGCAATGGGCAGGACATGTGGCACGAATAGGAATGAAAGACGTGCATGGAAGCTTCTTGTAGGAAAACCAGAGGGAAAAAGCCCAGTTGGTAGACCAAGGATGAGGTGGGAAAATAACATTACCTATGATTTGAGGGAAGTAGATTATACAGGGATTTTTTTTTTTACTTAATACAGGGAATGATTGGAAAACATTAACAAAGGATAGGGATGCATGGAGAGCTTATGACCATGCGGCCATGAACCTATGGGTTTGATAATGCCAGTGAGTTAGTTAGTTAGTTAGTTATGTAGGATGTATTTAATATTTAAAGGAAGTGACACTATGAGGTTAATTTTAAATAATTGGAGTAAGATATGCACGACTCACCTCATATTTGTAGCTTTCTTGAAGACCTGGGTTTCAATTCTTTAAGCATCATTATCAATTCTTTCTAATTGTTGAAACGGCGGTTGGTGATCCTAATTAACTAACTTACTGGCACTATCGAACCCATAGGTTCATGGCCACATGGACATAAGCTCTCCATACATCCCTATCCTGAGCCAATGTTTTCTAAACATCCCCTGTATAATCTACTTCCCTCAAATCATAGTTAATGTTATTCTCCCAACTCATTCTTGGTCTACCAACTGAGCGTTTTTCTTCTGGTTTTCCTACAAGAAGCTTCCTTGCACGTCTTTCATTCCCCATTCGTGCCACATGCCCTGCCCATCGCAGTCTACGAGACTTAACTGTTCTCATTATATCTGGCTTCCTGTAAAGACCAGGGGGCACACCATAGCGTAATGGTTAAGGCACTGCGCTACAATCCCGAAGGTCGAGGGTTCGAGTCCTGGTGGGGTCAGGATTTTTAAACTGACCCAAACCCTCTGGCGGCACCATGGCCCTGGGGTCGACTCAGCCTCTAACGGAAATTAATACCAGACGCTTGTTCTGGGGGTAAAGGTGGCCGTCATGCAGTGCTGACAACCCGGCTGACATCAAGTGCCGATTGTCCTGAAAAAGTGGGAGCCTTAACCTCCCACTACCCCAAGGGCCTCTCGAGGCCTGTCGTGGATCACTTTATTTTACTATAAAGACCATGGAATTCATTGTTATGCAGTCTTCTCCATTCACCTATCTGTTCATCTCTCTTTGGTCCAAAAAATTTCCTAAGAACTTTATTCTCAAATACTTGTAATCTCCTTTCCTCCCTTAAAGTAAGGAGGTTGGTGATCGATCCCATAGGATGTCATTTAAATTAAAAGTTTGAGTTTGTATTTAAGTCTCAAATTCAATTTATCTATCTATCTTCGGGTTTTTACAGCTGCTGCCGTCTTCCCGTGCCAAACCTCCAAAGCCTACGGTCTTGGGCATCTTCGATGCTTAGCCCTGTAGCTTGCATTACTGTCTTCATGTTTTCCTTCCATGTTAACCTTGGTCTCCCTCTTTTCTTCTTTCTGTTCGGATGCCATTCATATAGTTGCTTTGGCCATCGCTCATCTTCCATTCTTAAGACATGTCCTAACCACTTTAATTCCTTCTCCTCAATTCTTTCAATTATGCTTTCTTCTATATTTAATTAATGTTGGGAAGTAAACATTATGAGGTATAATCTTATTGTTTAAACAACTCACCTCATAGGATTCATGCTTCCATGATATCGCGATTTCAAACATAATCATGTTCATCGTCAGCCATAACTCCGACTGATCAGTCGGAGTTATGGCTGACGATGAACATGATTATGTTTGAAATCGCGATATCATGGAAGCATGAATCCTATGAGGTGAGTTGTTTAAACAATATATTCTCCGATAAATTTTAATGCTTTCTTCTGCTTCCATTATGTTTCTAATTTCCTTATTTGTGACATGTTCTAATCTAGACTTTCTGACACTTCTCCGTAAATAATCCATTTCTAGAGCTATTAGTCTGTTCTTGTAGTACTTATTGATTGTCCATACCTCACTTCCATACATTGCAACAGATTCCACCAATGTTTTACCAATATATTTTTTTGTGTCTTTCCAAATATTCTTATCCCACCATATGGAATTTAACGATGATATTATTTTGCTACTCAATTCAATTCTATGTTTTATGTTCTCTTTGCCTATACCTTCAATGTTATCCATAATTATTCCCAAATATTTAGTTTGTTTCACTTGCTTTATTTGGATTCCTTCTTCCAATATTAAATTTTCTCGTTTATTGTCAGATATTCTGTTTTTTGTAAATTTACTGTGAGACCCCATGATCAAATTCAATTTTACTTTTTATTAAAGGTGTGACCAAGTCAAAAACTGAGATTGATACATTAAAAGAGAAGTTGGCAGAAATGAAAGGGCTGGAAGATGTTGTCATCTCACCTGCATTTGATGCTGTAACATTAACACTGAAGGGGCTGTCATCAGAAGTCATAAGGTAGGACGTGAGATTATTTTTTAATTATAAAAACTCTTGTCTGTTAAATTTATATATTAAATTTGGGAATTTTTAACATTATGAGGTTTTTAAAAAAAAAATAGAAGTATGAGGTAAGAAGAAATCACGATTCATTTAATTTTTTAAAAAAAACATAGAAGTTTTTTAAAAAAACATAGAAGTATGAGGTATGAAGAAATCATGATTCATTTAATTCTTATAAAAACTCTGTCACTCAGAAACTGCATAAACTAAGAAAATTCCTCAGAAGTTGACTTTATGATCTGATTTAGTTATATGATGAAAGTTAAAAATTAAATTGTACCTGTCGATAGGGAAGACCTTGACATTATAAAGGAAACAACACTTCACTTCTCAATGAGAACGCACCCCAGTCAAACCCATTATACAAGATCGTCAAAAACAAGTCAGTTGCTGCTACAAACAGTTGGAGTATACATCACCGTACACAACAAGTAATGGAAACTCAACCTGCAGAAGATGGGAGATAACTTCCGAAAGCGCCCCAGTGAATTTTATATACAATATATTAACAAAGTTGAGGACGACGGCACCTACCGACAGGTACAATTTAATTTTTAACTTTCATCATATGACTTCACCTCAACGGAATTTGATATGAATTTTACTAGTATTGATTTAGCTAGTTTATGGAATATGTATTTCTTCTGGCTATTTAACTCATGCCCCAAATGGGAGTCAATGACCAATCACGTTGCAATGAATTTTGTTTTACAACCAATCACAGTCATGTTTCACCTCGATAATTATTGAATTTTGAATACCAAATTAAAGAAAGCTACTACTTTTTAATATACTGAACAGGTCAGAGCATTATTTTGCAGCGACTGACTCTTTAATTTCAAATAATATGTTGAATATAGCAAATAATGAACAGATTCCTTCGACCTATACATTTGATAATTGTGTGTTCAATAATTGTGTTTTTAAATAATGATTTTAGTCGGCCGCGGTGGACTAGTGGTTATGCTCCTTGCCTCTGGTCCCAAGGGTCGCGGGTTCAAACCCGGCCGAGGTCGATGGATTTTTTAGGACGGAAAAAATCCAAGGAGCAAGTCCTCCGAGAGGGACTTTAAGCCGTGGGTCCCGAGTCTGAAGATTTTCAGGCTCGTAAAAAATCCTTAAGCCTGAATGAAAGGCCTCTAAGCAAAATTTACCGAATTTTCCCGTCCTAGTACTACATTGGTTTCCTAGATGTCAGTATGAGGCGGAACGCTGACCACATACCACTCAAAATGACATCTATACGAAAACAAGTGTAACTAAATTAGTATGGTTCAAATTCTTCCCTGTAGGGGAGAGCGCCTAAATCTCTGATAAAGGGAAAACATAGGCTTACAATACAATACAAATAATGATTTTACTGAGTTGTTTCGTAAAAAAAATAATTATTAATTATAATGTTGGCTATAATATACAGTTCGATGTGTTTAATTATTTTTCCACTTGTGTGCATTCTTACAATATTGCGATCCTATTTGGTAATAAATAATATGATCAAGTTGCAGTGATGAACAAATGAAACATAACAAAACATTTCTTAAGTTATGTAGATAGGAAATAACACTATGAGGTTCTTTAATATTGTTTATTTTTTATTATCTCACTCACCTCATACTTCATGTATGAGGTGAGTGAAATAATAAAAAATAAACAAAACATTTCTTATTTGTTTTTGAACATCGCCATTTACATTAAATATATAAATACTTTAAAATAACTGTATTTAAATAATGATTTGTGAGTACACAGCTTAATTTAATTTGTTAAATAGTCCTAACAAATGCCACTCTTGATTTTGATTTCCTGTAGATAAATTGGAAATCGTTCATGGCAATACTTATGAAAATTAAATCATATATACCCAGTTTACCAGGAAGACAAAAATTACACCTGATATTGTGATGGAAAAATTTTCCCACTAAAATTTCAGCTTTCAGGTTAAGCTTCAATTTTCATGATTATTAATGAACTCTTCTTCTTCTTCCTTCCAAGTATTAGGCGAAGGCCTCTTACGATCCTATAGAAAATTTTCCCTCCAGCGTTTCATAGGACGGCCCAGTGATCTTCGTCCTCTTGGTATATAATTATAAACAGCTTTGGGGATCCGATTTGAACTCATTCTTTCAAGATGGTGTTTCCAATTTAGTTGGTACTTAAATTTCAAGAGAAAAATTTTCGCCTAGACCGGGACTCGAACCCGGGACCCTTGGCTTTCCGGGCCAAGTGCTCTACCAACTGAGCTACCGAGGCGAGTTACGATCTAGACGCAAATTTTTCTCTTATATACGTTGTAATTCCCTATCGCCAAATGCTTTTGAAACCATTGTTTCTATCTTTGCAAATCTATCCAAGGGTCCCGGGTTCGAGTCCCGGTCTAGGCGAAAATTTTTCTCTTCAAATTTAATTTATCTTTCATTGAGAAATGTTAAATTAATAAAAAAAAAAACATCATTAGTTGGTACTGTTTAATATATTCCAAAATTGGCGTAGTCTTCAATTCTTTTAAGATATCTGTGTGCCTTTTCCGATCCCATCTGGTGTAACCTGCTGTTCTGCGCATGAATCTCATTTCAGAAGCCATTATTCTGCTTTCATGTTGTCTTTTTAGTGTCCATGCTTCACTACCATAGGTCAACACTGGTATAGCCAAAGTGTTATATAAACGTAATCTGGTTAATGAACTCTATTTTAGTTTATAATATTATAATGATATTGTGAAAAGAAAAATTAATGTCTGAACTAGGAATCGAACCGTGGACCTCTAGTTCTCCAGACTAGTGTGCAGCCCACTACACCATTCCAGACTTGGCACAAACAGTAACAATTTTTTCCACATATACAAATCTATAATTCTCGTTTTGTTCGCTGCCAGGTAGGTGTCACTACCATAACCAACGGCCGGCTTCGTTTTAGAACTATCTATGTTTGAGAATTTTACATCAACACTTTTATAAGCAGTAAACGATGTTATTTAACATTTTCCAATATTGTTATTTTAACACAGTTCCAATAATGGATCATATTATAATATTATAATGATATTGTGAAAAGAAAAAAATGTCTGAACCAGGAATCGAACCATGGACCTCTAGTTCTCCAGACTAGTGTGCAGCCCACTACACCATTCCAGATCTGGCACACACATTAACAATTCTTTCCACATATACAAATGTATAATTCTCGTTTCTTCCGCTGCCAGGTAAGTGTCACTACCATCACCAATGGCCGGCTTCATTTTAGAAGTATCTATATTTGAGAATTTTACACCACCGCTTTTATAAGCAGTAAACAATGTTATTTAACATTTTCCAATACTGTTATTTCAACACAGTTACAATAATGGATCATATTTTAATATTATAATGATATTGTGAAAAGAAAAATTAATGTCTGAACCAGGAATCGAACTGTGGACCTCTAGTTCTCCAGACTAGTGTGCAGCCCACTACACCATTCCAGATCTGGCACAAACATTAACAATTCTTTCCACATATACAAATGTATAATTCTCGTTTCTTCCGCTGCCAGGTAAGTGTCACTACCATCACCAATGGCCGGCTTCATTTTAGAAGTATCTATATTTGAGAATTTTACACCACCGCTTTTATAAGCAGTAAACAATGTTATTTAACATTTTCCAATACTGTTATTTCAACACAGTTACAATAATGGATCATATTTTAATATTATAATGATATTGTGAAAAGAAAAATTAATGTCTGAACCAGGAATCGAACTGTGGACCTCTAGTTCTCCAGACTAGTGTGCAGCCCACTACACCATTCCAGATCTGGCACAAACATTAACAATTCTTTCCGCATATACAAATGTATAATTCTCGTTTCGTCCACTGCCAGGTAAGTGTCACTACCATCACCAATGGCCGGCTTTGTTTTAGAAGTATCTATATTTGAGAATTTTACACCACCGCTTTTATAAGCAGTAAACAATGTTATTTAACATTTTCCAATACTGTTATTTTAACACAGTTCCAATTATGGATCATATTTTAATATTATAATGATATTGTGAAAAGAAAAATTAATGTCTGAACCAGGAATCGAACTGTGGACCTCTAGTTCTCCAGACTAGTGTGCAGTCCACTATTTAGTTGTTACATGCAAGTTTAGTTGTGAGAAAACAAACGTGGTAGCAATTAAAAGAGATTTTTCAATTTTGCCTTTTCGGTAAACTCACAGTTCTACTGATCAGATTTAGTTGATTTTTTAGAATACCATTCTTGTTTTATGCAAATGACATTTAATGAGTTTCATTATAAATAATCGTACGTTACAGTTAATAGAGAAAGTTCCAAAGTTTTGCTTGAGGTTAATCTCCTTCTTACTTATATTATTTTTGGTCTGGACATCTTACCTCAATATTAATGTTGATTTGTTCTTGGGCATGTTTCAAAACAATTCTGTTTTATCGTCAGCTTTCCCAAAAAATAACTACAGTTTAAATAAACTAATAAAAACCAACAAAAATGAAAAAACTGATAAAAATAAAAAGTCAGGAATATATCAAATTGAATGCATGGGTTGTGAAAAGATATATATATAGGGAAAACAAAAAGAAACCTAAAAATTAGAACCAAAGAACACATAAGAAATATTAAAAATGGAGAAATTGAAAAATCTGCAGTTGCTGCTCATGTTTGGTCTGAAAAACATAATATAAATTCAGACACTAAATTATTAAAACAGTTAGAAAATACAAAAGAGCTGACTATTTGGGAAAAAATTTATATTCAGAAGAACAAAAACAGAGTTATGAATTTTGAAATACCGACGGAGCGTGACCTTGTTTGGAGGTTCTTTGGCCAACCACAGGATGGAGCTGACATCGACATCCAGGTGGTGCAACATAATGCAACATAAATAAAACCAGTCTGGGAAAGCTGACGATAAAACAGAATTGTTTTGAAACATGTCCAAGAACAAATCAACATTAATATTGAGGTAAGATGTCCAGACCAAAAATAATATAATTAAAATAACCTCAAAATATAACTTCCTAAAATTAAATATCCTTCTTACTTGTTTGATTTTGGTGGTTAACAAACTCAGCCTTACTTTTTAAATTGATTGCTGTATGCCAAATTTGTTTAAAAGAAAAACAAATTGCTATTTCTAGAGCATTAACATATACACACATATTTAGTTCATAGTTATATATGGGAAGTCATAATGTCGGTTGAAAATGAGAGAGATCCTTCTCTTGAAAACTAGTTCACGTGTTTAAAGAAAACATAAAATATGAGGTACGATGTAAAAATATGACTCATTAATCTTCTTCTTCTTCCTTCCAAGTATTAGGACAAGGCCTGTTACGGTCCTATAGAAAATTTTCCCTCCAGCATTTCATAGGACGACCCAGAGATCTTCGTCCTCTT
The DNA here is from genome assembly GCA_030220185.1 of Diploptera punctata. Classification (NCBI taxonomy): domain Eukaryota; kingdom Metazoa; phylum Arthropoda; class Insecta; order Blattodea; family Blaberidae; genus Diploptera; species Diploptera punctata. Next base: position 929,039 of record JASPKZ010004939.1, on the reverse strand, counting down.
GGTATATAATTATAAACAGCATTGGGGATCCGATTTGAACTCATTCTTTCAAGACTGCGTTTCTAATTTATTTGGTACTGTTTAATACATTCCAAAATTGGCGTAGTCTTCAATTCTTTTAAGATATTGGTGTTCCTTTTCCGATCCCATCTGGTGTAACCTGCTGTTCTGCACATGAATCTCATTTCACAAGCCGTTATTCTGCTTTCATGTTGTCTTTTTAGTGTCCATGCTTCACTACCATAGGTCAACACTGGTCTAGCCAAAGTGTTATATAAACATAATCTGGTGTTTTTTTTTGTACAAGGGATGGTTTCATAACTTGATTAATAATTCCCAACTTTTATTATACGAGAATTGAGCATGATTTGATTGAAAAATTGTTTCCAGAAGAGAAAGTCACAACCATCTAAAGTAAAGAGTTTAGAACACAGTTAAATTATTGTAAATCAATGGTAAAGAGAAAAATGTTTGCCTGAACCGGAAATCGAACCCCGAACCTTTAGCTTTCCGTGCTAATGCTCTGTCCACTGAGCTAATCCAGGCTTCATTCCCATCCAAGCAGAAATCCTTCCTTTACCTTACTTTACTGGTCCCACATTCAATTGCATTGTGTATTTATGAATGATGATTCATTGCAATTGAATGTGGGACCAGTAGAGTAGGGTAAAGGAAGGACTTCTGCTTGGATGGGAATGAAGCCTGGATTAGCTCAGTGGACAGAGCATTAGCACAGAAAGCTAAAGGTTCGGGGTTCGATTCCCGGTTCAGGCAAAAATTCAATTGCATTGTGTATTTGTGAATGATGATTCATTGCAATTGAATGTGGGACCAGTAGAGTAAGGTAAAGGAAAGATTTCTGCTTGGTTGGGAATGAAGCCTGTATTAGCTCAGTGGACAGAGCATTAGCACGGAAAGCTAAAGGTTCGGGGTTCGATTTCCGGTTTAGGCAAGCATTTTTCTCTTTACCATTGATTTACAATAATTTAATTATGTTAATTAATTTACTTATTTCTATCATAGTAATAGCTTTAGCTTCTCAATATTAATTTAAAAAAAGTTGTGTACTTTTTTTGTAATATTTTAGTACATTAAGTCTCGTAGACTGCGATGGGCAGGACATATTGCACGTATGGGGAATGAAAGACTTGCATGGAAGCTTCTTGTAGGAAAGCCAGAGGGAAAACGCTCAGCTGGTAGACCAAGAATGAGGTGGGAGAATAACATTAACTATGATTTGAGGGAAGTAGATTATACAGGGAATGAATGGAAAGCATTAGCTCAGGGTAGGGATATATGGAGAGCTTATGTCCGTGCGGCCATGAACCTATGGGTTCGATAGTGCCAGTGAGTAAGTAAGTATTTTTTATCAAATAATGCCTGTTATTGAAGTTATTATTATTGTATAGAAAAAATGTTCTCATAATTGGAATTAGCCGATATTCTTAAATATGAGCTGTTGTTGATAAGAGATCTAAGCTCTTTATTGCAGTACATTTGAAAGACATTAGGTTATCTGTTAATACATGCAAGATCTGATCCAGTTTTTTTATTAATATGATGAGGCAAAGTTCTGTGTTTCTAAGAAAGTCAAAATTTGTTGTAAAATTATTATTTGAAGAACAGAAGAAAGGTTAAAGGTTCAATGTTATCTCTTCTGGTTATTTACAGTTGTTTTTAGTTTAAAAATCAGTTGGGACCCAGAATAGTACATGTGTTGGTGACAAAAAGCACACGGAAATTTGTTTCTACATTTCTTTGTGTAACATCTTACTTCAATGTCCTTGCTAACTTTGGTTTAAATTAATTATCTATTTAAAGGTCATTGCCAGTGTTAAAGCGATAATCAGCAGTTGCCACGTCATTTCTGTCAAATGGATAGCATGGATTTGTTTTTATTGCTTTTAAGGAAGGTGTGCTTTCCTGTCATAATGTTAGGACATTGATATATCAATTCAGTTTTGTATCAATTGTGTGTGTATACACTATTGTGTTAGATAGCAAATAAGATGAAAACTTAATAGTGAGTGGAGAACATATTTTTAACGACTCACCTCATGTAATTTCAAATTTCTTTGATACCGGCAGTTTCCATGGAAGCCATGACTGAAGAGGGACAAGATATTGTCTGAAACCGCCGGTATCAAAGAAATTTGAAATTATATGAGGTGAGTCATTAAAAATATGTTCTCCTCTCACTATTAATGATATAACCTCATAATATTTAAATTAATATCGGGAAGTAAACATTATGAGGTTATATCATTAATAATGAATGGAGAACATATTTTAATCGACTCACCTCATACATTTTCAAACTTCTTTGATACCAACGGTTTCAGACAATATCATGTCCTTCATCAGTCATGGCGTCCATTGATGAAATTCCGTGATTGTTGATTTCTTTAGTGACATCACCTCTTGTGCTGCCATCTTTTAAAACAGTTGGATAAACCGTTGGAATTGACAATTTGGGAAATGATATTCATTCAGAAGAATAAATATCGATCTATGAATTTTGATATTCCGGTGGATAAAAATTTAATTACAAAGTTTATAATCCCAACGAAAGATGGCAGCACAAGAGGTGATGTCACTAAAGAAATCAACAATCATGGAATTTCATCAATGGACGCCATGACTGATGAAGGACATGATATTGTCTGAAACCGTCGGTATCAAAGAAGTTTGAAAATGTATGAGGTGAGTCGATTAAAATATGTTCTCCATTCATTATTAATAACCTCATAATGTTTACTTCCCGATATTAATTTAAATGTAAGATGTAAACTTATATATAAAAATGAGTGTCTGTGAGTTTGTCTTTTCTTTATGGACTCAAAACTACTTGACTGATTTGAATTAGGTTTTACCATCATTTAGAGAATTTTTTTGGCACAATTATTTTATAAAACATCGGTGCACTAAAAAAATGTTTTTTTGGGCACTTAAATGGCTTACGTTGCCTAAACTATAACAAATACACCAAATTAATGTACAAAGAATTGAATATGTAAAAAAATTCTACAAAAAAGTTTGCGACAGCATATGTTTATCTTTTACGGATAACTCACAATAACCATTTTTGTCTTTCAACTCATTGATGTAATGAAAATAGGGATAAGTAGATTCCCAGGCAATGCCGGGTAATGAGCACGGAATATCTAAAAATAATTACAATATAAATTTATAATTACTTTTCTTTTTACTTATTCAACTAAACATAAAAGCAATTTAATTTGTTTAGGCATATCAGCACAAGCCGGGTATTAGCTAGTTTATGATAAAATTAACTATATCACATTTACTGATGGTGGAATGACTCTTAGGGTCGTATGCAAATACATTAGTCTCTACTCAAATTACTTCCAATCACTGGTGAGCTGATTCACCGTGAGCAATTGCTAAGATTGAATTAATGGCTGACTTACCGGTCATGCATGAAAGTTGATGTTTTTGTAATATTGGCAACGAATTACCCAGAATTCTCAGCGATAAAACCACTTCCATTATTTTCGTCTGCTATAGAGGAACGGATTTACGCTTGCGTCCCGCAAATAATACTGTATACAACGACGTCTGCGTCGTGCAATATTACGCTGATTCTCCTGTTCTTCCAGTTGAATTCTTTGGTAGACTCTATCAAATTCCACTTCTCCGCATATACCGAAAACATGATCGAAGTCTTCAAGGTTCAACATCTTGGATAAAGCTGCAAAGGTTTCAAACTACATCGGTTCCCTTCGGGATTTTCACGATAAGTTTCTATCTTGAGCTATGATCTTAAGGTATCTCGTCAGGTAGCTTACAATTATTATTGCATGAATAGATTTCTGAGTGAGCAAAATGTATTTGGATAAAACTTTCTCAGCAGAGAACGCCTTTTACTGTCTAATGCGTTCAAACATTCGACCCTTAGAGATAAATAAATGTTAGTAATTGAAAATAAAAAAATAAATTTTGCATTTTGTAGCAATAAGTATATTAACCTAGCATTTTCTAGTGTTTTATGAAAGTAATCATAACTACTTTAAAGGCTATCAAAACTATCATGATTAAAATATAGAAGGTTTGTCTTACTAAATAACACTTTTTACACGCTTTATATTAGCTTGACCTGTATCTGTCCATCTATGTAATGGAATCTTTCAACACGATTTTCACCCACTTAAAAACATTGGATCAACTTGAAACTTTGTATACTTTTAAAGGACCAATGACACCTAGAAGGCGGAGTTACATTACCCCGATGATATGATGGGTGATAGATCATAATGAAGTGCCAGGAGAGTTTTTAACCTATACTTAACCTAAATTCCCGACCATGGGCAACCACAGGAATAATTCCCTTTAAGGAAAAATTCCTATGGTTTGACCGGGAATCAAACCCGGGACCTCATGAACAGTAGTCAGGAATGCTGACCACTAGCCCATGAGGCTGGTCATAAGGAAAGTAAACTCGTGAATTTCATTTTTTAGGTTTACACTATATAAAAGAATATCAAACCTGAAAAATATCAGGCTCTCAGCAAAATTTGTCTGTCCTATTTTTCCCTGATTTGAATTGTGATGCTAATGTTCTGAAATATTACAGAGTTTAATAAAATAAAAACTAATTTTGTATAAATATTGTGCTCTAACTTGATTATGGCAACAGATTTATAGCTAGTTAAAGCTTAAATTATAAAATTTATATTTTAAAAGAAATAAATGCTGAAGAAGTGTTACATATTTAAAATAAGGTCTCGGGTTCGAGTCTCGGTCTGGGCAAAAATGTTTCTCTTCAAAATTAAAAACCAAATTTAATATAAAAATGTCCAGCGTTTGATTTAAAATCCCTGCTAGTCTTAAAAATGACCATATATTCGATGCTGCGGGAATTATCTGTATCTGGCAACATTGTATTCAACTGGCAGCAGCAGTGCACTGATGTGACGAACATGAGTTGCGGGGATTCACAAGCTTGCTAACACTATCTCCCTCCTGTCCAGAACACTGTTTAGCCTATGATGCATCATTGCTGTCTACGATGCCAGTGAACTTGAACAAATGGATGATGGATGAAACCCAACATGAATTCACGGTGAAGGGGAGCTTTGAAACGACATACAATCAAACAAGTGTGTCAGTGGATAAAATAAGTCTCTCGGTGAAAGCTTTTTACATTTGAGAATTCTAAGATGTAATAAATATTGTAAACATAAATTGGCATGTTTTAAACACTAATAAGAGGTAATTACTTATTTTAGGAATTCACACTATGAGGTATATTCATTTAGGTAAAATTTTATCACTCACCTCACATTTTTCTTTTTTTTTTAAACTAGTTTCGGAACTTTGCTCTTCAGTTCCATCTTCAGTAATTTTGTGACAGTTGTTCTGTTGTCTTGAAGAGCCTTGAACAGAAGGAGCGAAAGAGAGCTCTTCAAGACGACAGAACAACGATCACAAAATTACTGAAGATGGAACTGAAGTGTAAAGTTCCAAAACTAGTTTAAAAAAAGAAGAAAAAATATGAGGTGAGTGATTTTACCTAAAAGGGGTAATGAATTTCAAAAGTAGTCTGAGATGAGAGAGCAAAATATGAGGTGAGGTATAAAGAACTGATTTAATTTTTTTGATTAAATAGGCATGTTTTTAAAATATTAAATTAATTTATTAACAGATACCGGTATATCAAATATTTTAGAATATGTTTTAAAATTTATGGATGTTTCAATTACACTGAGCAACAAAAAAGAAACTTTTTTTGTCTCAGAATGAAAAATATGTGATTCTGATAGTATTTTTTCTCCTGAATTTAAATATGATATCGGTTTTTCTCCATTAGACAAGGTTTCCAAGAGTAGGCATTTATAATTTCACACCTTAATATTTTCTACATTTGTAAGTACACAATATTCAAACATTCAAACTCACCTAGAAAGTAAGAAATGACGATTTTCTGCTATATTTTGCCTGTGGAGCATCCCTCTTGATGGTCCAACATTAATCGGCCAGCATATTAGGATTCCAATTGCCTTGATATCTCTTTTCCATAGCTGAAACCATTTGAGTTAGCTCATTTGGTTTTATTTTACAATGGACAAATAGACAAAAAAATGTTTATTAAAAAAATAATTATTTAAATCCATTAATTGAAATTGAAATTAAAAAAAAACTGTGGGTGATGGAGAAATTCCGAATACATATTTGAAAACACAATAAAAAAAACTGCATTAAGTACAACTATTGGTAGTCATGAGACAAAAATCATGTTGACCAGTGTTATCATTTAAAACACTTAATATCCTAAATGAATTTGGCATTTTTATTAATAAAAAAACATATGTACCTTTTGTGTATTGCAGTTATACAAGACAATGTACACATGTGTTCCTTTCATACCATAATACTATACATGCCACATCAACTGTAATTATTTAGTTCAAAGTTCTAAGCCTTATTGGTATGGTTGAGTGCAATGTCAAGTTTGACACTTGTCTGATTTTATTGCTTCTTGTTAAGATTAGTAATATGTTGTTTCATGACATGTGGAAGTATTTGTGTGCATGTGTTTGTGACCAGGATGTGGATTCTCTCTTTTTTGATGTTACACATCAAATCAAGCATGGCCTTCTGAATTTTTTGCATTCATTTATCTCTGGTTTACTTCTGCTTTTTAACATATAATAAGAACTGGGAATCTTCTCTCACTACATTTAATCATCTTTTTCTGATTTGCTTTGTGGTCTTCTCCCCCATCATTCTTTGCCCCATGATATTTTGGGGATTAGCTTCCATTCTATCCACATTTTCATTCCATTTTTTCTTCTTCATCATAATTTATAGGATTTTCATCCTGTTTATTTCCAAAATCACTCCTTGGAGGAAGACGTATTGGATGTGCATTCACTGTCTATCCATCTCTTGGCTGGTCTTCCTCTTGTCCTTCTCCCGTCCATTGGTCTATTTTCTTTAGCTTCTTTTGCAAGTCAGTTGTCTTCCATTCTTTCTATATGACCTTTCCAATTTCAATTTTCTTAATTTATTACTTTGAATATGCTATTTGATTCTGTAATGTATTCAGTAGATTTCATGATGTGAAGTCATGATCTCCATATTAATTTATTTTTATGTTAATTAAATAAAATTGTTAAAGTTTTATATGATTTTCATATTTATTTAAATACAAATTTGTAACATACAAATTTGTAATTACTTATTTTAGGAATTCTCACTATCAGGTATTTCATTAAGGTAGAATTTGTATGTAAATAAATATGAAAATCGTATAAAACTTTAATAGTTTTATTTTTATTTAATTAACATAATAGTGGATTTTCATCAAGTAAACGTCAAATCAATTGATTAATTTATTTTTGCTTCCGAGAAAGTGTATTGCATTTATTCATTTTAAAATTGAGTACTGAGGTAAATTTATAAATGAGTTGGAGAAAATATTTCTTCTGCTGTTAATCATCTAGGTATAAAAGTCTATCTTATTTTTTAAACTCTTTGTTTGAATTCAAATATTTTCCGTATGTTTCTTTCTTCACCTAATCACTCCATCTTGAATGTTGTCTGCCTAATATTCGTTACCTCTGATTTTGGTTCGAGAATTTTTCTGGAAGTCATTTAGTTAATCCTTTATACATGTCCAAACCATTTCAACAGATAGAGCTTATGTAGTCATTACCATTTCATCAGGAATTTTGTCACATAAGCTAAATGTATGCATTTGGATAAATAAGCCAGGTTGTGATTTGAAGTGCTCCATCAGTTATTTCTGGAAGTTTCTTTTAATTATAATTTTTGCAGAATGGTAGGGCAGGGATTGATTTGTTTTCTGTAAAATGTTGGTGCTCTTTTTTGCTAAAAGATCCGCCATTTCATTTCCATGTACCCCGCAATGAGAGGGGATCCATTGGAGCTGGATAATTTTATTTTGTTTGGTCAATAATCTTATGATCTTTTTCATTTCCAACACTTTTCTGGAGATCGGAGAGTTACATGTTGTTATAGCTTGTATAGCTGATGTTGAATCACTTAGTACAACTGCTCTCTGAAATGTATTTATTCTGTAGAGGAGTTGTGTTAGTGCTAACTCTATTGCCTCAATTTCTCCATCAAAGTGTGTGTAATTTTTCCCTACTGCAACATAGAAGCTAAACAGTTTGCATTATGGCAGTATTAGAGTGCGGATTTCCATTAGGCATACATGGCTAAACTTACATGTAAACTAAACTTCAAAATTAATTTGCTATGTCCTATTATTACAAACTATAACCAAGTGATATAAAGGCATCATGTCTTAGCAAAGAGCTCACAGGTTCTTGAGGACATTTCTTGAACCCATGGGGACTTAAACATCAGATTAAATAATATTTAATTTTAGGAAGTGATATTTTGAGGTTATTTTAATTATATTATTTTTGGTCTGATCATCTTACCTCAATATTAATGTAGATTTGTTCTTGAACATGTTCCAAAACAATTCTGTTTTATCGTCAGCTTGTCCAGACAAACATGTTCAAGAACAAATCAACGTTAATATTGAGGTAAGATGATCAGACCAAAAATAATATCATCAGATTAAATTTTTGTCTATATCAGAGATTTTTTTTTTTAGTGCACGGTTTGGAACAAGATCCATTCAGCTTTGTGAGGATAATTGAATAGCTATTTGTATTGAAAAGTAACAGTATTTAGCTAAGAACTATTATGCGATGATAACCTTATGACTCCTTGTCGTCTGGTAGCTAGTGGCAGCAATCACTTTAATCAGCGTAGACTGTTTGCGGCTATTGTACCACAACAATACAGTAAAACCTGCTCAAAGCGGAATTGCATGGAACTAATATTTTTTTCCACATTAGACAAAATTCCACATTATTAAAAAAAAACTTAAGGTTCTCACAAGACCAGTATTAAGAAATGGTAGTGAAGCATGGACAGTACAAAGAAGAGATGTAAGTCGAATAACAGCAAATGAGATGCGATTTATGCGCCGAACAGCAGGCTACACAAAGTGGGACCATAAAAGAAATGAGGAAATTATGGAAGAGTTGGATGTAGAACCCATTCTTCACCATATAAAAACTACCAGAACAACTGGAAAGCCCATCTTCAACAAATGCCGTCTCATAAAATTCCAAAAGCCATACTTTGCTACTGCCCCCAAGGCAAAAGATCGCTGGGACGTCCAAAAAAGCGCTGGATGGAAAATTCCTCTTTGAGACTGTAACAGGCCACATGGCCTAATACTTTCATGGATGATGATTAAAAAAACTAAAACTTATTAATTATCTTAGATTGAGTACCGTATATGTGTTTTTACGTACCTTGGATTAATTATAGTTCGGCTGCCTTTGGAGAGTGAAATATACTATGTATGAGTGACTTCTACAGTATCGCGCGAAAAAACAGTCCTGTTTCGTCAGCGTTAAAAAGTCTCTTAGGCGCGTATCCTGAAATTAAAGTATGCAGTTTCTGCTAACTATACTTTTGTCCACAACCTTTGATTCCCCACAAATTTCATTCCACACTACATTGTGTCGTCTTTTAAAACTGTCCAGCCAACCTAAAGATGCCTTGAAATTGTTATTCCCTGGGGATTTAGCAACAGCTAGAGGTTGACTTTGGAGCATTGGTCCGGAAATTTGGAGATTTATCTTCAATCACTTTCAATTTTTTGTTTAATGAGAATGATATGTTTTAGCCATCTTTATTCTGTAAATTCAGAACGCTACCTGTGAAATATCGATCTCAGAACTTTTAACTAATTTAAGATTTTACAGTGCAATAGTTATTTGTAAGACAGGTGTCTGTACTTCGCATTACAGGTGTGCAGTGAAGCCAAAATAAAATTTCAGGTACAAGTAGAATCTCTACTTCACCCGGCATGGCAGCAGGAATCATTCTTTACTTTTTTTTTTGTTTGGCCTTACAGAAATTCAATGAGGTGGAAACTAATTTATTTCTCTGTATTTCCGCTTTTTACAATTTTTTCATAAACTGTGTAGTAATATCCTTCCATTTCCTCATTGGACAGATTCTGTTTTATGCAAAATAAGTACACGTAAAATTACTATTATTTTGCTGGGACCAATAAATTTGTTCACATTGGACAGATTTCCTCATTATTCACATTCTGAATTAAACAAGTTTTATTGTAGTATATTTTATGTTGAAATATTTAAGATGTATGAGAAATAAAACATAATTTGACTGAACTAACTATAAATGGTGACTGTATTGATCAAATTAACTCCTTTAAGTACCTAGGCACAATACTAAACGATAATAATACTGTTGAAGAAGAAATCAAAACAAGAATATCGCAAGGGAATAAAGCATATTTTGCTAATTTCGATATATTCAAAAGCAAATTAATATAAAAAAATGTTAAATTCAAATTATATACAGCAATAATAAGACCAATCATATGTTATGGAGCTGAAACCTGGGTACTAAAAGAAGCAGATAAATTAAGACTATTAACGTTTGAGAGGAAAATATTTAGAAGAGTGCTAGGTCCAGTAAAGGAAAATGGAACTTGGAGGTTGAGAAGGAATGACGAATTATACCTCAAGAATAATAAAGAAAACATAGTTAGTTTCATCAAATCCAAAAGATTACAATGGTTTGGACATACACTAAGAATGCCAAAGGGAAGATTGCCGAATGATATTTTAAATTGGAAGCCACAGGGAACAAGACCAAGGGGAAGATCCAAGGATCGATGGGAAGATGACGTAATCGAAGATTTGAGAGAGATGGGGATTTTTGATTTGAAATCTACTGCACAAGATAGGAAGAAGTGGCGTAAATTGGTTGAGAAGGCCAAGACATTACACTGGAAGTCGTAGAGCCTGACGAAGAAGAAGATATTTTATGTTGGCTTATACTACATTTTCAGAATAGTGCTTTGGTACAAAGAAAATATAATAATTATTAAAAAGCAATATTATTTTCTTGGAAGCCTACTCTACGTAATAAATCAACTCTATTTTTTAAACAGTTTTGATGGTGTATGCTATTGTTTTAATTAATGTTGCTCTTTAAAAGCTAAAGTCGTTAGCGTAACAATTAAAATCTAGACATGAAAGGGCTCAAATGTCCCTTTGTACAGATTTGAGGTTCTTTTACATAACATAATTCTACAATATGGCTTTAGTTCCCTGCCAAAAGATTTTTATACCCTGAAAAATCGATCAATCCCAGCCAGGTTTGAATTTGCAAACCTTGGAACTAGAGGTGAAAATAGTAACTCTTGCTCCACAAAGACTGACAAGTTTTGATGGTATAATACTTTCATATCCATCCATCTGTAGTAATTTTTGCCCTATGGCAGGTCTTTCACTGCAATCACAGCATTTTCATGCTATGCTTTGCAGCTTTACTAGGGGATTATAGGTGTGGTAGCTTCCCGCTGCTTTCCACATCATTGAAGGATGGTGATGATAATGATAAGGATGATTATGATGGCCAGATGATTTTCGGGGACTATTGGACCCTAATTCTGACATTTGTCTTATGGGTGAGGAAAAACCCTGAAAAAACCTCACCCAGGAGCCTGTCCCAACCAGGAATCGAACCCGGGCCCGCTGCGTGACTACTCTCAAAGTTAAATACTTATACAAATTCACTTTGTCTCAAATATATTGTCTAGAACTTAAGACTTCTTCTTAAAAGGCACTATAGCTTCAATTTAGCTTTGGACTTCTCAACAAAACCTTTATACTTACATATGGATCAGAAAGCTGGACAGTAAATGAAAGGATGCAGAAAAGAATCTTGGTGACAGAAATGGATGGATTACGGAGAATATTCGAAATACATATATCAGACAAGAAATGGATGCACAAGAAACTGTTATCGATAGGATAACAAAGAGAGCTCTACAGTGGTATGGACATGTACAACGGATGTTGGAAGACCAGTGGCCTAAACAGGTGTTGGATTGGATGGTACCAGGCAGAAGGAAGAGGGGGAAAAGTAGAAGAGCATGGTATGAGGGAATATATGATGCCATGATGAAGAGGGGTATGGAAGATGGACAATGGGAAGATAGGAATCTCTGGAAAGCAGGAATCAAAGGGAAACTGCTGTACAGTGGAAAGCCTGTATTAAGTAAGTAAGTAAGAAAAAATTAATAAAATACGTAACAACTATCCATCCATAGTAATTATGCCCAAAGGCAGGTCTTTCACTGCAATCATAGCATTTTCATGCTATGCTTTGCAGCTTTACTAGAGAATTATAAGTGTGGTAGCTTCCCGTTGCTTTCCACACCGGTGACGGATGATGATGATGGCCGGATGATTTTCGGGGACCGTTGGGCCCTAAGCTTCCTGACATTTGTCTTACAGGTGAGGAAAAATCCTGAAAAAAACCTCACCCAGGAGCCTGTCCCGACCGGGAATCGAACTTGGGCCTACAGCATGACAAGGCAGCACGCTACCTCGAGACCACAACGGTGGACGTAACAACTATATTGATAACAATTGAAAACCTTTATGTTAATGCTTAAAACATTAAATATTTTGAAGTGTGTAGAAAAATTGAGTAATTGTCGTTTTGAAGGTTGTTTTTATCTTTTTACATTAATCATTTTTATCTTCTTGTCGAGTTTGTGTGAATTCTCTAAATTTCCTAGTGTAACTTACAACACAACTTATAGTGTTAAATGTTTGTGGCAAAGGAAATCTAACATATACTCAGAAATGTTACATATAGAGTGTAAAGTTAGCTGAAAAGCAAAATTGTGTTTTTGTTGAATAATGAATAGGAAAATAATTTAAAAATTTGCTCTCGTAATTATTGCAGCTAAATCTACTTATAAACTAAGTGTCTGAATTTCCACACTACGTTTCATACTATGCAAATAGCAAACAAAATTTCATCTTCCAAAATTTAATTTTCAGGCAGTCACTGTAAGTAAATGCATACCGTTATTATTCTTAGACACCCCGTGCTGATTAAATGGCATTGCCCTGGAATCTGTCACGTGCCGTAGCCCAGCGGTTAAGGTAGGAAGCCTTGGCGCAGAGCTACGGGACTTGCGCTGGTTCGAGTCTCCATGGGGGAAGAAATATTCTCATGGTATTTCGGCCAGTATGGGACCGGTGCCCACCCAGCATCGTGAGGCAATTGGGTAGCTACAATAAGTAGCAGCTCCAGGTTGAGGAAACCAGCTATAACGGCTGGGGGACTCGACATGCTGACCACATGTCACCCCTACACTGGCTGTTGATCATCTACCTCTGTGATTGACACATGTGGATGTGAGGCCAGCAGCCGGCTGGTAGGCTAAGGGCCTTGTAGGCCTGTCGCGCCAGGAGCTAGCCCTGGAATCTGCGCATCCCGGTGTACTTGGATAAATGAACTGAATTACAAAATTAGTCATTTTTAGAATAACTGCCGTGTGCTGCTATATGTGCCCGGGAATCTACTTATGTCCATCTTCTTGACATCAATCAAACAAAAAAAGAGTTACCGGTATTGTGAATTATGATACTATTGTGTGATTCAGGAATTATTTGTTATACTCCATTATGAAGACATAAACAGAAGAGCATAGTTTAGAACATAAGTTTCATGGTTTGAAATTTAATTTTCTTTTTGTTGTGTGTTAGTAACTAAATGTTATATGTTTTTAAACTGCTGGTAACTTAATTTGTCCCGTGCTGTAACTGATTGGTTTATGTCATCATGCCTTGGTATAGAGCTACAGGACTTGGACTTGCATGAGTCCCCATGGACAAAGAAATGTTTTCATGGAATTTTAGCCAGTATGGGTCTGGTGCCCATCCAGAATTATGAGGATCTGTGGTTCTTCTTCTTCATTTTTCCAGGATTAGGTCAGTGTGATCTGTTCCGGTCTCAAGTCCATCGTTTCCTTGGCCGTCCCAAAGATCTTTTTCTATGTGGTTTGTAGGCGTTGATCTTTTTGGGTAATCTTGTATTGTCCATTCTGTCTAAATGTTCTTTCCATTGGTATTTGTGCTCATCTAGTTTATCGAGTATTGAAAATATCTCCAGTTCATTTCTTATTGATTCATTGTGTAATCTATCCATGCGTGTACATCCTTTTACGGATCTTAAAAATTTAATTTCAGTGGCTTGAATGTGTGAGATATCTTTTTTTGTAAGTGCCCAAGATTCAGATCCATATAAAAGAACAGGAAAAGCCATAATTTTATAAAACCTGAGCTGAGTTTCTCTTCGAGTCTTTCGGAGGGTCTTCTTATGGTGCCACACATCATTTGATATCGGTTTAATTTATTGTGTTTATCCCAATCATACCTGTATGTTATATCTGAACCAAGAAAGTTAAAGTGTGCTATCTGTTCTATTATTTCATTATTGATTACTATTTTTGCTCTGACTGGTACTTTGCCCTGAAAAGCCATAATTTTAGTTTTTGAAGTTGAGACTTTGAGAATATAATAGAGTCCTAATTGATTCAACTTGTAAATGGCTCTTTGTAAATCATCCTCTTGACTTCTGTATAATTACCAGATCGTCTGCATACATTAAAATATTCATATACATTTCCTTATTAATTTGTATTCCTATGGGACTTGATTTTTTTTCCATTTTTGTATAACCTCGTCAAAATATATATTAAACAATGTAGGTGATAATGTACACCCTTGTCGAACTCCTTGATTTATTAAAATTTCTTCACTGGAATAATTATCTAAATTAAGGGTCTGTGGTTACTATAGTAAATAGTGACTTCAGTCTTTAGGGAGACTAGCTGTAATACCTGGGGGACACTACATGCTACCCACATATGATCACTATACTGGCTGGATGATTATCCACCTCTATGATTACCGTGTGTAGGGGAGAAATGATGTCAGAAACCAGCGTTCTTAAATTATATTCTTTTTAAAATTGTAGTGTTAAAGCGTATTTCTGTGTAGAAGATATTGAGGTAAATTGTGATTGAATTGGACAGTAATTTAACGAAACATAATTTAGATCAACATACGTTTTTATTAATGTATTTTATGTCTTTCGGGGCCCTCAGGGGTCCTCATCTAGGGGATATGTGGATGGCGACCACAAGGTGCCCAAGCTTTGCAAAACATTTCTTCCACTTACTTGTGTTTTGCACTCTTTTAACTTTACTATCTAACCTCTCTTGGTTAACTCTTGTTTTTTCGACCCCGACGCTATTAGGGCATCCGAGGGCTAGGGAGTCTTTCCTTTTTTCCATTTCTTCTTTCCTTTATTTTCTTTCCTTCTCCAGAAAAGCCTGACCAGAGGCTATAAGATGGTAGCCCATCACTTGTCTAGCCTTCCTTTGGCCAGCAACCAATCGAAGGGACTATTATTATGCTTTCAAGTCTTATACGAGAATTTCCCATACGGGAAAATTTTCTGTAGGATCGTAACAGGCCTTGGCCTAATACTTGGAAGGAAGAAGAAGAAGAAGAATGTCTTTCGGGCTAAATGGTCGTAGTTTGGTTTTATTATCACTCAACGTTTCGTCTACTACTGCAGTAGACATCCTCAGGAGATTCTGCATGCTCTTTGACCTCCTAACTCTTCAAATGTCGGCTGCAGACTGGCTGTGCGTTGGAAATTGTGTCCTTATTTATAGTTGAGTGTTGTGTGGTGATGTTTTCTACACGGTCCGTTACTTTGGAGCTATTTTTTGATTGGTTGTCACTGGCGTAAGTCATAGGTTTT
Source organism: Diploptera punctata (assembly GCA_030220185.1). NCBI lineage: Eukaryota > Metazoa > Arthropoda > Insecta > Blattodea > Blaberidae > Diploptera > Diploptera punctata. The sequence continues at coordinate 913,352 of JASPKZ010004939.1, read as the reverse complement.
TATTTTTGTGTTATATAATGCCGGGATCCAAATTTTATTAATCTTCATAGTTTTTTCTTTTTTTTTAAAGGAATTTTTGTGTTTGTAAATTTCAATAGCCTCTCTGTGAAGTCTGGTGTAATAATGTTCTGTTTTGGACAAAACTTGTGTTTCTTCAAATTTTATGGCATGTTCTTTGTTCTTCACTACATGTTCAGCTACAGACGATTTTTCAGTTTGTTTCAACCTACAATTTCTCTTGTGTTCTTCTATTCTTGCACTTATCATCCGTTTTGTAGTTCCATTTAGCCCGAATGACATAAAATACATTAATCAAAACACCTGCTGTGAAAGTCTACAATTTTATATAAGTTTTTATGGTTGAATATTTAAATCTTTTACGGTTTGTGTGTTAGTACTAAGGATTATGTCTGTTTTTACTGCTAATAACTTCATATTTGAAGAGAAAAATTATACGCTCAGACTGGGGCTTGAACCCAGGACCTTTGGCTTTCTAGGCCAAGATTCTACCACCTGACCTATCTGAGCAAGTTTCGATCCAAACGCAAATTTTTCTCTTATATACACTGTTAATTCCCACACATCAAATGCTGTGTAACCTTTGCTTTGAACTAGCAAATGGCTGCTTCTTTATTAAGAATATATTTATTTGGGAATTACATTATAAAGCCAGTACAGCTTCTTTCGATGTTTTTATTAATCATTTCATACATCTCAATGACGGATAAATCACATTTGAAGAGAAAAATTATATGCTCAGACTGGGGCTTGAACCCAGGACCTTTGGCTTTCTAGGCCAAGACTCTACCGACTGAACTATCTGAGCAAGTTCCATTCTAAATGCAATTTTTGTCTTATATACGCTGCTAATGACTTGTTTTCTACTTTAGTCCTTCTCAAATTAATTTTTCTTAAAATCTTAAGGTGGAAGTGTTTGTTTATAGAAGATAATGAAGTGAATAGTGGACATTAATTCATAGTGTAGTGATTATTTCTAAGTGATTTGTGAATGAATAAGTTTTATCAAACATTGAACATATATAACAACATGAAATTCAAGATGAAAGTGCTACAAAATCACAAATATTCATTACTACCAACCAGTGCAATGTAAGTACGAGTATTTCTCTTTACATGTCATTTTATATAAAAATCTATGCTGAAATACTGGTCTTATAGAATTTTTTAGCCGATTGATTGCATAATTTTCTATCATAATATTATTTTCATATTTTTTCTCACTTTTGGAATCATAGGCATAATCTTTGTGGGTAGGTCACAGCTGATTTTTTTAATCATTTTATTTTAATCATAAGTAAAGTGATCCCACAACAGACCCGGAGGCCCTTGGGGTAGTAGGAGGTTAAGGCTCCCACATTTTCTAGACAATCGGCACTTTATGTCAGCCGGGTTGTCAGCCCTGCGTGACGGCCGCCTTTACCCCCAGAACAAGCGTCTGGTACTCATTTCCATTAGAGGCTGAGTCGACCCCAGGGCCATAGTGCCGCCAGAGGGTTTGGGTCAGTTTAAAAATCCTGACCCCAACGGGACTTGAACCCTCGACCCTCCGGCTTGTAGCTCAGTGCCTTAACCACTACGCTATGGCGTGCCCCCTTATTTTAATCATAGTATAAGTATATATCATCATCATCATCATCATCACTCCAGGGATTAGGCAATTGCCCGTTCTGACTTCATATTGCATCAGCCCAACGTCTTCTAGATCTTCCAACATCACGCCTTCCTCTTGCATGATAGTTCCTGGCTAACAATGGATATCTCTCCTTACTCATTCCATCCATGTGATCAATCCATTTCTGTCTGTAATTCGTGACTTTATCCAATAAAGGCTGTACTTTCAATTCTTCTCTTATATCCTCATTTCTTATTCTATCAAGTCTTGTACATCCTTTTACTTGTCTTAGGAACCGCATCTCTGCCGTCTGTATTCTATCCTTCTGTCTTTTCACTGGAGCCCAAGTTTCACATCCATACAATATTGTGGGAACCGCCATAACATTATACATTTTTATCTTGGTTTCTTTTCTAATTTTATTTTTGAATGTTCTCTGTATTGTTCCACACACCGTCTGAAATTTATTTATTTTGGAGTCAATATCTCTTTCCACATTGTAGCCAACATCACAGCCCAAATATTTGAAACTAGACACCTGTTCTATATTTTGATTTTCTATAAGTATATATACATTCATTTTTGAATGAGTCAAAATGAAGATTAGCTAGTGTCCGGGCACAGTCTAAAGACAAACAAAAACATACTTACTTACTCACTGGCATTATCGAACCCGTAGGTTCATGGCCGCGCGGACATAAGCTCTCCATACATCCCTATCCCGAGCCAATGCTTTCCAATCATTCCCTGTATAATCTACTTCCCTCAAATCATAGTTAATGTTGTTCTCCCACCTCATTCTTGATCTACCAACTGGGCGTTTTCCTTCTGGCTTTCCTACAAGAAGTTTCCATGCACGTCTTTCATTCCCCATACGTGCAACATGTCCTGCACATCGCAGTCTATGAGACTTAACTGTTCTTATTATATCTGAAAGACCATATAGTTCATTGACAAACAAAAAACATACCATTCAAAATATAAAAGTTTTCATAGTTAATTATATTACATTTGGTACATGTCATATACATGAAAACTAAACGTAGGGAAGAAAAATACATAATTTTAAAATAGTATTGGGAGTGAAGTATGGTAGAGAATAGTAGAAAATTGTATTTATAATTACTACAATAAAGTTAACCTAAATTACATATATTTTTTTAGATTTACTGTTCATATTTTTACATATCAACGGGCAAATTGGAAAAACTGCACTTAAACTAGCCTGAAATATTTTTGAAGTCCTATAGAACAACAGTGCACATGCGCCAGAGTTTATAGAGCCAGTGATAACCCATATATCGATTATCATCCTCAATTACTATCGGTCGCTATGAAATTTTAATGACCATTATTTGCAATAAATCCCCAAATCTATGTTTAAAAAAATATTAATAATATTAAAGTTACCAAACGTTTATTAAAAATGGGTGTCCACTTACTTATCACTCCCTAACACTGATCCAATCAGCGATAGAAAAATCATAGACTAAGTAATATACTCTGTGGAGAAAATAGCAGTTAGCATCACAATATTGTCTAACAGTGTCATAATATTGTGATTTGCATATTTGAATAAATACTTCAGAATTGTCTAATAATGTTATAAAAATTGTTTGAAAAAAGTTTAAAATATTAAATAATGTTAGTAAATACCGAAGAAGAGCTATAGTTTACAACAATATAACTGAAAAATCAAATGCTAGTAGAAGTGCAGTTGAGCAGACAAATTAATATTACTGTTTATTGGATAATTTAATTTCAGTTCTAAATTTCCCAATTTTCTGATTACTGATCTCTGGCTTAATTTTCATAATGGAGTTGTATACCCTTAGACTGAAATTACTATTGTGTCTTAAGAATTGAGGGGTCCCCATCTAGGGGATATGTGGATGGCGACCACAAGGTGCCCAAGCTGAGCAAAACATTGCTTCCACTTACTTGTGTTTTGCTCCTTACTTTTATCTTGAACCGATCTGGTATTTCTTCCTTTCTTCCACTTACTTATACCAGACTCTTTTAACTTTACTATCTAACCTCTCTTGGTTAACTCTTGTTTTTTCGACCCTGACGCTATTAGGGTATCCGAGGGCTAGGGAGTCTTTCCTTTCTTCCATTTCTTCTTTCCTTTCTTCCATTTCTTCTTTCCTTTATTTTCTTTTCTTCTCCAGAAAAGCCTAGCCAGAGGCTATAAGATGGCAGCCCCATCACTGGTCTTGCCTTTCTTTGGCCAGCAACCAATCTAAGGGACTATTATTATGCTTTCAAGTCTTATACGAGAAATGCTGGAGGGACAATTTTCTATAGGATCGTAACAGGCCTTGGCCTAATACTTGGAAGGAAGAAGAAGAAGAACTGAGTTGTGTGATTTTTGGGTTCAATTAATATCTTACTTGAATTTTGTCTGGGCTGTGATTATGTGGATTAGATTTGTAATGATGTTTTTTTTTTGTGGAAATAGATCAGTGAAATTGTTATAAATCTGTTAAATGATAGAGAGATCAAATGCTGTATAAATAAGCTGATTAAACATCCATTATAAAGCATTTTATGTGAGATTAAAGTTTCCCATTGACAGATCATGAATAGGGTATGGCTGTAAGGACATGACGAAGTGAAACGTGAATTTCAGTGTGCCCCTCCAAAAATTAAGAAATATTGAGTAAAACTCTCCAGTGTATTACAAAGAAATCTATCTATCTTCGGGTTTTTACAGCTGCTGCCGTCTTCCCGTGCCAAACCTCCAAAGCCTACGGTCTTGGGCATCTTCGATGCTTAGCCCTCTAGCTTGCATTACTGTCTTCATGTTTTCCTTCCATGTTAACCTTGGTCTTCCTCTTTTCTTCTTTCTGTTAGGATGCCATTCATATAGTTGCTTCGGCCATCGCTCATCTTCCATTCTTAAAACACACTCCGCCATGGCCGGTCCCAAGCCCGGATGAGAAAGGAGGAGGGGGAGGAGTAACAACCTCGTTAAAAAACCAGGGTTCAGTTGGCTCCGACTGATAGTACTCTGTAAGGGCCCCTAGCCAGGGTTACGGTGAAGACCTCAACGGCAGAGTCGGCGCAGAAGGAGTCCTTCATCACGGCGGATCTGGCGGAAGAGGCAACCCTATCTCTAAGGGAAATAGAGAAACGCTGCCTTGCGGTGAAGAGGGATCTTCAGAGGCTATGGGAAGAAAACCCAGACAGAAATTTTCCTGGTCCTCCAGGTTGGGGGTTTATGCTGTGGGCCAGCTCCCCACACATTAGAAAAAAAAAACAAAATGCTAAAAGACCAAATCAATCAAAGCCAAATACAAAGAAATCCAGATTTTAATATTTTATGCTCTATTAACAAGTATCTACAAGGTAACAGTGCAGAACTCCCAGAGGAAATTCCTCCAGAGTTTGTTAACGGTTATAAATATTGTCCAGTCACGTCTGTGACAAACGTCATACATTTACTCCTGAAAATTTGGAAAAAATTATGATCGTCGTCATCATCCAGGGATTAAGCCTGTTGGCGCGTTCCGGTTCCATGAAAGCTAGAATTGTTAAAATTGTTCTGACCATCTTCTGTGTGGGCGTCCAACATTTCTCCTTCCGTGTAGTTTATAATTTAGCAATAATTTTGGAAATCTTTCTTCTGGCATTCTATCAATATGTTCTTTCCAGTCGTTCCTATATTTAATTATTCGGTCTGTATACTCCAAAAACTCCAAGTGCAACAGGCCTAGAAGGGCCTTGGCCTACCAGCCAGCTGCTGGCTTCACGTCCACATGTATTAATCACATAGGTAGACGATCATAAGCCAATGTATGGGGTGGCATGTGGTCAGCATGTCTGGTCCCCCAGACTTCTCAACCTGGAGTCGCTACTTATCGTAGCTACCCAAATGCCTCACGATGCTTGGTGGGCACCGGTCCCTTACTGGCTGAAATTCCACGAGAAAAATTTCGTCCCCCATGAGGATCCAGCGCAAGTCCCGTAGCTCTGAAAATACAATTATACGATAAGAATTAAATGTAATGGATTCAGTCTAAATTATAAATTATAAGAGTACGAAGACAACTGGAGAGTCCCCTGGGGTCGCATGAATAATGAAAGATACCAGCTCTGGTGAATATCTACCATCTAAAGGGAGAACTTGGGTGTCCGATGAAGATATGGACCTGATACTGTGAAATCAGAGGAGGCAGAATAGCCGTCCTTGTAGGGATCCATCCATAGTAACACTGCCCGAAGGCAGGTCCTTCACTGCATTTTCATGCTATGCTTGCAGCTTTACTAGGGAATTGTGTAGGTGTGGCAGCTTCCCGTTGCTTTCCACATCGGTGAAGGATGATGGTGATGATAATGATAAGGATGATGATGATGAAGATGATGGCCATATGATTTCGGGGACCGTTTGGGCCTTAAAGTTTTTCTGACATTTGTCTTACAGGTGAGGAAAAACCCCGATAAAAACCTCACCCAGAAAAACTGCCCCGACCGGGGATCGAACCCGGGCCCGCTGCGTGACAAGGCAGCACGCTACCTCGAGACCACAGCGGTGGACCTTGTAGGGATGATAATATTTAATTACTTTTGATTTAGTACTATTTGGGTACATCATACATTTTGTGCAGAGTTTCTGATAACCAGATCTTCATTAATTTATTGAAACAATGATTAATAAAATGAATTATTGTTGCTGTTAGTACAGGTGTTGAATGCTGGGTTATTATCATTTATACAATGAACACAGTCGATTGAATAAATAGGTTATCTGGCACTCGAGTTGCGTGATACAATATTACATTTATTTTTCTCGATATCAAATTACCATCTACATTAGAAACCAATGTACTGTGTATATAATCCGTAATGCAACGTGATTTCTAACTATGCTGTAGTTAAAAAAAACCATGATCTCCCATTTTTAATCGATTCGAATTTCTTCTTCCTTCCAAGTATTAGGCCAAGGCCTGTTACGATCCTATAGAAAATTTTCCCTCCAGCGTTTCATAGGACGGCCCAGTGATCTTCGTCCTCTTGGTATATAATTATAAACAGCTTTGGGGATCCAATTTCAACTCATTCTTTCAAGATGGTGTTTCCAATTTAGTTGGTAGTGTTTAATATATTCCAAAATTCTAATTTCATTCTCAATACTAGAATATAAATACATATTTAATGTTAAAATAAGAATAAGGATGTGTTACTTATTTTAGGAATTCACACTATGACGTATATTGATTTAGGTAAAATTTGATCACTCACCTCATATTATTCTTCTTATTTTACTATAAACTAGTTTCAGAACTTAGTTTCCGTTCCATCTTCAGCATTACCACGACCGTTGTCTTGTCGTCTTGAAGAACCGTCCTTCGCTCCTTCCATTAGCAGACTGAAAAACCTCGAAACGAGGTCATTCTCCCCGGGAATTTCAAAGTTCATCAATTTCTCCTTTTCGCTCTTTCCCAAACAGTGAGTTCTTTTGGGTTTTGTATTTGTTTTAATAATTTAACTTCCTTCTCGATAAGATTTTTTTCAGGCCATGCGTGGGCAGACACGTAGATTTTTTTACTTCCCCTTTATTGACGTTCTCACTCTAGTTTTCAAATTTCTCTTAGTTTTTCCTATGTAGAATTTCTCACATTCTTCACAGATTATCAGATTAACTGGACAGATCACATCAAATGAATGCTAGTTTCGCGGTTAACAAAGCTTATCTATAATATAACTAACTCACTGGTACTATTGAACCCATAGGTTCATGGCCGCGCGGACATATGCTCTCCATACATCCCTATCCTGAGCTAATGTTTTCCAATCATTCCCTGTATAATCTACTTCCCTCAAATCATACTTAATTTTATTCTGCCACCTCATTCTTGGTCTACCAACTGGGCTTTTTCCCACTGGTTTTCCTACAAGAAGCTTCCAAGCACGTCTTTCATTTCCCATTCGTGCCACATGTCCTGTCCATCGTAGTCTACGAGACTTAACTGTTCTTATTATATCTGGCTCCCTATAAAGACAATGCAGTTCACTGTTATTTAGTCTTCTCCATTCACCTGTCTATTCATCTCTCTTTGGTCCAAAAATTTTCCTAAGAACTTTATTCTCAAATACTCGTAATCTCCTTTCCTCCCTTAAAGTAAGAATCCATTTTTCGCATCCATATAATATAACTGGTAGAATAATAGTTTTATATATTCTCATTTTTACGTTTTTTGAAAGTAGTTGGGAAGTCAATAGTCTCTGTAATGCATAATAGCACGCATTTCCAGAATTGATCTATGTTTAATTTCTTTGTGCATCTCATTCCTATGTGTGATTATATTGTTCCTAGGTATTTGTAATCTACCATAATCAAAAAGGAAAATAGCAAACCTTTAAAGAGAGATCCTTGATGTCGACGATTAAATAAATAATTTAAAATATCTGATAATATTATGTCTGATTATAGCTGTGTCATTATCTTTCGTAAAAATGCATACTAGTAAAAAATATAATATATAGAACGACAAGTAAATTAAATTCTGCAGAAATTGATTTTTTAGAGGCGTTCAGCTGAAATTTCTAGAAAAAATAAAATATAAAACAATGTAATTAAACGAAAGATGAACCTTCAAACTTCAATTGCGGATTTAATAAAAAAACAATTAATTAAAATGGCATGGTCATGTCAAAAGAATAACATAATACAGATTCCCAAGAAGAATACTAGAATGGGTGCCACTTACTAGAGAAGAAGAGGACGGCCAAAAATAACGTGAATTGTTGATGTTTTCGGCAGCATGAGGGAAAAGGATTAGACGATGGAGATTGGAATAACAGACGTGGAAGAGAATTACAGTAGATTAATTGGGAGCAGGAAGATATTGTGAAACCTGATAGATAAATAAATAAATAAATAAATAATACTGTACATAGTAATAATAATAGTAATAATAAAATGACATATATATATATATATATCATTATAGAAAATAAAATATTGCAGTGGTATGGTCATGTCAAATGATTGCAGAACAAAGATTGCCAAAAATTGTTATGGACTGAATCCCAATGGAAAGGAGGAAGAGAGGAAGACCGAAGAAAACTTGGATGGAAGGGGTACAAGCAGCTATGAATATCAGAGGAATGGAGGAAGATCAATGGATGGACAGAGAGGAATGGCGTTTGGTTTCCGGAAGACGGCAGCAGCTGCCATGATACCGGATGATGATGATGATGATGATGATGATATATATGTATATATATCATCATCATCATCATAGTACATTCACGAATTTAGGTGATTTGTTGACCTGTTTCGGCCTCATGAGAAACACCATCCAGAAGTCTTTTGAGTGGACGTCCTGGTCTTCTTCTTCCTGCAGGTTGATATCTTAACATTAGTTTGGGTATTCTGTGATCTTCCATTCGATGAACATGTTGTATCCATCTTGACTTATAATCAGAAATTTTGTTTTCTAAAGATTCCATGTGTAATTCTTCTAAGATGTCTTCATTTTTCTTGTGATCTAGTAGTGTGTATCCTGCAGTCCTCCGAAGATATCTCATTTCAGCAGATCTAAGTCTCTGTATATCCTTCTGTTTCAACGTCCATACTTCGCTACCATACAAAAGAGTTGGAAGAGCCAGTGTTTTATACACTTTCAGTCTTGAATGCTTTTGGACTAACTGTGGCTTGAAGATAGAATTTATTAACCCTAAAATTCTTAAAAATTTAGATATTTTTGCATTTACATCCTTTTCTTCTTCATATGAGATATTGCATCCTAGATATGTAAAATTATTCACCTGCTCCAAAATTTTATTGTCCAGTACAATTTTACTTCTGACAGGATCTACACCTTGAAATGCCATAATTTTTGTTTTTTTTCTGTAGATATCTTTAATCCATATTCTTCTGTAATTTTGTTAAGTTCATACAGACCTTTCTGTAGATTATCTTCGGAATTTGCTATTATTATTTGGTCATCTGCAAACAATAGGGTGTTTAATTTTCTATTTTCTGATATTCTTATTCCAAATTTATATGTTTTGTTCCAGCAACATATTACTTCATTGATATAAATTGCAAAGAGTGTTGGGGATAGGGGGCAGCCTTGTCTCACACCACGATTTATAATTCCTTCTTCAGAAAATCTGTTATTTAATTTAATCTTTATGGTGTTGTCTTTGTAAATATTTTGTATGTTCTGCCGAAGTAAATTTGGTATATTTCTGTCTTCCAATATATTTAAGAGTTTTGATCTCTTGACTGTGTCGAATGCTTTTTCAAAATCTATGAAAGCAAAATGTGTTTCTAAGTTGAATTCTCTTCTTTTTTTGCAAGCAATAGTTTAACAGAAAATGCTGAATCAATACAAGATCGTCCTTTCCTAAATCCATTTTGACATTCCATAAGGAATTTTTCACTGAAACTTTTCAATTTTCCATTTAAAATGTCTGCATAAATTTTGTAGCATGTGTTTAACAAACTGATTCCCCTATAGTTGTCCATTTTTCTCTTATCTCCTTTCTTGAACAGGGGTATAACAATGCTTGTCTTCCATTCTTGTGGTATATCTGCATTTTTGAATACATTATTAAAGAAGGACAACAGTCTTTCATGGAACTGTTTGCCTGCATATTTGTACAATTCAGAATTCAAGCCATCTGTGCCAGTTGCCTTCCCATTTTTTAATTTCTTTAAACTATTGTTCAATTCTTCCAATGATATTATGGAAACTGTCTCATTATTATTTCGGAAAATTGTATCTTCATAGCTATTGTCAGTCCAAAGACTTTTATAATAATTGAAAAAATCTTCTTTTGTTACTCCGCAATTAATTTTGGTAGGTTCTTTAATATCTTTATTCAAATGTTTTAATATTTTGAAGGCATTAGGTTGGAGCTTATGCAAATCTGATTCTAAATGTGTAACAAAATTTAACCATGTTTTCCTATGTCTCTTTCTTATTTCCCTCTTAACAATAGCTCTACAGCGTTTGAATTCTATTTCATTTTCTACTTTATATATATATATATATATATATATATATATATATATATATATATATATATATTCACACACATACATAAATACATACACGCAGAGTGGAACATAACTCTAACGAATAATGGAACAGAAGAAATGTCGACTTGTTACTCCTGGATTCAGGAGATTCAACAGATAATTAGCTTGCCTAATTTTTTTATCCATGATTTTCTAACTTGTCTTCTTTATCCATTTCACACATAAAATTATAAATTTTATAGTCCAAAAGTTTAAACCCCTTTCCTTAAAACAATGCTATTATTGTGAATTGTGGAGCATCAAAACTTAAATGAGCTTTTCTGGAAAAAAATGGAGTTAGAACTACCTTGTTCTAAGCAAGAGATTGGGGCAGTATGATTGGTAAAATCAGGTTACTGGAAGGAAAAATGTTGCTGTATAATTTTGGGGAAGATATAAAAGATTATTGTTAACCTGCAAATAAACTCGCACAGACAGACACACAAACGCAGTAGAACAGACATCTACCGACAAACTTTCGAAGGTTGTTTTAGGGATCTTGGGCGAGTGTTTTCATGTAACGAACGCGTAGTCTCCATTGACTTATTGGTTCATTGCGGAGTAATGTAGAATGTCCTTTGGATCGTGATAATATGGATTCTGATAGATTATACGAAATTAATTAATTAATTAATCACCTGATATGCGTATTGTAAAAGTCATAAACTGCGGTACAAAACCATCCATAGTAATTCTGCCCGAAGGCAGGTCCTTCACTGCAATCATAGCATTTTCATGCTATGCTTGCAGCTTTACTAGGGACTTGTAGGTGTGGTAGCTTCCCGTTGCTTTTCACACCGGTGAAGGATGACGATGATGGCCATATGATTTCGGGGGACCGTTTGGGCCTTAAAGTTTTCCTGACATTTGTCTTACAGGTGAGGAAAAACCCCGATAAAAACCTCACCCGGAAAAACTGCCCCGACCGGGGATCGATCTCAGGCCCGCGGCGTGACAAGGCAGCACGCTACCTCGAGACCACAGCGGTGGACGCGGTACAAATAATGCATATAAATTTATGTAAGTATGGGCAAACGAAGTACAAAATTAACTTTTTTAAAATCAGTAATGTACAGTATATTGTGCACTCTTCAATGCTGTATTTATTACACTCTTGCTTAATTAAATACAGCTATTCGAAAAGTGTCTACCATCGTGATCATGACACACTGTACAGCGACGCGCACTGGCACATACGCCTTAGCATCACGGGTGAATGACGCACCTCTTGATGCGCTGCTAAAACCTTTGCTGTCAGTCCATTTCAGTGTCGACTGGAGCGTCATAGGCGAGCCTTTTCACGCGTATTGTTATAAGGTAATTTATTAATTGATTTTCTTCTTTGTAATCTATCAGACCCCATCTTATAACGGTCCAAGTGACGCGATGCATGTCTAACAGATCAACAACACATTACTCTTAAAATAAAATAAGGTAAAATATACCTTCTTAGGTAAGATCCGACAACACCACATTAGGACCAGCAGCATCAACCATCATACTGGATGTTGTAGCGAAGAGGAACCTGTGAAGATGGAACGGATGTTCTGAAAGGCCTACAGACATAAAGAATACATATTTTATAAGTTGAGGACGACGGATCTTACGTAAGAAGGGGTATTTTAACTTATTTTATTTTATTAGTATTGACACATTACTCTGTACTAAGTTGACGGAGGTCCACCGCTGTGGTCTCGAGGCAGCGGGCCCGGGTTCGATCCCCGGCCGGGACAGTTTTTCTGGATGAGGTTTTGATTGGAGTTTTTCCTCACCTTTTAAGACAAATGTCAGGAAAATTTTAAAGCCCAAACGGTCCCCGAAATCATACGGCAGTCATCATCATCCTTATCATTATCATCATCATCCTTATCATTATCATCATCATCCTTCACCGGTGTGGAAAGGAACGGGAAGCTACCACACCTACAATTCCCTAGTAAAGCTGCAAAACATAGCATGAAAATGCTATGATTGCAGTGAAAGACCTGCCCTCGGGCAGAATTACTATGGATGGAAGTAGACGGAGCATTCTCGTTCCCGAACACGCTTGGAAAGTTATCGTTACGATTGTCTGGAAGACTGAAGTTCGAACTCCGACGTTGGAAACTTGCTTCGCGGACAATTAAAGGTACATAATAATAATAATAATAATAATAATAATAATAATAATAATAATAATAATAATAATAATGGAACATAACTAGCATGCGCGAGTCTGTTTCTACGAGTAAATTACCTGTATTGTACTACGTGTACATATTTTGCAATGCTGTTTATATATTCATCTTTCTTACGTCAGAGGTAATTAATTAATTAATAATCACCTGATGTACGTATTGTAAAAGTCATAAACTGCGGTACAAATCCATCCATAGTAATTCTGCCCGAAGGCAGGTCCTTCACTGCAATCATAGCATTTTCATGCTATGCTTGCAGCTTTACTAGGGACTTGTAGGTGTGGTAGCTTCCAGTTGCTTTTCACACCGGTGAAGGATGATGAAGGTCATATGATTCCGGGGAGCGTTTGAGCCTTAAAGTTTTCCTGACATTTGTCTTACAGGTGAGGAAAAACCCCGATGAAAACCTCGCTCGGAAAAACTGCCCCGCCCGGGGATCGAACTCGGGCCCGCTGCGTGACAAGGCAGCACGCTACCTCGAGACCACAGCGGTGGACGCGGTATAAATAATGCATATAAATTTATGTAAGTATGGGCAAACGAAGTACAAAATTAACTTTTTTAAAACCAGTAATGTACAGTATATTGTGCACTCTTCAATGCTGTATTTAGTACACTCTTGCTTAATTAAATGCAGCTATTCGAAAAGTGTCTACCATCGTGATCATGACACACTGTACAGCGACGCGCACTGGCACATACGCCTTAGCATCACGGGTGAATGACGCACCTCTTGATGCGCTGCTAAAACCTTTGCTGTCAGTCCATTTCAGTGTCGACTGGAGCGTCATAGGCGAGCCTTTTCACGCGTATTGTTATAAGGTAATTTATTAGTTGATTTTCTTCTTTGTAATCTATCAGACCCCATCTTATAACGGTCCAAGTGACACGATGCATGTCTAACAGATCAACAATACATTACTCTTAAAATAAAATAAGTTAAAATGTACCTAAGAAGCAATATTTTAACTTATTTTATTTTATGACTCTCCACCTCAACGGTTTTAACAATGAATTTTATTAGCATTGACACATTACTCTATACTAAGTTGACGGAGGTCCACCGCTGTGGTCTCGAGGCAGCGGGCCCGGGTTCGATCCCCGGTCGGGGCAGTTTTTCTGGGTGAGGATTTTATTGGGGGTTTTCCTCACCTGTAAGACAAGTGTCAAGAAAATTTTAAAGCCCAAACGGTCCCCGAAATCATATGGCAGCCATCATCATCATCCTTCACCGGTGTGGAAAGCGACGGGAAGCTACCACACCTACAATTCCCTAGTAAAGCTGCAAAGCATAGCATGAAAATGCTATAATTGCAGTGAAAGACCTGCCCTCGGGCAGAATTACTATGGATGGAAGTAGACGGAGCATTCTCGTTCCCGAACACGTTTGGAAAGTTATCGGTTACGATTGTCTGGAAGACTGAAGTTCGAACTCCGACGTTGGAAACTTGCTTCGCGGACAATTAAAGATACATAATAATAATAATAATAATAATAATAATAATAATAATAATAAATGGAACATAACTAGCATGCGGGAGTCTGTTACTACGAGTAAATTACCTGTATTGTACTACGTGTACATATTTTGCAATGCTATTCATCTTTCTTACGTCAGAGGTAGTTAATTAATTAGTAATCACCTGATGTACGTATTATAAAAGTCATAAACTGCGGTACAAATCCTTCTTCTTCTTCTTCACTTCCTGGTTTAGGCAAGAGCTGCCTGTTCCGTCTTCACTAATAGATCTAAGACCATCTCTTCCGAGGACGCCCGACATCTCTTCTTCCTCTTGGAAAATAATGGAAGATTTTATTTGGTAATCTTCTTTCTTCCATTCTTTCTACATGTTCTTTCCACTGTATCTTGTTGTTAAATATCTTTTCTTTTATGGAGTAGATCTGCAGTTCTTCACGGATATCCTCGTTTCTTATCTGGTCCATTCTAGTGCAACCTTTTACTCTTCTTAAAAATTTCATCTCGGCTGCTTGGATTTTACTTTCTTGTTTGGTAGTGGTAATCCAAGATTTCCTCCCATACAAAAGGGCAGGGACAGCCATTGTTTTATAAAATTTTAATTTTGTTTGTTTATGGGCTTTATTATTCAATGAGAAAGGAGGAGGGGAGGAGTAACAACCTCGTAAAAAAACCAGGGTTCAGTTGGCTCCGACTGATAGTACTCTGTAATGGCCCCTAGCCAGGGTTACGGTGAAGACCTCAACGGCAGATTCGGCGCAGAAGGAGTCCTTCATCACGGCGGATCTGGCGGAAGTGGCAACCCTCTAGATGGGGTTAGTACATCCAGAAGCTGGACCTAAAGCTTTGAGGTGGCAGCCCCACCAATGGTCTACTCTGCATAGCGTTGGTACCGCGATCAGAGGAAAACATATTACTCGTATTCTTCACAATGGAAACTCGCGGTACAAATCCATCCATAGTAATTCTGCCCGAAGGCAGGTCCTTCACTGCAATCATTGCATTTTCATGCTATGCTTGCAGCTTTACTAGGGAATTGTAGGTGTGGTAGCTTCCCGTTGCTTTCCACACCGGTTAAGGATGATGATGATAATGATGATGATGGCCATATGATTTCGGGGACCGTTTGGGCCTTAAAGTTTTCCTGACATTTGTCTTACAGGTGAGGAAAAACCCCGATAAAAACCTCACCCGGAAAAACTGCCCCGACCGGGGATCGAACCTGGGCCCTCTGCGTGACAAGGCAGCACGCTACCTCGAGACCACAGCGGTGGACGCGGTACAAATAATGCATATAAATTTATGTAAGTATGGGCAAACGAAGTACAAAATTAACTTTTTTAAAATCAGTAATGTACAGTATATTGTGCACTCTTCAATGCTGTATTTATTACACTCTTGCTTAATTAAATACAGCTATTCGAAAAGTGTCTACCATCGTGATCATGACACACTGTACAGCGACGCGCACTGGCACATACGCCTTAGCATCACGGGTGAATGACGCACCTCTTGATGCGCTGCTAAAACCTTTGCTGTCAGTCCATTTCAGTGTCGACTGGAGCGTCATAGGCGAGCCTTTTCACGCGTATTGTTATAAGGTAATTTATTAGTTGATTTTCTTCTTTGTAATCTATCAGACCCCATCTTATAACGGTTCAAGTGACACGATGCATGTCTAACAGATCAACAACTCATTACTCTTAAAATAAAATAAGTTAAAATATACCTTCTTAGGTAAGATCCGACAACACCACATTAGGACCAGCAGCATCAACCATCATACTTGATGTTGTAGCGAAGAGGAACCTATGAAGATGGAACGGATGTTCTGAAAGGCCTACAGACATAAAGAATACATATTTTATAAGTTGAGGACGACGGATCTTACCTAAGAAGGGGTATTTTAACTTATTTTATTTTATGACTCTCCACCTCAACGGTTTTAACGATGAATTTTATTAGTATTGACACATTAGTCTATACTAAGTAGATGGAGGTCCACCGCTGTGGTCTCGATGCAGCGGGCCCGGGTTCGATCCCCGGTCGGGGCAGTTTTTCTGGGTGAGGATTTTATTGGGGGTTTTCCTCACCTATAAGACAAATGTCAGGAAAAATTTAAGGCCCAAACGTTCCCCGAAATCATATGGCAGTCATCATCATAATCATCCTTATCATAATCATCATCCTTCACCGGTGTGGAAAGCAACGGGAAGCTACCACACCTACAATTCCCTAGTAAAGCTGCAAAGCATAGCATGAAAAGCTATGATTGCAGTGAAATACCTGCCCTCGGGCAGAATTACTATGGATGGAAGTAGACGGAGCATTCTCGTTCCGGAACACGTTTGGAAAGTTATCGTTACGATTGTCTGGAAGACTGAAGTTCGAACTTCGACGATGGAAACTTGCTTCGCGGACAATTAAAGGTACATAATAATAATAATAATGGAACATAACTAGCATGCGCGAGTCTGTTTCTAAATTACCAGTATTGCACTATGTGTACATATTTTGCAATGCTATCTATATGTATATATATTTCTTACGTCAGAGGTACACTAGGAAGAACTACCCGATGAGATGTTCGTTCGGGAACTAAAATCCTCCCTCTGTTAATAAGTCACTTGTGACCATAAGTTTCTTATCGAAATACTCAGCCACATCGTTAAACAAGCTGTTAAAGTATTTCGATAAATATATATACTATTCTATACAGTCTTGTTTGTACAGTAGAGTTTTAATCTTGTTTATACAATACATAATGTCTCCACATTTAATTAATTGTAATCGTAAGCCTATGTTTTCCCTTTACAGAGATTTAGGAAAGTAATGGCATTTTGTGGAAGAAATACTCTGCGTGCAAAAATAGTAATTAGAGACGAAATTATTGAACAAGTAACCCACTTTAAATATTTAGGATGTGACATCAGCTATGGGTATGATAAAGATATTGAACACAAAACACATCAGTTTCAAGCTCTTTGTGGTACAATAAATAGAAAATTGAATAATAAAGGCCATAAACAAACAAAATTAAAATTTTATAAAACAATGGCTGTCCCTGTCCTTTTGTATGGGAGTGAATCTTGGATTACCACTACCAAACAAGAAAGTAAAATCCAAGCGGCCGAGATGAAATTTTTAAGAAGAGTAAAAGGCTGCACTAGAATGGACCAGATAAGAAACGAGGATATCCGTGAAGAACTGCAGATCTACTCCATAAAAGAAAATATATTTAACAAAAAGATACAGTGGAAAGAACATGTAGAAAGAATGGAAGAAAGAAGATTATCATAAGTAATGCCACGAGTGATTTCCAAATTATCGATAAATTCACGACTCACGAAGTGAGGAGTGAATTTATCTAGAGAATTTGGAAATCAAGAGTGGTATTTGTTAGGACTATTTAACGAATAAAATTAAGCTGTTTACTCACAAATCATTATTTAACTATAGTTATTTTAAAATATTTATATATTTAATGTAAACGGCGATGTTTGAAAACAAATGAAAAACGATAGGTACGCTTCTACTGCTTCATTTGTTTATCACTGCAACAAGATCATACTATTTATTGCCAGAGGAACGCAATATTGTAAGGAGGAGCTTTCTTTAATATGGTAATTATAACACTGATAAATATTTGGTGAAACACGACTCTGATTGGTTGTAAAACAGGAATCATTGAAACGTGATTGGTCATTGACTCCCATTTGGGGCATGTGTTAAATAGTCAAATAAAATCTTCCATTATTTTCCAAGAGGAAGAAGAGATGTCGGACGTCCTCGGAAGAGATGGTCTTAGATCTATTAGTGAAGACGGAACAGGTAACTCTTGCCTAAACCAGGAAGCGAAGAAGAAGAAGAAGAAGAGATTTAGGCGCTCTCCCCCTACAGGGAAGAATTTGAACCATAGTAATTTAGTTACACTTGTTTTCATATAGATGTTATTTTGAGTGGTACGTGGTCAACGTTCCGCCTCATACTGACATCTAGGAAACCAAGGTAGTACTAGGACGGGAAAATTCGGTAAATTTTGCTTAGAGGCCTTTTCATTCAGGCTTAAGGATTTTTTACGAATCTGAAAATCTTCAGACTCGGGACCCACGGCTTAAAGTCCCTCCCGAAGGACTTGCTCCTTGGATTTTTCCGTCCTAAAAAATCCATCGACCCCGGCCGGGTTTGAACCCGCGACCCTCGGGACCAGAGGCAAGGAGTATAACCACTAGTCCACCGCGGCCGATTGTCTCCACATTTAAGAAAGAAAAAATACTATATTTGTTTCATTATCATGTTTATCACCTAACTACAATACAATAAAAAAAATAAAAAAAATACTTCATATAACTTATTAATTTACATTTCATTATTTACTTGAACAAAAATGGTATTTTTTCTTGAAACAGTCTTGTTTGTACACTTATTAAATACTAGAAAATTAATGAGCCGAATAAATATAATTTAACTAAATAAAAATAAAACTTGAAGTTTTATGTGATTTTCATATTTATTAAAATATAAATTAGTAACAGCTGTTTCGGTACCTTCTTCAGAATGATTACAAATGAATGGATTTTGTTATTAAAGCACATATTTTGTCAATATAGTTATAACATCCAAATATACAAGCGTTACTGCTATAAAGTAAATATTCTTAACCTGTTATGGTGGCCGCTAGATGTCAGTTGGAACGTCTTCCCGCTACCTCTTGTGTGAATTGAGAATACTACATATATAAGAACAATTTATGTTTGTATTGGAATACTTGAGTGCTCAGATGGTTAGAGCGCTAAACAAACAGAGTTGAGACTCGGGTTCAAATCCCGACTCAAGCATTCACTTTGCTTTTCATATATTTGCCTTCATTGGCAAAAGTAAAAAAAAAATAGTTATAACATATATATATATATATATATATATATATATATATGGCAGGAAGCCTTGGCGCAGAGCTACGGGACTTGCGCTGGTTCGAGTCTCCAGGGGGGAAGAAATTTTCTCATGGTATTTCGGCCAGTATGGGACCGGTGCCCACCCAGCATCGTGATGCATTTGGGTAGCTAAAATAAGTA
The DNA here is from genome assembly GCA_030220185.1 of Diploptera punctata. NCBI lineage: Eukaryota > Metazoa > Arthropoda > Insecta > Blattodea > Blaberidae > Diploptera > Diploptera punctata. The sequence continues at coordinate 893,953 of JASPKZ010004939.1, read as the reverse complement.
GCGGCTCCAAGTTGAGAAAACCAGCTATAACAGCTGGGGGACTCGACATGCTAACCACATGCCACCCCTACACTGGCTGATTATCATCTACCTCTGTGATTGACACATGTGGATGTGAGGCCAGCAGCCGGCTGGTAGGCTAAGGACCTTCTAGGCATGTCGCGCCAGGAGAAAAAAATATATATATAAATATATAAATATATATATATATATATATATATATGAATAAGAAAGTTTTCTTATTCATACTTATATCCGCGAAAATCTGCAATATAACATATATATATATATATATATATATATATGGAGTTTATTGTGTATTCCGCATTGTGTCGCATTTGTAACAGGGTGTGTGGTCCATACCATTATGAATCATAATTACTTCCTGTATCCGTTCTCAGTTGCCTCTCTTATCGTTTTAATAACCATAAACTCCATATGTTGATAAATAATATGATAAAAACTATGATATTGACATAGTTAAGTACTAAAACAATTTCTGACTAATCTCCTCAAGTTTTGATTTGTTTCTTATCGAGTTTAGCTTTAATTATTAGACAACAAGGTAATCTTATAGATAAGTGATCTTGGACTTGATCCTTATTAGAGATAAGTTGAGATTTTTCTCGGTATTGCTTTGTTCAGTTAGCCTATATTATTATTTTGTCTAAGTTCTTTACTTTCTCTCCCGACAGCCGTGCGTGGGAAATGTACTTAAAATGGAGAGGTTAAACTAAGAATAAGAATTTAAGGAAAACTGCACTCTTTAACAGGTAAAGTCATTAGGGTCCCAATTCAATTCTGGGCGTAAAAGAGTCAACACATTTTGTTTAAACTTTATTTTTTTAGACTTGAGATTATTTTGTAAACATCCATGACGCGACCGACCTAGAAAACACTGGCGTACTTTCCGGCTGCTAGCATCACATCCACATATGCGATATACAGATATTCCAGTCAGTATAGGGATGAATGTGATCAGTATGTCGGATCTCTCCAGCTGTTGTAGCTGATTTTCTCAACCTGGGACCTCTACTTATTGTAGCTACTAAAATCCCTCAATATGATGAATGGGCACTGGCCTCGTCCCATGATAAAAATCTCTTCCTCCACGGGGACTCAAACCAGCACATATCCTGTAGCTACGTGTCTTGGGCCATTCGGCTAAGGCGCGGATGAGGTCTTTTCATGTGTCATAAATATGTAACATTGCTTTAGTTTCCTTCCGTCAGGGTTTTGCGCCCTGAAAATACACCGATCACGGCCGGGTTTGAACTCGCGAACCTTGTATAGTAAAACCTGTCTTAGCCGGAACCTTTATAAAAAGGAAACCTACAGAGACGGAAACAAATCTCCAGAACGGTACGATTTTATATGTAAAATCGTCCTGTATAAGCCGGAAATCTTCATAACGCGGAAACGGAATGGTTTTTAAAGTACCAATAGTCAATTTTTACCTCAGTACGACGGAAAATAATTCTGCAGCACGTTCTAATTACAGTATTAATGACCACACGTGAAAATTCTGCATATGACGCTTTCTGCATTATATCGTTTTACCTTCTTGTGTTGCCATTGTATTGCGGGGATACCCTTGCTTATGTGTGACAGCGAAGAATCCCTCGCTTTTCCTTGCCTGCTTACGTTACCTGCGAAGGAGTTGGGAAACTCTTCAGTCTTCCTGTAGTTGAGTTCCTTCTCGCTTTTGTGTAATAAAGTTGTTTTGTATTGTCGTGCAAACTGAGCTGTGATACATGTACTATTTGTCTGTATTTCAGTCAATACGTTATGTCTAGAGACCGGATGTTAGGGAAAATGCCTATAGTTGTTTATTATAGATATTGTAAAAGTGACTTCATATAAGTTCATACCAGCGACCCTAGAGTTGTTTTCCATGAAGCTAATTTTGCCTATAAATGCCTATTTCAGCTTATAATGCCTATAAATGCCTATTTTCATTTTTTTCTTGAAATTAACTTTCAATGGAATCGATTGAAATGGATAAACTTCATGGCACAAATCATTTCATAGAAGTTTTCAAGTGTTCTTTTTATAAATTCCCTTATAATATTTTAGGATAAGGGTGGCAATAACCCAATAATCTAGCAGGCAGATGGTTTCTCCCTAAATGCTCTCCCATTAGGTAAGTATTGTATTTCTCCACCTCATGTAACTCCAACTTTCAGGCGTCCCACCCTCAGAAACGGGCTACAGTTCCGCCAAAGTCAGGGGAGAATGCCAGAAATATATAAGATAAGATGTTGGAATTGGGGAAAACATCGCCGTAGCGTAGTGGTTAAGGCACTGCGCTACAAGCCGGAAGGTTGAGGGTTTAAGTCCCGGTGGGGTCAGGATTTTTAAATTGACCCAAACTATCTGGCGGCACTATGGCCCTGGGGTCGACTCAGCCTCTAACGAAAATGAGTACCAGATGCTTGTTCTGGGGTAAAGGCGGCCGTCACGCAGGGCTGACAACCCGGCTGACATCAAGTGCCGATTTTCCAGAAAAAGTGGAAGCCTTAACCTCCTACTACCCCAAGGGCCTCCTGAGGCCTGTAGTGAGATTACTTTACTTTATATAAGATAAGGTCCACCGCTGTGGTCTCGAGGTAGCGTGCTGCCTTGTCACACAGCGGGCCCGGGTTCGATCCCCGGTCGGGACAGTTTTTCTGGGTGAGGTTTTTATCGGGGTTTTTCCTCACCTGTAAGACAAATGTCAGGAAAACTTTAAGGCCCAAACGGTCCCCGAAATCATATGGCCATCATCATCATCCTTATCATTATCATCATCATCCTTCACCGGTGTGGAAAACAACGGGAAGCTACCATACCTACAATTCCCTAGTAAAGCTGCAAGCATAGCATGAAAATGTTATGATTACAGTGAAGGACCTGCCTTCGGGCAGAATTACTATGGATGGATATAAGATAAGATGTTGGAATTGGAGAAAACATGTATCCAACTCAGCATTTTCTTTGATTACCCAGGAAAAAATTCTAGAAAGTAATTTTGGCCAACTTCAGGATTTGAATCCAGATTATTTGTTTGAAAAGCTATTGTGCCAAGTTTTTCATTTAAACATTTTTTAAGACTAAACATTCTAAAACTATACTATGGATCGATTGTTTTGTTACAAACATATCATAATATGATAACTAAATTCTATTCATAATGCTTATCTATAGTGCAAAAGTTGTAAGTTGGCAGGATTTCTGCTATCCTTGTCTAGAGAATTGTTCTTCCACCCTTCGCTAGACATCTGAGTGACATGTGTACTATAATGGGATACCCTTGTAAAATTACTTAGGAATGCTAGAAAAACTCCACCCCCACTTTCGCCCAGTCACTTTTGTTCACGTAATTTTTGTCAGTGGCGACTTTTTCAGAGTTCGTTTGTAGTTTGTGAGATATTATATTAGTGTAAAATTAGTCTTTAGAAGAAGGGAATGCCGCCACTGATCTATGTTCACTGCAGGGAGTGTCTGCCCTACCGCTGTCACCGTGAACAGATATGTGTATGAGTGAGAAAGAAGATGGTGAGTACTCTCTTTCTTACTTACTCACTGGCACTATCGAACCCGAAGGTTCATGGCCGTGCGGACATAAGCTCTCCATACATCCCTATCCTGAGCTAATGCTTTCCAATAATTCCCTGTATAATCTACTTCCCTCAAATCATAGTTAATGTTATTCTCCCACCTCATTCTTGGTCTACCAACTGGGCGTTTTTCTTCTGGCTTTCCTACAAGAAGCTTCCATGCAAGTCTTTCATTCCCCATACGTGCAACATGTCCTGCCCAATGCAGTCTACGAGACTTAACTGTTCTTATTATATCTGGCTTCCTATAAAGACCATGTAGTTCATTGTTATGTAGTCTTCTCCATTCACCTGTCTGTTCATCTCTCTTTGGTCCAAAAATTTTCCTAAGTACTTTATTCTCAAATACTTGTAATCTCCTTTCCTCTCTTAAAGTAAGAGTCCATGTTTCGCACCCATATAATATAACTGGTAGAATAATAGTTATATATATTTTCAGTTTAACGTTTTTTGAAAGGAGTTGGGACATCAAGAGTCTCTGCAATGCATAATAGCACGCATTTCCAGAATTGAGCCTATGTTTAATTTCTTTGTGCATCTCATTCCTATTTGTGATCATTGTTCCTAGGTATTTGAATTCAGCCACTTCCTCAAAATTTCCCTCATTTGTCATTAGCTGCATTTCCATTATATAATGAATTTCTACTTGTGACCATATATTTAGTTTTATTGATATTTACTTCCAGTCCTAAGTTCTTAGTGTTACTCAATAGTGTGTGCGTGTTGTCCTTTAGTATCTCCTCGCTATCGGCCAACAATACTACATCATCAGCATAAACTAACAGTTTATTAATACCATTCAGTTGTAAGCCTTCCTCATTCTCTAAAGATTTAATGGCATGCTCTAGTGCAAAATTAAATAGTAGAGGAGATAATGTCTCTTTCTCTTTCTAAAATATTCTAGACACTTTAACCCTCACGGACTTTAGTCACGGAATTGTTTTGGGGTTTCGTCATTTTTGAAAGGCGTGTGTTAATCGATTGGGTTTATGAGTCGTTATCAGAGATGAAAACAAATATTTGTAACACGTGTAAGCAGACATAAATAGTTGAACGGTGAGATTACAGTTCAAAATATGTGAATCATATTATTGAATCATATGCTCTGACGTTTTATGCACGTTTGAAATTGCAAAAGGAATGTGAATAGTGTATGTTTGACGAGACTGCAGACGTACGGTTTGTTTTAAACTCTGTGTTTGATTCGATATAATGATTTTTCGAACTACTTTGTATGTCATGAATTTTCTGTTGAGTGTTCAACGAGGAATTCGCATGGTTTTTAAACCATTTCGTTCAAGGAATTTCCTTCTTCGTCTTCAAAGCTCTAACAGGTGAATTGATAAAATCTTCAAATAAGGGATTTGAAGAATTTTAGAATTTAAGATGCATAACATTGTTCTTTTATTGTGTTCGGAGAAAATCAGTCTTTAGTAACTTTAAAATTCATCGGAGAACATTTTGTTTAAACAACTCGCATCATAGGATTCATGCTTCCATGATACCCCGCGGTTTCAAACACAGTCGTGTTCCCCTTCAGCCATAACTCCGACTCCGAGAACAAAATGTTCTCCGATGAATTTTAATGATTATACCTTATAATGTTTACCTTCCCAACATTAATTTAACCCATTCGCTTCAGATTTAAATGCTCAATCCATTTTCCCAGAAACCGGATTTAAGTTACCCTAAATTATATTGTCTATTTTCAGACATTCAAAACAAACAAAATATAACGGTACTCGAGATCACAATAAGGGTTATGGCCAAAACACATTCCTTTACTATTCATATATGTTAACAGAAGATTACCCTGCCAAGGGGATGTACAAAATATTGCAAAATATATAACAGCAGAATTAAGCGAGTGCACCTCGTCTTCTGAGTTGAAGGCCATTTAACTGCCGGCGAGTCTACCTCGTCTTTTGAGGCGAATGGGTTAATATAACTTTAGTAACTTATTTAATGTTTATATATTTTATCACGTTATCTGCCCGTATCTATGGTTTTCTAGAAGGTAATCTAATGACTAGTCCACCGCTGTAGTCTCGAGGTAGCGTGCTGCCTTGTCACTTAAAAGTACCTACAAGGCGAGAGATGAAACTGCGTTAGTGGAATTGAATATTAATAAGTAGTAGTAGTAGTAGGACTTTATTAGACAAAAAGTAAGATATTTACAATATTATTTACAAATATGGGTCGCACGGGCAGTAACCCGTACGTGCTGTTGACAGTCCGTTACAATAAAGTAATAATTGGTACTAGTGTAAAGAAAAATAAACAACAAAAACAGCAATAACATTACAATTACATAAAGAAAACACAATAATAATATTACAATTAAATAATAACACAATACACTAAAAACATTAACATTACAATTACATAAAGAAAACACAATAATATTACAATTAAGTAATAACACAATAGCATTATACACTAAAAAAACATTAACATTACAATTACATAAAGAAAACACATTAATATTACAATTAAATAATAACACAACAGCATTATACACTAATTAATTTATATATAATTGTTAATATTTAATGGTATTGCATTTTGATAACATATATTTATTCATGAATGAGTGTTGTCCTTATTTTTCGCGTTTTGTCCAGAAATTTACCGAGGTTTATCCAATTTTCTGGATTTACCAATAATTCGTAGCATGCCAATCTTTCCCGATTTGAATTTAGAAATCTTTCCGGTAATAACTGACGTCTCCGAATATTAATTAAATCATTACTACCATATCTTAATACTGGTCGTGCGAGAACCTTATAAAGCCGTAATCTTGTGTTTTTCTGTACTAAAGATGGTTTCATTATATCCGAGGCTTGGATTGAGACTTGAAAGCAAATGTAAATTTTTTCGCCCAATGGGTTGCTGGCCCAGAGGGGTATTATTGTGGGGTTCCCACTAATGTAGCATTTCCTCTACATTAAGGTGATGTGGTTATACCGCCAGTACTCGGTCCTCAGAGCCTCATTTGTAATAGCAGGTTGCACCACGAGCAGTTTGAGGATGAGATTTGGATAGGAGAGGCAAAAGATCGCTGGGACGTCCAAAAAAGCGCTGGATGAAAAATTCCTCTTTGAGACCGTAACAGGCCACATGGCCTAATACTTGCATGGATGATGATGCTTGTGAAACTTGGGTCCTAAAAGAAACAATAAAACAGAAATTGCTAATTTTTGAAAGAAACATTTTAAGAAGAATATTTGGACCAAATAGAGGAATTGATAACTGTTGGAGAATCAAAACAAATAACGAACTAAACAAATTAATCAAAAATCAGAACATAGTAAACCATATAAGATCTCCCAGAATTGGTTGGCTGGGACATTTGATAAGAATGGATGATCAGAGACTGGTCAACAATCTCTACAAATGGAAACCTATAGGAGGCAGAGCTGTAGGAAGACCGAAGATCGGATGGGAGGATGACACAATGAACGATCTAAGGAAAATGAAAGTGACTAATTTGAATATGGCAAGAGACAGATTGGCATGGAGGAGGATTTGTTGAGAAGCCCATAACTTTCACTTTTGAAGCTGTCGCGCCTTAAGATGATGCTTAATAGTATTTTTGTTTTTGTGGAAAATCATTTAACTTAAGACAAAGAGTTTGAAACGTTATCGTTTTAGATGTTTTGATGATGTGTTAAAAGACATTTTGTTATGCTTTCACTTTACAATGAATTGTGTTTTCGTGCGTCTTTCAAGGCTCTTGTCAACGCGTGTTCCGGTCACTTCGGCTGAGATAGTATTAGCACGTCTGCCACTCAGGAATTGCGTTAAATTAAGCGATTTTGCGATTATGTTGAAATTATCAAGGAAGCAGAAAATTAAAATTTATCAAGTGAGAACACACCCAACAACCAAAGCCCTCTGAATAAAATATATAAATCATTTCAGTATCATGAGAGTTCCTGAGGATGAAGCATGTCTTTGAAAAGCTTTGAATTTTAACGATATAACGATGATTAGTCCACCGCCGTGTTCTCGAGGTAGCATGCTGCCTTGGGTTCGATCCCCGGTCGGGACAGTTTTTCTGGGTGAGGTTTTTATCGGGGATTTTCCTCACCTGTAAGAAAATGTCAGGGCCCAAACGGTCCCCGAAATCATATGGCCATCATCATCATCATCCTTCATCGGTGTGGAAAGCAACGGGAAGCTACCACACCTACAATTCCCTAGTAAAGCTGCAAAGCATAGCATGAAAATGCTATGATTGCAGTGAAAGACTTGCCCTCGGGCAGAATTACTATGGATGGAACGTTGATTATAACAGAAATTATTATACTTAAGGATGACTGTTTTATAAGGTACAAAAAATGTTATAATTGAATTTTAAGCACAGAAATGGATTTTTTAAGAAGATCAGCTGGAAAATCTAGAATGGATAGAATACGAAATAAAGAAGTAAAAGAAATTATGGGTGTAGAAGGGGAACCGGAGTCATAGACATTATAGAAAAGAAAAGATTACAATGGTATGGCCATGTCAAAAGAATGCGAGAGCATAGATTGCCTAAAATTGTTATAGAATGGATACCAATGGAAAGGAGGAAGAGGGGAAGACCGAAGAAAACTTGGATAGAAGCGGTATAAGTGGCCATGAATATCAGAGGATTGGAGGAAGATCAATGGATGGACAGAGAGGAATGGCGTTTGGTTTCCGGAAGACGGCGGCAGCTGCCATGATTATCGGATGATGATGAAAAGATCTTTAGAATATTTTAGAATTAGTACCATAAGTTTAGCTTTTTAAAAAAATATTCCGGTGCCTTTTCTCCATAAATGTATTCCATATAATAAAATATGTTAAAAATTCTTCGGAATTCCAAGAAAGTTTAGACTTAGGCCTATTCGAAGGAGATGCTCTAACTCTACTATTCAATTTTATACTAGAGCATGCATAACATTTATAGGTATTTTTTTTAAGTGGCACAAGGGGGAAAAAAAATTATAATCCTCATGTATGTAATTGTCGTCTATAAAAAATTCCATATAAATTACATGTGACAAACGAACATAATACGAATATTATCTTATGCCCAACGTCAGAAGTGAGCCAATAAAATAAATAAAATCATTGTACTGACTAATGACTGTAGTGTTTAATCTAATGGCATTAGAGAAATATACCTTCTTCTTCTTCCTTCCAAGTATTAGGCCAAGGCTTGTTACGATCCTATAGAAAATTTTCCCTCCAGCGTTTCATAGGACGACCCAGATATCTTCGTCGTCTTGGTATATAATTATAAACAACTTTAGGGATCCGATTTGAACTCATTCTTTCAAGATGGTGTTTCCAATTTAGTTGGTACTGTTTAATATATTCCAAAATTGGCGTAGCCTAATTAATTATTTAGTCCTTTTTAGTGAATTCCGAAGAAATGCATTTATGGACATTGTTCTTATGAAAATATTTTGAAATTTGTTTATAAATTTTCATCGATCCTTATTAATAGACACCGATAATTATCATAAAACAAACACACACACACATGCGTGCGTGTGCGCGTTTGTACTTTGGATACGTGTGCCGCGTGAGTGCGCCTGTGATTTGCGTGCGGGCATGTGTATGTGTGAATGTGGCTGTGTGTGTTTGGTTGTGTATTGTTGTTTGGGTGTTTTTTTTTTGTGTTTGTTTGTGAATGTTTGTGCGTGCACGTACGTTTTCTTCACTCAAAGCGAAAGTTTAAAAATCGCTCTAGCGGCTGCAGTTTTCCATTTTTTACAGCAAAACTCACCACCATCATCAATGGTTCGACAGCCCCATCTGGGCCTTGGCCGCCTTAAGAAGCTTATACCAGACTTCCCTGTTCTGGGCTTCATTCTTCCAGTTTTCTTATTTTTAAAATCTCAATGTCTTGAATTATACTATTCTTACTTACTTACTTACTCACTGGCACTATCGAACCCGTAGGGTCATGGCCGCGCGGACATAAGCTCTCCATACATCCCTATCCTGAGCTAATGTTTTCCAATCATTCCCTGTATAATCTACTTCCCTCAAATCATAGTTAATGTTGTTCTCCCACCTCATTCTTGGTCTACCAACTGGGCGTTTTCCTTCTGGCTTTCCTACAAGAAGTCTCCATGCACGTCTTTCATTCCCCATACGCGCAACATGTCCTGCCCATCGCAGTCTACGAGACTTAACTGTTCTTATTATATCTGGCTTCCCATAAAGACCATGTAGTTCATTGTTATGTAGTCTTCTCCATTCATCTGTCTGTTCATCTCTCTTTGGTCCAAAAATTTTCCTAAGAACTTTATTCTCAAATACTCGTAATCTCCTTTCCTCCCTTAAAGTAAGAGTCCATGTTTCGCATGCATATAATATAACTGGTAGAATAATAGTTTCGTATATTTTCAGTTTAACGTTTTTTGAAAGGAGTTGGGACATCAAAAGTCTCTGCAATGCATAATAGCACGCATTTCCAGAATTGAGCCTATGTTTAATTTCTTTGTGCATCTCATTCCTATTTGTGATTATTGTTCCTAGGTATTTGAATTCAGCCACTTCCTCAAAATTTCCCTCATTTGTCATTAGCTGTCCATTTCCATTATATACTGAATTTCTACGTGTGACCATATATTTAGTTTTACTGATATTTACTTCCAGTCCTAATTTCTTAGTGTTACTCAATAGTGTGTGCGTGTTGGCCTTTAGTATCTCCTCGCTATCGGCCAAAAGTACTACATCATCAGCATAAACTAACAGCTTCTCCCATCTTAATTTAGGTCTTCCAACTTTTCTGGCCAATAGAGGTTGCTCATTGTTAATTCTTCTTGAAATCCTTTTGCTGTCCATACGAATAATGTTCAAGGTCAGACCAATCTATTCATTTTGACAAAATTCAGATTATCCGGCTGATTATACAGTTTATAAATTCATTATTGTATCTCTTTCTCCATGCATTATTTTCTTTCACGGCACCAAAAATGGATCTGAGTGTCTTCCTTTCAAAATGTCCTAATATTACCTCATCAGATTTCAACATGGTCCAAGTTTCTGATGCATATGTTAACACAGGTCTAAGGAGAACTTTATACACCAGTATGTTTGTCTTTCTAGATATAAACTGAGATTTAATCATTTTCCTAAGTCCAAACAAGCATTTGTTTGCAGCCACGATGCGTACATGAATTTCAGCCGAATTGTAATTTCTACAATTTACTTCAGATCTAAGATAAATAAAGCTATGAACCAGTTCAAATTTATATGCGCCAACTTCCAAACTAGATGGGCAAGCTTTACATTTACCCTTAATTGCAGCAAAACTCAGTTTACGCCATTAGAATAAAATAAGAAAAAGTATTCTAAAAAAATCAGCGAGATCCAACCTTTAGGAGTGGGATTTTACACGAAAACCGAAATTTAAAAATCGGTCTAGCGGAAGCTAGATGATGAAATGAGTCTGGCAACGAAATTCGAGCACTTCATTAGCCATTTTGTCTGAATAAAAGCAGATAAGAAAAATCAGAGTCAGAGTGGACGCACCGAGGTTTGAACCCGGGACTACAAATTTGGAATCTTAAATACTATCGGCGTCCCGCGCCGTAGCCGAGCGGTTAAGGTAGGAAGCCTTGGCGCAGAGCTAAGGGACTTGCGCTGGTTCGAGTCTCCATGGGGGAAGAAATTTTCTCACGGTATTTCGGCCAGTATGGGACCGGTGCCCACCCAGCATCGTGAGGCAATTGGGTAGCTACAATAAGTAGCGGCTCCAGGTTGAGGAACCAGCTATAACGGCTGGGGGACTTGACATGCTAACCACATGTCACCCCTACACTGGCTGTTGATCATCTACCTCTGTGATTGACACATGTTGATGTGAAGGGCCAGCAGCCGGCTGGTAAAAGGGCAACCGCTGAAAAATGGAAAGACCCTCAATCGGAAATACTATCGGCTGAGCCAACTGGTTCGATAACATTGTTTTTTTATACCCCCCGGCAATCTATCATTTCTTTTATATATGTTTTTTTCTTGGTTATAATCAATGAATTGCACACACGTGTAGTTTTAAAATTACCATATTGTTAAGGAAAATACAGAAATTGTTCTTTACCTTCATGGGTGTTATCGCATGTCCTACAGTGTCAGTATTCCTTGTTCTTTACTTGTTAGTTTGGTCATGACTGAGAATACTCTCTCTTAAATATAATGATATATGTAATTTACGTCCACCGCTGTGGTCTCGAGGTAGCGTGCTACCTTTCCACGCAGCGGGCCCGGGTTCGATCCCCGGTCGGGGCAGTTTTTCTGGGCGAGGTTTTTATCGGGGTTTTTCCTCACCTGTAAGACAAATGTCAGGAAAACTTTAAGGCCCAAACGGTCCCTGAAATCATATGACCATCATCACCATCATCATCATCATCATCATCCTTCACCGGTGTGTAAACCGACGGGAAGCTACCACACCTACAATTCCCTAGTAAAGCTGCAAGCATAGTATGAAAATGCTTGCAGTGAAGGACCTGCCCTTGGGCAGAATTACTATGGATCCATGGCATTGAAATTATAATAATTATATTACTGAATAAATGTCCACCGCTGTGGTCTCGGGGTAGCGGGCTACCTTTCCACGCAGCGGGCCCGGGTTCGATCCCCGGTTGGGGCAGTTTTTCTGGGTGAGGTTTTTATCGGGGTTTTTCCTCACCTGTAAGACAAATGTCAGGAAAACTTTAAGGCCCAAACGGTCCCCGAAATCATATGGACATCATCATCCTTCACCGGTGTGGAAAGCAACGGGAAGCTACCACACCTACAATTCCCTAGTAAAGCTGCAAGCATAGTATGAAAATGCTTGCAGTGAAGGACCTGCCCTCGGGCAGAATTACTAAGGATCCGTGGCATTGAAATTATAATAATTATATTACTGAATAAATGTCCACCGCTGTGGTCTCGGGGTAGCGGGCTACCTTTCCACGCAGCGGGCCCGGGTTCGATCCCCGGTCGGGGCAGGTTTCTGGGTGAGGTTTTTATCGGGGTTTTTCCTCACCTGTAAGACAAATGTCAGGAAAACTTTAAGGCCCAAACGGTCCCCGAAATCATATGGCCATCGCAATCATCATCATTCATATTCATCTTAGGTTAAGCTTAGGATTAGGGACTCTCCTGGCGCACCATTATCATCATCACCCATCATATCATCGGGGAAACGTAACCCCGCCTTCCAGGCGCCCCAACCTCAGAAGTGGGTTACAAGTACATACGATTTTAGTAGCATGAGAAATCCTGAAAATGAAGCATGCTCTTTGAAAGGCCTAGATTTTAATAGTGTGACGAAGTTTTACAACAGAAGTTAATATAGTTGAGGACGACTGTTTTATCAGATAGGAATTTTAAAATTATAACACAATTTTAAACTCGACGGTGTTCTACCATGAATTTTAAAAGTATAGGAGAAGATCATCATCATCATCATAGTACATTCACGTATTTAGGCCATTTGTTGACCTGTTTCGGCCTCAAGAGAAACACCATCCAGAAGTCTTTTGAGTGGACGTCCTGGTCTTCTTCTTCCTGCAGGTTGATATTTTAACATTAGTTTGGGTATTCTGTGATCTTCCATTCGATGAACATGTTGTATCCATCTTGACTTTTAATCAGAAATTTTGTTTTCTAAAGATTCCATGTGTAATTCTTCAAAGATGTCTTCATTTTTTTTGTGATCTAGTAGTGTGTATCCTGCAGTCCTCGGAAGGTATCTCATTTCAGCAGATCTAAGTCTCTGTATATCCTTCTGTTTCAACGTGCATACTTCGCTACCATACAAAAGAGTTGGAAGAGCCAGTGTTTTATACACTTAATCAATTGAGTTGGTGTTTACTTGATGACAATCCATATTCATTAATTAAATAAAAATAAAACGTAGTTTTATTTGATATTTAAATATGAAAATCAAATAAAACTACGTTTTATTTTTATTTAGTTAATAATTTTATACACTTTCAGTCTTGAATGCTTTTGGATTAACTGTGGCTTGAAGATAGAATTTATTAACCCTAAAATTCTTAAAAATTTAGATGTTTTTGCATTTACATCTTTTTCTTCTTCATATGAGATATTGCATCCTATATATGTAAAATTATTCACCTGCACCAAAATTTTATTGTCCAGTACAATTTTACTTCTGACAGGATCTACAGCTTGAAATGCCATAATTTTTGTTTTTTCTGTAGATATCTTCAAACCCAGAAGGAATTGAAATATAGGAGAAGATAATGTTGCAAAATAGAACTTTCGCCAATGTGAATAAATAAATTAGAATAGATACTGTGTTTGTGAGAGACTCAAAGCAGAATTGTGTGTTTGTTGGACTCTTACTTTAAGGGAGGAAAGGAGATTAAGAGTATTTGAGATTAAAGTTTATCATCATCGTCATCACTCCAGGGATTAGGCAATTACCGTTCCGACTTCATAATGCATCAGCCCAACGTCTTCTAGGTCTTCCAACATCACGTCTTCCTCTTGCTTGATAATTTCTTGCTAACAATGGATATCTCTCCTTACTCATTCCATCCATGTGATCAATCCATTTCTGTCTGTAATTCGTGACTTTATCCAATAAAGGCTGTACTTTCAATTCTTCTCTTATATCCTCATTTTTTATTCTATCAAGTCTTGTACATCCTTTTACTTGTCTTAGGAACCTCATCTCCGCCGTCTGTATTCTATCCTTCTGTTTTTTTTCATTGGAGCCCAAGTTTCACATCCATACAATATTGTGTGAACCGCCATAACATTATACATTTTGATCTTGGTTTCTTTTCTAATTTTATTTTTGAATGTTCTCTGTATTGTTCCACACACCGTCTGAAATTTATTTATTTTGGAGTCAATATCTCTTTCCACATTGTAGCCAACATCACAGCCCAAATATTTGAAACTAGACACCTGGGTGCTTTCATTAGAATAAAGTTCTTAGGAAAATTTTTGGACCAACGAGAGATGAACAAACAGGTGAATGGAGTAGACTGCATAACAGTGAATTATGTGGTCTTTATAGGAAGCCAGATATAATGAGAACAGTTAAATCTCGTAGACTGCGATGGACAGGACATGTGGCACGAATGGGGAATGAAAGGCGTACATGGAAGCTTCTTGTAGGAAAACCAGAGGGAAAACTCCCAGTTGGTAGACCAAGAATGAGGTGAGAGAATAACATTAACTATGATTTGAGGAAAGTAGATTATACAGGGGATGATTGTAAAACATTGGCTCAGGATAGGAATATATGGAGAGCTTATGTCCGCGCGGCCATGAACCTACGGGTTCGATAGTGCCAGTTAGTTAGTTTGTATAGTGCTTACAAATGTGAATGAAATAGAGGAGATTCGAAATTGTTGTGTAAAGAAGTGTGAAGTGAAGACATTTCATCTATTCCCACACCATCATATCTAGTTATAATATTTGTTAGGGTAAAAGGTCAGCTCTGTGTCGCAAGTGGTTAGTTCACAGAAAATTGTTGAATATAACGATTGAAAATAATGAAATAAAAATAAATGTTCTTCCCTTACTATTATTTTTATAACCAAATAATGTTTTAAATTCTTTGTGCTCCGAGTGAGTTCGGGTCTCAATAACTCCATACGTATGGGGTTCGTGATGGACGAATTGAAGTCAGACCAGATCTTTCTCGGGGTTTCTCTCGTTTTCTAATGTCAAAAACATGATTCCACCACTTCTCTACAGTCATGACTAGGGCAAGGCATTTAATGACCTATAAATTGGTAAAAAATACAAAATAAAAAATGCATTTATGACCTAAAAATGCAAAAAATGACCAATAAAATAAAAAAAATGACAAAAAGTTAAGAATTAGCAATAAAAATACTATTTATTAGATTAAGTACTCACTTCATTACTGAATTACATAAAATTTAACTTAACATCAAAATATTAAAAGAAAAATAGTTAAAATATACATAATACAGTACCTTTTATTGCAGAAAATCCATTTCAATTACACAGTGCACTTTTACAGCAATTTTGAATTGCAATTAACAATCAGAATAAGGGCAGAAGCTAGCATAAGTTCTAAGAAATTGAATAAAATTCCTAGAAGTGGGCAAGTTCATTATGCACATACCTTGAAAAATAGGGGTAGTAGTTAGCAAAACAACTACTTAATTCCAAGAAATTGTATTGACAAGGAAAAATACTGAATTATAATAAAAATCTTAAATTAAATACAAATACAAATAATGTCACAGCCTTCCGGAAAAGTGTAAAAAAATTATCGAAATGACCTAAAAATTGCCAAAAAATGACATATCCCTAAAAAAGTTTAGAAAATGCAAAAAGAAAAAAATGCCCTAACGAATTGCTTTAATTTAATCAGTTTTTTAATGCCGTGCATTTTCTTATATGCAAGCAATGTTTCAACCTTCATAAGAAAAAGATGCGAAATCATTAATTGCCTTTCCCTATTCATAACATTCATCTGCCCCCCCCCCCGTGGAGTTTTTTTTAAGAGCCTCACCACAACCCCCGGGTTACCTCGGACATAGTGCTCTTGTTCCTATGGTAACTACTATCTTATCTTTATTTGTTTTTATTTGATTTATGCACATTTCGGCTTATGTGAGTTTTAGTGTTTGTGTGTAATTGTGTTTGCGTACAACTATCTTATCTTTATTTGTTTTTCTTCGATTTATGCACATTTCGGCTTATATGTGTTTTAGTGTTTTTGTTACAATTTGTTTGTGTGTAATTGTGTTGTTTGCGTAGTGTGTGTTGATTTCGGCGACGCTGTTATCGTCTGCCTTGTCTTCGTTGTTCTTTGTCGCTTTCCAGGCCCAGACCTCTTCCAATATACTTTGTGAGGGTCTTGAAGGCTTCCTTCCCGGTCCAGACGTCAAGAGCGGGCGGCCATTGAGTTTCCCCGAGCATGGTTGCTTCTTCTAGCTCTCTCCGAATACGTTGTACTTGGTATAGCCGGACCAACGGATCTGTGCCCCTTAAGCGCTGCAGCCGTTCTTAGAAAACTTAATGCCTATTCTCACACGATTTCGCGCACTTCCCTCCCACCACGTCAAACAGCAGCCACGATAATTTTCCGAGTAGGGATTTGCCAAACTTTCCCCAAATAGTGTAATGGATCTTCAATATTAAATCATATAAGGTTAATTATTACTTCTTCATATTTAAGTAGGTCTAATGACGCTGATTGACTTTTATTATTTGCTTAGTTATATTTCTTTCGCCAATCCGTGCTACAGTGTTCATGTTGAGTTGACAACACCGGACTGCAAGCGTCCTCCAAGAAGGCTCAAAATTGTGAGTAGTGGGAGGGGCGAAAGAAAAGAGAGAGATAGGAATGTAGGGAAAGAAATGGTTTACCGAGACATAAAATAAAATAGTATTCAGTTCACATGTCTTACGGGGGCACAAATCCGTTGGTCAAACAATACAGTGATAGAGGACGTGGACTACATCGCCCTCTCCCTCCCGTGATGGAGTGACAGGTCTGATCAGATGTCATTATTATATATCACCAGAGCTTCAATAATAGGGGCTTCATCTGATCACTCGACGTGGCATTACGCCGGACACGAGTAGAGGGATTACTACTTTGAGTGTGCGTGTGTGTGTGTGTGTGTGTATACACCCGATATTCCTGCATGGGGACTCAGGTGCTCCCTAGCAGGAGTTTGTTAGCCAAGCTAATTTAGTTTGGCTTATTCACCTACACGTATAATCGAGTGACATATCGCACCCGGCAAGACTAACGCCACAACTAAAAAATGGACGAATTTGAGTTAATCCCTAATTCAAAACAACTCAATTTGTTTATCATCATCATCATCATCATGAACAAATTCGTTTTAGGCCATGTGGCCTGTACGGTAAACCTAGCGAAGATGGTCTTGATCTTTCCACCGATGTTTTGGTCTTCCTTGGTCCCTATGTCCAGTTGGGGTATATTGGAATGCCAATTTTGGACTCAATTGTTTAAACTGTATAAAATAAGTCAGTATCTCAATTCCTAACTAATCAAGGTACAAGTTGCACATATAGCTATTCTTACTTTAAGGGAGGAAAGGATATTACGAGTATTTGAGAATAAAGTTCTTAGGAAAATGTTTGGACCAAAGAGAGATTAATAGATAGGTGAATGGAGAAAATTACATAACGAACTACATGGTCAGATATAATAAGAACAGTTTAGTCTCGTAGACTGCGATGGTCAGAACATGTGGCGCGAATGGGGAATGAAAGAGGTGCATGGAAGCTTCTTGTAGGAATACCAGAGGTAGACCAAGAATGAGGTGGGAGAATAAATAACTATGATTTGAGGGAAGTAGATTGTACAGGGAATGATTGGAAAGCATTAGCTCAGGATAGGGATGTATGGAGAGCTTATGTCCGCGCGGCCATGAACCTACGGGTTCGATAGTGTCAGTGAGTTAGTTAGTTACCTATTCCTAAACCATTTGAATGTGATTTAAGTGAACTTTATTTTTCCTGTACTGGAAAATAACTTTTTTTAGTTGTGACGTTATTCTTGTCGGGGTGCGATATGGTTAGTACATCGCCTCAATGAGACATTCTTCTTCTTCTTCTTCTTCTTCTTCTTTACTTCACGGGCTAGGCAAATGAACTGTTCCGCCTCACAGCTGTTCTATCCATCTTTTCACTGGCCTTCCTACATTCCTTGAACCTCTTGGCTTGTAGTTGAATGCTGCTCTTGGTAATCTTGTTACATTCATTCTTTCCACACGTGTAAACCATTTCTCTCTATATTCTCTGATTTTCTCATCCAATGGATATATATTTAACTCTGTTCTTATATCTTCATTCCTTATCCGATCCAATCTTGTGCAGCCTTTTGTTCTTCTAAGGAAGTTCATTTCTGCGCTTTGTATTCTACTTTGCAATTTTTTGGTCATTACCCAAGTTTCGCTCCCATAAAGTAATGCAGGAACTGCCAATGTTTTATAAAAGTTCAATCTAGTATCTCTTCTTGTTTTATTCTTTAATGTTTTATGTAAGTTCCGCGTATCATTTGGAATTTCGACAGTTTCATATTTATGTCTCTTTCAGTTTTTGTGTTTATAGTAAAATTACAACCCAAATAATTAAAATTTGTTACTTGTTCCAGAGGTTTGTTGTCTATTACGATTTTTGATCTTATATGTTCGTTTCCCCAATATGCCATTATTTTTGTTTTTTTCTTTTGTTATTTTAAAATTATATTCTTGACATAACTGATTTAATTAATGTAAAGAATACTGCAAATTATTTTCATTTTCTTGAATAATAACCACATCGTTAGCACATCTAATAGGCAATTAAGGTATTAATTGGATGAAGGTCGGTTAAATTTTGCACAGAGCCTTTTTATTCAGGCTTGGGGTTCTTTTACAGCCGACCATTTTTCAGACTCGGTATTGACGGCTTAAAGTCCCTCCCGGAGGACTTGTCCCTTGGATTTTTCTATCCTAAAAATCTATTGACTCCGGCCGGGTTTAAACCCGCGACCCTCGGAACTAGAAACAAGGACGCGACCACTAGACCACCGCTGCAGACTTTATTACTTTGCCAGTAGGAACATAAATTGTATGTACTAAAAGCGTAAAATTACAAAGCAGATTAGCATAATGTTTATGTAAATGGAACACTTATTCTAAAGCTGGATTTTTTAAGTAATTTTATTGTTCAAAGTAAATGGAAGATTATTTTGTCTAGTTCAAAAGTAATGTGTGTATAAAACTAATTCCAAGGTGCGACAGGCCTAGGACGTCCTTGGCCTACAGCCGGCAGCTGGCTTCACATCTACATGTATTAGTCACAGAGGTAGACCATCATCCTGCCAATGTAGGGGTGACATGTGGTCAACATTAGGGTTCCCCAGCCGTTATAGCTGGTTTTTCTCAACTTGGAGCCGCTACTTATTGTAGCTACCCAAATTCCTCATGGTGCTGGGTGGGGACCGGTCCCATACTGGTCGAAATTCCAAGAGAACATTTCTTCCCCTAATGTAGACTCGGGGGGGGGGCACGACGTAGCGTAGTGGTTAAGGTACTACACTACAAGCCGGAAGGTGGGTTCGAGTCTCGGTGGGGTCAGGATTTTTAAACTGACCCAAACCTTCTGGTGGCACTATGACCCTGGGGTCGACTCAGCCTCTAACTGAAATGAGTACCATACATTGTTCTGAGGGTAAAGACGGCCGTCACACAGGACTGACAACCAGGCTGACATCAAGTGCCAATTGTCCAGAAAAGTGGGAGCCTTAACCTCTTACTAGCCAAAGGGCCTCTTGAGGCCTGTAGTGGGATACCGTAACTTTTTTTATGTAGACTCGAACCAGGTAACGTGTGTATATCAATGTAATATTATACCGGGCTTCCAATATAAACCCGGACCGGCCTCACGGGGTTTCACCCGTCAGGCAGCGCTCTCTCCTCGTCCGCATTTCACTCTGCCAGCCGCTAGTCCTTGAACTAGTGAGTTTACTATCGTTCGACAAGATGAGACGTCAGCTGACATTAGAGCAGCGCATTTATGTGTGTAAATGTTATTATAAATACGAATCAGCTCGTCGCGTTCGCGAGGAATTTATTCGGAACTTCCCTGGACAATTACCTCCTTCCAGATCGACAATCAACGATCTTGTGACTAAATTTGAGACCACTGGTTCAGTACAAAATAAGAAACACACGCGAAGGCGTACGGTTCTCACCGAAGAAAAATTAGACGAAATTAGCGAAAATTTGGAACGTTCACCACAAAAATCATTACCGAAATTAGCACAACAAGTTGGGATTTCAGTATCTATAAGGTAAGAAACAGTTCAAGGACGGGTGGCAGGCAGGGTGAATTGCGGGAGGAAGAGACAGCACTGCGTGCCGGGTGAAACTCCGTGAGGACGGTCCGGTTTTATATTGGAAGCCCGTTATGATCCTACAAAAAGTAGTAACACATTTTTATTAAACTTATACATAAATGTATAAAAGTCCACCGCTGTGGTCTCGACGTAGCGTGCTGCCTTGCCATGCAGCGGGTCCGGGTTCGATTCCCGATCGGACAGGCTCCTGGGTGAGGTTTTTTTCGGGGGTTTTCCTCACATGTAAGACAAATGTCAGGAAGCTTAGGTCCCAACGGTCCCCAAAAATCATCCGGCCATCACCATCATCGTCCTTAACATTATCATCATCGTTCACCGGTGTGGAAAGCAACGAGAAGCTAACACACCTATAATTCCCTAGTAAAGCTGCAAAGCATACCATGAAAATGATATGATTGCAGTGAAAGACCTGCCCTCGGGTAGAATTATTATGGATGGATATGTATTAAATTGTATAAGGTTTCAAATCAATTCAAGAAAAGAAAGGCCTATTACCGATTGTATTATCGCCTCACTATGATAGTTGTCCGTTTATATAAAAGGGGGTGCGGCGCGACAATGCTTAACAATGGTTAACATGTGGAATTATTATAGTAGCGGTAGTCGGTATATCATCATCATCATCACTCCAGGGATTAGGCAATTGCCCGTTCCGACTTCATAATGCATCAGCCCAACGTCTTCTCGGTTCCTTTTATGACAATCCGGCTGATTTCCATGAAGCTTCTCAGTAAGATGAATGTCTCCTGGAAGCGTTACGAGCGCTTCGCAGGACAAGGATGGTGGAAGGGCTGCTTCCTCTGAGCCACCAAACATGCTCCTCTGGATATCCACCCCCCAAGAGAGGGCTGCTTCTTCCGCTCTTCAAGCCCTACAAGTTAAGCTGTGCTATTCCTTGTCGCCCTGTTGACCGTTGAAGACTTGACGAAGATGTGGCCGCCCTGTATGGATACAGACGCCATTCCTTCGTTGTGAGCTATACTTAGGGTCGTATGTTAGAGCATTACTCTCTACTCAAATTACTTCCAATCACTAGTGAGCTGATTCACCGTGAGCAATTGCTGAGAACGAATTAACGGCCGACTTATCGGTCATGCACGAGCGTCGACGTTTTCGTAATATTGGCAACGAATTACCCAGAATTCTCAGCGATAAAACCACTTCCGTTATTTTCGTCTGCTATAGAGGAATGCATTTATGCTTGCATCCCGCAAATAATACCGTATACAAACACGTCTGCGACACGCAATATTACGCCGATTCTCCTGTTCTTCCAGTTGAATTCTTTGGTAGACTCTATCAAATTCCTCTTCTCCGTGTATACCGAAAACATGATCGAAGTCTTCAAGGTCCGACATCTTGGATAAATGTTGGATAAAGCAGCAAAGTACATCGATTACCATCGGTTCCCGTTCGGTTCCCTTCGGGATTTTAATTTGAGTTGCTCATGTAAGGTACCTCCGCAGGTAGCTTACAAATTTAACCAATTATTATCGCATGAACAGATTTCTGAGTAAGCAAAATCGTATTAGCATACAACTTGCTCAGCAGAGAAGGCATTTTACTGTCTAATGCGTCCAAACATGCGACCCTAAGTCCCCCTCGCCTCTTACCCACCAGCAAGATTAACCTAAGTCAATCTTCCCCAGTAGGGTCGTCTGGTTCATCGGGTACTAAGCCCCCCCCACAACGTCAAGGTGATAGCCCCTGGGGGGGGGGTAGTCGGTATATTAGTATTTAATTACACTGATCAACAGTGGTTTTGTTGCCCTTGATATAAGATTAATTTCGGATATATTTATGCTCACAATTCATGAAACTATCAATGATTTTCGAAGATTTGCTCTGGTTTTTTTAAATCTTTATTTTCATTTTACACTACAAAAATCGGAAAATATGAAAAAAATATAACATATATTTATAATGTCAATTATTTTTAAAAAAATTAGTATGCACCGAAGTAAATAGAAAGAAAAACATCGAAAACCCATGTTATACTTCAGTGAAACGCCTTTTATAAGATTTTCTTCTGTAATTTTTTAGGGGACAATCTCTTTTTAAAGACCAGCAGTAATCTGCCATCATGTGACGGTCCCATCTACCCTGATATCTTTCCCCCATTACTTTTAGATCCTAGTGAAAGCGCACTCCCTGTTCGTCGCTATAATTTCCTAAATTATCCAGAAATCTATTCAGGTGACTGTGGAGAAAGTGTAACTTTATACTCATATTTGCTCCCAGAATCTTGAAGCTTATCAACATGTTTTGCACAATTTCTTTATAATTTGGTGCTTTATAGTTACCTAGGAAATTTTCTACTACCAACACAAAACCCTTCAAGCTTCACTTTCCGGAACAGTCTTAACTTAGATAAAATTTGCATCTTTCATCAATTGCCGAATTTGAGGACCATCAAATGTTCCACCTTTTAACTTTTACATACTGAGCTTAGGAAATTTTCTACAAATGTATTTGAAACATTTTCCTTCCTTGTCCATCGCTTTGACGAATTGTTTTATCACATCCAGATGCACGTCTCGTGAGTACTTTAATTTTGTCAAATAACTGAGATCACAGCCGATGTGCGGAGTGAGAGGTATGAGAGTGGGGATCACGTGATGTTTGTATACGTGAAAAAAATGGCAAGGAATCAAATCATGACTGGAAACATACATTTTATTAGTAACAAGCCGTTTACTGTTTAAGATATAAGATACGCAAAAATCATAAAAACTAGAGCACATTTAGTACTTTCATGAATCATCATCATCAATGGCAGGCATGAATTAGGCCATTGGCCTGTTCCGCTTCAGGAAAAAAATTGATCCCTCCATCTCTTCTTAGGTCTTCCTGGATCTCTTCGCCCTGTGGGTCTGCAGTTCAATAGCTGCAGAGATAGTCTATTGTTTGGCATTCTAAGAAGGTGTTCATGCCAATTATTTTGATATTTTTGAATGATTTCAGTTATTGTTGGTGTGTTGAGAGCTTTGCGGATATCTTCATTACGTATGTGATCATAAAGCGTATAACCCCCTAAAGGTCTTAATAACTTCATTTCTGCAGCTACTATCCTATTTAATTTACCTGTAGTAAGAGTCCAGGTTTCAGAACCATAAAGTAGAGTTGGAAGAGCCATTGTTTTATAAAATTTTAGAATTGTATGTGGACGTACTTTTCTGAAAAGAATGCTTTTTATTGTTCCTATAAGTTTTTGAAATTTGACCAATTTTATGTCTATGTCTTTACATGTGTCGTAGGAAAGATTACAGCCAAGATAAGTAAAGTTATTAACTTGTTCTATTATATTGTTGTTAATAACAATTTCATGAATATATTCTTAAACTCTGCACTTGAAAACAAAGAAATTAGCTGAGATATCCAGGGCAACAATTTTTTTTTGTGGAGCTGTGTTATTTATAACAATTGCAGGAAAACCAAGCGAGCCGCTGGACAACCATCATAGCGAGGCTATAATACTCGTATGTTGCGTTTTTAAATTTAGCTCATAAAAATTCGTTTCCTATTTATTAGGTAGTCTTCAATTTAACTATATTAACTAAATAAACCACATTTGAATATGGGGAATTCTAAAATTGTACATTTTCCTTTGTCATTTACATAACATGTATATAGATGATAGTAAGTTAAAACACGTGGGCAAAATGCCTTATATCATATGTTTATGGTTTAAAGATAATGGAAAACAATATATAAGTTTATTTGCAGACGAGTTTCAAAGGCTTTACAAAAACAAATTGTAAGTATGGAAGATGTTACATTAAAAGTAATAACATGAAAATATAATTGTACTTATAATTTAAATTAATAAAGTTCCGCCATGTAAGGACTGCGTAAGCTAAGCAAATTTGTGATCTGATTTTGCTGGTTTGCGAAATATATATTTATTATGTAATTAAATCGTGGAATTACTTTGCGAGAAAACAATCATGGAGACCGCTACACCGATTTTCAAATTACAGAATTCAGGTAAATTCCTATTCTCAGTGGTCGGATTTCGCTATTTTTTTAGTACCTTTCTCCTTTTATTTCAATGGCACATACCAAGTTTCCTTTCCAAATTCGGAAATTGTGGCCGTTAGAGCTTTTGTTTTTGTTTGTTTTTTTTTTTTCGCTTCATTTTACCCCTTACTCTCAATGGCTCTAATTTTGTTGGTTAACAAATCGACCTTATATATTTAAATTTATATGCTGTGTCCCGAATTTGGTTCCGAAAATACAAAATTGCGACCACAAGGAAAAAATACAAACATTGCGACCACAAGAGCTTTTTTTTTTAAAAGTTTTGTCTTCATGTTATCCCTTATTCCCAAAGTTCCAATTTTGTTGGTTAAAAAAATATACAAAAAATTGCGGCAGCTATACCGTACTCCAAATGGCTATAATCAACCTATTTAAATTTATTGCTGTATCCCGAGTTCGGTTCCGAGAAAAATACAAACATTTCGGTCGCTAGAGCGTGTTTTTTTAAATTTTTCCTTAGTGTTAACCTCTACTCCTAATATTTCCAATTTTATGGTTAACGAACCGACCTTTTTTGTTTAATTGATTGCTTCATCCCGAGTTTGGTTCCGAAAAAAAAATTGCGATACATTAAAAAAAAATCCTTTCTGTCAAAAGTAGACATGAAGTTTGCATTCAAAATTATTTTCAGTTATCTTTATAATCTAACTAGTTGAATGCCCGGCAATAAATATCAGATATTTATTTGTTCCAATCTTCTTGGCGTTATTCAGCTTCGTGACCCGATAACATTACACTGGGCACTATTCTCGGTCAGTTTTGACATTTTATTTTTCAGTCATTTTCACTCCATGCAGATGGAGCAGGGGGCTGAACTTGTACTAAAATTGCACCGGGAGTGTTACTATTCATCTCAGTGACTTCTAAAACTATAGATTCGACAATAATATCTCCAAATCCAAGCGTGACAGGCCTAGAAGGCCCTTGGCCTACCATCAGACTGCTGGCCTCACATCCACATGTGTTAATCACAGAGCCAGTGTAGGGGTGACGTACGGTCTTCGTGTCGGGTCTCCCAGCCGTTATAACTGGTCTTCTCAACCTGGAGTCGCTACTTATTGTAGCTATCCAAATGCCTTCACGATGCTGGGTGGGCACCGGTCCCATACTGGCCGAAATTCCATGAGAAAATTTCTTCCCCCATGGAGACTCGAACCAGAGCAAGTACCGTAGCTCTGCGCCAAGGCTTCTTGCCTTAACCACTCGACAATAATATCGGCCCTTTATAATTATTTCTCTCACTCCACTAGGTATGCTACAGACAAACTTGGGCTTAATATAATCGAGATGTGATTAATGCGCTTAGCGACCACAAATACAGTGGATTAGACACTAATTACGGCAATTTCAGACATTTTCCACCTCTTCTCACCCCTTAGGGATGCTAGATGTTAAACTTGGATTTACGTGATATCTGCACAGTCACCAATTACCTTAGTGACCCAAAAAACTGCTAATCTCAGTCTTTTTCGGTATTTTATTTTTCATCCCTACTGACTCTAAGGCACGCCGTAGCGTAGTGGTTAAGGCACTGAGCTACAAGCCGGAGGGTCGAGGGTTCAAGTCCCGTTGGGGTCAGGATTTTTAAACTGACCCAAACCCTCTGGCGGCACTATGGCCCTGGGGTCGACTCAGTCTGTAATGGAAATGAGTACCGGACGCTTGTTCTGGGGTAAAGCCGGCCGTCACGCAGGGCTGACAACCCGGCTGACATAAAGTGCCGATTGTCTAGAAAAAGTGGGAGCCTTAACCTCCTACTACCCCAAAGGCCTCCGGGTCTGTTGTGGGATCAATTTACTGACTCTAGAGGTGCTAAGGATCAAATTTGGGCTTAGGTGACATCTGCACTCTCAACAATCAGCTTAGCGGCCCCGAAAATAATGGATTTGGTCACTTGCCATTTTTCATTCCTAGGAGTCAAACTTAGGCTTAAATGTGGCCAATCATCATACCGCCCCTCAACCTATTGATTCGACACTAATCTTGACCACTTTTTAATACTTTGTTTTCACCCCTTCCCACCCCTCCCATTCAGAGGTGCTGAGGGTCACTTTTGGACTTAAAAGTCAGTGTCACGATCCCGAAAACCATAGTTTAAACATCAATCTTGTCATTTTGGGCATTTAATTTTTTAGCCCATCTCACTCCCTTAGATGTGCTAGGGTCAAACTTGGACTTAAATACCGCCTGGACTGTCACCAGTCAACTTAGCGAACCCGAAAAGTATGGATTTGATATTAATCTCGATCCTTTTGTAATTATATTTTTTGTCCCTTCTCACTCCTCATCCCTCTGAGAAGTGCTAAGAATCAAATTTGTGTTTAAATGTCACCGTGACTGCTATCAATGGACTTAGCAACCCCGAAAACCCCGAAAAAAAATGTAGGCACTAATGTAGGCCGTTTTCGATTATTTTTGGATGGAGTCCTTTCACTACCATCGTAGAAGTGCTAGGGGTCTCTATCTCTCCATCGAACCTCTTGCAGTTTGTAAGTTAGATTTAGATTTATTTATTTAGCCTGGTGGAGTTAAGGCCATGTGGCCTTCTCTTCCACTCACCAGGGCAAACATATATTACATCAGAATATAACAATCACAATGAACTCTAACATTAAATACTAAATAAAAATTTGATCAAAAAGATAATATCTATTATATTATGATCTATAATGCAACTAGTTAATGTTAGTTAAAATTAAGACTAAAAATAATAATAAAATGTATACAATCAAGACATATTAAATTGTCCCTGTCTAATGTATATATAAAACAAAGAAAAATAATGAGATATAGAAAACTAATTTTACGTTTGTACAATATTTAAAACAAAACAAAAGAATACTATCAGTGAGGTGTATAAGTTAGTTTGTTATTAAATAATTCTTTAATTTGTTTTTGAAGGATGTTATAGTTTGACAGTCTCTGACATAGGGCGGAAGGGAATTCCTTGTTTTGGTAAGCGACACCGTAAAAGATAATGAATAATATACAGTGTGATGAGGAGGGATATAAAGGACAATGTGCTGATGGGATCGAGTGTCAATATTATGTGTGTCGGATAGTTACATTGCGTACACAGTTTGGTTGAAATTACTCCAGATGTTTCAAAGTTATGCTGGAATATATACAGTTCATTGTCGATCATTTTTTCATTTAAACCTCCGTTTAGCCCCCCCCCCCCAAGAGTGTTAGGTGTATTTTATCCTTTATAGAAACTTTTCCGAATCGTAATTTATCTGCACACTAGTAGATCACAAAAAAAAATGAAGGCATCTTAGAAGAATTACACATGGAACCTTTAGAAAACAAAATTTCTTATTATAAGTCAAGATGGATGCAACATGTTCATCGAATGGAAGATCACAGAATACCCAAACAAATGTCAAGATATCAACCTGCAGGAAGAAGAAGACCAGGACGTCCACTCAAAAGACTTTTGGATGGTGTTTCTCCTGAGGCCGAAACCGGTCAACAATTGACTTAAATTCGTGAATATACTATGATGATGATAATAATTTATCTGCGTACCAAATTTGGTTCAAATTATTGTGAGCGTTCGAGAATTATACGGGCACATACACAGTAGATTAATTTTTATCTATAGATTGACACTTGTCACTATCCGGGAGTAAATAAATGACGAATTCTCAGATTGTTAATTACTTCCCTGTTGTCTATAGTGTTATCTAATCTCAAGCAATAACTCATTAAAGTCTTCATAATATTAAGTTGAAGTATTTTGCCAGTCTCTTGTTTATTATTGCGAGAGGATAACAGGTTTAAGATTTATTTATTATAATCATTGTTCATTTACTACTCAAAATGGTGGAAGTAAATAGGTAAGAAATTATTAATAATACATTAAATAATTCATATTACAATATCGCCCACATCGTGTAATGTCGTTGCCTCAGGTGCAGAGGATCCGTGTTCGATCCCCTGTTAAGACATTTTTTTTCAAGTTTTATACTCACCTATAATATAATTGTCAGGAAACATTAAGGCCCAAGTAGTCCCCGATCACCATCTGGCCATCACCATCATCCACATCATATTGCCTTCTTTAGTGATTCTATGAGTGAATGGAGGAGGCACGCCATAGCGTAGTGGTTAAGGCACTGCGCTACAAACCGGAAGGTCGAGGGTTCAAGTCACGGTGGGGTCAGGATTTTTAGACTGACCCAAACTTTCTGGTGGCACCATGGCCCTGGGGTCGACTCAGCCTCTAATAGAAATGAGTACCGGACGCTTGTTCTGGGGGTGAAGGCGGCCGTCATGCAGGGCTGACAACCCGGCTGACATAAAATGCCGATTGTCCAGAAAAAGTGGGAGCCTTAACCTCCAACTACCCCAAGGGCCTCCTGAGGATTGTAGTGGGATTACTTTACTTATGAGTGAATGACATGTCTTGTCTTAAATGTTCGTGTTGTCTCGGAGATGACCCTGACATTGAGCTGATCATTCGTCCAGAGATGTTTTCCATGTCTTTGTATAGTCCTAAAAGTATATGTGTGATAAATAGTTTAAAAGTACTCTTCTGACAGGTCATGTCCCTGTAAGGCACATGTGGCGTAAGACACGTGAAATTACCTACATAAAGAAAGGTTGAAATGAAATAATGAAATAAATATTTTATAATTGAGCAGTTTCATTTATAGCTGGGCAATGGGATGCTATGATGGAGGGGAAATTGAAATATTGACCTCGTAAGGAAGGTTAGAGTTCTAGGACAATGACAGTACAACACATTGCTGTAGCCAATGCCGTACTCACGATTGTAATTGCTAATTACGAATTAGAAAAGAGCTTCCTCATTACGATAAATAATTTCATTTTAATAGGTTCATATTTTGTTTATAGCGTGTGGTGTAGAAATTTGATTTAATAGGGAGTTGTATAAAAAACTTTTATTTTTACTCTAATCGGCCGCGGTGGACTATGGTTATGCTCCTTGCCTCTGGTCCCGAGGATCGCGGGTTCAAACCCGGCCGGGGTCGATGGATTTTTTTTCGGGTGGAAAAATCCAAGGAGCAAGTCCTCCGGGAGGGACTTTAAGCCGTGGGTCCCTAGTCTGAAAATTTTCAGGCTCGTAAAAGATCTTTAAGCCTGAATGAAAGGCCTCTAAGCAAAATTTACCGAATTTTCCCGTTCTAGTACTACCTTGGTTTCCTAGATGTCAGTATGAGGTGGAACGCTGACCACGGACCACTCAAATGACATCTATACGAAAACAAGTGTGACTAAATTAGCATGGTTCAAATTCTTCTCTGTACGGGGAGAGCGCCTAAATTTCTGTTAAGGGAAATGGGCTTACAAGATGCAAGAATAGTTTTACTCCATGACGCGACAGGGCTACAATGCCGTTAGTCTATCGAGCGGCTGCGGGCTTCACATCCACTTGTATTCTATTAATCACAGTGGTGAACGATCATATAACCAGTTGAAGGGTGACATGTGGTTAGTATGTTTAGTCCCCCAGCCGTTACAGCTGGTTTTATCAATCTGGAGTCGCTACTTTTTGTAGTTACCCAAATTCCTCAGAATGCTTGGCGTGCACCGTTCCCATACTGGTAGAAATTCCATAAGAAAATGTCATCCCCATTGTGACTCGAACCAGTGCATGTCGCTAGCTGTATGGTCTCGACTATTGCGCTGGTATTTTCTTACGTGCCATAAATGTATAGCATAGCTTTAATTTTCTTCCGAAAGAACCCATACTTAAGACTTTTACTTTTTAATCTTCAGTCTTTTATACGCTAAATACATTTATTCTTGTACGTCCGTACATGTAGAAAGAGTGCTCCCTTGCGGGCTATATTTAACCTCTTACGTACTTGTGTCCCTGAATAAGGAGACACTTTTTAATTCTCTGTCACAAGCATGGTAGCCAACTTAGGCATACGAAAGGATAATTGTTTTTATCTTATACCTTCTTCAGAAAATACAAGATCAAGGAAAATAATTCTCTTCAGAAAATACAAAATCTAGGGAAATAATTATCTTCAGAAAATACAAGATCAAGGATAATAATTATTTTTAGAAAATACAAGATAAGAACATGTAGAAAGAATGGAAGAAAGTAGATTACCAAATAAAATCTTCCATTATTTTCCAAGAGGAAAAAGAGATGTCGGACGTCCTCGGAAGAGATAGTCGTAGATCTATTAGTGAAGACGGAACAGGCAACTCCTGCCTAAACCAGGAAGGGAAGAAGAAGAGGAGGAGGAAAATACAAGAACAAGGATTTTTTTTCAGAAAATACAAAATATAGGGAAATAATTCTCTTTAAAAAATAAAGATCAAGGATAATAATTATTTTTAGAAAATACGAGATCGAGAAAAATAATTATCTTCACAAAATACAAAATCAAGGGAAATAATTCTCTTCAGAAAATACAAGGTCAAGGACAATAATTTTCTTAAGAAAATACAAGATCAAGGACATAATTTATTCTCTTCAGAAAATACAAGGTCCAGGACATAATTTATTCTCTTCAGAAAATGCAAGATCAAGGACAATAAATCTCTTCAGAAAAAACAAGATCAAGGACAATAAATCTCTTTCGGAAAATACAAGATCAAGGACAATAATTCTCTTCAGAAAATACAAGATCAAGGACAATAAATCTCTTCAGAAAATACAAGATCAAGGACAATAAATCTCTTTCGGAAAATACAAGATCAAGGACAATAATTGTCTTCAGAAAATACAAGATCAAGGACATAATTCTCTTCAGAAAATACAAGATCAAGGACAATAAATCTCTTCAGAAAATACAAGATCAAACACAATAAATCTCTTCAGAAAATACAAGATCAAGGACAACAATTCTCTTCAGAAAATACAAGATCAAGGTCATTATTTCTCTTCAGAAAATACAAGATCAAGGAAAATAATTCTCTTCAGAAAATACAAGATCAAGGACAATAATTCTCTTCAGAAAATACAAGATCAAGGACATAATTTATACTCTTCAGAAAATACAAGATCAAGGACATAATTTATACTCTTCAGAAAATACAAGGTCCAGGACATAATTTATTCTCTTCAGAAAATACAAGATCAAGGACAATAAATCTCTTCAGAAAATACAAGATCAAGGACAATAAATCTCTTTCGGAAAATACAAGATCAAGGACAATAATTCTCTTCAGAAAATACAAGATCAAGGACAATAAATCTCT
Organism: Diploptera punctata; assembly: GCA_030220185.1. NCBI lineage: Eukaryota > Metazoa > Arthropoda > Insecta > Blattodea > Blaberidae > Diploptera > Diploptera punctata. The sequence goes on along the minus strand of JASPKZ010004939.1, from coordinate 862,252 downwards.
TTCGGAAAATACAAGATCAAGGACAATAATTCTCTTCAGAAAATACAAGATCAAGGACAATAAATCTCTTCAGAAAATACAAGATCAAGGACAATAAATCTCTTTCGGAAAATACAAGATCAAGGACAATAATTGTCTTCAGAAAATACAAGATCAAGGACATAATTCTCTTCAGAAAATACAAGATCAAGGACAATAAATCTCTTCAGAAAATACAAGATCAAGGACAATAAATCTCTTCAGAAAATACAAGATCAAGGACAATAAATCTCTTCAGAAAATACAAGATCAAGGACAATAAATCTATTTCGGAAAATACAAGATCAAGGACAATAATAGTCTTCAGAAAATACAAGATCAAGGACATAATTCTCTTCAGAAAACACAAGATCAAGGACAATAAATCTCTTCAGAAAATACAAGATCAAACACAATAAATCTCTTCAGAAAATACAGGATCAAGGACAACAATTCTCTTCAGAAAATACAAGATCAAGGTCAATATTTCTCTTCAGAAAATACAAGATCAAGGAAAATAATTCTCTTCAGAAAATACAAGATCAAGGACAATAATTCTCTTCAGAAAATATAAGATCAAAGAAAATATTTCCTTTCAGAAAATACAAGGTCAAGGATAATTATTATTCTCTTCAGAAAATGCAAGACGAAGGAAAATATTTCTCTTCAGAAATTATAAGATAAAAAAAAATTATTTTCAGAAAATACAAGAACAAAGACAATAATATTCTTATGCCTTAGTTGGCTGGCCTCCTTGTGGTAGATAATTAAATAGTGTGTCCATGATCATAGGCACTGAAACGGACCAAGTTATTTCTCTAGATGTCATGTGGTGCTTAGCGAGGAGCTATAAAGTATTGGGCAACTAATGCATTACTAGGATGGGAAATGATTATTAGATTTTGCTCTGATGTTATAATTTAGATTGGGTTTCTTTTATAATCCGAAAATCTTCAGACTCGTGACTAATGGCTTAAAAGTCCCTCCTGGTGAACTTGTATCTTTGGGTTTTCAATCCTGTAAAGCCATCGACCCCTTGACATCGTGACTCTCGAGATCACAGATAAGAAACTTCACCCTTAAATAACCAAGACCGTTACTCAATATGTAAATGGGCATTACCGAATAACATACATGTATTACAAAACAAATGCTACATTAATATCATAAAACTAATCAAGCTGAATATATATATATATATATATATATATATATATATATATATGGTATGATAAGAAAAATAAATGCCTGGACGGGATTCGAACCCGGATCTCTCAGAGATCCGGGTTCGAATCCCGTCCAGGCATTTATTTTTCTTATCATACCATATTAAGCTTGCATTGCTCAATGTTAAAGATTTAATTATAACATATATATATATATATATATATATATATATATATATCCACCGCTGTGATCTCGAGGCAACGTGCTGCCTTGTCACGCAGCGGGCCCGGGTTCGATCTCCGGTCGGGATAGTTTTTCTGGGTGAGATTTTCATCGGGGTTTTTCCTCATGTGCAAGACAAATGTCAGGAAAACTTTAAGGCCCAAACGGTCCCCGAAATCATATGGCGATCATCATCATCATCATCATCATCCTTATCATTATCTTCATCATCCTTCACTGGTGTGGAAAGCAACGGGAAGTTACCACACCTCCAACTCCCTAGTAAAGCTGCAAAGCATAGCATGAAAATGCTATGATTGCAGTGAAGGATCTGCCCTCGGGCAGAATTACTATGAATATATATATATGTGTGTGTGTGTGGTTGTTAGCTTTTCTATAAACTAAATTCCATGTGGCGACAGACCTAGAAGCTCTAAGCCTACCAACCAGCTGCTGATCTCACATCCACGTGTGTTAATTGCGGAATTGTACATTGGGTAATGGTAACATGAGGTCAGCATGTCCGTTCCCTCAGACAGTATAGTAATAGCTTAGTCAGTAGAATGTTGAAACTCCCATTAAGCAAAGACAATTATATCCAAGAACTCAACTACATTAAGTATATGTCAAAAACCAATGGCTATAATGAAGAATTCATAGATAAGCTCGTAAAAAAACAAAAAAGGAAGAACAACATAACCAACATAACTAAACTAGAAAAAGAATCTGACAACAACAAGAAAACATGGATAACACTTACATACACAGGAAAAGAAACGACAAAATTAGCCAATGCACTAAAGAAAGCCGATAAAAACGTAAAATAGCATACAGAACCAATAACAAATTAAACAACATAATAAACAATAACATTGAAGAAAATAACATTTTCAACAGCAAAGGAGTTTATAAACTGACATGTAAGGACTGCAACAAATTTTATATAGGAAGGACAAACAGGAGTTTTAACATCAGATTCAAAGAACATTTTCGAGACTTCGTTCACGCAGAAGGTAAATCAAGCTATGCAAAACACGTTATCCATGAAGGACATCGCATGTTAAATATTGAAAACACCCTAACAGTGATGCACAGAGAAAATAATCCAGCGAAGATAAACGTACTCGAAGAGATGGAAATCATGAAAGCAGCTCACAACGACAGCCTGATAAACGAAAACGAACCCAATACATGCAACCCCCTGTACCAGATCTTCAGTGAAACACCTGACGATGATGGGACAAGTCCCGAAAGCGCTACAGTTAAATGATAATTCAGTTGAGGAGACGGACCTTTCAGGTGAATATTCTATAATTTTATATTTATTTTGAATAAACCTCAACGGAACACATCATGAATCTTATAAAAGTTAATTTACATTTTTTAAACCATTTGTTTACGTCTTAGTACATTTGGAACATTACATTTTTGTTTTATTCTGGTATATCAAATATCATTGAAATATGAATAAATATAATTATCTTTATCATAATATTATCACCTAAAGAATATATAAAGCTATTATGGTAATTATTTTTCGCTGAATCCTAGTATAATCTATTATAGAGAACAATTTCCTTGGGGTAATAAAATAAGCTGATTAAAACCTGTATTATTATCATATTGGTATGGAATATGCCTGCACATATGATAACTTATCGTTAATGTTTAACGGCTTAATTTTATAGAGTATAGAGTGCAAGCCTAAAAACTGTGATCCTCACCAAAACAAAACCATGTGACCTGCTCGCTTTACATCTTTTATGGACACCGACGTAAGTTCTAGAAGCAATAAGTACGCGAAAAGTAGTTCCCTTCATTAAATTAAAAATATGTCCTCTGAATCCTACTATAGTCTCTCTGGTTTAACTTTACGAGAAATTTGTAGAATGAGACAACTCTACTCGCCTCTCTCACTCGCACCACTGTTGTCGGAATTTTTTCTTCCTCAGATGTTAATAGGGGGAAGAGGAAAACTGACAACAGGGTGGGTTCTTTTTTTTTGTCATCATCATCATCTGCATTCATGGATTAGGTCTGTTGACCCGTTCCGACTTCAGCCCATCTCTTTCTAGGTCTGCCCACATCTCGGGTGCCTTTAGGTTTGTATTTTGTTATTTGTTTTGGATATCTATCTTCATTCATTCTGTCTATGTGTTGCTTCCATTTTTGTCTATATGTATCTATTTTATCACTTATTGCAAATATTTCAAGTTCCTGTCTTATTTCTGTGTTCTTAATTCTGTCTTCCTTAGTGCACCCTTTAACAGATCTCAAAAATTTCATTTCTGCCGCCGCTATCCTACTTAGATCTTGTTTTTTATGTATCCAGGCTTCTGATCCATAGAGCAGTACCGGTACTGCCAACATTTTATAAAATTTCAATTGGGTCTCTCTTGTTGTTTTGTTATTTAGTGATCGTTTTATCGTACCACATATTCCCTGGAATTTTGCTATTTTATTATTTATATCATTATCATAATTAAATGAAATGTCACATCCTAGATAATTGAGATGGTTCACCTGTTCTATGATTTTGTTTCCTATTACTATTTTCGATCTGATTTGATTTTTCCCTTGGAATGCCATTACCTTAGTTTTTTCTATAGATATTTTGAGTGGGTAGTACCTGGGTAGGGCCCCGTCCACAGGGTTACGTGGGGAGAAGAGAAGTCCCCAAAGCCGTAGTGAAGGCAACTTCTCTAGGAGACGAACACTCCGAAATTCCAGTTCCCTGCCCTTCAGGAAGAGGGGTTTGGCTAGAGGCTGGTAACCTCTACTAGTAAAAAAATAACTTACTCATAAATTTCAGCAGAAGAAAAGCCGGATTTTTTTTTGTATCTTGACTAAAGCGGTCAACGATCTACCCTTGTATCTCTCTCCCCCTCCCCCCCTCTCTCCTCCTCCTCTCTCTCCCTCCCCCTCTCTCCCCTCTCTCTCTCTCCCTCTTTTTTTCTTCATTATTTATTAATACTGCATGCTCCATTACATGGTAACATTACATGCATTCTATCAAACTATTACAATTTTATATTTACAATATTATGTAAAATTACAATATTATATACTGTTACAATTTTTCGAAATTTATCGAATCTATATAGTTTATAAATTCTTTTAAATAAACCTTCACTAAAATATTATTTGTTATTGGCCACTGTCCGCTTTTTAAACTAATATTATGTTTTAAAGTGTTTCTTTCAGTGTTTAATATAAAGCACTCATATATTAAATGGTTCACATTTTGTATATATTGTCCACACTTACACATTTCACTTTGCACTATTTTAAATCGATGGAAATACTGTCTTGTCTGCCCATGTCCGGATAGAAAGGTCGTAATTTGTCCGTTGAGAGGGATCTTCTGCTTTATTCGATCTTGTACTGATGGGAAGAACAGTTTGGTGACATTTCCTTTTGTAGATCTCTTATTGGTTTTGCCACCTCTGTAATCCTCTCTCCTCTGCGCCCCTGATTACTTTGGCTTTAGGCATCTTGTTGTATATTTCCTCGTCCCCATCTTCCTGTGCAGCTTCCTTTGCTAGTTTATCTGCTAGCTCATTTCCATACAACCCTGCGTGTGCCTTAACCCATTTTATGTGGATTACCCATCCATTGTCCTGAAGTTGTTTTATTTTTTCCTTTATGTTCTCTGCTAATATGCTGCTGATTTGTCCATTTTTAGGAATTGGACTGTTATTTGGCTGTCAGTGTTAACTACTCCTAGTTTTTTGTTTTATTTTTAGTTCGGAGTTTTCATCTATTTCTTTGAGAGCCTGAAGAATCGCAATTTGCTCCGCTTGGTTGTTGGAGCAGTGCGTACCGAGTTTGTATTTCAATTTTTTAATCGGTACCCCGTCTTGGAATATTACTGCTGCTGCTCCAACTTTCCCATTTATTTTGCTCCCGTCAGTGTAAATTTCTATGTTGTACCGTGCATTTTCTTGTGCTTCTAGGATTCTGACTCTGTCCGCTGGATGGGGCCACTCTTTCAGTTTCGGGACATCTTCTAATGGTGTGTCTGTATCGTTGTGTGTGCCTTTATATATATATATATATATATATATATATATATATATATATATTATTTCTTGGATTTTTATGTTTATCGGTTTGACTGCTGCCAGAACACAATACGCTTCATAAGACACAGTTCGGTACGCCTTTGTAATTTTGATATTCATCAATCTTTGTATTCTCTGAAATTGTAACATGTTCTTTTTATGGATGGATTCTTCCCATACTTGCACGCCGTACAGCAGCATTGGAAGTACAGCACCTTTGTATATTGTCGTTAATGCTTTTTGGCCTAGACCCCAGTTCAGTTTGGCTGATTTCGCTAGTGTGTTTATGAGTTTTATGCATTTCTCTGATACTTGTTTTATATGTAAGTTAAAGTTGAATTTACTGTCGAATAGTATCCCTAGGTACTTCAGTTGTTGTGCTTGTTCTATTGTCCTGTTATTTAACCCTTAAATTGGCAAAACACAAATTTCTTCTGTTAGTTATTGGAATGTGGCGGCCCGCAGTGAGAACGGAATCTTGTGTAACTGTTATTATTAGATATATTGTATAATTAGACACACATTTAATTGGTTTCTTTTTGTTCGTTTTCTTATGATTAATTTAAAATATCAAATTAATTGAATCAACTGATGTATCCAAAAGGATACATTACGAATTTAAGGGTTAAACATATATTTATATTGCTTTTGTCTTCTTTTCGTTTTCTTGATACCAGTAAAGTTTTTGATTTGTTATTATTAAATTGGAGTTTATATTGTTTAGACCAATCTTCAATTTTCTTTAAGTCTGTATTAGCGTACATTTCTGCTATTTCCTTGTTTTTTCCTGATGTCATCAGTATTAGGCCTCTCTCTCTCCCCCCTCTCTCTCTCTCTCTCGCCCTCTCCTTCTCTCTCCCTCTCTCTTTCCCTCTCTCTCTCTCTCCTTCTCTCTCTCTCTCTCTCTCTCTCTCTCTCTCTCTCTCTCTCTCTCGTTAAGCCAGCTATCCTTACTTACATACTTACTCACTGGCACTATTGAACCCTAGGTTCATGACCGCGCGGACATAAGCTCTCCATACATCCTTACCCTCAGCTAATGCATTCCAATCATTCCCTGTATAATTTCCTTCCGTCAAATCATAGTTAATGTTATTCTCCCACCTCATTCTTGGTCTGTGAACTGGGCGTTTTCCCTCTGGCTTCCCTACAAGAAGCTTCCATGCACGTCTTTCATTCCCCATACGCGCAACGTGTCCTGCCCATCGCAGTCCATGAGACTTAACTGTTCTTATTATATCTGGCTTCCTATAAAAACCATGTACTGTCCACAGACGAAGTGAATGAAAGCAGTAGGTATTTCATACGTCATGAGTGTTCCTTCATTCTCAGGTTGTATGCCATTGTATCGCTTGCAATTTCCCGTGCCCCCTCTTCGTCTCGTGCTTCCATTCTCTTCGTCTGTTATGCAAGTCTTCTCCATTCACCTGTCTGTTCATCTCTCTTTGGTCCAAACATTTTCCTAAGAACTTTATTCTCAAATACTTGTAATCTCCTTTCCTCCCTTAAAGTAAGAGTCCATGTTTCGCACCCATATAATATAACTGGTAGAATAATAGTTTTATATATTTTCAGTTTAACGTTTTTTGAAAGGAGTTGGGGCATCAAAAGTCTCTGCAATGCACAATAGCATGCATTTCCAGAATTGAGCCTATGTTTAATTTCTTTGTGCATCTCATTCCTATTTGTGATTATTGTTCCTAGGTATTTAAATTCATCCACTTCCTCAAAATTTCCCTCATGTCATTAGCTGTCCATTTCCATTATATAATGTATTTCTACGTGTGACCATATATTTAGTTTTATTGATATTTACTTCCAGTCCTAATTTCTTAGTGTTACTCAATAGTGTGCGCGTGTTTTAATAATTACAACTTAAAATAGTTTATTATATATGGGTGATGCATTTGAGTCATGCTTCAGTCGATTCTCATGAAACAAAATGGCTGAAAGTGTCGAGTCTTCTGTTGCTGTGTCGTCATCTCCCTGTCAAAAGTGACAGTAATTGTGGCACGAATGGCGGAAGGATACAATTGGCGTTTGTTGATGCTAGGATCACTCTAAGAGCGGACAAGGTATACATAGTAGGCATCTTAAATGGAAAGTTAACAACAAATGAGAGAGATTTTAAAGAAATGAGCAGAATTCAATAACTAACTAAAACTTGTTCACTGGCATTATCGAACCTGGAGGTTCATGGCGGCTCGGACATAGGCTCACCATACATTCCAGTCATAAGCCAATCCAACCATCCTCTATATACACTGCTCAAAACAATTAGAGGAACACTTGTAATAAATTGAATAAGTAATTGTTTTTTTTAAAGCGGTGATGCTAAAAGTTGGACAATATGTAAATTGAATTATTAATTTTATCATTGGATACAAATTTTAAAGATCCATGGCCTAAATACAGAGAAATTACCTCAAATAACAAATATAGAGAATTTTTTTTATTTTGGAAGGCACTGGCCACTTCTAATTGGTAAGCTTTCTGATGTTGCTATAGTGACGAATGTTGATTATTGACTTGTATACTGAAGTCTCTGACAAAATGAGGCATTTAAATGAGTTTGAAGTGTATCATGCTCTACATCTTTTACGACAAGGTCAATCTCTGCGGCAAGTGGCTAGAGAGCTTGGGGTTTCTCCTTCCGTGGTGTCCAGGTTACGCAACAGGCACAGAGAGACAGGTCAGTGTTGTAGAAGACGTGGCCAGGGCCGTAAATTTAAAACAAGCCCCCAGGATGACAGATACATTGTTTTTTCTGCTCTTCGACAGCGTACAAAAACTGCAAAAGACCTGCAGAATGACCTTCATATGGCTTCCGGAATCCGGGTTTCGGATCAAACCATAAGGAACAGATTAAGTAAAGAGAATATTCGTCCAAAAAAGGCCCGTTAAAAAACATAAGGCAGCAAGACGTACGTATGCTGAAAACCATGGTGATTGGAACCTGAACCAGTGGGAGTCTGTGCTCTTCTCGGACGAATCCAGGTATCGTCTTACACGTTGTGATGGTCGATTGAGGGTGTGGGGACGGCCAGGAGAAAGATTTTCTGCAGAGGCTGTACAGGAAATTGATAGATTCGGAGGAGGTTCCATAATGGTGTGGGCCGGAGTTATGTACAACAATCGTACGGACCTTGTACTTGTTCCCCAGCGACTGAATGCTGTCCGGTATATCGAGCATGTTCTGGAAGAGCATGTAGTACCTGCTGCCATTGGAGTAGGCCCTGGATTTCTGTTTATGCAGGATAATGCCAGGGCACATTCTGCGGCTGTCATCAGGGATTTCCTGAGGAGGAATGAAATTGAGGTAATGGAGTGGCCAGCGGTCAGCCCAGACCTCAACCCTATTGAACACTTGTGGGATCTTCTAGACAGGAAGGTCAGGAACCGACATCAAACTCCACAGACTCTGCAGCAACTTGGAGATGCTCTGAAGGAGGAATGGGAGAATATCCCGCAAGAGGAAATCCAGAATCTTATTGGGAGCATGCCACGAAGGTGCCAAAGTGTCATCGAATGTCGTGGAGGCCATACACGATACTAACTCTATATAACGAGTGTTTAACTTTGAAAAATAAGCACAAGATTCAATTGCTTACATAGCGGAATTATTTGAAAAGTTAATTGTCAGCGTTATTCATTTGTTTTTACTGACATGAGCAATAAATAAATAACCACAAATAATGTACTTTATTAATTTCGTGTTTGTACCTTTATCCAATGAAAAAAATATTTGCATATTTCATGGTGTTCCTCTAATTGTTTTGAGCAGTGTACATATAATCCGGTCTCTACTAATGACGTATCAATAAAATTAATGAAGTGAAAAAGTACCTCACTTTGTTCTGGGAGCATTACCCTCCCCTGCCTCCATATCATGTGATTAGAATGTTAATAGAGGGAAAATACAGAGTATTTGATTTGTACTACTGATTTTTTTCGTTAGGTTAGCGCGAATGTTTGTTTTAGTTTTATAAAATACACCCAAGAACAGTTGGTGAATTGTTGATAGTGGATATTTGAATAATGACTAACTTTACTTTTTTGTATTGATATCTTTCATTTTATTTCTTTACCAAGAAGTTAATAAATTCTAGCAGACAGGTTATAGTCAGGCTATTGTACAGGATAATAATACATATGGCTGCCAGGTAGATAAAAATATCAGCGGTAGAATATCGGTCACGTCAGTGTAACACGACGATAATTGAGACCTTCAAATTAATGATAACATACATACTTAGAACTAGTGTGTCCTGCATAAGTCCTTATTTAAGACTATTTAACTCATGCCCCAAATGGGAGTCTATGACCAATCACATTTCAATGATTTTTTATTTACAACCAATCACAGTCGTGTTTCACCTAAAATTTACCAACTAGACTTTATCATAAGTAATGCCACGAGTGATTTCCAATTTATCTAGAGAATTTGGAAATCAAGAGTGGCATTTGTTAGGACTATTTAACGAATAAAATTAAGCTGATTACTCAAAATTCATTGTTTAACTGTAGTTATTTTAAAATAATATTTATATATTTAATGTAAACGGCGACTGTTTGAAAACAAATCAGAAATGTGAGGTTATGTTCATTCACTGCTGCTTGATCATATTATTTATTGCCAAATAAGATCGAAATATTGTAAGAGTGCACCCAAGTGGAGAAATAATTAAACACATCAAACTATATATCATATTCAACATTATGGGTTATTCATTTATTTTTTTAGTAAACAACTCAGTAAAATCAAGGAATCTTTTCATTATTTGCTATATTCAATGTATTTGTTGGAGAAAAATAATGTTTTGACCTGTTCAGAACATTAAAAAGGAGGAGCTTTCTTTATCACAAAAGCAGGAGCTGATAAGGAGAAATCGATAAAGTGCGAGGTGAAGCACGACTGTCATTGGTTGTAAAACAACATTCATTGAAACGTGATTGGTCATTGACTAGTATTTGTGGCATGAGTTAAATAGTCATAATAAAGAAAGCACCTCCTTTTTAACATTCTGAATAGATCGTAACATTATTTTGCAGTAACTGACTCCCTAAGAAATACGCCTACCAGATTGTATATATAGTGCATGAATGTTACCACCTAGCGCATGCGGGAGTTAATATAAAAACATTAGTAGCAATTGATTATACCACCAAAAAAAGAAAGGACTGTTTGCACTTTCTTAAATGTATTTTTTCCCAGAAAAATATAATTGTCATATTTACATCTTAGGACATCAGAAATGAATTAATATACAATTTGATGTGTTTCATTTTTTCTTCACTGGAGTGCATTCTTACAATATTGCGTTCCTTTGGCAATAAATAATATGATCTGGTTTCAGTGACGAACAAAAGAAGCAAATGAAGCGAACCAATCGTTTCTCATATGTTTTCAAACATCGCCGTTTACGTTAAATATATAAATATTTTAAAATAACTATAGTTAAACAATGATTTGTGAGTAAACAGCATCATTTTATTCGTTAAATAGTCCTAACAAATGCCACTCTTGATTTTCAAATTCTCTAGATAAATTCACTCCTCACTTCGTGAGTCGTGAATTTTGGAAATCACTCATGGCATTACTTATGACTATTTAACTCATGCCACAAATGCTAGTCAATGACCAATCACGCTTCAATGAATTCTGTTTTACAACCAATGACAGTCGTGTTTCATCTCCCTCTTTATCGATATCTCTTTATCAGCTCCTGCTTTTGTGATAAAGAAAGCTCCTCCTTTTTAATGTTCTGAACAGGACAGAACATTATTTTTCTCCAACAAATACATTGAATATAGCAAATAAAGAACAGATTCCTTGATTTAACTGAGTTGTTTACTAAAAAAATAAATGAATAACCCGTAATGTTGATTATGATATATAGTTTGATGTGTTTCATTATTTCTCCACTTGGGTACATTCTTACAATATTTCGATCTTATTTGGCAATAAATAACATGATCTAGTTGCAGTGAATGAACATAACCTCACATTTCTGATTTGTTTTCAAACATCGCCGTTTACATTAAATACATAAATATTTTAAAATAACTATAGTTAAACAATGATTTGTGAGTAAACAGCTTATTTTTATTCGTTAAATAGTCCTAACAAATGCCACTCTTGATTTCTAAATTCTCTAGATAAATTCACTCCTCACTTCGTGAGTCGTCAATTGGAAATCACTCGTCGCATTACTTATGATAAATACGAGTACACCTGCGTGTCATAGTTTCTCACAGTTATTACCGTATTAATGAGCTTATTACGGATTTTTTCTCCGTTATACATTCATTAGCACTGACTGATGTCATTTTATTTCGTATTAATATCTAATTTTTGAAATTCATATTAAAGCATCGTTGAGGTTATGTATATTCTTGTATCTTGTAAGCCCATGTTTCCCTAAACAGAGATTTAGGTGCTCTCGCCCTACAGGAAGAATTTTAACCATACTAATTTAGTTACACTTGTTTTCGTATATATGTCACTTGAGTAGTCCGTGGTCAGCGTTCCGCCTCATACTGACATCTATGAAACCAAGGTAGTACTAAAGTAAAGTAATCCCACTACAGGCCTCGGGAGGCCCTCTGGGGTAGTAGGAGGTTAAGGCTCCCACTTTTTCTAGACAATCGGCACTTGATGTCAGCCGGGTTGTCAGTCCTGCATGACGGCCGCCTTTACCCCCAGAACAAGCATCTGGTACTCATTTCCGTTAGAGGATGGGTCGACCCCGGGGCCATAGTGCTGCCAGAAGGTTTTGGTCAGTTTAAAAATCCTGATCCCACCGGGGCTTGAACCCTCGATCTTCCGACTTGTAGCGCAGTGTCTTAACCACTACGCTACGGACCAAGGTAGAACTAGGCGGGGAAATTCGGTAAATTTTGCTTAGAGGCCTTTTCATTCAGGCTTAAGGATTTTTTACGAGCCTGAAAATCTTCAGACTCGGGACCCACTGTTAAAGTCCCTCCCGGAGGACTTGCTCCTTGGATTTTTCCATCCTAAAAAAAAATCCATCGACCCCGGCCGGGTTTGAACCCGCGACCCTCGGGACCAGAGGCAAGGAGCATAACCACTAGTCCACCGCGGCCGATTTACAAAATATACTGTAATAAATTCGGAAACAAAAATATTCCTTATATAATGTTATCATTTTAGAGGTGTCACGTCCATGTCGGGATATTCGGGTCTTCTCGGAGTTCTCCCGTATCCCGAGTTTCATCCCAATAACACTCTCCATTCTCTCTGCCTTCCCAACACTCAACATTTCCCCTCCCTCCCCTTTATGTCATTTCATGTCTCTTTCATTCATTTCATATCACCCTTCGCCTCATCTCATCTAAGAAAAATAGTTGGTTGCCAATCCACAGGTGTTGAAAATATGTGATTGCGGGGATCACCACGCGACCGATGCAATAATAATAATAATAATAATAATAATAATAATAATAATAATAATAATAATAATATAACATAAAATAGAAAATTACAAATATATCAAACCATAATTCAGAGCATTTTAACATATGGTGCTGAAGTCTGGAAAATTCCTACCAGGGAAATGAAAAGAATTTTAAGTACAGAAATGGATGTTTTAAGAAGATCAGCTGGAAAATCTAGAATGGATAGAATACGAAATAAAGAAATAAGGGAAATTGTGGGTGTACAAGAAGAGCCGGATATCATAGACATCATAGAAAAGAAAAGATTAAGTTGTATGGTCATGTCAAAAGAATGCCAGAGCAAAGATTGCCAAAAATTGTTATGGAATGGATCCCAATGGAAAGGAGGAAGAGAGGAAGACCGAAGAAAACTTGGATAGAAGGGGTACAAACAGCTATGAATATCAGAGGAATGGAGGAAGATCAATGGATGGACAGAGAGGAATGCCGTTTGGTTTCCGGAAGACGGCGGCAGCTGCCATGATACCGGATGATGATGATGAATAATAATATAATAAAATCCAATCTTACTGTTATAACGATGCCATTAAATTATGAAATTATGTATTCCGATTTAATAAAAATTTCCCAGGGACATTGGTTACATTAACTATTAATGGCTCTACAAGGGATATATCCCCTCCATGGTATCTTTACCTTGTCGTGGTGGAGTGACTTGCGTGCTTAAATGATCCTGAGAGCTATGCCGGCGGTAGCATTGCTGCCGATAGTGTTACCCATGCCGGACTGGTCGAAGGTGATAAGCCAGACGAAAAAAGTTCCTTGGTCGAAAGAGTGACGATCTTTCACCGTAAAAATAGAACCGTCAAGAAATGCGGACATGGGTTCAACTGGGGTAAAATATTCCGGAGGTCAAATAGTCCCCCATTCGGTTCTCCGGGCGGGGACTACTTCAGGGAACGCATGCCAAAAAGCATTAGCTCAGGATAGGGATGTTATGGAGAGCTTATGTCCGTGCGGCCATGAACCTACGGGTTCGATAGTGCCAGTAAGTAAGTAAGTATAAGGGATGTATCATATATCGAAGTCAGTATATTACGTAACAGTATTGCACAGTTGGATCGTGATTAACAAGATGCAAGTAAGACAAGTAAATTTGACATGTAGTTTGGGAAAATCTTGAGAGAATGAAATATATAATATATCTTGTCATATGTAGATCAGTACGAAAACCTACAAACTGACTGCTCTTAGAGAAAGTCTAAGCAGGAATTCAGGTGAGTGGTCATGTTTAACAAGGGGGGAGGGGCGTAGAGGAGAGGGGGGTTCTTTCTTTCAGTATAATTAAAGATTGGTGAGAGTCGGCATGTTCTAGTCATTCATATGGATCATTCATTATTAATGTAAGTGATAGTGTTGCATCAATTGTGTGTAGTGTCTAAGGGAATATGTGTTTGCAAACTTGATAAAGGTAAGGTTTGTGCTCGTGTTCTGGAGAAGTGAACGAACAATGGGAAATTTTGTTGGAAATAGTAATTTACGTAATTTTATGTACACCTGCTGGTATCCGGTATAAAATGTCAGTTCATTGACGTTCACCTTGCGCTGTTTTTTGACGTTTTTAAGTTCGGACGTAATATGCAATATAATATGGAGTGTTTTCCTTGTATGTATGTAAAGTCTACAGTTTTATTGCGATGACGATAAATGCATTTATGTTTGAAGTAAAAAACAATAACAACTGTTGAAAGAGGACTATAAAAGAGTTGGATGAATAGAGAAGATTGGAAGAAAATAAATTAAATGTAATGTTTGACAATAATAATAATAATAATAATAATAATAATAATAATAATAATAATAATAATAATATCCATCCATAGTAATTCTGCCCGAAGGCAGGTCCTTTACTGCAATCATAGCATTTTCATGCTATGCTTGCAGCTTTACTAGGGAATTGTGTAGGTGTGGTAGCTTCGCGTTGCTTTCCACACCGGTGAAGGATGATGATGATAATGATAATGGTAAGGATGATAATGATAATGATGATGGCCATATGATTTCGGGGACCGTTTGGGCCTTAAAGTTTTCCTGACATTTGTCTTACGGGTGAGGAAAAACCCCAATAAAAACCTCACCCAGAAAAACTGCCCCGACCGGGGATCGAACCCGGGCCCGCTGCGTGACAAGGCAGCACGCTACCTCGAGACCACAGCGGTGGACAATAATAATAATAATAATAATATAATAATAATAATAATAATAAAATAATAATAGATAGATAGATCATCGGTTGATTAATGTCTTTGACATCGTCCGATTCCTAATAGCCAATTTTGTTGGTCCATCCAATCTCCTGGTTGTAGATGTTTCTCCTTCATATATAAACATATTCCCTGACTCCAGGTGGTTTAGGTCTTCCTCTGCTTCGTCTTCCCTCAGGTTTCCATTCCAAAACAGATTTTGGTAGTCGATCCTCTTCCATTCGCTGGACATGTCCGTACCATGTTAATTGCTGAGTTTTAATATAATCTAAAATAGTGTCTTCAATCTTCATTTTCTTCCTTATAACGGAGTTCCTATTTTTTTCTCTTCTTGAAATAATAATAATATTATAATAATAAAATAAGAAGAAGAAGAAGAAGAAGAAATTATAATAAGATAATAATAATAATAAAATATAATAATAATAATAATAAAATAATAATAATTCAAATAATAAAAATTAAAATAATAGTAATAAAAATAATAAAAAATAAAATAATAATAAAAATAATAAAAATAAAATAATAATAATAAATAATAAAAATAAAATAATAAAAAATAATAAAAATAAAATAATAATAATAATAATAATAAATAATAATAAAAATAAAATAATAAATAATAATAATAATAATAATAATAATAATAATAAAGCAAGTACTGGGAGAATATTAACATTTTTAAGACTGACAATCGAATACCGGTATACGCCTTAAAATTGATTTTTCGTTCTTGTTTTAAACATTTTAACATCTATAGTTTTTGGTTGTAGTCCGGTAAGCTGTGTTGCGTTTATCATTTATATTCTGTAGACTTCAATATTCTATTGAAATGGATTGTGATAATTCCAAGCCAGCACTTGCTTTGACCACATGAGGAAATTAGAAAAATGTTCATTCAGATAATACGTACCGGTATGTCACGTAATTTGATATCAGGACTTCCCAAACCAGTTACAATCTATACAACCAGAGGTATTTGCTCGATTTTAAAGGTTATTGGTTCTTAGTGTAATTAATAATAATAATAATAATAATAATAATATAATTATTATTATTATTATTATTTATTAAATAAAAATAAAACGTATTTTATTTGATTTTCATATTTATTATATAATTCAGTGACAGCTGTTTCGGTACACTGTACCTTCTTCAGACATGTTAACAAATTATGAATTAAAATGTCTGAAGAAGGTACAGTGTACCGAAACAGCTGTCACTGAATTATATAATAAATATGAAAATCAAATAAAACTACGTTTTATTTTTATTTAATTAATAAATATGGATTTTCATCAAGTAAACACCAACTCAATTGATTAATAATAATAATAATAATAATAATAATAACAATAATAATAAAAATAATAATAATAACAATAATAGATAGATCATCGGTTGATTAATGTATTTTACATCGTCCGATTTCTAATAGCCAATTTTGTCGGTCCATCCAATCTCCTGGTTGTAGATGTTTTTCCTTCATGTATAAACATATTCCCTGACTCCAGGAGGTTTTAGGTCTTCCTCTGCTTCGTCTTCCCTCAGGTTTCGATTCCAATTAATTGCTGAGTTTTAATATAATCTAAAATAGTGTCTTCAATCTTCATTTTCTCCCGTATAACTGAGTTCCTAATTTTTTCTCTTCTTGAAATTCTTGCTGCCCTTCGTATAAAATCAATTTCCGTTGCCAAAAGATACTTATTTGTTTTTGTTGTTAATGGCCAAAGTTCTGCTCCATAAGTAATGATGATTTTAACAATTGTATGATATATATTCCTTTTATTTTATTACTTATATTTTTATCCCACAATATTCCATTTAGGCAAGCAATTGCAAATTTTCCTTTATTATTTCTATTTCTTATTTCCTCTTCATAACTCCCATTTTTATTTATTTTGATTCCTAAATATGTGATCTCACTACGAGATTTTATTGTTACTCCAGTCTCCAAAATTAAATTTTGTTCTGGTTCACCAATTGATAAATATTTTGTTTTTTTCATGTTCAAATTTAATCCCCATTTTTCATATTCTTCTATTCATTTTCTAGTCATATATTCTAAATCTTCATAATCTTGTGCAATTAACAATTGATCATCTGCAAAATGTAAGTTGTATAAAGTTTTGTTGTTTGAAATAGGAATTCCCATGCTTGAACATTTTCTCCAATTCTTTAATATTTCATGTACATATATTTTAAACAGAGTCGGCGATAGACAACAACCTTGACGAAGACCTTTATTTATCGTAAAACCATGTGACAATTTACTGCCAATTTTAATTTTAGACATGCAATTGTCATATAAATTTTGTATAGCTTTAATTATTATAGTCTTAATTCCCATACGTCTTAAAGCAATCCATAGTTTGTCTATAGGGACATTGTCGTATGCTTTCTCAAGATCTACAAGTAGTAGGTGCAAAGGTTGTCCATATTGCATTTTCTTTTCTATTACCTGAGTAATGCAAAATAAGTTGTCGGTTGTGGAACGACCTGCTCTAAATCCTGACTGTTCCTCTAATTCCATATCCTATATATATATTTCCAAATAATATTTTAGTGTATGTCCATGGAGTCTACTCATAGTAGCCTACTTGTTACTGTTAAAGCCTACCTGTATAATTTTCACATTGGTCTTTTTTTTTTTTTTTTTTCATTTTTATGGATTGTCGAAATGTATCCTACTTTCCATTCTTCAGGAACTGTTTTACCATTCATAAATTTTGTAAATAATTTTCTCAGTCGTTCAAATAAATGGTCGGATCCATGTTTTAATAGTTCCGCTGGTATTCCTTCTGGACCACTAGCTCTTATTTTTTAATGATTCAACATTCATTTTAATATCCTCTACTTACAATTGTAAATGTTCACCTTCATTTATTTCTGGAATATTTTGAACGTTATCTAAATTAAATACCCTGTTTTCTGAGAGTAATGTTTTAAAATAATTTTCCCATTCAGTGATAGGTATTGTTTGTACATTTGTTTGTTCACTTCTTTTATTTCTCAATTTTTTAATAATAATAATAATAATAATAATAATAATAATAATAATAATAATAATAATATAAATAATAATAATAATAATAGTTTATGCATTACAGAGACTCTTGACGTCCCAACTTCTTTTAAAAACGTTAAACTGAAAACTTAAAGAACTATTATTCTACCAGTTATATTATATGGATGCGAAACATGGACTCTTACTTTAAGGGAGGAAAGGAGATTACGAGTATTTGAGAATAAAGTTCTTAGGAAACATTTTGGACCAAAGAGAGATGAACAGACAGGTGAATGGAGAAGACTCCATAACAGTGAGCTAAATGGTCTTTATAGAAATCCAGGTGAGGCAATGAAACGGCACGATTTGGACTCCGGCTGACGGGCGCAGTGGGGGGTTATGGGAGTGGGGGAAACGACCTTGAGCATCTAGACAAGTGGAAATTTCAGTAGCCATGGAGCGTTGGTCAAGCGTGCAACGTGCGTTTGCTGTAAAAGCATATTATAAAAACATGGATAGTGTGGTTGGTGCCCAACGTGCTTTCCGTCTTAAGTTTAATCTACCGCCACGGGCTCCCGTGCCATCGAGGAAAGCTATCCTCCTGTGGGTGAAAAACTTTGAAGCCACTGCAAGCACGACGAAGAAAATTGGTGGTAATGAAAAAACAATCAGGACCCCAGAGAACATTGATCGTGTGCGCGATGCATTAACACGAAGTCCGCGAAAATCAGCAAGGCGGCACAGCGCTCAACTTGGTCTCAGCAATCGATCGGTGAGACGGATTTTGAAGAATGACCTACACTATCACCCATACAAAATGCAGATAGTGCAAGCCCTACAACCTAACGATTACAATCATCGCATACGCTTTTGCCAAGCGATGCTTAATGTTATCGGAACAAATGGAGAAAGAGTGCATAACTTATGGATGAGTGATGAAGCCCACTTTCACCTTAGTGGTTACGTTAACAAGCAGAACTTCCGGTATTGGTCCGCAAATAACCCACGTGATCTTCATGAAAAACCTCTCCATTCTGAAAAAGTAACAGTTTGGTGTGCAGTATCTTCTCGTGGACTCGTGGGACCCTATTTTTTTGAAGATGAACATGGTAACACAGTAACGGTGAACTCTGAACGTTATGCTGACATGTTAGTAACTTTTGGTCTGCCTGGCATCGATCAGTATGATCCAGATGAAGAAACACTCTTCCAGCAAGATGGTGCAACAAGCCATACTGCTAATGTCTCAATGGGTTTGCTGAGACTCGCTTTTCCAGGACGGCTAATCAGCAAGAATGGTGATATCCCTTGGCCTCCCCGTTCGCCAGATTTGACCGCCCCAGACTTCTTTCTTTGGGGCTATCTTAAATGCAAAGTCTTCGAGGAAAATGCACCAAGAACAAAAGATGATCTGTAGGAGAGAATCCGGCAGGAAATTAACAACATTCCTTTGCAGATGCTACAGAACGCCATGGGTGGATTTCATCTTAGACTCCAACAATGTGTGCAAAACCAAGGACGTCACCTTACTGGCACCATATTCAAAAAATGATTGTTTTTTAAGGTAAAACATTAATTTCCACTCATGTACTTAAGATTCATGTTCAAATAATTATACTCTTTTTGTAAATATATTATTGGTGATTTTTCAAAATCGTGCCGTTTCATTGCCTCACCCTTTATAATAAAAGAGTTAAGTCTCGTAGACTGCGATGGCCAGGGAATGTGGCACGAATGGAGAATGAAAGAGGTGCATGGAAGCTTTTTGTAGGAAAACCAGAGGGAAAACGTCCAGTTGGTAGACCAAGAATGAGGTGGGAGAATAACAGTAATTATGGTTTGAGGGAAGTAGATTATACAGGAGATGGTTGGAAAACTTTAGCTCAGGATAAGGAGGTATGGAGAGATTATGTCCGCGCGGTCTTGAACCTAAGGGTTCGATAGTGCCAGTGAGTTAGGTTAATAATATTAGTTACTTTGACTATACTATTCTTGAAACACAAGTTTTTTTGTAGGTCTGACTAATGTATTTTATCATTGACTTTACTAAAGTGCATATAGGTTTATGTGTAGACACACACACTGTACTTGTTTCACATTTATCAGTGATAATGCTTTTGTATACGTACTATCACTAAGATTTGTGAGTTCTAATTTAAATTTGAAATAAATTAATTTTTTAAGCATCCTGAGAATTTATAGACTTTTCATGTTTTACCGTTGTACAAATTAGTACAATTTGGAGAAACGACATTTAGGTTCAATCCAACTAACCTGACATACTTTTTCTTTTATGTTCTTAGTTTGTTAGAAAGAAATGGTTAGAATTTCATTATTATTGTTATTATCAATATCATCATCATAATCGTCGTTGCTGTCATCATTGTTATTATTATTATTATTATTATTATTATTATTATTATTATTATTATTATTATTATTATTATTATTAGGCTTTTTAGCGTTGTTATGTTTTTTGTGACGAACAGGGAACTGGCCTGATGCATCAACCCTCAACCTGGAGGACCAGGTAATTTTTGGTCAAGGTTTTATTCTCTAGCCTTTGTCAAACCAATGACGAACTGCAAGGCAGCAGTATCTGTACCCTAGATAAGGGTACCCTCACAGGGTACTATCAGCCGGGCATACTGAACCCTGTTTTTTTAACGAGGTTGTTACTCCTCCCCCTCACTCTTTTCTAACCTGGCTTGGGACAGGCTTTGGCGGGTTTATTATTATTATTATTATTATTATTATTATTATTATTATTATTATTATTATTATTCCGATCCGATTGAGGGTCTTTCCACTTTTCAGCGGTTGTCCTTTTACCAGCCGGCTGCTGGCCCTTCACATCCACATGTGTCAATCACAGAGGTAGATGATCAACAGCAGTGTAGGGGTGACATGTGGTTAGCATGTCGAGTCCCCCAGCCGTTATAGCTGGTTCCTCAACCTGGAGCCGCTACTTATTGTAGCTACCCAATTGCCTCACGATGGTGGGTGGGCACCGGTCCCATACTGGCCGAAATGCCATGAGAAAATTTCTTCCCCCATGGAGACTCGAACCAGCGCAAGTCCCGTAGCTCTGCGCCAAGGCTTCCTACCTTAACCGCTCGGCTACGGCGCGGGACAATTATTATTGTTATTATTATTATTATTATTATTATGTAGTAGTAGTAGTAGTAGTAGTAGTAGTAGTAGTAGGGCTTTATTAGACTGAAAGTAAAATGTATTCAATATTATTTACAAATATGGGTCGCACGGGCAGTAAGCCGTACGTGCTGTTGACAGTCCGTTACAGTAAGTTAATGTTTAGTAATAATATAACTTAAAACAAACAAAAAATAATAATAATAATATTACAATTAGATAATAGTACAATAACATTATATATTAATTAAATTATGTAGAATTATTAACAATTAATTATATTACATTTTGCTAACACATTTATTTATTCATGAATGAGTGTTGTTATTTTCCGCGTTCTGTCCAGAAATTTACCCAGGTTTATCAAATTTTCTGGATATACCATTAACTCGTAGCATGCCAATCTTTCACGATTTGAATTTAGAAATATTTCCGGTAATAACTGACTCCTCCAATATTCTAAATCGTTACATTTTCCTTGTATATGTATCTCGTTTTCAAAACATTATTAATGGAAGTCATGATGCTGAAATTAGTGAGAGGAGAAATAAGGGCAAATCTGCAATATCAAAATCAAATGGTGTTTTATGAGATCAGAATATAAATTCTAAAACAAAAACAAACAGTTTTAATACAATAATGAGGAGTACAACGACACACGATGCAGAAATATGGGCAATAAAATCTAGAATCCATCCAGAGTAATTCTGCCCGAGGGTAGGTCCTTCACTGCAATCATAGCATTTTCATGCTATGCTTGCAGCTTTACTAGAGTTGAAGGCGTGGTAGCTTCCCGTACCGGTGAACGATGATGATAATGATGATGGCCATATGATTTCGGGGACCGTTTGGGCCTTAAAGTTTTCCTGACATTTGTTTTACAGGTGAGGAAAAACCCCGATAAAAACCTCACGCAGAAAATCTTTCCCGATCGGGGATCGAACCCGGGCCCGCTGCGAGACAAGGCAGCGCGCTACCTCAAGACCACAGCGGTGGACTATTAATAACCTATAATGCTGATTATAATATACAGTTTGATGTGTTTCATTATTTCTCCACTAGGGTGCATTCTTACAATATTGGCATCAATGAAAGACAAAAAAATGACATATGTGAGTTATCCGTATGCTGTCTGGACTTATTTGTAGAGTTTTGTGAGCTGTGTACATTAATTTTGTGTGTTTGTTATCATTTAGGCAGCGTAAGCCATTTAAGCGTCAAAATAGGGCCTTTATTACACGTTTTTCACTGCAAAGGGTGATTTTAAGGGGTGAAGGGGTTGAATATCACAGCTCTCTTATAGCCTATGTTCATCCCGGGAATATCTTGAACATTTTGCAAAAAATCCCATCAAAATCGTACCAACAGTATGGTCGCACATAGAAACGAACGAACAAACAAACAAACATTGATTTTTGTATATTAGATTTGATACATCTCAATGATGGATAAATCATATTTGAAGAGAAACATTATACGCTATGACTGGGACTCGAACCCAGGACTTTTGGCTTTCTAGGTCGAGTGCTCTACTGACTGAGCAATTTAAATTTAATTTACCGACAATTTAAATGTAAGTCACAAATCGATTAGGCCTAAATATGGCATGAATTGCTGAATGCAATACTGCACGACCCAACCATTTTCCTCCTCTTAAATGTACGTTTTCAATTACCTCTTTCATTCTATTCATCCATATTTGTGGTCTTCCTCTTTTACGTCTTTTGATGGATTCCATTCATATGTCCGCCTTGGTATCATCTTGGTATTTATTTACTTATTTTCTTCATTGTTGTTCGATGCCATTAAACTCTCTGTAACATTCCACACACACACACACACACACACACACACACACACACACACACACACACATATATATATATATATATATATATAGGGTTTCCAGTATAAAACCGGACACTCTGCGGCTGGCAGAGTGAAATGGTGACGAGGAGAGAGCGCTGCCTGACGGGTGAAACCCCGTGAGGCGTGTCCGGTTTTATATTGGAAGCCCTGTATATATATATATATATATATAAATTATATATATATATTAGTTGGTTGTTCTAATTCGTGATATTAATTGAAAAAGGTCAACCGCTGTGGTCTCGAGGTAGCGCCCTGCCTTGTCATGCAGCGGGCCCGGGTTCGATCCCCGGTCGGGGCAGTTTTTCTGTGTGAGGTTTTTATCGGGGTTTTTCCTCACCTGTAAGACAAATGTCAGGAAAACTTTAAGGTCCAAACGGTCCCCGAAATCATATGGCCGTCATCATCATCAACATCCTTATCATTATCACCGTCATCATCATCATCCTTCACCGGTTTGGAAAGCAACGGGAAGCTACCACACCTACACAATTCCCTAGTAAAGCTGCAAGCATAGCATGAAAATGCTATGATTGCAGTGAAGGACCTGCCTTCGGGCAGAATTACTATGGATGGATGGATGGAATTGAAAAAGAAATATACTGTCGAAATTTCAAATGATATGCGGAACTATACATACAGCATTAAAGAATAAAACAAGAAGAGAGACTAGATTGAAGTTTTATAAAACATTGGCAGTTCCTGCATTACTTTATGGGAGCGAAATTTGGGTAATGACCAAAAAATTGCAAAGTTCCTTAGAAGAACAAAAGGCTGCACAAGATTGGATAGGATAAGGGATGAAGATATAAGAAACACAGTTAAATATATATCCATTGGATGAGAAAATCAGAGAATATAGAGAGAAATGGTTTACACATGTGGAAAGAATGAATGTAACAAGATTACCAAGAGCAGCATTCAACTGCAAGCCAAGGGGTTCAAGGAATGTAGGAAGGCCAGTGAAAAGATGGACAGAACAACTGTGAGGCGGAACAGGCAATTTGCCAGCCCGTGAAGTGAAGAAGAAGAAGAAATATACGGATGGTTGGAAATAAATCATGTTATACGAGTACTTAAAACCATATAATGAAGTCTTAAATATCGAGTTAAACTTGCGGGATTATTTATTAGCCACTAATAATTAATTGTTAATTTATGGTTATTAGAACCGGTCAAATTCAGATTCACTCCCGCTCCTCGAGCTTCACGGTCTTGTTGCTTCTACAGAGGCACTTGGTATGGGAGGGTATGCATACGGATACATGGGAGTAGAATGCAAGCAATAGGAACTGGGATTCCCGTTGAGTCTGATTTCCCGTATCCAATGAAGCCTTTATAAGCAACATAATGTATACAATATGTTGCTGCGACTAATGTTCAATTTAATATAATAATCTTATATATATAAAAATCAATGTTTGTTTGTTTGTTTGTTTGTTTGTTTGTTCGTATTCTATGCGCGGCCATACCGTTGATCCGATTTTGATGGATTTTTTTTTTCAAAATGTTCAGAAGATTCCCGGGATGAACATAGGCTATAAGAGAGTTGTGATATTCAACCCCTTCACCCCTTAAAATCACCCTTCGTAGTGAAAAACGTGTAATAAAGGCCCTATTTTGACGTTTAAATGGCTTACGCTGCCTAAACCATAACAAATACACCGAATTAATGTACACAGAATTGAATATCTAAAAAAAAACTCTACAGAAAGTTCGCGACAGCATACGTTTATCTTTTACGGATAACTCACAATAATCATTTTTGTTTTTCATTGATGCCAAGAAGATCGGGATAAATAGATTCCCGGACAAGCGTGCTCTTCCATACTGTTCATCCGATTGAGATGGGGCTTTTTGAAACATGTTCAGGAGATTCTCGAGATGAACATAGGGTATAAGTAAGTTGTATTACTCAACACCTTCACCCCTAAAAATCACCCTTTGTAGTGAAAAACGTGAAATAATGTCCCTATTTTGACGCTTAAATGGCTTACGCTGCCTAAACCATAACAAATACACCAAATCAATGTACACAGAATTGAACATCTCAAAAAACTCTACAAAAAAGTCCCCGACAGCATATGTTTATTTTCTACGGATAATTCACAATAACCATTTTTGTCTTTCATTGATGCCAAGAATATCGGGATAAAGAGATTCCCGAACAGTGCACGGCTGGTGGTAAAACATATTAGCATTTATTTATGAGTAGCAGCTCACGCCGGGTATTAGCTAATGTTGTATATAAATTATTACACGGGGAAATTGTAGACACGTGTTTCCTTCATATTTTCACTTTATAAATTGTAAAAAAATAATAAGGTTTTTTGAACTTATCAGAGAATAGTGTGTCGAATAGTAAGTTATGTAAAAATTATTTCGTGAGCAAAATTATTTACAAATTCAGACTTAATGATTTAAGATATCTAAAAAAATACATATACTTAAAGGTATGTATGACTTACCCTTAATCAACACAAAGTTAAATAATGTAGGATAATTAAGAATCAGTTACTTATGTTTTTATTATGGGATACTTTTTACTCATCTTTACAACTACATCTCCTTAATGAAGCAAATTATTTCTATATAATTATATTTTTATTGTATATTCTCATGACAGAAATTTAGATAAACACACTAAAATACAACGATTCAATTATCTATGTGGGACAATTAAACGCACTTTATTGAATAAACCTAGAGAAGAAACTATTTTGAAGTTTTGCACAGTATTGGCAGTTCCATCTCTTATCTATGGATCTGAAACCTGGACATTAACAAAGGCAGATAGTAAAGAAATAGAGACTGCTGAAATGAAGATGTTGAGAGCAATAGCAGGATACCAAAGGACCGATAAAAAGAAAAACGAAGATATAAGAACAGAACTTAATATATTTAATCTCTGTGAAAGAATAAAATATTATCAAAATGCTTATCTTCAGCACGTATTACGAATGAATGAACAACGCATACCAAGAAGAATGTATAATTATAAACCAAAAGGGTGAAGAATGTTGGGAAGACCATTGAAGAGATGGAAGGACCAATTCGACCTATAATGAGATCAGAACAGGCCATTGGGCTTAATCCTTGTTGTTGATGATGATGATATATTCTCACAATGGGGGATTACTTGTTCTTATAAATTTGTCTTTAAGTATTAAGTTTACTTAAGGACCAAATAAAAGTAAGAAAGGAGAAGAATGCTTGTCATTTGTACCAATAGAAGCGTTAAAGGTCTCGTTTGGTATTCATTGTTCCATTTCAGTGATAAAAGCTTTTGGTTTTTTATGTACTCACCCAACCAGAAAAGGAAAGTAGATCTGTATTTGACACTGACTTGATAAATGTCTCATTGAAATCGCACAGTAAGAGAAAGTTATTTATAATTTGCCAGTTCCGAGATGCGTTTTATGTCATTCTGGTTAAGTGCTTTAATATGCTTTCTAAGATCAGAACATACAGAATATTATCATAAGTAATGCCACGAGTGATTTCCAAATTATCGATAAATTCACGACTCACGAAATGAGGAGTGAATTTATCTAGAGAATTTGGAAATCAAGAGTGGCATTTGTTAGGACTATTTAACGAATAAAATTAAGCTGTTTACCAAAAAATAATTATTTGAATATAGTTACCAGTGTTTTAAAATATTTATATAGTTAATGTAAACGGCGATGTTTGAAAACAAATTAGAAATGTGAGGTTATGTATATTCAGTGCAACTCGATCATATTATTTATTGTCAAATAGGATCGCAATATTGTAAGAATGCACTCTAGTGGAGAAATAATGAAACACATCAAACTATTATAATCATCATTATAGGTTAATCATTTATATTTTAAATAAACAACTCAGTAAAATCGCTGAATCTAGTCATTATTTGCTATATTCAATGTATTTGTTGGAGAAAAATAATGGCCTAACCTGTTCAGAATATTAAAAAAGGAGGAGCTTTCTTTATCACAAAAACGGGAGCTGATAAAGAGAAATCGACAAAGAGCGAGGTGAAACACGACTGTCATTGGTGTAAAACAGAATTCATTGAAACGTGATTGGACATTGACTACCATTTGCGACATGAGTTAAATAGTCTCGTATATTAAACTGTTAAATACTATAAAATATTCTTCTTTTTTTTTTGCAAAAAAAAAGTGAAAATTGCTAGCATCAGAAATTATATTAATTATATAGAGTGAATAAATGTGGTAAAGTGATTCCTCTACAGGTGTTGAGAGGTTTAAGGTTCCTATCTTTCTAGACAATCGGTACGAGTTATCAGTCCTGTTTGATAGCCGCCTTTGCCCTTAGAACAAAGTCTGGTACACATTCCAGTGAGATGCTGAGTCGACCCTAGGACCACGGTGCCACCAGAAGGTTTAGGCCAGTTTAAAAACCTTTACCCCATCGGGGCTCGAACTTCTGGTCTGTAGCTTATTGCCTCAACCAATTACATAATGGTGTGGCGTGTCCCTTCAGAACATATACTGTACACTTGGCACTTTTAAGTCACGCTTATACAGTTACCTGCTGTCTAATAATTATTTTTTCTCTATTTATTTAAATGTATACTATGTCATTCATAATTTTTTCTCGTTTTTTACATATCTTGTACGTATTATACATTAAATTCGTTAAATCTAGAGTAAATCAAATTACATTATAAATATTAACTGTATTGTATTTATTACATGTAATTGTTTATGTTTATTGTAATTTAGATGTAAGACTATTTTTTTTTTGTATTTTCTTAAAACCTGGTTGAGTGGCAGACAAGGCCATAAGGCCTTAACTCTGCCAGGTAAAATAAAGCTATTATTATTATTATTATTACATTACATTACATTACGCTGAAGTTCACGGTGCGGCATAAAGTCAATTAACCCCTGCACATGGTTGCAAGGAAAAAAATCAGATTGGTGGAAACTGGGATTTGAATACGGGATCTTCAGAATATAATCTCAAACAGTATTAAGCAGTATTCCTATTCACACCTCTAACATACTTCAATTCAGGCGTGAACCCGTTCCTGTATGCATTCGTGAGAAGAAATTTTCGTAAAGGGATGAGAGAACTTCTTTGCTGTTCTCTCCGAGGTGGAGAAGACATCGTAGTTCTTTTTCCGTCAGGAGAAGCTCTACCAGAATATAATTTCAAACACTACTAAGCAGTAGTAGTGTTTGAGATTATATTCTGAAGGTCCCGTATTCAAACCCCAATTTCAACCAATCTGCACCTGTAGGGCCTATATTGAATTTTAAAATATTGCAATAAATTCTTTGTTTCCGAGGAAGTATAACTTATAGTGTCACAGTGTGTATTAAACAAGTGAATATATTGTGAATGTAATAAATAGTCTTATGAGCAATTTGGGGCACTTTTTTTTATAATAGGAAGTTAAGGCTTTCACCTTTGCAGACAATCGGCCCTGCGTGACGACCGCGGGCGTTTACTCCAAGAACTTGCGTCTTGTATTCGTTTCCGTTAAAGCCTGGATTGATACCAGAGTTATGTTGCACCAGAAAGTATGTGAGTTTAAAAATATTCTGACCTCTTCGGAATCGAATGCGGCATTCCTGCATATATCATATTACCCTAACCAGCCCCTTAAGGTAAATAGTTATTTTAACTAATTTAGAATAGAAACCTTCGTACCGTTTGAAAAAAAATAATCATTTTTATAAATTAAGTGAGGCTTATTCTATTTTGGATTTTATATATTATGCACACCAAGTGTGTAATAAAACAAGTAAAGTAAATCCTCTGCTCGTATCCGGCTTAATGCCAGGTTGACGGATGAGATGAAGCTCTTATTAATAAATGTCTATACGATGATGCCGGTGACCAGGCCTTCATATCATCATAGGGACATGCTGATCCTATCCTCCATCCCTTGGGATACCTCGGTCAGACGGCCATACTCCCAAGTCTTCCCTATTCTACTCCGCGATCCACTGTTCAAGTTCTCGGCTTAAAACCAACACCCCGGGAGAAGGTATTGGAGTCACAATTTCGGGGAAATTGCTAAGTTTCGTAGTACATCAGGACGCTCAAGTCTTGATGACCCCACATTTGGTCCACGGGCTCCATGAGTCTCGTCGGGAGGACTGCTTTGCTTGGGAGCATCACAGATCCACCGACCATCCCCCTGTTCTACCTCCAGGGACGTATCCTGCAGCCGTTGTGAGACAGGCTAGGCTTGACCCACCAAGCCCCGCAGTGTGAGACTTTAGTACATCCAAGTGCTCATCTCCTGGCGACACCACAGTTGGTCCGCGAGACCGTAGGCTGAACCGGGAGTCAGTGCAGTCCCTCCCGTGTTGCGCTGGTCCGCGCCTTGCTCTGGTCTATCTCCCAGGGACGTGTCCTACAGCCGTTGTGGGCCAGCATTGATCTCGCAAGCTCCTATAGGTAAGCACATAGTACGACAGGGCGCTCGTCTCCTGCCGACCCCACCAATGGTTCACGAGACCTTTCTATCCCTTATATCTAAAATCCTCTTGAATCCAGAACTCCTAAAAACCACTGTAATGCTACTTACAAACCTAACTTCAAGTCCTTGAATAAATCCAGTAAAACTACCTTAAGAATATCTTTTAAGACCAAGAAGCTTATGCGTACGAAGAAAACAACAACATCTTCAAGAATACTCCAAGAAACAGCTGGGAGAAGAGCATTTTCTTTAGCTAAATATTTCAAGCACAGAAGACTTCAAGATAAGCACATCAAAGATTGGGTCAAGGCCTAAAATAGGCCAGTACCATATACGAACATCAATATTCGCTCTAGGGATTCACGAGACCTTCGGACTTGGCCGGGAGGACACCGACCTTTTCCCCTGTTCACCACCCAGGGACGTGTTTTCTTGCTGAGGTGGGTCCAGCCTGAGCATTAGTACGTCAGGTCGCTCAACTGCTGACGATCTCACAGATTGTCGTCGAGTCAGTTCGGCGATCCAGCGGAGTCAGCGCAAATCCACCACACGAAGACCGCGCCTTCTCCATGTCCACGCACCCTTACCTGGCCGGTAGTTCCCTTAGCATTAAGCCTGGTATTGTCCCAACCATCCCGTTCGGAAGACTGGGACTCCTGTGCTGCTGCTGCGAGACCAGCACACTGAGCAATGTAGGGGTCCAGGGTGCTCATCTCACCTGGCGCCTCCACAGAACCATCATAAGAACAGATGCAATGAAATGGAGAAGTGGGGATGAAGTTTTTTTGGCAGAGGGAAACGGGAGACACGCCGTGAAAAATCTGCCTTGGATTTGATTCGTCCACTATAAACCCCACAAGACGGAGCGTGACTCAGGAGTGGAGGGCGATGAGTAAACACTTGTGCCACGGAGCCGCTTTATGTTCCCTTCAATCTTCCGAAAACAAAGGGCCAATATCCACATTAGTATAGGATATATAAAAGTAAGTAATTTGGGGCACGCCGTAGCGTAGTGGTTAAGGCACTGAGCTACAAGCCGGAGGGTCGAGGGTTCAAGTCCCTTTGGGATCAGGATTTTTAAACTGACCCAAACCCTCTGGCGGCACTATGGCCCTGGGGTCGACTCAGCCTCTAACGGAAATGAGACGCTTATTCTGGGGGTAAAGGCGGCCGTCACGCAGGGCTGACAACCCGGCTGACATAAAGTGCCGATTGTCTAGGAAAAGTGGGAGCCTTAACCTCCTACTACCCCAAGGGCCTCCGGGCCTGTTGTGGGATTACTTTACTTTACTTTAAGTAATTTGAACTGCCTCACACTCAGTATTGTATCTTTAATTGTACAAGTTTCCTCGTTAGAGGATGTAGAGGTGGACTGAAACAATTTGAAGAAGAATCATTCTTGATTTTGATTATTATTGTGATGGTATTTCTACTTTTATCTCCTTTCCAGGACTTGAATTTATACACTTTATTGCATAGCTTCATTGGCTAGTGATCAGTGTTTCTGACTACAATTCATGAGGTCCCGGGTTCGATTCCCGGTCAGACCATAGGAATTTTTCCTTAAAGAGAATTCTTCCTGTGTTTGCCCAGGGTTTGAAATTTAGATTAAGAACTCTCCTGGCGCTTCATTATCATTTATCGCCCATCATATTATCGGGGTAACGTAAAGCCGCCTTCCAGGTGCCCCAACCTAAGAAATGGATTATAATTTTACCAATGCCAGGGGAGAAAGACAGAAATGTCATAAAATACAACCTGGCGGCATTAGAAAAAAAATACATTACTTACCTATACGAATCATAACTTTTTGAATTTGTCAAGCATGGTTTTGAGTTACTTATAACTGCATATTTTTGCCCATTTTACACGCTTTATATTAGCTTGACCTGTATCTATCTATCTATGTAACGAAATCTTTCAACGCGATTTTCACCCACTTAAAATCATTGGATCGACTTGAAACTTTGTATACTTGTAGATGACCTGTGACAATACAATAATTTCATATTTATTTTCTAAAATCCTGGCCATAATCATCAGAAAATCAAAAAAAGTGTTTTTGTATCAATGTAACGGAATCTTTCAACGCGATTTTCACCCACTTAGAAACATTGGATCGACTTGAAACTTTGTATACGTGTAGAGGACCCGTGACAATACAATCATTTCATATTTTGTTTCTAAAATCCTGGCCAGAATCATCCGAAAATCAAAAAAATGAAAACTGGTATAATAGGTTGCGGACTTGTCGACTTTTTAGTCAATCGTTGTAAGAGCTCAGTTGGTAGAGCAGTGAACTCTTAGTGGTATATAATTTCAGTAATCCATACGTCGCTGGTTCAAATCCGACTGGGAGGTTTTTTTTATAGAAGAGTATTACTTTTAGCTCATACTACAATAGTATCGAATTGAAAGATATTTACATTTTTATCTTATTCTGTAAAATATTAAAACTAAAAAATAAAAAATAGTTTTAAAAAACTAAATGAACACGCTTTATTAGAAAACTAAAACATGAAAAATAATTTTAATTTCCAATACGCTTGGGATAAAATTAAAGTGGTCAACAAAAAAATCATCTCCAACACATATAGAATAAAACAGTTATCAACAAAAAGAGAATAATTTTACCATCAAAAGCGTGGGGTGCTTTTTATGATGTTTATATTTTCTTCTTAGAGAGCTTACTTTTACCAATATCTGTTTATTATCAAATATATTAATTGATATAGAGCACCACACGC
Source organism: Diploptera punctata (assembly GCA_030220185.1). Lineage (NCBI taxonomy): Eukaryota > Metazoa > Arthropoda > Insecta > Blattodea > Blaberidae > Diploptera > Diploptera punctata. Next base: position 829,877 of record JASPKZ010004939.1, on the reverse strand, counting down.
TTTTGATGGTAAAATTATTTTCTTTTTGTTGATAACTCTAGTTTTATTCTATATGTGTTGGAGATGATTTTTTTGTTGACCACTTTAATTTTATCCCAAGCGTATTGGAAATTAAAATTATTTTTCATTTTTTAGTTTTCTAATAAAGCGTGTTCTTTTAGTTTTTTTTGAAAACTATAATTTATTTATAAATTCATTGTAATTTTAACATAGTGCCTATGTTTCATATTTATGGGGTTTTCGAATCCCCCCCTTTTTATGCTAATTCTTTTCTCAAACAGAAAATAAATGTAGATAAAAGTTATTGGATGAAAGAAACTGTTAGGAAACGGCTAAGCGTGGGAAACTTAAAACTTTAGTTATTGTAAACTGGAACAGACAAACTTTAGTTATTGTAAACTGGAACAGACAAACTTTAGTTATTGTAAACTGGAACAGACAAACTTTAGTTATTGTAAACTGGAACAGACAAACTTTAGTTATTGTAAACTGGAACAGACAAATTTTAGTTATTGTAAACTGGAACAGACAAACTTTAGTTATTGTAAACTGGAACAGACAGGAAGATTTTGATAAGTAATTTACTTATTTTGGTGCACGTACTTATAAAAGTAAATTAGCTGTTCTCTATCGTGTCTATTTAATAAACATACGAACACTATGTGCATATTTCATATGCATATTACGTAACTTTTTCAAGTATAGTTGCATATGTACTGGACAATTCTAAATGGTTGGTACAGTTAGGAAATACTTTTATGACTGTATGAATTTATTTCATGAATACAAATATAACATGACAATATAACTCTCAAGTTTCTATTTATATTCATAGATATTCAATATGTGACACGTCACATGTCTACTACATACTCATGCCAGAATAATAATAATAATAATAATAATCATCATCATCATCATCATCATCCAGGGATTAAGCCTGTTGGCTCGTTCCGGTTTCATGAAAGCTAGAATTGTTAAAATTGTTCAGACCATCTTCTGTGTTGGCGTCCAACATTTCTCCTTCCGTGCGGTTTATAATTTAGCAATTATTTTGGAAATCTTCCTTCTGACATTCTATCAATATGTTCTTTCCAGTCGTTCCTATATTTAATTATTCGGTCTGTAATTTGAAAATATTTAGTTCCTTTCTTATATCTTCATTTCTTTTCTTATCCAGCAGAGTATATCCTGCTATATTTCTTAAAAATCTCATCTCAGCTGCTTCCAATCTTTGTTCTTGTCTTTTAGTGATCGTCCAACATTCTGACCCATACATCGATACCAGGAACAGCCATTACTTTATAAAATTTAATTTTTGTTCCTTTTCTTGTGTTTTAAGAATTCTTTTAATAGTGCCACTCATTAGATTAAATGTATTTATTTTGTCATTAATATCTTCAATTTTAACATATGATAAATTGAAACCTAGATATTTAAAACTGTTCACCTGCTCTAAAATTTTATTATCAATTACTATTTTTGCTCTTAAGGTATCATGTCCTTTAAATGCTAAAACTTTAGTTTTATTCTTTGAAATTTTTAAATTGTAATTGGCACTTATTTTTTCCAAATTAAAAATAGTTCTTTGTAGATCATCTTCTGAACTGGAAATCACTACTTGATCATCAGCAAATAATATTGTATCCAACAGTTTATTATTTATTTTAAAATGTTTATGCCGCGGTGGACTAGTGGTTTTGCTCATTGCCTCTGGTCCCAAGGGTCGCGGGTTCGAACCCGGCCGGGGTCGATGGATTTTTTAGGACGGAAAAATCCAAGGAGCAAGTCCTCCGGGAGGGACTTTAAGCCGTGGGTCCCGAGTCTGAAGATTTTCAGGCTCGTAAAAAAATCCTTAAACCTGAATGAAAAGGCCTCTAAGCAAAATTTACCGAATTTTCCTGTCCTAGTACTACCTTGGTTTCCTAGATGTCAGTATGAGGCGGAACGCTGACCACGTACCACTCAAAATGACATCTATACGAAAACAAGTGTAACTAAATTAGTATGGTTCAAATTCTTCCCTGTAGGGGGAGAGCGCCTAAATCTCTGTAAAGGGAAAACATAGGCTTACAATACAATACAATACAATTTATATTAATCTGCCACTTTAACATGACTTCATCTGTATATAAATTAAAAAGAGAAGGTGATAATCAACTTGGTTAACATAGTTGAGTATTCGCTGCCTTAGCTGCAAAGTCTGTTCTAATGGGAGTACACCTTATCTTTCACATACGGTACTTCCAAATTAAATAGAAAATGCATGGTAACCTTGAGCCACACCATTACTGGTATATCATTTAACCTAGCATGACTTATCTACCGTCCTGAAAGAAACTCGTTCAGGTTATCGTAAACATTTTTATACATTTTCATTGTTACAAATCGGAACTTAGAAAGTCAACCTTTCATGTTACATTTTTATTTGTGAAATTGATTCTATTATATGGATGCGAAACATGGACTCTTACTTTAAGGGAGGAAAGGAGATTACGAGTATTTGAGAACAAAGTACTTAGGAAAATTTTTGGACCAAAGAGAGATGAACAGACAGGTGAATGGAGAAGACTGTTTAACAATGAACTACATGGTCTTTATAGGAAGCCAGATATAATAAGAACGGTTAAGTCTCACCGTAGCGTAGTGGTTAAGGCACTGATCTACAAGCCGGAGGGTCGAGGGTTCAAGTCCCGTTGGGGTCAGGATTTTTAAACTGACCCAAACCCTCTGGCGGCACTATGGCCCTGGGGTCGACTCAGCCTCTAACCGAAATGAGCACCAGACGCTTGTTCTGGGGGTAAAGGCGGCCGTCACGCAGGGCTGAATACCCGGCTGACATAAAGTGTCGATTGTCTAGAAAAAGTGGGAGCCTTAACCTCCAACTACCCCAAGGGCCTCCGGGTCTGTTGTGGGATCACTTTATTTTTTACTTTAGACTGCGATGGGCGGGACATGTTGCGCGTATGGGAAGGAAAGACGCGCATGGAAGCTTCTTGTAGGAAAGCCAGAGGGAAAACGCCCAGTTGGTAGACCAAGAATGAGGTGGGAGAATAACATTAACTATGATTTGAGGGAAGTAGATTATACCGGGAATGATTGGAAAGCATTAGTTCAGGATACGGATGTATGGAGAGCTTATGTCCGCGCGGCCATGAACCTAAGGGTTCGATAGTGCCAGTGAGTAAGTAAGTAAGTAAGAATCGGGGTATGTACATATATATATATATATATATATATATATATATATATATAATAGTTAATAACTGTATTTGTTTGTTTATTTTATTTATTTTTTATTTAGCATTAGTCTAGTCGGTCCTGAGGATTAATGGCTACCATGCTCGCTTCTTATTCCTAGATTCGCGGATTCAAACCCGACCGGAGGAGATTGATTTTTAAGGGCGAAAAAAATTCCTGAATGTGGCTTCCTTCGGAAGGAAAATAAAATAGATTTAGAGCACGTAAAATACTCTGAGGTCTGATATAAGAGCATTCTAACCATTATATTTGTTGGTCTCTTTACGACCATATTTGAATTGCGACGACTATTTAACTCATGCCACAAATGCTAGTCAATGGCCAATCAAGTTTCAATGAATATTGTTTCACAACCAATGACAGTCGTGTTTCACCTCGCTCTTTATCGATTTCTCTTTATCAGCTCCTGCTTTTGTGATAAAGAATGCTCCTCCATTTTAATGTTCTGAACAGATCAAAGCATTATTTTTCTCCAACAAATACACTGAATACAGCAAATAATGAAAAGATTCCTTGATTTTACTGAGTTGTTTACTAAAAAAATAAATGAATAACCCGTAATGTTGATTATGATATATAGTTTGATGTGTTTCATTATTTCTCCACTTGGGTGTTGTGCCGGTTCGCTCAGGGTAGGATATGATCACTCAGGGATGTTTATATTATACACATTTTATTTCAATTTATTGTACAATTTTGTGTGTACAATGGTATTTACAATGTTGATATTTAACTCACTCGGAGTGGAGTTGATAAATTACTTCCGCCCACGTGTTTTTAATGTCACCTTCGCGAACTGCTACTGACGAACTTGACTATTGTAGAACGTAGGAGCGTGAGTGTTTTTTACACGCGTCCTCGCCTTATAGTGCGATGACTCCTCCCATAAAGTCACCATCCCCACTCCAAATGCACAAGTTATTCATTACACCTTAGAGGGGTAGGTACCATTCGTTTGGGTTTCTATGTTGGTAATAGACTCGTGTGCACGTTTTGTGCGCCTTCCAGTTATTACTATTAATGGTACGTTTTAATACTCACGAGTCTATTACGTCTTGCCACAGTGCACTGTTACAATATTGGGATCTTATTTGGCAATAAATAATATAACCAACCAGCAGTGAATGAACATAACCTCACATTTCTGATTTGTTTTCAAACATCGCCGTTTACATTAAATATATAAATATTTTAAAATAACTATAGTTAAACAATGATTTGTGAGTAAACAGCTTAATTTTATTCGTTAAATAGTCCTAACAAATGTCATGAGTGATTTCCAAATTCTCTAGATTATTCATTCACTCCTCACTTCGTGAGTCGTGAATTTATTGATAATTTGTAAATCACTCGTGGCGTTACTTTTGATAATGATCTAAACATAGGCTTACAATACAATACAATACAATTTATATTAATTCTGCCACTTTAACATGACTTCATCTGTATATAAATTAAAAAGAGAAGGTGATAATATCAACTTGGTTAACATAGTTGAGTATTCGCTGCCTTAGCTGCAAAGTCTGTTCTAATGGGAGTACACCCTTATCTTTCACATACGGTACTTCCAAATTAAATAGAAAATGCATGGTAACCTTGAGCCACACCATTACTGGTATATCATTTAACCTAGCATGACTTATCTACCGTCCTGAAAGAAACTCGTTCAGGTTATCGTAAACATTTTTATACATTTTCATTGTTACAAATCGGAACTTAGAAAGTCAACCTTTCATGTTACATTTTTATTTGTGAAATTGATTCTATTATATGGATGCGAAACATGGACTCTTACTTTAAGGGAGGAAAGGAGATTACGAGTATTTGAGAACAAAGTACTTAGGAAAATTTTGGACCAAAGAGAGATGAACAGACAGGTGAATGGAGAAGACTGTTTAACAATGAACTACATGTCTTTATAGGAAGCCAGATATAATAAGAACGGTTAAGTCTCACCGTAGCGTAGTGGTTAAGGCACTGATCTACAAGCCGGAGGGTCGAGGGTTCAAGTCCCGTTGGGGTCAGGATTTTTAAACTGACCCAAACCCTCTGGCGGCACTATGGCCCTGGGGTCGACTCAGCCTCTAACCGAAATGAGCACCAGACGCTTGTTCTGGGGGTAAAGGCGGCCGTCACGCAGGGCTGAATACCCGGCTGACATAAAGTGTCGATTGTCTAGAAAAAGTGGGAGCCTTAACCTCCAACTACCCCAAGGGCCTCCGGGTCTGTTGTGGGATCACTTTATTTTTTACTTTAGACTGCGATGGGCGGGACATGTTGCGCGTATGGGAAGGAAAGACGCGCATGGAAGCTTCTTGTAGGAAAGCCAGAGGGAAAACGCCCAGTTGGTAGACCAAGAATGAGGTGGGAGAATAACATTAACTATGATTTGAGGGAAGTAGATTATACCGGGAATGATTGGAAAGCATTAGTTCAGGATACGGATGTATGGAGAGCTTATGTCCGCGCGGCCATGAACCTAAGGGTTCGATAGTGCCAGTGAGTAAGTAAGTAAGTAAGAATCGGGGTATGTACATATATATATATATATATATATATATATATATATATAATAGTTAATAACTGTATTTGTTTGTTTATTTTATTTATTTTTATTTAGCATTAGTCTAGTCGGTCCTGAGGATTAATGGCTACCATGCTCGCTTCTTATTCCTAGATTCGCGGATTCAAACCCGACCGGAGGAGATTGATTTTTAAGGGCGAAAAAAATTCCTGAATGTGGCTTCCTTCGGAAGGAAAATAAAATAGATTTAGAGCACGTAAAATACTCTGAGGTCTGATATAAGAGCATTCTAACCATTATATTTGTTGGTCTCTTTACGACCATATTTGAATTGCGACGACTATTTAACTCATGCCACAAATGCTAGTCAATGGCCAATCAAGTTTCAATGAATATTGTTTCACAACCAATGACAGTCGTGTTTCACCTCGCTCTTTATCGATTTCTCTTTATCAGCTCCTGCTTTTGTGATAAAGAATGCTCCTCCATTTTAATGTTCTGAACAGATCAAAGCATTATTTTTCTCCAACAAATACACTGAATACAGCAAATAATGAAAAGATTCCTTGATTTTACTGAGTTGTTTACTAAAAAAAATAAATGAATAACCCGTAATGTTGATTATGATATATAGTTTGATGTGTTTCATTATTTCTCCACTTGGGTGTTGTGCCGGTTCGCTCAGGGTAGGATATGATCACTCAGGGATGTTTATATTATACACATTTTATTTCAATTTATTGTACAATTTTGTGTGTACAATGGTATTTACAATGTTGATATTTAACTCACTCGGAGTGGAGTTGATAAATTACTTCCGCCCACGTGTTTTTAATGTCACCTTCGCGAACTGCTACTGACGAACTTGACTATTGTAGAACGTAGGAGCGTGAGTGTTTTTACACGCGTCCTCGCCTTATAAGTGCGATGACTCCTCCCATAAAGTCACCATCCCCACTCCAAATGCACAAGTTATTCATTACACCTTAGAGGGGTAGGTACCATTCGTTTGGGTTTCTATGTTGGTAATAGACTCGTGTGCACGTTTTGTGCGCCTTCCAGTTATTACTATTAATGGTACGTTTTAATACTCACGAGTCTATTACGTCTTGCCACAGTGCACTGTTACAATATTGGGATCTTATTTGGCAATAAATAATATAACCAACCAGCAGTGAATGAACATAACCTCACATTTCTGATTTGTTTTCAAACATCGCCGTTTACATTAAATATATAAATATTTTAAAATAACTATAGTTAAACAATGATTTGTGAGTAAACAGCTTAATTTTATTCGTTAAATAGTCCTAACAAATGTCATGAGTGATTTCCAAATTCTCTAGATTAATTCACTCCTCACTTCGTGAGTCGTGAATTTATTGATAATTTGTAAATCACTCGTGGCGTTACTTTTGATAATGATCTAAACATAGGCTTACAATACAATACAATACAATTTATATTAATCTGCCACTTTAACATGACTTCATCTGTATATAAATTAAAAAGAGAAGGTGATAATCAACTTGGTTAACATAGTTGAGTATTCGCTGCCTTAGCTGCAAAGTCTGTTCTAATGGGAGTACACCTTATCTTTCACATACGGTACTTCCAAATTAAATAGAAAATGCATGGTAACCTTGAGCCACACCATTACTGGTATATCATTTAACCTAGCATGACTTATCTACCGTCCTGAAAGAAACTCGTTCAGGTTATCGTAAACATTTTATACATTTTCATTGTTACAAATCGGAACTTAGAAAGTCAACCTTTCATGTTACATTTTTATTTGTGAATTGATTCTATTATATGGATGCGAAACATGGACTCTTACTTTAAGGGAGGAAAGGAGATTACGAGTATTTGAGAAACAAAGTACCTTAGGAAAATTTTTGGACCAAAGAGAGATGAACAGACAGGTGAATGGAGAAGACTGTTTAACAATGAACTACATGGTCTTTATAGGAAGCCAGATATAATAAGAAACGGTTAAGTCTCACCGTAGCGTAGTGGTTAAGGCACTGATCTACAAGCCGGAGGGTCGAGGGTTCAAGTCCCGTTGGGGTCAGGATTTTAAACTGACCCAACCCTCTGGCGGCACTATGGCCCTGGGTCGACTCAGCCTCTAACCGAAATGAGCACCAGACGCTTGTTCTGGGGGTAAAGGCGGCCGTCACGCAGGGCTGAATACCCGGCTGACATAAAGTGTCGATTGTCTAGAAAAAGTGGGAGCCTTAACCTCCAACTACCCCAAGGGCCTCCGGGTCTGTTGTGGGATCACTTTATTTTTTTTACTTTAGACTGCGATGGGCGGGACATGTTGCGCGTATGGGAAGGAAAGACGCGCATGGAAGCTTCTTGTAGGAAAGCCAGAGGGAAAACGCCCAGTTGGTAGACCAAGAATGAGGTGGGAGAATAACATTAACTATGATTTGAGGGAAGTAGATTATACCGGGAATGATTGGAAAGCATTAGTTCAGGATACGGATGTATGGAGAGCTTATGTCCGCGCGGCCATGAACCTAAGGGTTCGATAGTGCCAGTGAGTAAGTAAGTAAGTAAGAATCGGGGTATGTACATATATATATATATATATATAATAGTTAATAACTGTATTTGTTTGTTTATTTTATTTATTTTTTATTTAGCATTAGTCTAGTCGGTCCTGAGGATTAATGGCTACCATGCTCGCTTCTTATTCCTAGATTCGCGGATTCAAACCCGACCGGAGGAGATTGATTTTTAAGGGCGAAAAAAATTCCTGAATGTGGCTTCCTTCGGAAGGAAAATAAAATAGATTTAGAGCACGTAAAATACTCTGAGGTCTGATATAAGAGCATTCTAACCATTATATTTGTTGGTCTCTTTACGACCATATTTGAATTGCGACGACTATTTAACTCATGCCACAAATGCTAGTCAATGGCCAATCAAGTTTCAATGAATATTGTTTCACAACCAATGACAGTCGTGTTTCACCTCGCTCTTTATCGATTTCTCTTTATCAGCTCCTGCTTTTGTGATAAAGAATGCTCCTCCATTTTAATGTTCTGAACAGATCAAAGCATTATTTTTCTCCAACAAATACACTGAATACAGCAAATAATGAAAAGATTCCTTGATTTTACTGAGTTGTTTACTAAAAAAATAAATGAATAACCCGTAATGTTGATTATGATATATAGTTTGATGTGTTTCATTATTTCTCCACTTGGGTGTTGTGCCGGTTCGCTCAGGGTAGGATATGATCACTCAGGGATGTTTATATTATACACATTTTATTTCAATTTATTGTACAATTTTGTGTGTACAATGGTATTTACAATGTTGATATTTAACTCACTCGGAGTGGAGTTGATAAATTACTTCCGCCCACGTGTTTTTAATGTCACCACCTTCGCGAACTGCTACTGACGAACTTGACTATTGTAGAACGTAGGAGCGTGAGTGTTTTTTACACGCGTCCTCGCCTTATAAGTGCGATGACTCCTCCCCATAAAGTCACCATCCCCACTCCAAATGCACAAGTTATTCATTACACCTTAGAGGGGTAGGTACCATTCGTTTGGGTTTCTATGTTGGTAATAGACTCGTGTGCACGTTTTGTGCGCCTTCCAGTTATTACTATTAATGGTACGTTTTAATACTCACGAGTCTATTACGTCTTGCCACAGTGCACTGTTACAATATTGGGATCTTATTTGGCAATAAATAATATAACCAACCAGCAGTGAATGAACATAACCTCACATTTCTGATTTGTTTTCAAACATCGCCGTTTACATTAAATATATAAATATTTTAAAATAACTATAGTTAAACAATGATTTGTGAGTAAACAGCTTAATTTTATTCGTTAAATAGTCCTAACAAATGTCATGAGTGATTTCCAAATTCTCTAGATTAATTCACTCCTCACTTCGTGAGTCGTGAATTTATTGATAATTTGTAAATCACTCGTGGCGTTACTTTTGATAATGATCTATGCTTTAAAATAAACATACTCACCCATGATCTAACATTAATTGATTTTAACTTTTGCACATCTATGTTAAATATGTCGTTGCATTAAAATTGTAAATTTTTTCTTCTTCTTCTTCTTCACTTCCTGGTTTAGGCATTAATTGCCTGTTCGTCGTCACTTAATAGATCTAAGACCATCTCTTCTGAGGACATCCGACATCTCTTCTTCCTCTCGGAAAATAATGTAAGATTTTATTTGGTAATCTGGTTTCTTCCATTCGTTCTACATTTCTTTCCACTAATTCTTGTTGTTAAATATATTTATTTTATGGAGTAGATCTGCAGTTCTTCACGGATATCCTCATTTCTTCTCTGGTCCATTCAAGTGCACCCTTTTACTCTTCTTAAAAATTCCTTCTCGGTTGCTTGGATTTTACTTTCTTGTTTGGTGGTGATAATCCAAGATTCGCTCCCATACAAAAGGACAGGGGCCGCCATTGTTTTATAAAATTTTAATTTTGTTTCTTTATGGGCTTTAAATTGTCAATTTAAAGTTTGTAATTTATTTTATTTTACCGTAAGTGAGATTATTGCAAACCTTAGAAATTATGTAAAATGTTTAAAAAAAACAACAATATAGCGACAGAGTGTAATTCTTGAGAGGTAAGTATTTCGGATCAAGCGTTCAAGTGAGTCCACGGATATAGCCTACAATGAACGACCTTAGACTTATTCCTTTCTCGTGATTATCACTTCAAGGCTGATGTAGAAATTAAACCAGCTTCTTGGTTATTACATAAATACGAGTATTTCATTTTCAAGTGTTAGACCTAAAATAATTGTTATTGTTTTAATTAATCTCTCGTGTTTTGGTAGGCCTATATCGATTTTTTAAACATGCGTTTCAGGTTAACCCCTATTCCAAACGGTCCGATTTTACTGGTTAACAAACTCGACCCTACTTTTCTTAAATGATTGCTATATACCTAGTTCAGAAAAAATTGCGGCCGCTAGAGCGTTAACAGACAAAATATGTAGGCCTACTTTTTGTCATAGCAGCTTTCGGTGTCTATCCCATAAAATCATCTAAACTTCATCATCATCAACAACAACAAGGATTAAGCCCAATGGCCTGTTCCGATCTCATTATAAGTAGAATTGGTCCACCCATCTCTTCAGTGGTCTTCCCAACAATCTTCTCCCTTTTGGTTTATAATTATACATTCTTCTTGGTATGCGCTGAAGGTAAGCATTTTGACAATATTTTATTCTTTCACAGAGTTTAATTGGTTGTAAATGTGATTTGTTGTAAATAAAAAATCATTGAAATGTGATTGGTCATTGACTCCCATTTGGGGCATGAGTTAAATAGTTAGGAAGAATATACTTAAAAATATCAGTACCTGCAGGATACAAACAAAAAATCATTAAATTCATTATTCAGATTGCTATGAACGACTAATCAAAGCTCAAATGTAAAACATTTATAGAGTAGTGAAATAGTATGATGCGAGTCATGCAGTGCACAACATTATTTTTTTTTTCACTGTAGCTAATATCTGGCGTCGTTGCTACGCCTAAATGAATTCAACGTATTTTTTATGTTTAGTTGAATAAGTAAAATGAAAAATAATTTTTAATTTATTCCGTAATTATTTTTAGATATCCCGCGCTGATTATCCGGCATTGCCCGGGAATCTATAAGTCCATGAGGGCTAAAGTGTCTAGAATATTTTAGAAAGAGAAAGAGAGTGCTCGCCATCTTCTTTCTCTCTCATGCGCATATCTATTCACGGTGACAGCGGTAGGGCAGACACTCCCTGCAGTGAACATAGATCAGTGGTGGCATTCCCTTCTTCTAAAGATTCTTCCTGGCAAGTTTCTATGTCTTCATTTTCATTTTCATCGTCGTCGGTATCGCCTAAATTTATTTCAAACCGATCACTAATTTCGTCCATTAAACCGTCTGCCTGCCAATATGAGTCTTCAATCTTTTCAGTGTGTTCACACGCTCTGTAGTCACTTTTAACAGAGCACTCTGAACCAGTCGCCACTGACAAAAATTACCTGACACAAAAGTGACTGGACGGAAGTGGGGGGAGGTGGAGTTTTTCTTACTTACTTACTTACTCACTGGCACTATCGAACCCGTAGGTTCATGGCCGCACGGACATAAGCTCTCCATACACCTCTATCCTGAACTAATGCTTTCCAATCATTCCCTGTATAATCCACTTCCCTCAAATCATAGTTAATGTTGTTCTCCCACCTCATTCTTGGTCTACTAACTGGGCGTTTTCCTTCTGGCTTTCCTACAAGAAGTTTCCATGCACGTCTTTCATTCCCCATACGCGCAACATGTCCTGCCCATCGCAGTCTACGGGACTTAACTGTTCTTATTATATCTGGCCTCCTATAAAGACCATGTAGTTCATTGTTATGTAGTCTTCTCCATTCACCTGTCTGTTCATCTCTCTTTGGTCCAAAAATTTTCCTAAGAACTTTATTCTCAAATACTCGTAATCTCCTTTCCTCCCTTAAAGTAAGAGTCCATGTTTCGCACCCATATAATATAACTGGTAGAATAATAGTTTTATATATTTTCAGCTTAACGTTTTTTGAAAGGAGTTGGGACATCAAAAGTCTCTGCAATGCATAATAGCACGCATTTCCAGAATTGAGCCTATGTTTAATTTCTTTGTGCATCTCATTCCTATTTGTGATTATTGTTCCTAGGTATTTGAATTCAGCCAATTCCTCAAAATTTCCCTCATTTGTCATTAGCTGTAGCATTCCTAAGTAATTTTACAAGGGTAGCCCATTGTGTTTTGCGAAGGGTGGAAGAACAGTTCTCTAGACAAGGATAGCAGAAATCATGCCAACTTAGTAATTTTACACTATACTTATCCCGATCTTCTTGTAATAAATGAGCTGGACGAAAATTAACGTGTTTTTATGTTTAGTTAAATAAGTGAGTCGGCCGCGGTGGACTAGTGATTATGCTCCTTGCCTCTAGTCCCGAGGGTCGCGGGTTTAAACCCGGCCGAGGTCGATGGATTTTTTAGGATGGAAAAAATCCAAGAAGCAAGTCCTCCAGGAGGGACTTTAAGCTGTGGGTCCCGAGTCTTAAGATTTTCAGGCTCGTAAAAGATCCTTAAGCCTGAATGAAAAGGCCTCTATGCAAAATTTACCGAATTTTCCCGTCCTAGTACTACCTTGGTTTCCTAGATGTCAGTATGAGGCGGAACGCTGCCCATGGACCACTCAAATGGCATCTATACGAAAACAAGTGTAACTAAATTAGTATGGTTCAAATTATTCCCTGTAGGGGGAGGGCGCCTAAATCTCTGTTAAGGGAAAAAATGGGAATGATGACTAAGTGAAAGGAAAGGTTTATATATTGTATTGTATTGTAAGCCTATGTTTTCCCTTTACAGAGATTTAGGCGCTCACCCCCTACAGGGAAGAATTTGAACCCTTCTAAATTAGTTACACTTGTTTTCGTATAGATCTCATTCTGAGTGGTCCGTGGTCAGCGTTCCACCTCATACTGACATCTAGGAAACCAAGGTAGTACTAGGACGGGAAAATTTGGTAAATTTTGCTTAGAGGCCATTTCATTCAGGCTTAAGGATTTTTACGAGCCTGAAAATCTTCAGACTCGGGAACCACGGCTTAAAGTCCCTCCCGGAGGACTTGCTCCTTGGATTTTTCCGTCCTAAAAAATCCATCGACCCCGGCCTGGTTTGAACCCGCGACCCTCGGGACCAGAGGCAAGGAGCATAACCACTAGTCCACCGTGGCCGATGAAAAGTTTATGTCGTAATTATTTTTAGATACCCCGTGGTGATTACCCGGCATTGCCCGGAAATATTCTTATCCCGATCGTCTTGGCATAAATGAGCTGAAAGACGAAAATTAATGTATTTTTATGTTTGGTGAATGAGTAAAAGAATAAATTTATATCGTAATTATTTTAAGTTACCTCGTACTGATTCCCTGGAATCTATTTATCCCGATCGTCTTGGCATAAATGAGCTAAAAGACAAAATTCGCTATTGTGAGTCATCTGTAAAAAAATACCCGTAGTGTGCTGCTGCGCTTGCCCGGGAATCTGCGATACTTATCCCGATATTCTTGGCATCAATGTAAGTCAAAAACGGAGTTTTCCGTAAAAGATAAAATAAGCCCTAGGCTGTCGCGGGCTTTTTTGTAGAGTTTTTTTTTTTTTAGATATTCAATTCTGTGCACCTCAATTTTGTAAATTTGTAATGGTTTAGGCAGCGTAAGCCGTTTAAACGTCCAAAAAGTTATTTTTTTCCACGTTTTTCACTAAAAAAGAGTGATTTTAAGGGTGAAGGGGTGAGTATTATCTCTCTCTTATAGCCTATAACCTTCCCGGGAAATACATGAACATTTTGCAAAAAAAAAAAAGTCACAGTTGGATGAACTGTATGGCAGCGCATAAAATACGAAGAAACAAAGATTAATCTTTATATATTACTAATCTTTATATATTAGATTTTTGTGTAAAGTTAGCGGTGAGCCTTGTAACTGTCGTAGAAAAAGCTTCTTTGAGATAGTCAGTAGTATTATCATTTGATGAAGTTCTTGGATCAATCACGTGAAATAAAGCGGCGTTACGGTTAGTGGTGAGTAGACAAAATGAACAATTTTAATCAGAATACATTTTGAAGTGTTTTAACGTTTTTAGTATATACTGTGTAATTAATAACTTGTGCCCTATTTAACAATATTCAATTCGTGGCCAGTTTAATTCAGGAAATTTCTATGTAAGCAAGGTCATATTGTGGGAATTCCATCAGTGACGAATCAATTACATTATTTTCCCAAGAATCTTTGTCTAAACATCCACCACGATAAACTTCTCAAATTATCCATACCAGTAAAATTCATATCAAATTTCATTGTGGTGAAGTCATATGATGAAAGTTAAAATTAAATTGTACCTGTTGGTAGGTGCCGTCGTCCTCAACTTTGTTACAATATTATATATAAAATTAACAAAGAGCCATTTACAAGTTGAATCAATTAGGACTCTATTATAATCTCGAAGTCCTAACTTCAAAAACTAAAATTATGGCTTTTCAGGGCAAAGTGCCAGTCAGAGCAAAAATAGTAATCGATAATGAAATAATAGAACAGATAGCACACTTTAACTATCTTGGTTCAGATATAACATATAGCTATTATTGGGATATACATAATATATTAAACCGATATCAAATGATGTGTGGTACCGTAAGAAGAACCCTCCGAAAGACTCGAAGAGAAACTCAGCTTAGGTTTTATAAAATTATGGCTGTTCGTGTTCTTTTATATGAATCTGAATCTCGGGTACTTACAAAAAAAAAGATATCTCACAGATTCAAGCCACTGAAATGAAATTTTTAAGATCTGTAAAAGGATGTACATGCATGGATAGATTGCATAATGAATCAATAAGAAATGAACTGGAGATATTTTCAATAGTTAATAAACTAGAAGAGCACAAATGCCAATGGAAAGAACATTTAGACAGAATGGACAATATAAGATTACCCAAAAAGATCAACACCTACAAACCACATGGGAAAATATCTTTGGGACGGCCAAGGAAACGATGGACTTGAGACCGGAACAGGTCACATTGACCTAATCCTGGCAAAGAAGAAGAAAATACAATTAATTGGAGCGCTTTCGGAAGTTATCTTCCATCTTCTGCAGGTTGAGCTTCCGCTACTCGTACACAACAACAACGAGTAGCGGAAGCCCAACCTGCAGAAGATGGAAGATAACTTCCGAAAGCGCTCCAATTAATTTTAACAAAGTTGAGGACGACAGCACCTACCAACAGGTACCATTTAATTTTAACTTTCTCAAGTTATGTTCTTGCCTCCTTCGACGATAGGACTTATTTAACCTAAAATCACGAGCGAAGATGTAAAATAAATAATAGTTTAAAAAACTGAAACAACACGCCTTATTAGAAAACCGAACTAAAAAATGTTTTGAAGTTCCTTAGGACAGGTTACTGGCCCGACGCTGACTTAGATCTGCTGAAATCTTTAGAAAACAAAATTTCTGATTATAAGTCAAGATGGATACAACATGTTCATCGAATGGAAGATCACAGAATACCCAAACTAATGTTAAGATATCAACCTGCAGGAAGAAGAAGACCAGGACGTCCACTCAAAAGACTTCTGGATGGTGTTTCTCTTGAGGCCGAAACAGGTCAACAAATGGCCTAAATTCGTGAATGTACTATGATGATGATGAACTAAAAAATGAAAAATAATTTTAATTTCCAACACGCTTGGGATAAAATTAAAGTGGCCAACAAAAAAAAATCATCTCCAACACATCTAGAATAAAACTACAGTTATCTACAACAAAAAAATAATTTTACCATAAAAAGCGTGGGGTGCTTTTTATGGTTTTTACGTTTTCTTCTTAGATACTTTACCTTTACCAATATCTGTTTATTATCAAATAATTGATATAGAGCACCCCACGCTTTTGATGGTAAATTTTTTTTTGATAACTCTAATTTTATTCTAGATGTGTTGGAGATGATTTTTTTGTTGACCACTTTAATTTTATCCCAAGCGTGTTGGTAATTCAAATTATTTTTCATTTTTTAGTTCGGTTTTCAAATAAAGCGTGTTGTTTTAGTTTTTTAAACTATTATTTATTATATATTAGATATTTGTGTAGAGTTAGCGGTGAGCCTTGTAACTGTCGTAGAAAAAGCTTCTTTGAGATAGTCAATAATATTATCATTTTATAAAGTTCATGGATTAATCACGTGAAATAAAGCGGCGTTACTGTTAGTGGTGATTAGACTAAATGAATAATTTTAATCACAATACATTTTAAAGTGTTTTAACGTTTGTAGTATATACTATGTAATTATTCACTTTCCCCCTATTTAACAATATTCAATTCATGGCCAGTTTAATTCAGGAAATTTCTATGCAAGCAAGGTCATATTGTGGGAATTCCATCAGTGACGAATCAATTACATTATTTTCCCAAGAATCTTTGTCTGAACATCCACCACGATAAACTTATCAAGTTACACTGAGCAACAAAAAAGAAACTTTTTTTTTGTTTCAGAAAGAAAAATATGTGATTCTGATAGTATTTTTCTCCTGAATTCAAATATGATATCGGTTTTTCTCCATTACGCAAAGTTTCCGAGGGACATGCATTTATAATTTCAGACACTTTAATGATTTCTACATTCGTAACTACACAATATTCGAACATTCGGACTCACCTAGAAAGTAATAAATGACCATTTTCTTCTATATTTCGCCTGTGGAGCATCCCTCTTGATGGTCCAACAATAATCGGCCAGCATATTAGGATTCCATTTGTCTTGATATCTCTTTTTCCATAGCTGAAATCTCCTGATGAAAGTGTTCCCCGTGCTCATCGTTCAATGGACAAATGGACGAAAAAAACATTTATTAAAAAAATAATTATTTAAATCCATTAATTGAAATTGAAATATATAAAACTGTGGATGATGGAGAAATTCCGAGTACATATTTGAAAACACGATAAAACTGCATTAAGTACAACTATTGGTACTCTTGATACAAAAATCATGTTGACCAGTGTTATGTTCTTGCCTCCTTCAACCATTGCACTCATTTAACCTAAAAGCGCGAGCGAAGTTTTAAAATAGTGTATTTAGCCTAAAATAGAATTGTTTTATTTTTTAAAGGGTGATACTTTTTTATACATATGAAACTTTTAGTAATTTATTTGCTCGATACCGTAAGGTTGTGTTTACGACATTTTTTGCATTCTCTCCTGGCATTGGTGGAATTATAGAGATTTAGGGTCAATTTCACCAACAGAGGTAACTGTATTACGCCAGTTTTCCCCGTGTATAATGCATAGCTTAAACTGGCGTAATATAGTTACCTCTATTGGTGAAACCGAACCTGAGTCGTTTGGAAGGCGGAGTTACGTTACCTCCATTTTATGGTGATTGATAAGTAATAAAGAAGCATCAGGAGAGTTCTTTAAAACTAAACTTAGTGTAAATTCCATACAATAGGCGACTCAGAAATAATTCCCACCAAGGAAAAATGTCTATCTATTGTCTAATTGGGATTTCAAGCATGACCTCATAAACTGTAGCTATAAACTCTTCTCACAAGAGCAAGAGGCGGACATACGTGTTGAATAAGAGTTACGAACTTTTAGGGTTAATAAATAAGACAATTATTGTGTACAACATTCATAGGCTATATGAAACCATGTCCGGAAACTTCTCATTTTATAGATACAATTATTGACCGATATCGATGGATTTTCAGGACATAAAAATACTGAGTGTGAGTTCCTTCGGAAATGAACTAAAGCCGTAGGTCCCGTATCATATATTTACGGCAAGAACATCATCATCTTCATCATCATCACTCCAGGGATTAGGCAATTGCCCGTTCCGACTTCATAATGCATCAGCCCAACGTCTTCTAGGTATTCCAACATCACGTCTTCCTCTTGCTTGATAATTTCTTGCTAACAATGGATATCTCTCCTTACTCATTCCATCCATATGATCAATCCATTTCTGTCTGTAATTCGTGACCTTATCCAATAAAGGGTGTACTTTCAATTCTTCTCTTATATCCTCATTTCTTATTCTATCAAATCTTGTACATCCTTTTACTTGTCTTAGGAACCTCATCTCCGCCGTCTGTATTCTATCCTTCTGTTTTTTCATTGGAGCCCTAGTTTCACATCCATACAATATTGTGGGAACCGCCATAACATTATACATTTTTATCTTGGTTTCTTTCCTAATTTCATTTTTGAATGTTCTCTGTATTGTTCCACACACCGTCAGAAATTTATTTATTTTGGAGTCAGTATCTCTTTCCACATTGTAGCCAACATCACAGCCCAAATATTTGAAACTAGACACCTGTTCTATACTTTGATTTAATTTTGGATCTCACTGGATCTCTTCCTCTAAAAGCCATGGTCTTCGTTTTCCTTACAGAAATCTTTAGATCATATAATTTACATACCTGAAATAAGAGATCTTTGAATAAATTTTGTCGAGCCTTTCGCCCCCAGATTTGAAATGCGACGCTAATGAATTTAACTGTTAAAGAGCATCGTTAAAAAAAAAGGCCAAACAACTTGATGTTAGGCTACATTTTTCGCTAAAATTATTGTATTGTTATGTAAGTGTGAATTTTAAAATTGAAAGTACAGTTGTCTTCTTCTTCTACTTCGGCTTTCCCCCACTTATAGGTTTGCCGTCTTCAGTTTCCATTTATCTCTATCATTCCAATCTCCTTCTTCCAAATTCCTATCACCCACTATGGTTCTGACGTAGGTTCTCCATTACCATCTTGGTCTGCCACGTTTATTTCTTCCAGGGGTGACCATTGGTATATATTTTGGCCAAATTTTATTTTCCATTCTTTGTACATGACCATACCATTTAAGTGTTTGATTTTCAATCCTCATAACAACAGATATAGTGACATTGATTTCTCTCCAAAGGAATTAATTTCTTATTTTATCATGTCTTGTTTTTTTGGAGGCTTCTTCTAAAATAATCATATTCAACTGTTCTAATTTTATTCTTTTGTTATTCCGTCAAAGACCAAGTTTAACTTCCATATGACAAAATTATTCTGTATGATGCTCTTATAAATTTTCATTTTAGTTTCCTTTGTAATATTTTTGTTCCGAATTATTCCATGTAATGTCTTAGTTGCATTTTTTGCCATTGCAATTTTAGTCTGTACAACTCTCTCACAGGTACCTAAACTTGTTGTCCATTCTTCATTTTATCTTTCCGTTTTTTTATCGGACTTTTGACACAATCTATTGTTTGGTTTTGTTTGTAAGTAGCAGTGTCCTGGACTAAAACTACCAATAAGAAAGTTTAGTAAGTTACCTAATAATGCTAGTTGTACAAACGCACCTGAGTGACGCAATCGTCATCGACTGTAATTTTAAACTGTCTAGGTTTTTCGAACAGTCGACCATCTTCATGGTATATTCAAGTACTGCTTCGTACTTTAAACTACATCATCAGCATCAAGGATTAGACCTGCTGGTCTGTTCCGATCTCATGTTAGAATTGGTCTATCTTTCTTTTACTGGGTCTTCCAACATTTCTTCGTCCTAGTGGTTTTGTAATGAAGGATCTGTTTCGGAATTCTATTGTTATCCATTCTATTGATGTGATCCATCCATTCATCTCTGTATTGTGTAATTCTATCTAATAGTTTGAATGTATTCAATTCTCTTCGTATATTCTCACTTCGCCTTTGATCCATTATTGTACAGCCAGCTACATTCTTCATAAACCTCATTTCTGACGATTCTATTCTTCGTTCCTGGTTCTTGGTTAAGACCCAATGTTCCGATCCGAATAGTAGGATTGGAACCGCCTTGTTTTATAAAATTTTAAGTGTCCCCTTTCTTAACTTAATACAGACTTTCCACTTTACAGCACTTCGCCCTTGATTCCTGCTTTCCAGAGATTCAGATCTTCCCATTGTCCTTCTTGCATCCCTCTCTTCATCATGACATCATATATTCCCTCATACATGTTCTTTTACTTCTTGCTCTCTTCCTTCTGCCTGGTACCATCCAATCCAACACATGTTTAGGCCATCCGTTGTACTTGTCCATACCACTGTAAAGCTCTCTTTGTTATCCTATCGATTACAGTTTCTTGTGCATCCATTTCTTGTCTGATATATGTATTTCGAATATGTTGTAGCCTGGAAATTCTCATACTTCTCCGTAATCCATCCATTTCTGTCGCCAAGATTCTTTTATGCATCCTTTCATTTATTGTCCAGCTTTCTGATCCATTTGTAAATATACTTTCTCCTTTCTACGTATATAATAAATTGCAGAGACCTTTACGATTGTCGTAAGTACTGCTTAGTACTTGATTAAACGCTGAAGATGCAAGGCAGTCCGAAAGGCCTGCAGTTTAAAATTATAGTTGAGGACGACTGTGCCATTCAAGTATGTTTGTACTCGTACAATTCAACTTGGATAGTTGCCCGAACGGCGATAAAAAATATTCTTAAAAACTTGGATGAAAATTAAGTTAATGGGAAATGGAATCTTTAAAAGTTTTATTATCGTCATTGGAAGGTCGTCGTTGTTGTTGACATATCATATAATTACAATTATGTTCTTAGTGGATCAAAAAGTTCAAAAGTTCAACAAAGTTATTAGTATAGGAATTCAAGTTACCAGCAGTAGTGGAAAGGAAAATTTAAACAAAAATAGAAATGAAGGGCTTTTTTCAATGGTTTAAGTAAATGTTCACCCATTCATTACACAGGAAATATTTTATAATTCACAAAAGTGCAAAAAGTTTTAACCCTCTAGGGTTATATATAGGCTATATTGTTCATTATTCTACAAATGTAATTTCATGCAATCAAATTTTATAATGAAGGGGCATATGTATAAAACGGTTGTAAATCAGACATAATCATATATACCGTTAACTGAAAAAAAAATCTATGTAAAATTCTATTGTAACGTAAAAATAGGCTTATGTGACAGGAATTTGAAATTTATTTCTACAAAATTACAACATCGAATATAATGTACGGTTAAAAACTATAATATAGTTACCTTGTAGGTCCGTCTCCTCAACTTAAGTTCCTTTTAAAACTCTGTAGGCCTTTCGGGACTAGTCCCATCATCAACAGAATGCATTAGGTCCGTTCTTGTTGACCCTTGTTGAAGCACTGACTTGGTTGTGAGAATGTTGTACAGAGGATTGTGTGAATTAGGTGTGTATTCATTGAGAATCAGGTTGCTGTTGATTTCTCTTATGATTGCGATTTCCTCCAGTATATTTATTCTCGTTGGAATGTTTTCTCTATGTACTATTGTGAGGGTGTTGTCGATGTTATGCATATGGTGTCCAGCTTGAATTACATGTTTTGCGTAACTTGATTTTCCTCCGTTGTAAACGAAATCTCTGAAATGTTCCTTGAATCTAATGTTGAAGCTTCTGTTAGTTTTCCCAATGTCCGAAAGGCCTACAGAGTTTTAAAAGGAACTTAAATTGAGACGGACCTACAAGGTAACTATATTATAGTTTTTAACCGTACATTATATTACTGTGAACTAATACCTCAACGGAAAATCACCATGAATTTTACTAGTATCAAAATTACAACATCGAATATAGAAATGTCGTATATCTTGTGAAATAGTTTGAATTACCAATGAATTTGAAATATAGTATGCCTACCACCGAAAATACTCTTGGTATTTCGTTTTCCTAATATAAAATTGTCCCATCCCGTAGCCAAGCAATTTAGGGAATCAGTTGCAGAGCTACGGGGCTTTTTTTTTATTTACATATATGTTACAACCCGTGTTCTACAATGGTATATCACGGGATATTTACAGTTTTACAATTGTTCAATTATTGTTCTAGTTGTTCTTGTAGTTGACGGAAGATCCTCGTAAGAAATTCTGCAACGTTGACTGTGTTAAAGTGGAACTCAGAATATTTGGCGGAGTAGCAATTTGTAGTATAGCTGGTCGATCTCTGGAGAACATGTTGCATTCAGTCATCAGGTGGCAGTTGCAATAAGGTGAAGCAATTTTGTTCATTTTGTGTAGGTAGGATTTAAATAGTCCTAGGTTGGTGAGAAATTGTGTGGTTATATAGTTAGGCCATAGGGATAGAGACAGTCTATAGGGTATGTTGGGGATGAACATTTTGGTATGGAAGGCGTCATTTGATTTGGTGTAAATTAAATTCCAGATTGTTTCATAGTATTCTTTTAATAACTGCTTGCCTCGTGTTATAGGGATGGAGTTATAGTCGATAGTATTTTTGTAGCTAGCGGCTATTTTAGCCAGATAGTCAGCTCTTTCATTCCCTCGAAGACCTGCGTGACCTTTAACCCAGTGGAGGTCAATCTTACTCGTCTTTTTCAGTACGATTAGCTTTTCTCTGATTTGGATCGCCAAAGGGTTGGTTGATTTTCTATTGGCTATGGCTAGAAGAGCGGCTTGTGAATCTACGTGGATAGCATATGTTGAAGTTACATCTTTTTGTAGTTCAATCCATTCAACTGCCATTTGAATTCCAAGGAGTTCTGCCTGGAAGATGCGCTGGTTTGAGTCTCCATGGGGAAGATATTTTCTCATGGAATTTCGGCCAGTATGGGACCGGTGATCGCCCAGCACCATGAGGAATTTGGATAGCTTTAATAAGTACCGGCTCCAGAAAGAGAAAACCAGATCTAGAGACTGGAGGATCAGACAACATTACCATATTTCAGCCCTGTACCTGCTGAATGTTTGTCTACTTCTTTGATTAAGACATGTGGTAAAGGCAAGTAGCCCGGCTGGTATACCAAGGACCTTCTAGTTATCCCGCGTCATGGAGTTAATACCATAAAATTAGGTCATGTATAAAATTATTCCTTGCAAATATAGATTGTGAAAGATACAGATGGTGTTGAAAATGATATCAGTTAATCTACTTATATTGTGTAATCTCTTAGCCACAAACATTAGTTACAGTGAGAATTAAAAGTGACTGGAAGTAAATATCAATAAAACTAAATATATGGTCACACGTAGAAATGCATTATATAATGGAAATGCACAGGTAATGGCAAATGAGGGAAATTTTGAGGAAGTAGCTGAATTCAAATACCTAGGAACAATAATCACAAATAGGAATGAGATGCACAAAGAAATTAAACATAGGCCCAATTCTGGAAATGCGTGCTATTATGCATTGCAGAGACTCTTGATGTCCCAACTTACTTACTTACTTACTCACTGGCAGTATCGAACCCGTAGGTTCATGGCCGCACGGACATAAGCTCTCCATATATCGCTATCCTGAGCTAATGCTTTCCAATCATTCCCTGTATAATCTACTTCCCTCAAATCATAGTTAATGTTGTTCTCCCACCTCATTCTTGGTCTACCAACTGGGCGTTTTCCTTCTGGCTTTCCTACAAGAAGTTTCCATGCACGTCTTTCATTCCCCATACGCGCAACATGTCCTGCCCATCGCAGTCTACGAGACTTAACTGTTCTTATTATATCTGGCTTCCTATAAAGACCATGTAGTTCATTGTTATGTAGTGACATCCCAACTCCTTTCAAAAAACGTTAACTGAAAATATATAAAACTATTATTCTACCAGTTATATTATATGGATGCGAAACATGGACTCTTACTTTAAGGGAGGAAATGAGATTACGAGTTTTTGAGAATAAAATTCTTAGGAAAGTTTTTGTACCAATGAGAGATGAACAGACAAGTGAATGGAGAAGACTACATAACAATGAACTACATGGTCTCTATAGGAAGCCAGATATAATAAGAACAGTTAAGTCTCGTAGACTGCGATGGGCAGGACATGTTGCGCGTATGGGGAATGAAAGACGTGCATGGAAGCTTCTTGTACGAAAGCCAGAGGTAGACCAAGAATGAGATGGGAAAATAACATTAACTATGATTTGAGGGAAGTAGATTATACAGGGAATGATTGGAACGCATTAGCTCAGGATAGGGATGTATGGAGAGCGTATGCCACGCTTATACAGTTACCTGTTGTCTAATAATTAATCTTTCTCTATTTATTTAATTTTATACTATGTCATTAATCTTTTCCTCGTTTTTTATATATCTTGTACATATTATATATTTAATTCGATAAATTTAGAGTAAATCAAAATAAATTATAAATATTAATTGTATTGTATTCATAACTTGTAATTGTTTATGTATATTGTAATTTAGATGTAAGACTATTTGTTTTGTATTTTTTTAAACCTGGTTGAGTGATAGACAAGGCCTTAAGGCCTTAACTCTGCCAGGTAAAATAAAGCTATCATTATTATTATTATTATTATTATTATTATTATTATTATTATTATTATTATTATTATTATTATTATTATGCCCGCGCGGTCCATGAACCTACGGGTTCGATAGTGCCAGTGAGTTAGGTACAGTTATAGTTAATTTAATAAGGCCTCATACCAGTTCCCCTCCGACTTTGGTTTCATTTCCTGTTGGTAATTGCACTCGATGTTTTTTATGATGGTAGTTATGCTGAACTTTATTCCACCCGGCACTAATCTAACTGAGAGAAGAGGTTGCATAGTCTTCGTAACAATAAAATACCCTATTTCACCTCAAACTTTTAGTAATAGGTCAAGTTTTATTTTCGTGTGATATATATATGCTAAGTATATCGTATTGTATTTTTTGAGTCACTATTGGGAATTATATAAATTTAACGTATATTATCAATTTTTCATAAATATGGAAGAAGAAAGTATACCTCTTTTATACGCTCCGAGATATTCTGCGAAACATCGCTCTAATTATGGGATTTTCTCAAAGTTTGGGTAAGGTTCATATATACATATGCCTTAAATATTTTTTTTTCTACTTTGATGATGTTATATGAATTTAGAGCCAAAATACTAGAATTCGTCAATGAAACATACGAACCCCGATTTACTTATGGAGCTCCGGAGTACCTATACCTTAATTGTTGAAGTGCAGCTGATGAAGTACTTGTTTTTTCAGAATCTATTCATAACAATTTGATCAAACTTTTAAAAAGTATTTATGAAAACTTAAGATATAACTTAACATGAGGATTTTTTTTATTTGGGATTTCATTGTGTAAATATTATTTTTAGAAACGTGCAATTTTTTTCCCCCAATTGTTTTAAATTTAAATCCAGTAATAACACTGAGCAACAAAAAAGAAACTTTTTTTGTCTCAATCCATCCATAGTAATTCTGCCCGAAGGCAGGTCCTTCACTGCAGTCATAGCATTTTCAATACTATGCTTGCAGCTTTACTAGGGAATTGTAGGTGTGGTAGCTTCCCGTCGCTTTCCACACCGGTGAAAGATGATGATGATGATGATGATGATAATGATAAGGATGATGATGGTAGCCATGTGATTTCGGGGACCGTTTGAGCCTTAAAGTTTTCCTGACATTTGTCTTACAGGTGAGGAAAAACCCCGATAAAAACCTCACCCAGAAAAACTGTCCCGACCGGGGATCGAACCCGGGCCCGCTGCGTGACAAGGCAGCACGCTACCTCGATACCACAGCGGTGGACTTTGTCTCAGTATTAAAAAAATATAGGTTGTTTTAAGTTTAATATGGGGGACATTTTCATGCACTCGAAAATTCGAAAAAATGCTCAAAATTTTCGAAAAATTACTAAAAAATCTAAAATTTTACGCAAGTACAATATGTGATTCTGATAGTATTTTTTCTCCTGAATTCAAATATGATGTCAGTTTTTCTCCCTCATGCAAGGTTTCCGAGAGATAGGAATTTACAATTTCGAACACTTTAATATTGTCTACATTCGTAACTATACAATATTCGAACATTCGGACTTACCTAGAAAGTAAGAAATGACGATTTCCTGTTATATTTCGCCTGTGGAGCATCCCTCTTGATGGTCCAACAATAATCGGCCAGCATATTAGGATTCCATTTGCCCTGAGATCTCTTTTCCATAGCTGAAATCTCCTGATGAAAGTGTTCCCCGTTTTATTTTGCAATGGACGAAAAAGTTTATTAAAAAATAATTATTTAAATCCATTAATTGAAATAAAAAAAACTGGGAGATGGAAAAATTCCGAATACATATTTGAAAACACGATAAAATACTGCATTAAGTACAACTATTGGTACTCATGAGACAAAAATCATGTTGACCAGTGTAATAAATGATTTGTAAGTAAAATTCCTGCGTTGATTGTACATGAATATGTGTTAAATATATCTTCAGAAGTTCAAGTAGATACATTTTATAGGTTCTAATAAAACGTGAAATGTATGTAATATAGGTCATTCCGGAGTTCGTGGAGCCAGCTGAGCCTTATATTTGTTCTAAGTAGGGAAGAGAAATGGGAATATAATGGTACTGTACATCAACTGTATGTAGACTTCAAAAAAGCATATGATTCAATTAAGAGGGAGAAGTTATATAGTATCCTGCTGGAGTTCGGAATTCCTAAAAAGTTAGTTAGACTTATACGAATGTGTCTAAATGGCTCAACGAGTAGGGTGCGTGTAGGCAAAAACAGTTTTTCAGACACTTTTGAAATCCAGAATGGGTTTGAAGCAAGGAGATGCACTATCTCCTCTACTATTCAATTTTGTACTAGAGCATGCCATTAAATCTTTAGAGAATGAGGAAGGCTTGCAACTGAATGGTATTAATAAGCTGTTAGTTTATGCTGATGATGATAGTACTACTGGCCGATAGCGAGGAGATACTAAAGGCCAACACGCACACACTATTGAGTAACACTAAGAAATTAGGACTGGAAGTAAATATCAGTAAAACTAAATATATGGTCACACGTAGAAATACATTATATATATGGAAATGGACAGCTAATGACAAATGCGGGAAATTTTGAGGAATTGGCTGAATTCAAATACCTAGGAACAATAATCACAAATAGGAATGAGATGCACAAAGAAATTAAACATAGGCTCAATTCTGGAAATGCGTGCTATTATTCATTGCAGAGACTTTTGATGTCCCAACTCCTTTCAAAAAACGTTAAGCTGAAAAATATATAAAACTATTATTCTACCAGTTATATTATATGGGTGCGAAACATGGACTCTTACTTTAAGGGAGGAAAGGAGATTACGAGTATTTGAGAAGTAAAGTTCTTAGGAAAATTTTTGGTACCAAAGAGAGATGAACAGACAGGTGAATGGAGAAGACTACATAACAATGAACTACATGGTCTTTATAGGAAGCCTGATATAATAAGAACAGTTAAGTCTCGTAGACTGCGATGGGCGGGACATGTTGCGCGTATGGGGAATGAAAGACGTGCATGGAAACTTCTTGTAGGAAAGCCAGAAGGAAAACGCCCAGTTGGTAGACCAAGAATGATGTGGGAGAATAACATTAACTATGATTTGAGGGAAGTAGATTATACAGGGAATGATTGGAAAGCATTAGCTCAGGATAGGGATGTATGGAGAGCTTATGTCCGCATGGCCATGAACCTACGGGTTCGATAGTGCCAGTGAGTAAGTAAGTAAGTAAGGGAACAGATTTGTATACACTAACAGTTAAGATTGCAACAACATAGTGTAATGAGTGGTAGGACTTGTTTGTTCAATCAGTAGTAAATAACTCATTCATCTATTACGTATACAAAAATGAATGAATGTGTGTGTGTCCGTCCTTTATAGACTTCTAAACCGTTCAACCGATCTTCGTGAAAATTTGTGTATACAGGGTTTCAGATGCGACGAGTATTTAGCCTTTATCTGTTATGTTCTAAAATCATTAGGTGTATGAGTTCACCTGAAACGAAAATTTAACAATCGCTCTAGCGATCGTAATTTTTTATGTTTCGCAACAAAACTCAGAATATCTTATTGAAATAAACCAATATATGTTTTATCCAAAAATCAGCGAAATCCGACCGTTAGAAGTGAGGGTTTACTTGAAATCTGAAAAAAAAAAAAAAATGCCTACGACTGGACCGATTTTGACGAAATTTTTTGTGTGTGTTTGAGTGGGTCCCTGGGTGACTTAGATTCACAATTGGATCCTATAAAACCATTAGGTGTAGGATTTAACCTGAAGTGAAAATTTAAAAATCGCTCTAGCGATCGAAATTTTTTTATGTTTCACAACAAAACTCAGAATATCCTATTGAAATAAACCAAGATATGTTTTATCAAAAAAAATCAGTGAAATCCGACCGTTAGAAGTGAGGGTTTTGTTGAAATCCGAAAAAAAAAATGCCTATACGACTGGACCGACTTTGATTAAATGTTGTGTGTGTGTGTGTGTGTGTGTGTGTGTGTGTTTGAGAGGGACCCTGGATGGTTTGGTTTGGATTCACAATTGGACCCGGTAGGTGGCGCTGCATTCGAGTAATAGGAATTTTTTAATGTTAGATATATACCGACATATTCCGTGCGACAACAAATGTGAGCGAACAACAGATGACAGTGAGGAGTATTCATGTGAACCTATTAATTAGTGAATGTTATGTTTTTTTTTTTTCATGGCCCAACAGGCCTAGAAGGCCTTTGGCCTACCAGCCCTACTAGGTCCTTCACTGCAATCATAGCATTTTTCATTCTATGCTTGCAGCTTTACTAGGGAATTTGTAGGTGCGGTAGCTTCCCGTTGCTTTCCACACCGGTGAAGGATGATGATGATGATAATGATAAGGATGATGATGATGATGGTCATATGATTTCGGGAACCGTTTGGGCCTTAAAGTTTTCCTGACATTTGTCTTACAGGTGAGGAAAAACCCCGATAAAACCCTCACCCAGAAAAACTGCCCCGACCGGGGGTCGAACCCGGACCCACTGCGTGACAAGGCAGCACGCTACCTCGAGACCACAGCGGTGGACTGAAATGTATATATTCTCTTTTATTTTAAAATCGTTAGGAAGTAACATTATTCCGATTGAGGGTCTTTCCACTTTTCAGCGGTTGCCCTTTTACCAGCCGGCTGCTGGCCCTTCACATCCACATGTGTCAATCACAGAGGTAGATGATCAACAGCCAGTGTAGGGGTGACATGTGGTTAGCATGTCGAGTCCCCGAGCCGTTATAGCTGGTTCCTCAACCTGGAGCCGATACTTATTATAGCTACCCAATTGCCTCACGATGCTGGGTGGGCACCGGTCCCATACTGGCCGAAATACCATGAGAAAATTTCTTCCCGCATGGAGACTCGAACCAGCGCAAGTCCCGTAGCTCTGCGCCAAGGCTTCCTACCTTAACCGCTCGGCTACGGCGCGGGACAAGTAACATTATGAGGTTTAATTTAATAATTGAGTTTGTATTTTTTAACATTCTTACCTCATATGATAGATATGTCGGACATATGTTTCAAGGCTGTTTGTGATACGCTGACGACGGGGCATCAGCCTTGAAACATATGTCCGACAAAACTATCATATGAGGTACGAATTTTTAAAATATACAAACTCAATTAGTATATATTATCGTTTATTTCTTCACGCAAATTTTCCCTTAGATTGGACAGTTTATTTTATTGTTGTTGGACAATGAATTTCGATGTCGCACGTTCGAACCTAGCACAGTTCTTTTCGTCTTAAACTTTTAAAATCCATATCGCACCTAATATATTCAAGAAAAAGTAATGTCAAAGCGAATAAAATTGTATTGTGACAAATATTACTTAAGCATTATAATTATTTATTATTATTACTTTTAATGTGGGTCTGAAATCAATTCAATTTTGTAATGGTGATGATAATAATAATAATCCCACATAGTTGTGAATAGTGGGTCTTGTCTTAAATATTTGTGTTGTCTCGGAGGTGGCCCTGGTATTGAGCTGATCCTCAACCGTTAAGACTCTCCACATCCTTTGAGGTGAAAAAAAGTAGGCCTATATAATCCAGCGTTTCAAATCCTCTCCCAACAGATTGTGTCGCTGTAAGGCATGGGTGTTATGGGTTATGTAAAAGTACCTACAAGGGAAGCATTAATCTAAAGTAGTTAATAACCCTTAAATTGGCAAAAGACAAATGTCTTGTGTCAGTTATTTGAATGTGGCGGACCGCACTGAAAACGGAATCTTTTATAACTGTTATTATTAGGTATTTTGTATAATTAGACACATATTTAAGTGGTTTCTTTTCGTTCGTTTTCTTCTGATATATTAAAAATATTAAATTAATTAAACCAAGTGGTGTAACCAAAAGGATACATTATGAATTTAAGGGTTAAAGATGAAGTAATAATAAAAGTAGTAATAAATAATAATAATAATAATAAATTAATGTGTTGTGTAATGATTAATAAGAGAAAGTGGCAATTAACTGATACAACAAAAACTAAACAAATAATAAGCACATATGAAATTAAAATCTTAAGAACGATTCAGGGGAAAACATTATTTGATAAAATACACAACACAGAAATTAGGGACAAATGTCATATTCAAGACATAACCAAATTTATTATAGATAGACGAAAATATTGGAAGGGTCATATAAAAAGAATGGAAGACAACCGATTTGCAAAAAAGAGCTAAAGAAGATAGACCAATGGACGGGAGAAGAACAAGGAGACCAGCCAAGAGATGGATAGACAGTGAATGCACATCCAATACGTCTTCCTCCGAGGAGTGATTTGGGAAATAAACAGGATGAAAATCGTATTGACGTAGACTTTCACGGCCGGAGTTGCTATGATGATCTTGAAGACAATCTTTGAGGATGCCAGACGCAGTCTTTGGCGAAACGTCGGGGAACTACAAGCCTCACGACCACGGCCTACAGCCCGAAAATCTTCTTCAAGATCATCATAGGATGAAAATCCTAGAAATTATGTTTAAGAAGAAGGCAATTAACAGTGTTTCTGAGAATTGTGTAGTTAATAATATTTGTAAATAATTAATGAATATTGGGATGAATATAGCAAAAATTAAATGTTACACCACTAGTTTGTAACTCTGTCTGCCATAACATACAACATTTCTTGCCTTGTTTCCTCATTCATATTTCAATATATTCTTTATGCTATTCTTTTTGCAGACGATTTAGCTCTTCTGGCACTTTCCGAAAATGATTTGCAGCGATCAATTTATAATTTACAAAAAATAGATGCCAAATTTAATATGGAAATATCAATTAACAAAACTAAAATTATGGCATTTCATGGGAAGGACCCCATACAAAGTAAAATCTGTCTCCAGAATAAAATTTGGAGAGATCTAATCAATTTAAATATCTTGGATATTATCTCTCTATCTGGGATGAAAAGGATATCCCTGAAAAAGTTACTAGTTATAATAAAAGTTTAGGAATTATTAATCAAGTTATGGAACCATCCCTTGTACAAAAAAACACCAGATTACGTTTATATAACACTTTGGCTAGACCAGTGTTGACCTATGGTAGTGAAGCATGGACACTAAAAAAACAACATGAAAGCAGAATAACGGCTTGTGAAATGAGATTCATGCGCAGAACAGCGGGTTACACCAGATGGGATCGGAAAAGGAACACCGATATCTTAAAAGAATTGAAGACTACGCTAATTTTGGAATATATTAAACAGTACCAACTAAATTGGAAACACCATCTTGAAAGAATGAGTTCAAATCGAATCCCCAAAGCTGTTTATAATTATATACCAAGAGGACGAAGATCACTGGGCCGTCCTATGAAACGCTGGAGGGAAAATTTTCTATAGGATCGTAACAGGCCTTGGCCTAATACTTGGAAGGAAGAAGAAGAAGATATAGATTGGTATAAGAAATATTCCAGTTTTATTCTGTAATGAATAAACATAGTAAGTTTAATTTCATATCAGTTTGTCAATAAAGAAAACAAAAATATTCCACATAAAGCACATGTATTTATGCACGTTTAACTATAGTTAACATTTAACATAAATATTCAATACTGTCAATTCCAATGGACTAGTGTTATTATTCTTATCTCTCTTCTTTTGAGGTACAAAGTTTCAAATCTGGTCAGGGTCGATGGAAGGGCTTCCTTCAGAAGAGAAGTAAAGTCATGGGTCATTTTTACAGCACATTAAAAGTATCTGAAGTATGAAAAAAGAGGGTTTGAAGATAATTTATCAGCCCTTGGATTTGAATTGTGACACTAATGACCTGAACAGTTGAAGAGCGATGTTAAATAAAATACTAACCAATATACAACATTGATTATAATTAATTTTGACTGTTCTAAAAATTTTACAAAAGAATAAAATTAGAACAGTTGAATTTGATTATTTAGAAAAAGCCTCAAAAAGAAAAACAAGACAGGATAAAATTAGAAATGAATTCCTTTGGAGAGAAATGAATGTCACCACATCTGTTGAGGATTGAAGATCAAACGCTTAAATGGCATGGCCATGTACAAAGAATGGAAAATGAAAGATGGCCAAAAAAAATACCAATGGTCACCCCCTAGAAGAAATAAACGTGGCAGATCAAGATGGAAATGGAAAACCTACGTCAGAACTATAATGGATGATAGGAATTTGGAAGAGGGAGATTGGAATGATAGAGATAAATGGAAACTGAAGACGGCAAACCTATAAGTGGGGGAAAGCCGAAGAAGAAGAAGAAGAAGAGAAGATTATAATGAATTTTAAAAGCATTAACCAGTATTTTAAGTCCATCGCTGTGGTCTCGGGGTAGCGTGCTGCCTTGTCACGCAGCGGGCCCGGGTTCGATCCCCGGTCGGGACAGTTTTTTTGGGTGAGGTTTTTATCGGGGTTTTTCCTCACCTGTAATACAAATGTCAGGAAGACTTTAAGGCCCAAACGGTCCCCGAAATCATATGGCCATCGCAGTCATCATCATTCATATTCATCTTAGATTAAGCTTAGGATTAGGGACTCTCCTGGCTCACCACTATCATCATCACCACCCATCATATCATCGGGGCAACGTAACCCCGCCTTCCAGGCGCCCCAACCTCAGAAGTGGGTTACAAGTACGCCATGCCAGGAGAGAAACCAGGAATGTCGAAAGATAAAACCTGGGGCATTTGAGAAAAAAAATTCAATACAGTAAAAGATCCTTATTCGTGGTTCCCTTATTCGCGGGTTAAAAAATTGCGACACAGTTCCTGTATTCGTGGTTAACATTTATTTATTGGCGAATCCAGATATTAGAAGGATTAATATCCTTTATTACTGCATCGGCAACTTTTTATAACTTCAGGTACGTGTCAAGACGGCTTTTACAAAGAGTGATTAAAACCAAATGGACAAATTAATAGGTTTCTCAACCTAAAGCTGTTACTTATTGTAGCTAGCCAAATTCCTTATGAAGCTGTCTGGACACAAGATCCATTCTGGCAGGAATTCCATGAGAAAAGTCTTCCTCCATGGGGATTCAAACCAATTCATGTAGCTGTGTGCCAAGGCATGTCTTAAAACCAGTCGACTACGGCCTGGGAATTCCCGACTTGAACCTGTTTTTCACTTCTTTCCTGTTTGCAATCATTGTTCCAAGATATTTGAATTATCCACTTCTTCAAAATAGAAGCATATATAAATGACGGTACCGTATTTTATGGACTATAAGACACACTTTTTTCTTCGAAAAATTGCCTCCAAAATTCAGGTGCGTCTTATACTCGAAATCAATATAAAAATGTCCAGTGTTTGATTTAAAATTCCCACCAGTCTTAAAAATGACCATATGTTCGATGCTGCGGGAATTATCTCTACCTGGCAACATTGGATTCAACTAGCAGCAGTGCACCGATGCAACGAACATGAGTTGCGGGGATTCACAAGCTTGCTAACACTGACTTCTTCCCACCCCGCCATCACAATCCCATGATGCCTATGATGCGTCAATGCAGTCTACGTTAGCAGTGAACTTGAACAAATGAACGATGTATAAAACTCAACATGAATTCACGCTGTAGGGAGCTTTAAAAAGACATACAATCAAACAAGCATGTTAGTGGATAAAACAGTCGTGGTCTAGAGTGAGAGAAGACATTATTGTTAAATCTTTCATGAAGTGCGGCGTAAGTAACGCTCGCGATGGCAGTGAAGGCCACATCTTATATATATGAAGAGGACAACGATGGCGACAGAGAAGAAGAAGAAGAAGAATGAAAGTTCAGATGATGATTTTCTGGGATTAAAGAGAACGGTTTTATAAACTAAGATTTTTTTTTTTAGTCTGGCTTTGCTACCTAATAATAAAAATGGTAAAAATGCTATTTTTTTAAAAATTGCTTAAAAATTAAGGTGCGTCTTATAGTCCGTAAAATAAGTAATAATGGAATATGTACAGAGAAAATTACACATTTATTAATGTTAGAGAATGATAGAAGAAAGAGACCGCATAAATAGGAGATATTATTCTGATGGTATATTTTTATTTTCAGAGATACAATGGACAACTGGGGGTTTGTCTCCGGCACAGAACCCCCTGAGGAAACAAACCCCAAAGTGGTTATAAATGTGGAAGGAATGACTTGTCAGTCATGTGTCCGAACTATAGAAGATACAATTGGAGAGAAACCTGGAGTACTATGTATAAAAGTAAGTACCTGTCCTTTATCAGTAATTGTAACATATTTTTTGAAAAAGTGAACTGCAGTTGAATCTATTTTATACCTAACTCGGTTCTCTGTAATTCAGTTTTATACATGTTTTTGTAAGTTCTGGCGAAGTGTAATTGAAAATTGAAATAATTAAACCTTCATAATTGAATATGGGAAATAAGCCCTACTGGCTTTATAAAGTAGTGTTAAATTTCCAATAAATGTCTTCTTAACTAAGAATCCGCCATTTACAAAGATAGAAGCAAAGGTTTCAAAGCATTTGGCGCGAGGGAATTACAACGTATATAAGAGACTATTTAACTCATGCCCCAAATGGGACTCAATGGCCAATCACATTTCAGTGATTTCTGTTTTACAACCAATCAGAGTCGTGTTTCACGAAATATTTATCAGTGTTATAATTACCATATTAAAGAAGGCTCCTCCTTTTTAATATTCTGAACAGGTCTGGCCATTATTTTGCAGTGACTGAGCCTGTGATAAATACGGCTACGATTGTGTATATAGTGCATGAATATCAACACATGCCGCATGCGGGAGTTAATATAAAAACATTTGTAGTAATTGATTATACCACCAAAAAGAGAAACCATTGTTTGCACTTTCTTAAATGTATTTTTTTCCCAGGTAACAATCCAGAAAAATATAATTGTCATATTTACATCATACGACATCAGAAATGAATTAATATACAGTTTGATGTGTTTCATTTTTTCTCCACTAGAGAGCATAATTACAATATTGCGTTCCTTTGGCAATAAATAGTATGATCTGGTTGCAGTGATAAACAAAATAAGCAGATGAAGCGTACCTATCGTTTCTCATTTGTTTTCAAACATCGCCGTTTACATTAAATATATAAATATTGTAAAATAACTATAGTTAAATAATGATTTGTGAGTAAACAGCTTAATTTTATTCGTTAAATAGTCCTAACAAATGCCACGAGTGATTTAAAAATTATCGATAAATTCACGACTCACGAAGTGAGGAGCGAATTTATCTAGAGAACTTGGAACTCACTCGTGGCATTACTTATGAAAAATTTGCGTCTAGATCGCAACTCGCCTCGGTAGCTCAGTTGGTAGAGCATTTGGACCGGCAAGCCAAAGGTCCCGGGTTCGAGTCTCGGTCTAGGCGAAAATTTTTCTCTTCAAATATAATTTATCCTTCAGTGAGAAGTGTTAAATCAATAATAGAAACATAATAGAAGCCCTACTGGCTTTATAAAGTAGTGTTAAATTTCCAATAAATGTCTTCTTAACTAAGAAGCAGCTGTTTGCAAAGGTAGAAGCAAAGGTTTCAAAGCATTTGGTGCGAGGGAATTACAACGTATATAAGAGAAAAAATTGCGTCTAGATCGCAACTCGCCTCGGTAGCTCAGTTGGTAGAGCATTTGGTCCGGCAAGCCAAAGGTCCCGGGTACGAGTCTCGGTCTAGGCGAAAATTTTTCTCTTCAAATATAATGTATCCTTCAGTGAGAAGTGTTAAATCGATAATAAAAACATAATAGAAGCCCTACTGGCTTTATAAAGTAGTGTTAAATTTCCAATAAATGTCTTCTTAACTAAGAAGCCGCCATTTGCAAAGATAGAAGCAAAGGTTTCAAAGCATTTGGCGCGAGGGAATTACAACGTATATAAGAGAAAAATTTGAGTCTAGATCGCAACTTGCCTCGGTAGCTCAATTGGTAGAGCATTTGGCCCGGCAAGCCAAAGGTCCCGGGTTCGGGTCTCGGTCTAGGCGAAAATTTTTCTCTTCAAATATAATAGGAAAAAACATTATGAGGTTATTATTCAATGAAAGAATAAGTCATTTCTTATGCTACCTCATAGTTTATGTTTCTTAAACATGGGAGCTGCAGTTTTCAAGAGGAACATCCTTCCTATTTTCAACCGATATTATGACTACTGGATTTTCATTGGAATCTCCATCTCTAATGTTACCATCTGGTGTTGATTTGATGAACTTTGAGATCAGGTCCTGTTCATTGGGAATTTCAAAATTCATGGATCTAAATTTGTTCTTCTGAATATGTATCTTCTCCCAAACTGTCAATTCTAAAGGTTTTTCCACATGTTCTAGAAGTTTGGCCTCTTTTTTAAATATTATGACTCTCCAACAAACTATGTGCTGAAATAGCTGATTTTTCAATTTTGACCATTTTTTAAATATTTCTAAAGTGTTCCTTTGTACGAGTGTTCAGATTCCTTTTTGTTTTTACAATGTATACTTTATTGTAGTGTTTACAGTCTTTGTAGCTGATTTTTCAATTTCATCATTTTTGATATTTCTGAAGTGTTCCTTTGTACGAGTGTCCAAATTCCTTTTTGTTTTTCCAATGTATACTTTATTGTAGTCTTTACAGTCTTTGTAGCTGATTTTTCAATTTCATCATTTTTGATATTTCTAAAGTGTTCCTTTGTACGAGTGTCCAAATTCCTTTTTGTTTTTCCAATGTATACTTTATTGTAGTTACTTCTACCTTACTTAATTTTTTTTTTATTGCAGGTAAGCTTGGAGCACAAAACAGCAACAATTATATATAATCCAAACATAACATCACCAGAAACACTTCGAAACGATATAGATGACATGGGCTTCGATGCAACATTACCTGGGTCTGAAGCTAGTGTAGAAATTAATATTATTGGTATGACATGTCAGTCTTGTGTCAATACCATCGAAGGCAACATGGCTTCCAAAACTGGTGTTAAAAGTATAAAGGTAAACATAATTATAGGTCCTAGAAGACCTAAACTAATATCTAATTCATGATGTTGATGATAGTTGTCTTCTTGAAGTTTTCCACATGAGTTATAAAATGTGGAGCACATAGAATGAATTTATGTAACTCCATTATCTCATACTGTATCTTGTGAATCATGTGTTCTTATTCTCAGGCGTGCATGTTCTATTGTATCTCAAACTTTACTACAGTGACATTGGTGCCATTGTCTTATTCTGTCTTTGTCTATATGTAAAATCTCTCTCATCTTAAAAAAAAATTCAGTGTGTTTTTTTAAGCCTACAAGAAAATTATAATCGCAGTTTCTTGAGCTACAAGAATTTGATTATTAATAAAATTTCCATTTGATTCACATGCTAATTTGTTTAAGAAGAAATTAATATTTTCTTCATTTACTCTCATTTCCCAATTCCAGGGATAGAATTTTTAACAAAAGCCTTCATCTACCTCATTATTCTATGTCTCCTCTTCCATCATTTTCATCCACTCAGCTCCTTTTTTTTTTAACTTGTTCTTCCCATCTATATCTTGGCTAAACTCCTGGTCTCTATCCTCCTAACCTGAATTTCTTTTGTCTTGGTATCTTTCCAATATTCATTCTTTCAATGTGGCCATATAATCATATGATCTGTTTTATTTTGTATTTCATCCAACTTCAAAATTTTTCTTACTTCAGAATTCTGTATTCTCTAAAAAGACGGCTAACAGGAATTCCAGTAAAGTTACATCATGTCTAGCAAGCCAGTAATGGATAATAGTCTGCTTTTAAATGACAAGCAAGCCTCGGAAATTTGGTACTTTAAGAAGAAATTATTATTATATCAATAGAGAGGTTGATTGAACGATATTTGATTTATCACTAAAAGGTATATTTTAAAATTTAAAATAAATTCTTTGTCACTTCACCTCATATCTGTCTTCTAATTAGTCCAGTTTTGAAACTTATCGGTTTCGTCTTCAGTAATTCCATGACTGATGATTGAGATTGATATTTATTAAGATACTGAATTGTAAATATACACCTCACTTCATATTATGTCATGGGACATGTTTCGAAGATAATTGTATTCATTTTTAAAAATGTCTGTGCCTTTATATAACACAGTCGTCCTAAACTATAATATTATAGTTGAGAATGACTGTGTTTTATTAGGTACAACAATTTTTATAATTGAAATAAATTTAACCTCAACAATGTTCAAACATGATTATTAAAAGTATAGATTGTATTCATTTCAACTAGAATCGGCCGCCTGATGTCTTGTATATTCTTTCCCTCTGGTGTTAGACAGAAGAACTTCATAAATCATTCTCCCCAGGAATTTCAAAATCCATTACTTTGTCTCTGTTTTTTGTATGTAGGATTTTTTTTTCCCCACTCTGTGAGTTCTATTTGCTTTTACATTTGTTTCAACAGTCTTGGAAACATGTTCAGCTGGGAAAATATGATATGAAGATGTATACATGTATATTTCCAGTCAAATCTCTTGATAATATTACTTCATACTGTTGCTTCCTATCAGTTATTAATTTATTATTGTTTATATTTGATTATTTTTTAATTCCAGGTAAGCTTAGAAGAAAAGAAAGGCTATATTAAGTATGATCCTTCGTTAACAAATCCACAGAATCTGTGTGCTGCTATTGAAGATATGGGCTTTGAGGCTTCTCTCCCAGCATCGACAGATACTGCTATTTGCATATTGAACATTGAAGGAATGACCTGCATTTCTTGTGTAAAAAACATTGAAAGTGTTATTTCAGAAAAACCAGGTGTTAAAAGTATAAAAGTTGATCTTGAAAAAAAGGAAGGAGTTGTGCAGTTTTGTACATCGTTGTTGACTGCTGCTGAGGTGGCTGAATTTGTATGTGAAATGGGATTTGATGCCACAGTTAAGGGAGGAGATAATATCCAAGCTAATAATGGTATGTATAATATGGACTCTAGTTCAAATGACAGTCTGCAGCAAATATCAATTAAAAAAACACAAATTACACTGAGCAATTTAAGGGAGGAAAGGAGATTACGAGTATTTGAGAATAAAGTTCTTAGGAAAATTTTTGGACCAAAGAGAGATGAACAGACAGGTGAATGGAGAAGACTACATAACAATGAACTACGTGGTCTTTATAGGAAGCCAGATATAATAAGAACAGTTAAGTCCCATAGACTGCGATGGGCAGGACATGTTGCGCGTATGGGGAATGAAAGACGTGCATGGAAACTTCTTGTAGGAAAGCCAGAAGGAAAACGCCCAGTTGGTAGACCAAGAATGAGGTGGGAGAACAACATTAACTATGATTTGAGGGAAGTAGATTATACAGGGAATGATTGGAAAGCATTAGCTCAGGATAGGGATGTATGGAGAGCTTATGTCCGCGCGGCCATGAACCTACGGGTTCGATAGTGCCAGTGAGTAAGTAAGTAACAAAAAATAAACTTTTTTTTTGTCTCAGAAAGAAAAATATGTGATTCTGATAGTATTTTTTCTCCTGAATTCAAATATGATACCAGTTTTTTCCATCATGCAAGGTTTCCGACAGACAGGTTTATTTTCTACATTCGTAACTACACGGTATTCAAACATTCGGACTCACCTAGAAAGTAAGAAATGACGATTTTCTGCTATATTTCGCCTGTGGAGCATCCCTCTTGATGGTCCAACAATAATCGGCCAGCATATTAGGATTCCATTTGCCTTGATATCTCTTTTCCATAGCTGAAATCTCCTGATGAAAGTGTTCCCCGTGCTCTTCGCTCAATGGATGAAAAAACGTTTATTAACCTTTACACTGCTACGAACGGGTATATCCGTTGGCAAAGAAAATGCTTGCTGTGCTATGGGTGTGTATATCCATTCTCAACTCCAAACGCCTGCTAGTTATATAATACGTATTGCATTGCTTTCAAACGAAGCAGGCATATACTGCCATCTCTTAGGAACCTAAATAAACTTTTTCCATATTTCTCCCTGCATTGAGCAAGGAGTGTTTT
Source organism: Diploptera punctata (assembly GCA_030220185.1). Classification (NCBI taxonomy): domain Eukaryota; kingdom Metazoa; phylum Arthropoda; class Insecta; order Blattodea; family Blaberidae; genus Diploptera; species Diploptera punctata. Next base: position 789,247 of record JASPKZ010004939.1, on the reverse strand, counting down.
AAAGGCTGGAAATATCTCAGCAGTGAAAAGGTTAAAAAAATAATTATTTAAATCCATTAATTGAAATTGAAATAAAAAAACTGTGGGTGATGGAGAAATTCCGAATACATATTTGAAAACACGATAAAAAACTGCATTAAGTACAACTATTGGTACTCATGAGACAAAAATCATGTTGTAGCAGTATGTGAATAATGACCTTATAAAATGTACATTGCCTTTTGACTTTAGAAAGTGCAGAAAGTGTTTCAAAATTGAATGAGATGAGATAGACATAACCTAAAAAAATGCTATATTAACAGTACATAACTTTAGAAGATAATTGTGAATTATGGGTACAACATTAAACTTTTACAGGAAAAAATCACTATAAGGTTTAATTTAAGATTAAATTAAAATGCTTCATACCTCACCTCATATCCAGTCTTCTAATTATACTGCAGTTTCGAAACTTGGGCAGCTTCATCTTCAGTAATATCTCATCAACTGACGTTATGTCGATCAGAAGAACTACTTCTTCTTCCCTCTGTTGGTGGACTGATAAATCTCCGGATCCAATCAAAATCCATGGGAATTTTGAAGTTCATAAGTTTGAATTTCGAAGTTTAGTTACCCATAGATGTCGACAAGCGATATAAGGTTGGCATATTGCCTCAGAGAGATACTTAGTGGGTAACTAAGATAAACAAATCAGGAATTTATCAGATCAAATGCAGGGATTGTGACAAAATTTATATTGGAAAAACAAAAAGAAATTTGAAAACAAGGGTGAAAGAACATCTTAGAAACGTCAAAAATGGAGAAGTGGAAAAGTCAGCAGTAGCTGTTCATGCTTGGTCTGAAAAACATTTAATTAAATCAAAAGCCAGTCTAATTAAACAAATAGACAAACAAAAGGAACTCACAGATTGGGAAAAGATCCACATTCAGAAAAACAAAGGAAAATTTATGAACTTCAAAATTCCTGCAAATTTTGACCTGATCCAGAGGTTCATTGGTCCACCAACAGAGGGAAGAAGAAGAATTTCTTCCGATCGACATAACATCAGTCGCCAAGAAAGTACTGAAGATGAGACCATTATGGTCTCGAAATCGCGATCTACTTAGAAGATTTATATGAGGAGAGGTAAGAAACATTTGATTTTACCATAAACTAAGGCATTACTTGGATGAATAACGGTCTGTAAATTTTACACAGAGGTCTCTTTATTTCAGGCTTGTGATTCTTTTATGAGCCTGAAAATCTTCAAACTTTGGACCCATGTTTTAAAGTCTCTCCTGGAGGACTTATCCCTTGAATTTTTCCATCCTAAAAATGCATCGACTCTGGTTGGGTTTGGATCCATGGTGGGCTAGTGGTTATGTTTCTTGCCTCTAGTTTCAAGGGACGTGGATTTAAGTATAGTTATGAAATGCAATTTGTATGGGGAAAAAATGTGAGAAATATATGATGAAAATAGGAATAAACATGTTGGCGAAATTTTAGTAGATATAACTTAAGATAACTAAGAAGTATTAATGTAGTTAGTAACTATTCCTTTCCAAGATTCGTAGACTGTCATTTTCACTAGAATAGCTAAGAAATTCATAGATTCAATTTGTATGTGCTATATATGGCTCTTTAATGAATAATTTTTTATTCCAGCTTATTTATTATTAATTTCAAACCATTTATTTTAAATTTTTGTGGGATTTGATTTTTAATGAGAGAATATAAGTAACCAAGGAAATAAGATAACAAAAGTATGCTTTAGATTCATTCATTATTTTAATATCTTGAAATTTCTGTAGAATTTTGCTAAATTGAACAACAAAATGTGATGTGGTAAACATTTACATCTTTTAAAATTCATAAATCTTAGAACAGTTTCATGAATTAAGTTTCAATTTATTGCTGTTTATAATTAAAAAGTAAGCGAGCCAGGGTATTTGTAAAATGTTATCAATAACCAAGGCTTAGGTGTTTCATGTCTGGCTCAAGTTATAAAATCTCAAATTTTGTGAAATTCTGGTCATATTAAAAAATATTTTCTAGGTTATTAAAATGTTATGACAAGTGGATGTCATAATGATACAATAATAATAATAATAATAAATAATAATAATGATAATAATAATAATAATAATCATATTCACTTCAAGGTATAAGCATTTAACTGCCTGTTCCGTCTTCAAGTACTTTCCAGCCTTAATAATAACAATAATAATAATAGTAATAATAATGATAATAATTAAAGTAATTATAAATAATTATTTTACAAAATAATTCTGGTTAAACTATGAGAGAGTAAATATTTAAATTAATTAATAAATGAGAAGAATTTTCAGATGAATATATTAGAAATATATACAAAATTAATATGGTATCAACTAAACTAAATCAACAAAAAAATAAAGCTTAACTTTTTTAGGTAGGCTATATGCATTTATTTATTTAAAGAAGAACTCAGAATATCCTAAATATTTCTATAATATTATCATGCAAATTATTTAAATAAGTCTTATGAAATAATTCTGTGATAAATACAAAATTATGTGTTGGTACTAAACACTAATTCAGAATAGATATGACCATCTTCTAAATTTGCCCAGATGAGAAAAGTTGGATATGAATTGGAGGTTATACTTCCTGGCACATACTTTTGTAAAAAAAGGTATTTATTTTGAAATTAATTAATTGAATTGCTGATAGTGATAACAACTCTCAAAACATGTTCTAGATAATTGAAATTTATAATGAGATTTTAGTTTGATTACCAATTCAAAAGTTTGTTTATTCTGTGTGTTTATATACTGACACCAAAATTCTTCATGCAATAAAGTAGCTAATATTTGTTATTTTCTATATTTGTCTTTTATATTTCTCTCAGTAAAGTGATGTGTATTCAGAAAATTGTCATGTTTCTATGGAGAAATGAAAATTTTACTTATATTCTTAATAATTGTTGATTATTGATTGCATATTGTTTTCATAATTGCTTTGTTAATCATCTTCAGGCATTTCCACTTATATGGGTCATTTCAGAACATAACCTCATCCACGAAGTTCTATCCAGCCAAACTTCCTTTCCCTGGATTTGTCCCCAATTATAACCCTTCTTTTCTAGATTTATTTTAACTTAATATTTTTATGATTGGTTTGTATATAACATTGATCAGTAGTCAATTATGCTGTTTTTCTTGTGCACTCTAATATTTAAAAGAAGGATTTGGAGGTTTAATTAATAATAGACAGAGAAGATGTTAATTTTTCAATGTACACTGCTGCCTTTATGAGGCAATGGGATTGTGTTCCATGTCTGAACTTAAGAGCTATGCCAACTGTAGCTTAGCCTAGCTACTGGTAGGTCTCTTTGTCAGACAAAATATGTCTGTACAAGGGTGATGTAATCAACTTCTTGGTGCCTATTACTGACAAGAGATCAACATTGTTTCTTCAAAACATTTAATAAAATGTATGAATGGGTTCTACAAAAATGCAATATTCTGGAGGTAAAATAGTCTCAGTTTGTATCTCAGGGAGGAATCTCATTCTAGGGAACAAAATTCCAATATTGAAATGTTACAATGGAATGTAGTATAAGTGGACTTTCTTGAGCTATGAAATGAGATGAATTACAATTTTTATTAATATATTTACAATATTCTTAATTGATATTACTAATATAATTATTTTGATTAAAAAAGTAAGTTAGTAAGTAAGTAAGTAAAAAATTATTTTACTATTTTGTATACCATTCTCTTCTAGATGAATATGTTATTCCAAAATAAAATAAACTAAACTCAATGGCATGACAGGCCTAGAAGGCTCTTGGCTTACCAGCTGGCTGCTGGCCTCACATCTGCATGTGCTAATCGCAGATGTAGATGATTATCCTGCCAGTGTAGGGGTGACATGTGGTCAGCATGTCAGGATCCCCAGCCGTTTTAGCTGATTTTCTGAATCTAAAATGTGTTATGTAGGTCTATTTTAATTTTGTTTAGTTGTTTCTTGACTCACCTCATACTTCTTAACTCCCTTGTATATCTAGATTTCGTCACTGTTTTGTGACAACGTGAACAACATTGAGAATGTCACAAAAAACAGTGACGAAATCTAGATATGCAAGAGAGTTAAGAAGTATGAGATGAGTCAAGAAACAACTAAACAAAACTAAAATTTGTTACTCCATTATATAATATTTTCCCTGATGTATTAGTATCCAGAGATATATATTTTATTAAATTACCATTTTACAGTATTAAACATGGCATTTGAGCAGCTGTAAAAAGCCAAGTCCCTCTTTATGTTAGTTTCATAGAGCGGTATACACAAGTATACAGATTTGGCATGTAGTGAAGATTTTTCATGTATTTGCTTTGACCTATTCCCTCTGTTGTACTCTTTTGTATCAGGCACTTGCATGATGGAACTTAGAATAATTTGTCCTCCAGGAGATCAGTCAAATTCTGTTCCTAAGGTTTTACATTATTTATTGTTATTGTTAATTGAATATTGATGTGGAATATTTTGTAGAAAAATTTAATTTTGAATTCTGATGTAACAGTACTGAAAATAGCAAAGAGGTCATCTCCAAGTCCAGCAATAAAATCCGGTGCTGGGGATATGCCAGTGGATGAAAATAATTTAGATAAATGTTTTCTTCACATCAAGGGAATGACATGTGCTTCATGTGTAGCTGCCATCGAAAAACACTGCCGCAAAGTATATGGTAAGTTACCAGTTTTATAATTTTTTTAAGCTCATTGCAATAAATCTATGTTATAACTAGAGACCGGATTTTAGGGAAAATACCTACAGTTATTAATTATAGATATTGTAAAAGTGACTTCATATAAGTTCACACCGACGTCCCTAGAGTTGTTTTCCATGAATTTGATTTTGCCTATAAATGCCTATTTCAGCTTACAATGCCTATAAATGCCTATTTGCCATTCTTTCTCGATATTAACTTAGTATATCAATGAAATTAATTTAAATGGACAAACTTCATGACACCATATCATTGCATAGAAATTTTGAAGTGTTCAAATTCTGTTAGAACATTTTAGAATAAGGGTGGCAGTAGCCAATAACCTAGCAGGTAGATGGTTTCCCCCTCAATGCACTCCCGTTAAGCGAAATAGCCCTGAGCTATGTCCCATTGTATTATGCTTCAATTATAAGGCTTGGAGAAAGTTCTGTAGTACATTTAATTAATGTTGGGAAGTAAACATTATGAGGTATAATCATTAAAATTCATCAGAGAACATATTGTTTAAACAACTCACCTCATAGGATTCATGCTTCCATGATATCGCGATTTCAAACATAGTCATGTTCATCGTCAGCCATAACTCCGACTGATGAAATTCTTCGGCCGTCAACTATTCTATTGTCGCCATCTTCAGTGCTGCCATCTATGGTTGAATTTATGAACTTCGAAATCAATGTAATTTCGTTAGGGATATCAAAATTCATTGATCTATTTTTGTTTTTCTGAATGTATATTTTTTCCCAAACTGTCAATTCCAAAGGTTTCTCTACTTGTTTTAAAAGTTTAGCTTCTCTTCCAATTTTATGATGTTCTAATAAACTATGTGCAGCAATTGCAGATTTTTCAATTTCACAATTTTTAATATTTCTGAAATGTTCTTTTGTCCAAATTTCCAAATTCCTTTTTGTTTTTCCTATATAAATTTGGAAATTCGGACAAAAGAACATTTCAGAAATATTAAAAATTTTGAAATTGAAAAATCTGCAATTACTGCACATAGTTTATTAGAACATCATAAAATTGGAAGAGAAGCTAAACTTTTAAAACAAGTAGAGAAACCTTTGGAATTGACAGTTTGGGAAAAAATATACTTTCAGAAAAACAAAAATAGATCAATGAATTTTGATATCCCTAACGAAATTACATTGATTTCGAAGTTCATAAATTCAACCATAGATGGCAGCACTGAAGATGGCGACAATAGAATAGTTGATGGCCGAAGAATTTCGTCAGTCGGAGTTATGGCTGACGATGAACATGACTATGTTTGAAATCGCGATATCATGGAAGCATGAATCCTATGAGGTGAGTTGTTTAAACAATATGTTCTCCGATGAATTTTTCTGTAGTACAGCTTTGCTTATTTTCAATACAAACATTGCTGAGTGACAAAGAGAGTAGATGGCTCAAACTATCTTTCTCTGTCTCACAGCTGGTGCTGAAACCTTTAAGTGACTGGCAATGTTATTTTTAATGTTGGTAAAACTGAATTCAGTCTGTAGTCTTGTTCACTGACAGGTGTTTTAAAGACAAAGTTGTGCGACAAGTGTATGTGGTTTTTTATTTTTACCTTTAGAACAGTTGTTTTACGATGCTTAAAGAGCAGACAATAGTAAAAGACGAACAGACCAATTTCGTGAAAGAATTTGGTGCAGAAATATTCTCAAGTGATGGTTCAATATTGTTTTGTAAAGTGTGCAAAATTTCAGTGAATTGCGCGAAGAAGTGCCATGTTTTGCAGCACATACACACTGAAAACATGAGTTTGCTATCTGTAAAAAGACAAAACACGTTCCAAAATCATCTCTGATATATTCGTATGCTATTGATAGCATATGTTTATATTCTTTACGTAAGGCTGTAAAAATGTATGTTGTAGTCCATTTTTGATGAGCCTATTTTGAATTTTTAATGCCTGTATTAATGATTTTAGTGCCTTTTTGCCTGCCTATTTTGAATTTTTTAAGTGCCTAACATCTGGACTCTAGTTATAACAATAAAAAGTATGGGGATTCCTTGTGACATTCCATTCTTCATAAATTCAAATAAAAACCAAATTATAATTTGTGATTGTTTAATTACAGGAGTAAAGGATATTCTAGTTGCTTTATTGGCTGCGAAAGCTGAAGTTAAATATGATCCAAATTGTATACAACCTGCTGATATAGCAGCTTCAATAACAGATTTGGGCTTCCCGGCTACATTGATACAAGAGCCAGGCACTGGGCAGGGTGAAGTTGAACTCACGGTGAGTTGCACAATTCTCTTTCTTCTATTTATTCTATTTTTTTAAAATATGCAGATAAAAAAAAAAGAAATTACTGATATAGAACTAAAGACAATATTAAAAAAAGCAAATTTGAATAATGTAAAAATTAATCAAATATTGCATTACAGCTAATACAAATAATAGGATAAGAATAAATGTTGTATAAAAATGTCAAAATCATTATGACAAATTAACAATTTATTTTTTATGACTATTTAACTCATGCCCCAAATGGGAGTCAATGATTTTTGATTTACAACCAACCACAGTCGTGTTTCGCCTAAAATAAAATTTACCAACTAAAGTTTATCATAATAAAGAAAGCACCTCCTTTTTAACATTCTGAATAAGTCATAGCATTATTTTGCAGTGACTGACTCTGTAAGAAATACGGCTACCAGATTGTATATATAGTGCATGAATGTCAACACGTAGCGCATACGAGAGATAATATAAAAACATTTGTAACAATTGATTATACCACAAAAAAAAAGAAGAAACCACTGTCTACACTTTCTTAAACAAATTATTTTCCAGGAAATGACGCAGAAAAATATAATTGACATATTTACATCATAGGACACAAGAAATTAATTAATACCTATAACGTTGGTTATAAATTTCTCCACTAGGGTGCATTCTTACAACATTGTGATCCTTTGGCAATAAATAATATTATGATCTGGTTGCAGTGATGAACAAAGGAAGGAAATTAAGCATACCAATCGTTTCTCATTTGTTTTCAAATATTGCCGTTTACATTAAATATATAAATATTTTAAAATAACTATAATTAAATAATGATTTGTGAGTAGACAGCTTAATTTTATCCGTTAAATAGTCCTAACAAATGCCACTCTTGTTTTTCAAGTTCTCTAGATAAATTCACTCCTCACTTCGTGAGTCGTGAATTTATCGATAATGTGGAAATCACTCGTGGCATTACTTATGAAAAAATCGGATTAGTTCTAATAAAGTATTTCACATAGAAACTGCATAGACTGAACAAATTCATCACATCATCATCTCCAGGCGCTACAACCCTAGCTGGATTTTGGACACTGTGACAACAGCTTTCTATCTTTGTCTGTCTAACAACAATTTGTTCCAGCCTCTAACTCTTGTTATTCCATATATCCACCTCATTTTTCATCTTTCTCTCCTTCTCCTTTTATAAATCCTTCCTTTTAACATTCTTAACGGTTTTATTTTATTTTATTTTCTATTTTTAGTGTTTTTTTTTTAATTTATTCAACATATTAAGATTATTTTGTTTATATTTTAGTGTTTTCATATTTTGTTATTGTATTTCTTGTACATAGGCAAGTCCACAGTGCAAGTGGTTAGACGCTTGTCTCGCACTGCTGGGGTCCCGAGATCGAGTCTCGGTCACTCAAAGTAGGTTTCACGGTGGACGAAACGGAGCTTGGGCAGGTTTTTCTCAGGGTTTCTCCCATTTTCCCCTGCCACAAATTTCATTCCATCATTTCTCCATATTCATCTCATCCTCATTAAATGAATCAAATTTTATGTCTCACCTCATATTTTGTAATCCAGGACTAGTTTCAAGATTGATTTCTGACTCTGAGTCAAATGGCAGTCAACAATAAAGCAGAAGTCCATAAAACTAGTCTTGGAAAAATACAAAATATGAGGTGAGATGTAAACTCTTATTCATTAATGATTGATAAATAAATCTCTGTAATGTTATAATGTTACTTTATAATTAATTGAGTTGGTTTTATTTGATTTTCATATTTATTATATAATTCAAATTATGAAAATTTGTTAACATGTCTGAAGAAGGTACAGTGTACCGAAACAGCTGTCACTGAATTATATAATAAATATGAAAATCAAATAAAACTACGTTTTATTTTTATTTAATTAATAATGTTACTTTCTTTCATTCATTCATTTTGAGAATTTTCCTCATCATTGAGGGTTTTCTCTAACCAATCTTAATAATTAACATGAGTTTTAAAAAATACCCAAATGATTACGGACTTATAGACTATTAGTTTGTAACAACATTCACAAATTTCCCTTCATTAAAGTTCTCCATCGTTCTCTGTCCTCTGTGTCTTCATCCGTTACACCAAATTTCGTCACTGAATTCTGAATGTTATTCTTCCAGGTTGTTCTTGGTCTTCCTTTTCTGCTCCTTCTTTCAATTTTCCTTGCATAGATATCCTTTGGTAGTTTTCCATGTTACTTCCAACTCTATAATATTATTTCCTAAAAATATCAAAAAGAATTTAGGTTAAATTCTTGTACTTCTAACTGGGTGAAAATTTTATTTGCCAACAGTTTCTGAAAAGCTAAAGACAGAAAATAGAATATTATCATTAACAAACCAGAAATTTATACCAATCCAAATTTTCCTCTATGCAACAAAGAACAAGAAATAACCGAAGAGCATCTTCAACTAGCAAGGCATTAATAATAATTAAATGAATCGTGATTTTTTCTTACCTCATACATCCATGTTTTTTTAAACACAGCACTGCAGTATCGGTGACACTTTGTCGTCATCGTCAGCTGTTTTCACGACTGTCAATTTTTTCTCCTTTTTGCCGGTAATTATCCAGACTGTCATCTGGTGTTCTTTTGAAGGAATTCCTCTTCAAACTGCCATCTGGTGTTATTTTGAATGAATCATTTCCTAAACTGCTATCTGTTGTATTTTTGAAGAACTTTGTAATCAAGCTTGGTTCTTCCGGAATCTCAAAGTTCATAGTTCTAGTATGGTTTTTTGAATATATATTTTTTCCCAAACTGTTAAATCCAAAGGTTTAGATAGATGTTTTAAAAGTTTTGCTTCTTTTTCAATCCTATGATGCTCTAATAAACTATGTGCTGCTATAGCTGATTTTTCAATTTCTCCATTCTTTATGTTTCTGAAGTGCTCTTTTTTACGAGTTACGAGAAAAAATTGACAGTCGTGAAAACAGCTGACGATGACGACAAAGTGTCGCCGATACTGCAGTGCTGTGTTTAAAAAAACATAGATGTATGAGGTAAGAAAAAATCACGATTCATTTAATTATTATTAATTGAACCTCATAATGTTAAAAATTCCCAAATTTAATATATAAATAGCAAGGCATTACCTGCTGGATCCATCATAGAAATAAACTGAAGTGCAGAAGAGCTAATGGCTTCTTACAACATAGAATGTGAATAGCATGTTTGTGTACATTAATTTCAATATTACATTCGTAATGGTTTCATTGCCTTTCATGATCATAATTAATTTTACCAGCCTCCTGGTCTTGTGATCAGAATTTTTGACTACAGATCATGAGGTCCCAGTTCAATTCTCTCTCAGACCACAGGATTTTTTTCTTAAAGGGAATTATTCCTGTGGTTAACCATGGTCTGGAATTTAGGGCCACATGCAAATACAGTAGTCTCTGGTGAGTTGAGTTTTCCATGAGCACGTGCAAAGTTCGAATTAGGGAGTCGCTGACTAGTCGTACATGAAAGTAGTTTTTTTCATAATATTGGCAAGAAATTACCCAGAATTCTCAGCGATAAAACCACTTACGTTATTTTTGTCTGCTAGAGGAACGCATTTACGCTTGTGTCCCGCAAAAAAAAACCGTATATGACGTCTGCATCGAACGATATTACACCGATTCTCCTGTTCTTCCAGTTGAATTCTTTGGTAGACTCTATCAAATTCCTCTTCTCCGCATATACCGAAAACATGATTGAAGTCTTCAGGATCCGACATCTTGGATAAAGCAGCAAGGTTTTAAAGTACATCGGTTCCCATCGGGTTGCTCACAATTCGTTCTCTGCAAAGTCACCTCGCCAGGTAGCTTAGGAATTTCAACAATTATTATCGCATGAACAAACTTTCTTCTTCTTCTTCTTCCTTCCAAGTATTAGGCCAAGGCCTGTTACGATCCTATAGAAAATTTTCCCTCCAGCGTTTCATAGGACGGCCCAGTGATCTTCGTCCTCTTGGTATATAATTATAAACAGCTTTGGGGATCCGATTTGAACTCATTCTTTCAAGATGGTGTTTCCAATTTAGTTGGTACTGTTTAATATATTCCAAAATTGGCGTAGTCTTCAATTCTTTTAAGATATCGGTGTTCCTTTTCCGATCCCATCTGGTGTAACCCGCTGTTCTGCGCATGAATCTCATTTCACAAGCCGTTATTCTGCTTTCATGTTGTTTTTTTAGTGTCCATGCTTCACTACCATAGGTCAACACTGGTCTAGCCAAAGTGTTATATAAACGTAATCTGGTGTTTTTTTGTACAAGGGATGGTTTCATAACTTGATTAATAATTCCTAAACTTTTATTATAACTAGTAACTTTTTCAGGGATATCCTTTTCATCCCAGATAGAGAGATAATATCCAAGATATTTAAATTGATTAGATCTCTCTAAAATTTTATTCTGGAGACAGATTTTACTTTGTATGGGGTCCTTCCCATGAAATGCCATAATTTTAGTTTTGTTAATTGATATTTCCATATTAAATTTGGCACCTATTTTTTGTAAATTATAAATTGATCGTTGCAAATCATTTTCGGAAACTGCCAGGAGAGCTAAATCGTCTGCAAAAAAGAATAGAATCGAGTTTGAGGTTCCTATTGATGGGTATATATCCTCGTTGTGTTTTCCTCCATTCATTTATTAATTTGAGTATGCAAAAATGTCTTTGGATGCAACTTTCTCAGCAGAGAACAACTTTTACGGTCTAATGCGTTCATAGATACAAACCTTACTGTAAGTATAGGTTAAATACATCTCCTAATGCTTTTTTATCATTTATTACCCATCATATCATCAGAGTAATGTAACTCTGCCTTGGACCATAGTGGCTTCATTATTTTATTTATTATTCCTACAGATTTGTTAAATTTTGCAATCTTTTCGAAGACATGCAATTCTGCCAAAAAGATAATCTAAAACTGAGATAATTAAATTGGTTTACTCTTTCTATAATATTCAGCTAGATAAAATTTTTGGAGTCATCAAATAAAATTTTCATCTAGTTGAAATTCCAAGAATTCCTCATTAATAATCAACTCTGGTAAAGTATGATATTTTTTTTTAATATTGAGTGGAGAACATATTTTTAATAACTCACCTCATACAAATTCAAATTTATTTGATTTAAGACTATTGGTTTCGAATGAATTTTTCATTAAAATAAACTGAAGATGAATGAAAAATTCATTCGAAACCAATGGTCTTAAATCAAATAAATTTGAATTTGTAATGAGGTGAGTTATTAAAAATATGTTCTCTACTCAATAATAATGATATGACCTCATAAAGTTTACTTCCCAACATTAATTTTAATACATTGATATTTTCTGATTGAACATATATATATTTTTTAAAATTTAGATTACTGGAATGACTTGTTCTTCATGTGTTAATAAAATTGAGATGACGGTGAAAAAATTGAAGGGTGTTCACTTCGCGTCCGTGGCTCTGGCAACACAACGTGGAAAATTTCAATATGACTCGGAAATAACAGGGCCAAGAGATATTGTAGAAGCAATACAGAAATTGGGCTTCCATGCATCTCTATTGAACAATAGAGATAGAGAATCTAGAGGGTATCTTGATCAAAAGTAAGTATATATATTTTTTTAATATTTGAGTTTGTATTTTTTAACATTCTTACCTCATACCTTTATTTTGTTGGACGATCGTTTCAAAACTATTGCTCCATCTTCAGCTTGTCACAAACTGATTTTTTCTTTTCTTCAAGTTGGTGGCCCTGGATCTGTGCTCCAAAGAACTTGGTAATGAGGCTCCTTTCTCCGGGAATTTCAAAGTTCATAATTTTCTCCATATTCTTCTGTATATAGATTTTTTTCCCATATTGTGAGTTCATTGGTATTTTCTAACGGCTTTAATAATTTTGTATTTACATCTATTTTGTGTTTCTCTGTCCAAACATGAGCTGCTACTGCAGATTTTTCCACTTCTCCCTTTTTTACATTTCTTATGTGTTCTCTAGTTCTAATGTTTAAATTTCTCTTTGTTTTCCCTATGTATACTTTATCACAATCTGCACATTTTATTTGATATATTCTTGATTTTTTATTATCTTCAATTTTTTCATTTTTGTTGGTTTTCATAAGTTTTTTTAAACTATAATCATTCTTTGGTGCTAATTTGATGTTGAATTTTCCAAAAAAAAATTGGAATTTATTGTGTGCCCAAGGGTGATATGTAAATTTCTTGTATCTCCTTTCTTTTGGCTTTTCTATCTATCTATATATTTTTTTATATTGTAATTAGTTTTAGAACCAGAGATTTAACTAATATGTATATTTAACTTTTTTCTATAATCATTACTAATTTTAGAATAAAAAATATGAATTGGAAATATAATTTATGAATTCAAGAGAATTTTCCAGAAGGATCAATATTCTATAGGATCGTAACAGGCCTTGGCCTAATACTTGGAAGGAAGAAGAAGAAATATAATTTATCCTTCAGTGAGAAGTATTAATAATAAAAACATCAAAAGAATCCCTACTGGCTTTATAAAATAGTGTTTAAATTCCCAATAAATTTAATTAAAATTACAGTGGGAGAAAACACTTTGAGTTATTTACATTAATGAATGAGTTGGAGAAAATGCTTTAACATCTCACCTCATAAAATTGCGTATCTTCACGATGCTGGTTTCAAAACTATAGCATTACTTCCATCTTCAGTCAAATTCCAACTGTCGAAATTTCACAGTTAACATTATCTTCTGAATTGCCATCTGGTGTCGATTTTATGAACTTGGAGATCAAATTATTCTCGTCAGGAATATCAAAATTCATTACTTTATATTTATTCTTCTGTATGTATATCTTTTCCCAAACTGTCAATTCCAAAGGTTTCTCCAAATGTTTCAAAAGTTTAATTTCTCTTCCAGTTTTGTGATTCTCTAGCAAACTATAAGCTGTATTTGCCAATTTTTCAATTTCACCATTTTTAATATTTCTGAAGTATTCTTTTGTATGAGTTCCTAAATTCCTTTTAGTTTTTCCTATATATACTTTATTGCAGTCGTTGCAACTGATTTAATAAATTCTAGATTTCTTACTATCTGGGACATTAACTTTCTTATTGGTTACTAGTAGACTATCCAGACTAAATTTGTTAATCGGTGCTAATATAATATCGAATTTGAAGATGGGGCAACAGCCCTGAAACATGTGTCTGACTAAACAAGCATATGAGGTAAGAATTTAAAAAAATACAAACTCAATATTAAAATAAAACTTCATAATGTTATTTTTTTAATGATGTAAGCTCATAATGTTTATTTCCCAACAATAATTCAAATATGGAAGTATTAATAAAAACCTCATAATGTTACTTCCTAATGATTTAAAAAAAAAAATATATATATATGTTATAATTAAATTTTTAACATTGAGCAATGAAGCTTAATATGGTATAATAAGAAAAATAAATGCCTGGACGGGATTCGAACTCAGAGTTCCAGTTTCGAATCCCGTCCAGGCATTTATTTTTCTTATCATACCATATATATATATATATATATATATATATATATATACATTAAGTTATGTAGGTAGGAAATAACACTATGATGTTTATTTTATTTTATGTTCAGTTGTTTTTGACTCAACTCATACTTCTTAACCCCATCGCAGACTCAAGTTTTTACACTGCATTTGTGACATTCTCAATGCTGTATCACATTCACAACTGACGTCCAACGTGATACAGCATTGAGAATGTTACAAATGCAGTGAAGAAACTCGAGTCTGTGATGAAGGTAAGAAGTATGAGGTGAGTCAAAAACAACTCAACATAAATTTAAATATATATACATATTTATTTTTTGTAAAATTTCAGGGAAGATATCAGAAAATGGAGAAATGCTTTCCTAGTTTCGTTAATGTTTGGTGTCCCCAGCATGATTGCCATGGCTTACTTTATGATAAAAATGTCTGTGGATCACACGAGTCATTCAGAGATGTGCTGTATAATCCCTGGTTTGTCATGGGAAAATCTCATCATGTTCCTATTTTCTACTCCAGTCCAGGTAAGTTCTATTGTATATTCCTTTAGAATAGGAATAAAAATAGTTAATAATTAAATGAATCGTGATTTTTTCTTACCTCATACATCTATGTTTCTTTAAACACAGCACTGCAGTATCGGCGACCCTTTGTCGTCATCGTCAGCTGTTTTCACGACTGTCAATTTTTTCTCCTTTTTGCCGGTAATTATCTAGACTGCCATCTGGTGTTCTTTTGAAGGAATTCCTCTTCAAACTGCCATCTGGTGTTGTTTTGAATGAATCATTTCCTAAACTGCTATCTGTTGTATTTTTGAAGAACTTTGTAATCAAGCTTGGTTCTTCCGGAATCTCGAAGTTCATAGTTCTAGTATGGTTTTTTTGAATATATATTTTTTCCCAAACTGTTAAATCCAAAGGTTTTGATAGATGTTTTAAAAGTTTTGCTTCTTTTTCAATCCTATGATGCTCTAATAAACTATGTGCTGCTATAGCTGATTTTTCAATTTCTCCATTCTTCATGTTTCTGAAGTGCTCTTTTTTACGAGTTTCCAAGTTCCTTTTTGTTTTTCCTATATATATCTTGTTGCAATCACGATTCATTTAATTATTATTAATTGAACCTCATAATGTTAAAAATTCCCAAATTTAATATATAAATAAAAATAGTTATTGATATATTAAGAAGCCTGAAATGTTGGCAAAATTTTCATAATTTCATGAGAAAGAAATTTATGATTTGTGAAAAAAGTTTCACTATCTATGGAGTCTTGGGGGTAAAATGAGAGGGAAATGTCTAATTGCTCCTGGAGATGTGCCGGAGTAAATGAATGTTAGAATGTGTGAAGCTGGAGATATTTAATTCAAATTGCAGCTCAGGTGTAAATTTTTTTTTCTCTAGTTATGTTAACTATAGCCCACTTATGACTTGTCTGAAACATTAATTTCGTTACGTAAATTAATGAGCCATTTTTAACATCTTACCTCATAGTCTATGTTTCTTCAAACACGGGAACTAGTTTTCGAGAGAAGGATCTCTCTCATTTTCAACCGTCATAATGTCGGTTGAAAATGAGAGAGATCCTTCTCTCGAAAACTAGTTCCCGTGTTTGAAGAAACATAGAATATGAGGCAAGATGTTAAAAAATGACTCATTAATTTACGAATTAAGAACCTCATAATGTTGTTGTTGTTGTTTTTGTTGTTGTTTTCTAATGGCGAGATTTGACGCTTAAGTCATTTTCTCTCTGGCTTCCCAGTACAAGCGAACAAGGTCCTTAGAGTGTTGTGCAGTTGGATTTAAAGCTGGACAGACTAGAAGGTGGTGTTTGTCCATGATCAGGTCCGGGTCTTTGCATATGACACATCTGTCGGATTGGAAAACGTTTATTCTGTGGAGGTGGTGAGCCAGGCAGTCGTGTCCTGACATCAGTCTGAATTTTGCTACTGCTTCTTTGCGGCCTTTATATTTTATTTCTGTGTATAGCTCATCAATTTTTTCCCATGATTTCCCTCTGGCTGTTGCAATGTTTTCTTTCATGTTTTCCATTTGGAATGCTTTCTTAATTTCTTCGATCTTTCTGTGGAGGTTTGAATTGGGGTGGGTTGTTATCTGTATTTGGTACCCTTTTGGCAAGTCCATCAGCTATTTCATTGCCAACTATTCCGATGTGTGAGGGTATCCACTGGAAGGCTATTAATTTATTTTGGTTGTTGAGGTATTTCAGAAGTTTACGGCATTCCAAGATGGTTTCATTTTCTGGTGTTTGGTTGGAGGTTATTGCTTGTATAGTGGCCTTAGAGTCTGCCAGAATAACAGCTTTTGTAAACATTTTTGTTCGGAATAGGAGGTTGTGGAGTGCTACTTCTATGGCCTTTACTTCACCATCGAAGGCTGTATTGTTTGTGCCTACTGCAACATATTGACTAAACAGATGGGAGTAGATTCCTGCACCAGCATTTTCACTCTTGGTTTTGGAGCCATCAGTGAAGACTCTTAGCCACTCTGGTTCTGGGAACTTTGTACTAATAGTTTCTAAGGTCATTTGTTTGGCTATTGATGGGTTTGTATCATTTTTCTTTATTATTTCGTCTATTGAGAGGGTTGCATTATACAGTTGGTAATCTAATGGGCTTGGTATTTGAGGTGTTGGTTCAGTTTTGGCATCTAATTTATGTTTTTGGAAAAGATTACTAGTTTTGTGGAGAAAGGAAGGTTGTGTGATTAAGATCTGGGGTGTTGTGCTTTGAGGTTGGATTGCTTTTGGTAGTGCTGCTAATTTTGTGTGCATGATGCAGGATTTCTTTTCTTTCTCATTTTTAATTGAGGGGTTGCCTGTGAACATTCTCATAGTTGCAGTGTTAGTTGATTTTACTGCTCCAGTGACTAACCTTAGCATTCGGTTCTGGATTATTTCTAGTTTATTCATTGTGGTGTCTTTAGCTGTTACTATTGTTTCTGCTCCATATGTTATAATTGGTTTCATGTAGGTTTTATATGTTCTGTTTAGGGTGTCCAATGAGCTCCCCCATTTCTTCCCAGCTAGTCTCTTCAGTATGTATGAGTTTTGTTCGCTTTTTCTTCGATCTTGTTGACATGATGTTCCCAGTTTAGTTTATTATCTAGATGGACTCCTAGGTATTTTGTGCAATTGGATTTGGTTATCGGGCTATTGTTGATTGGTATGTTGAAGGATTCACTTGTGTGTCTTAGTGAGAAGTACTGGTAAAATGTTTTTGACATGCTGATTTCCATGTTGTTAATTGTGCACCAGTGTTGTAGCCTTTTTATGGCATTGTCCTCATAATGTTATTTCCCGTATTTAACTATGAATTAATTTTGATGTGTAATTAAGAGGGAAAAGGGATAAAAAATAACTCAATCAAAAAATTATATCTCTGATTTTAATTACCTAACATCATTAAAGTTCTTGTGTTAATTAAATAAAGGCCTATATTTAATTTAAAAATATACATGTACTTTTTAGATTTTCAAACCATTCAATCTGAATTAATTTTTTAAATAATTGAAATTTCTCATTACATATCTATATTAAAGTATAGCTTTCATGTAAATTTGAAGAGAAAAATTTTTGCCCAGACTGAGACTTGAACCCGGGACCTTTGGTTTTCTGTACCAATGCTCTACCAACTGAGCTACCAGAGCAAGTTCCAATCTAGATGCAATTTTTTTTTTATATACAAAAAGGTTGATGAAAGGGAACAAAAAAAAACAGGAATATACCAGACATGTTGATTTTGATAAAATATACATGGGGAAAACAAAGAGACACTTGACCATTAAAATGAAAGAACACATTAGAAGTGTTAAAAATGGTGAAGTAGAAAAATCTGCAGTGGTTGCTCACATTTCATTGGAAAAGCATAAAATTAATGTAAACACCAAATTATTAAAACAGTAGGAAAATATGAAAGAACTCACCATTTGGCAGAAGATCTACATCCAGAAGAACAAAAACAGTTTTATGAATTTTGAAATTCCTGGGGAAAAAGATTTGATCTACAAGTTCTTCAGTCAGCCAAAAGATGAAATGGGAGCCAACATCCAGGGCTGACAACATAAAATTCAACAGTCTGGAAAAGTAGATGATGGTATGCGTGGCATATCGAAACATGTTCTAAATAGAACACAACAAGTTATGATTAAGACAACTCCAGATTCACCTTATTTATTAAGAAGAGCCTTATAGTGTTACTTCCTAAGTAATTTATTAATTTTTTCTCTTTGAATATATATATATATATATATATTTTTATAAAGAAAAATTAATATAAAAAATTGTAATAATATCAGATAATTGAAATCAGAGATGTAATTATATTTTATTATGATTTACTTTTTATCCTTCTTCGTAGGAGGCTGGGGAGAGTCGTATTGCGTATTTGCCAGTAGTTCCAAATAGATTCAGTTGTTAATAAATTTATGAAGTGGTTATTACGAACAATACATACACTATGACTTATAGAATTAATTTAAAGAGTGTTAAAATTATTTTATCTTAATTTAAATGTTCATTTTGTATATATGTAATGCTTTGATTTAAGTTTTTTTTGTACTTGTACTTTATTATAAAAATTTGAGTTGTCCCATATCATGTAAATGATCAGTTGGATGAATAAATTGAATTGAATTGAATTCTTTACAACCGACTCCCCTTAAGTTCAAAATATTTTTGGATTTGTAGATTTTGTTTATTGTTATGATTACTTACATGTCTTTGGAAATTCATTTAATATTAATCTTTAATGAATTATGAAATGATGATTAGTGGTAAAATGGATAATGATAATTCAATTTCAAGCTAGCATTTGCTTTTACGTGTAATGAAAAGCATGGAAAAATTTCTGTCAAGTAGATTTGAACTCGGGACCCTCCTGAATATGAGTCTCAAATGCTGAACCAATTACTTATTTTAGAAATTCACACTATGAAGTATATTCATTTAGGTACAATTTTTTTATTTATATTATTTTATTTATTTTATTATATTTTATTTATATTAAAATTAAATATTACAATTTTTTATCACTCACCTCATATTGTTCTTATTTAACTATAAACTAGTTTCGGAACATAGTTTCTGTTCCATCCTCAGTATTGTCACGACTGTTATTTTGTCGTCTTGAAGAGCCTTCTTTCGCTCTATGGACTATTTACATCCTCAGTATCATCACGACCGTTGTTCTGTCGTCTTGAAAAGCCATCCTTCGCTCTATGGACTATTTCCATCCTCAGTATCGTCACGACCGTTGTTCTGTCGTCTTGAAGAGCCGTCCTTCGCTCTATAGACTATAGAATAGTCCATAGAGTGAAGGACAGATCTTCAAGACGACAGAACAATGGTCATAACGATTCTGACGATGGAACAGAAACTATGGTCCGAAACTAGTTTATAATTAAATAAGAAGAATAATATGAGGCGAGTGATAAAAAATTGTACCTAAGCTGAACCAATTGTTTGGTTCAGTCTTCCATCCTTATCTTACTGAAACGTGATTATATAAGGCAGTAATTTTTGTAATTTTTTATTTCTAGTTTTTTGGTGGTTGGCACTTCTATGTCCAGTCGTATCGTGCTTTACGTCATGGAACAACAAACATGGATGTGTTGATTACCATGACAACAACTATTTCCTATATATATTCAGTAGGTGTGCTAGTAGCTGCCATGGTCTTGGAGCAGAATACTAGTCCACAAACTTTCTTCGACACTCCTCCTATGTTGCTGGTGTTTATATCACTTGGGCGCTGGCTCGAACATATTGCCAAGGTAAGCATTTAATTTGAAAATGATGCTTTTTAAAGTGTGTAGAATAAACCAACTGTTTGAAACCACAACTTTTATTCAGTTGGAATTTAGTTGAGAACGGGGACAATGGTATAGTCGGACCAACGGATCTGAGCCCCTGTAGCGCTGGAATCGTTCTTCGAAAATTACACATCAGTTCTCACACCATTCCACTGCGCTCCCCTCCCACTACGTCAAATAGAAGCCACTGTAACTGACCGAGTAGGGACGTTGCCAAACTTCCCCCGGTGTCAGGCTCTTGAATATTGTAAGGTTAATTATTACTTCTTCATGTTTAATTTAAGTAGGTCTAATGACACTGATTGATTTCTACGATTAATGGATATAATTATAATAGTGGATATTTGTTGTCCCGTGCCATAGCTGAGCGTTTAAGGTAGGAAGCCTTGGCGCAGAGCTACGGGACTTGCGCTGGTTCGAGTCTCCATGGGGGAAGAAATTTTCTCATGGTATTTCGGCCAGTATGGGACCGGTGCCCACCCAGCATCGTGAGGCAATTGGGTAGCTACAATAAGTAGCGGCTCCAGGTTGAGGAACCAGCTATAATGGTTGGGGGACTCGACATGCTAACCACATGTCACCCCTACACTGGCTGTTGATCATCTACCTCTGTGATTGACACATGTGGATGTGAAGGGCCAGCAGCCGGCTGGTAAAAGGGCAACCGCTGAAAAGTGGAAAGACCCTCAATCGGAATCGGATATTTGTTGGTTAAATGGAATTTACATATCATCGCTTAAGAAACAATACCGCATAACTAACAAAATACAAATTTTACACAAGAAACAAAAAACTGTTTACCTCTTTCCTTAGTACCTATAGATTGAAACCATTGTATCTATAATTTTAGCGAGGTCATGGTACAAAATTTCATCCTAATCTATGTTTGAACTGAGCATACTTCTTCAGTGTTGCTAACAGTATAAAAATGTCAATTTCACCAAAACTGTTGTTTCTTAAGCGACGATACGTTGTTTTTAAAGATAAATGTTTCGTCATAAATATTTCTCCTTCACCTCATTGTCTTATTTTGTTAGATTTGGAACGTAATCTTGAAGTCCTAACAAAATTATAAAATTTTAGGTATGAATACACAATCATGTGCCCTCCTTCTTTCTCATCCGGGCTAGGGACTGGCTATGGCGAAGTTACTACATGCTACAATTTTATTTACATATTATATAACGTACTGATACTATACAGGAATTCTAATTTATGCTTATGAATTAAGCTAATGATAATAATTTACAATTTACA
This sequence comes from Diploptera punctata, assembly GCA_030220185.1. NCBI lineage: Eukaryota > Metazoa > Arthropoda > Insecta > Blattodea > Blaberidae > Diploptera > Diploptera punctata. The sequence continues at coordinate 767,602 of JASPKZ010004939.1, read as the reverse complement.
TACTATATAACATAACATACTGATACTGAGTTGACAACACTGGACTGTGAGTGCAAATAATATCCCGCAAGAAAGCTCAAAACTGTGAGTAATGGGAGGGGAGAAAGAGAGAGATAGAAAATAGAGACAGGCAAGAATGCAGGTAGGGAAATCATTTACCGAGGGAGAACGGAATTAGTGTTTAGTTCGCATTTCTTATGGGGGCACAGATCTGTTAGTCCAACTATATAGTACCTAATTGGAAATTGGAATTCCTAAAATAGTTAATTTACTTATAATATTAATCCAATACACACTTTGTTACAAACAGTTCTTAGCTGAGAATGGAGGATTCCCCTTTGAAATATGTTCCAGGCGAGAGCAAAATGTGAGGTGAGGCATGAATAACTTATTAAATATCTTCAAAGAGCTTTCCTATCCATTCTCCCTTGCCCGACCTCTTGTTTTCTTCGACCCTAATGGTATTAGAGTATTTGAGGCCGAAGGGTTCATTTCTGTCTTTCCTATATCTCTTTCTTTTAACCTCGTGGACAACTCACCTTGAATGCCCACATAAGCTGCATGTTCAAATGCAGCCCCATTGCAACTTATAGCATAAGTATACAATGGACTCGTGTTGTCAGCTACGGCTGGATACATGTAATGATGAAGGAAAGAACTTAGTTACTTTTATGTTAGTTGGAAACAAAATTGAATAAGCTTATTTGGTTAATTTTTTTTAACAGGGCAAAACATCTGCAGCACTGTCAAAGTTGTTATCTTTAAATGCTACAGAGGCTGTGTTAGTCACTATTGGACCCAACTTTGAGATATGCTCAGAGAAACAAATTAATGTGGATTTAGTACAACGAGGTGACATTCTGAAGGTAAATATTAACTTTTCATTAAATCAAAACATTTAAAATGTTAATTTATCAGTAATTAACCCATTTGCTTCAGGTTTAAACACTCAATGCATTTCCCCACAAACCGCATTTAAGTCACCGTAAATTATATTGTCTATTTTCAGACACTCAAAACGAACAAAAGATAACAGTACTTGAGATCACAATAAGGGTGAAGGCCAAACACATTCCCCTACTATTCATAAATGTTAACAAAAGAATACCCTGCCAAGGGATGTACAAAATATTGTAAAATATATAACAGTGAGTGTACCTAGTCTTCTCAGTTGAAGGTCATGTAACTACCGGCAAGGCTACCTCGTCTTCTGAGGCGAATGGGTTAAGCAAAAGTGGAAAAAATGCTCATGTCTTAAAATTGAACATAAAACATTGTAAAAATTATGAAAAAATATTTTTAAAAAATAAACAGTTATGATGGGATATGATGCAGTTTTCTATTGTTTGTACCGGAGCTCGGTGGTAGGCAAAAGATCTCAGGGTTATGAACTCTTTATAAGCAAAAGAACAACGTACAAATATACACTCAATTTTAACGAATCCAAGAAACTGTTTATTTACGGAGAAATACACTTTTGATAATACAGTTACAAAGTTTATCTATGAGTGGAGTCGATGAAATACTTAGAGGTCCACGTGCTCGAATCAATATTTTCAAAGTCCAAATGCTTAACGGACTATAACTTTAAATTTAACTATTTCTCGGACGAATCTAATATTTAAACTGAATCGGAGATCGCGGTCTGCAGGTCTATGATGTTCCAACACTGAACACAGAGTCACTGAGAGTGATAGTATTTTGATATAAGTTCTCGCTTATAAAGGCGGTGGCTCCTCCCATTTCTACCGAATCCACTCCTTACAATTGAATATATATTTATGTTACAATAATATTATTTACTAGTATGTATACATTTCTAAGAACTGGGTAAATTGGTTCTTTGATATTTAATAGATAAATGTTTATCAGTTTCTTTGTAAACTGTCAATGTTAAGAGATTATCTTTTCTAGAGGTGAATGAATGTCTTTTGTTGTCTGTACTAGCCAGGTAGTAATTCTTTATCCTCATTCCTTGGAATTGCTTAGTAGCGTTAATTGGTTTCTAAGAATTGGTCAATAGATTTTTAATATTTTTAATAGCTAACTAATGTTATCTTTCTTAAAGAATGAATATTTCTTATTAGTTGTATAGACTGCTAATTGGAATTAGTTATATTCTTTTGACAATACCCTTTTTGTGTTCCTATATTATTTGTAAGTTGTGTAGTAGGTAGAGTTCTGACAATACCTCTTAATTCTATTATTTGTCATTTGTATAACAGGTAGCGTTTTACAGTATTTTATTCTAGACAAATGTACGTGGAATTTTTACCTGGATATATTTCTACTTTTCCACATACATATTTTATAGCGATATTAGTAATATATTCTATTTTCATTATTTATAGATTTATTTAATTTTAATAACAATTTAATATATTTCGGAACATTTTAGTTTCAGATCCATGCATATTAGAGTTGTATCTTAGTTTATATGTCTCCTATCATATTAATCGCTACATGTTGGACAAGTTATTAATTCAGAAATTAATTATCAAATCAAAATATCAGTGGAGGACCTGAGCAAAAATATTTGTAATTTGGTTGATAAAATTTGTTTCGAGTACAACATAATGGCTTATAATAATAATAATAATAATAATAATAATAATAATAATAATAATAATATATTAGCTGAAGATCTTTTATCTTTTAAAAATAGATGTAATACCAAAAGAGATAAAATTTCAATGAATAGATGACATATTTAAATTAATATTGGGAAGTAAACATTATGAGGTTATATCATTAATAGTGAGTGGAGAACATATTTTACATTTTCAAACTTCTTTGATACCGACGGTTTCAGACAAATCATGTCCTTCTTCAGTCATGGAAGCCATGACTATTAATAATAGATGACATCCTGAATATTATAAATAAAATGAGAAATTCTGATTCTACAGATGATTTGTCTATAATGTATATTATCTGTGTTTCACCTGCATTATATGTAAATATTTGTCTCTAAGTCCAATCCCACTGTCTTGAAATCATGGGAGGTAGTAAATATCTAAGTAGAGGATTGTTTAATGGGGTGATGTACAATTGGAACTTAATTCTTGATATAATCATAGTAACTATCAAGTTCCATTATGAAAATATGTTTCCTTTGCATGCTCTTTAGAAAATACCAACTTAACTTTGTAGTGACAAAAAAAAACTTTTTAAAATTATTTTAATGTAATGACACTTTTCATATAAATTGTAAATCATTTATTACCAGTTTTCAAGCTTCTTATTAATAATAAAAATTGATATTGATGATGGAATGTTTAATATTAATTTGTCATGAAGATTTTAATGTATTAATAATTAGACTGCGGTATCATGGAAGCATGAATCCTATGAGGTGAGTTGTTTAAACAAAATGTTCTCCAATGAATTGTAATGATTATACCTCATAATGTTTACTTCCCAACATTAATTTAATATAATTAATGAATAACTTATTAATCCTTTTAATATTTATATTTTTAAAAGGTGGTGCCGGGCGCAAAAGTACCTGTTGATGGAAAAGTGATATTTGGTAACTCCAGTTGTGATGAATCTCTGATTACAGGAGAATCTATGCCTGTGGCCAAGAAAAAAGGTCAGTACTCACATTTATTTATGTTAAAGAAATTACAAATAATTGTACAGGATAGTTTATGACAAGGACATCACATCCTCCCAAAAAAAAACAAATTAAAAATAGTGAATACCAATTATAATGGCAAATAGGTACTTTTTTTACCTCATTTCTTAAATACCTAAGTAGTTTGATTTTGCATGTCTCTTATTGCTGGTTGATGAACCAGTACAAACACAAATTCTGCTGGAAACTAATGAGTCAGTCTGATAATCCTGTGGTGTTTTTATTATTAATTTAAAACTTCTCACAGAAGGATAAATCATATTTGAAAAGAAAAATTTTCGCCTAGACCGAGACTCGAACCCAGGACCTTTGGCTTTCTGGACTAAGTGCTCTACCAACTGAGCTACCGAGGCGAGTTCCGATCTAGACACAAACTTTTCTCTTATATATGTTGTAATTCCCTTGCGCCAAATGCTTTCAAATCTTTGTTTCCATCTTTGCAAGTTAAATCAATAATAAAAACATCAATAGAGGCCCTACTGGCTTTATAAAGTAGTGTTAAAATTTCCAATAAATGTCTTCTTAACTAAGAAGCTGCCATTTGCAAAGATAGAAGCAACGGTTTCAAAGCATTTGGCACGAGGGAATTACAATGTATATAAGAGAAAAATTTGTGTCTAGATCGCAACTCGCCTCGGTAGCTTAGTTGGTAGAGCATTTGGCCTGGAAAGACAAAGGTCCTGGGTTTGAGTCTCGGTCTAGGCAAAAATTTTTCTCTTCAAATATAATTTATCCTTCAGTGAGAAGTGTTAAATTAATAATAAAAACATCAATAGAAGCCCTACTGGATTTATAAAGTAGTGTTAAATTCCCAATAAATGTCTTCTTAACTAAGAAGCCGCCATTTGCAAATATAGAAGCAAAGGTTTCAAAGCATTTGGCATGAGGGAATTACAACGTATATAAAACCTGCAGGAAGAAGAAGACCAGGACGTCCACTCAAAAGACTTCTGGATGGTGTTTCTCTTGAGGCCGAAACAGGTCAACAAATGGCCTAAATTCGTGAATGTACTATGATGATGATGATGATGATAAGAGAAAAATTTGCATCTAGATCGCAACTTGCCTCGGTAGCTCAGTTGGTAGAGCATTTGGCCCAGAAAGCCAAAGGTCCTGGGTTCAAGTCTCGGTCTAGGCAAAAAATTTTCTCTTCAAATATAATTTATCCTTCAGTGAGAAGTGTTAAATTAATAATAAAAACGTCAATAGAAGCCCTACTGGCTATAAAGTAGTGTTAAATTCCCAATAAATGTCTTCTTAACTAAGAAGCCACCATTTGCAAAGATAGAAGCAAAGGCTTCAAAGCTTTTGGCACAAGGGAATTACAATGTATATAAGAGAAAAATTTGCATCTAGATCGCAACTTGCCTCGGTAGCTCAGTTGGTAGAGCATTTGGCCCGGCAAGCCAAAGGTCCTGGGTTCAAGTCTCGGTCTAGGCAAAAATTTTTCTCTTCAAATATAATTTATCCTTCAGTGAGAAGTGTTAAATTAATAATAAAAACATCAATAGAAGCCCTACTGGATTTATAAAGTAGTGTTAAATTCCCAATAAATGTCTTCTTAACTAAGAAGCCGCCATTTGCAAAGATAGAAGCAAAGGCTTCAAAGTATTTGGCACAAGGGAATTACAACATATATAAGAGAAAAATTTGCATTTAGATCATAACTCGCCTTGGTAGCTCAGTTGATAGAGCATTTGGCCCAGAAATCCAAAGGTCCCGGGTTCGAGTCTTGGTCTAGGCAAAGAATTTTCTCTTTAAATATAATTAAATTCTGATACTTGTTCTATAATTTTTTTTAATCTGTTGTTTTGTATTGATAGGTTCAATTGTGATTGGTGGCTCTATCAATCAGAATGGTCTTCTGCTAATGACAGCTACACTGACAGGAGAATCAACAACTCTAGCACAAATAGTTCGTCTTGTGGAAGAAGCACAAACCTCTAAAGCACCAATCCAGCAGCTTGCCGATAAGATTGCTGGGTATTTTGTTCCTTTTGTTATTGCTGTGTCTAGTTTAACACTTGTTGGTTGGACAATCATTGGATTCATGGATCTGGACAATTTGCCAATTCCAGTAAGTAATTTTCTCCATTCAAATAAATTTCATCATGAGATGTTAGCTTTATTACATATGTTCTTATTATTAATTTCATACATCTCAATGATGGACAAATCATATTTGAAGAGAAAAATTATATGCTCAGACCGGGACTTGAACCCGGGATCCTTGGTTCTCTAGACCAAGTGATCTACCACCTGAGCTTCTTGAACAGGTACCAATCTAAACACAAATTTTTCTCTATATACTTTGTAATTCCCGCCCACCAAATGCTATGAAGCCTTTGCTTCTATCTTTGCAAATGGCGGCTTCTTTATTAAGAAGACATATTTGGGAATTATACATTATACAAAGATAGAAACAAACGCTTCATAGCATTTGGTGGGCGGGAATTACAAAGTATATAGAGAAAAATTTGCGTTTAGATCGGTACTTGCTCAGATAGCTCCGGTGATAGAGCACTTGGTGTAGAGAACCAATGATCCCAGGTTCAAGTCCCGATCTGAGCGTATAATTTTTATAATTACAAAAAAATATATAAACGTTATCTCAGTCAAAACATAAATTTATTGTGTCGACGTTTCAATCTCCTGTTGTGAGATTATTTTCAAGACATGGTTGTTTATAAATTTATAGTACATAATGATGTTTTTATTATTGATTTAACATTTCTCAATGAAAGATAAATTAAATTTGAAGAGAAAAATTTTCGCCTAGACCGGGACTCGAACCCGGGACCCTTGGCTTTCTCTTCAAATTTAATTATAGTACATAGTTACCATCACCAAGACAATTAATTTTTTTGTTTTTTTTATATGAATATATGTATAGAAATTTAAATGTATCAATTTAAAATTTCAATTTAGATTGCAACTCGCCTCGGTAGCTCAGTTGGTAGAGCATTTGGCCTGGCAAGCCAAAGGTCCCGGGTTCGAGTCTCGGTCTAGGCGAAAATTTTTCTCTTCAAATATAATTTATCTTTCATTGAGAAATGTTAAATTAATAATAAAAACATCATTAGAAGCCTTACTAGCTTTATAAAGTAATGTTAAATTCCCAATAAATGTCTTCTTAACTAAGAAGCCGCCATTTGCAAAGATAGAAACAATGGTTTCAAAAGCATTTGGTGAGAGGGAATTACAATGTATATAAGAGAAAAATTTGTGTCTAGATCGCAACTCGCCTCGGTAGCTCAGTTGGTAGAGCATTTGGCCCGGCAAGCCAAAGGTCCCGGGTTCGAGTCTCGGTCTAGGCAAAAATTTTTCTCTTCAAATATAAAAAAAATTAATTGTCTTGGTGATGGTAACTATGTACAATAAATTTATAAACAACCATGTCTTGAAAATAATCTCACAACAGGAGATTGAAACATCGACACAATAAATTTATGCTTTGACTGAGATAACGTTTATATTTTTTTGTAATTATAATATTAATTACTCTCAGTGAATAATAATTTTTTAAAAAAAGTCGTATAATTTTTCTCTTCAAATATGATTTATTATATATGTTTTTTTTATGATAACAGGAAGAAGAAAAGATTGGGTTCAATCATGCAGAAATAATCTTCCAGTATGCATTCCGTTATGCTCTAAGTGTTCTCGCCATTGCCTGTCCTTGTGCTCTAGGGCTTGCTACACCAACTGCTGTTATGGTGGGCACTGGTGTTGGTGCTCTAAATGGCATACTTATTAAAGGAGCTGAACCTCTGGAAAATGCACATAAGGTATAGAAGATTTTAGCATTTTGCAATAATAAATTATTATTAGTACTCTATGGGATATAGTAAGAAAGAAATTAAGCTTGGGCTTAACTTTGGAAATTCATGCTATTAGTAGAGATCCATGAAATTTGCGAGTCGCAATAACACGAAATGCTCTAATTCTGTCATTTTCTTGTACCATTTCTCAACTCCACTTCCCATAACCTTAAAAAAAGCATTTATGAATCGCCAAATAATGTGAAATAATACCAAAATTTAAAATTTTCAACAAATTCCAGAGTTTTTCTTGTTCTGTTCACGAAATTTTCATAATGCATTTTTAAACACTGTTTTCTGATTCCATCTTCTTTTTAACTGCCATATCTGCATCCTCCATGCACTCATGCAAAGGGAAAATGGTTGCAACACAGTTCACAACATAGAGGTAATATTTTCTGTCCTTCTCAAGTTCAAATATGGTCTCTCCATGGATTTTAAGTTTTATGGCTAATATGAATTCCAAGAAATATCTATTTCTCAGTATGGTGTTGTGGTGAGTGATCGAAGGCGGAGATTGAAACCTGAGAATGCAGAGATACTCAACATGGTTGCATTTCTTAAAATGTAAATTTTTCTTACAAATTAGTGACTACGATTAAAATGTTATGCATTTTAGTGTTTTAAAATCAATATCAATTGTACAAGCTTAAAGTTGACCTTAAACTACTGGATATATCATTCTTATTGCGTTTAATATACTAAACTGGATTAAAAAGATTCAAATTTACATTTTTTTTTTTAGAATAACACCACCAAATTCCCAACAACATGGAAATCTTGAAATTTTAAAACAAATTTTCCCTAAAAATAAAACCACTTTCACGGATCTCTAGCTATTGTATTACAGGATTTTTGTAATCCCAATTTCTTTAAAAAATGTTAAACTAAAAATATTTTTATTTATTTATTTTTTTATATTCATTGCCCCAGTTATCACTTCGGCATTTCTGATGTCCTCTCCTGGCAATGGCATAATTTTATATATTAAATTTGGGAATTTTTAACATTATGAGGTTCAAATTCATAAGAATTAAATTAATCATGATTATTTCATACCTCATACTTCTATATTTCTTTAAATACAGCACTGCAGTATCGGCAATTTCTTATCACCATCATCAGCTCATGATGATAAGAAATTGCTGATACTGCAGTGCTGTATTTAAAGAAATATAGAAGTATGAGGTATGAAATAATCACGATTAATTTAATTCTTATGAATGGCATAATTGTTACTCAATTCTGAGTTTGGGGTGCCTGGAAGGCAGGGTTATGCTGCCCCGATAATATGATGGGTGGTGATGATGATAGTGGTGCGCCAGGATAGTCCATCATCCTAAACATAATCTAAGGCGGATATGAATGAGTATAATTAAAACATTTTGTCTGTTCATTCTTACCTCTTAGAGTTGTTTTTGTCGAACATATGTTTCAGAGCTTCTTAGCCCCATCGTCAGCGATTACAGACAGAATGAACAGACTAAATGTTTTAATTATTAAACAAACCTCTTAATTTTATTAAAATTAATGTTGGGAAGTAATCATTATGAGGTTATATCATTAATATTGAGTGGAGAACATATTTTCAATAACTCACCTCATACAAGGTGAGTTATTAAAAATATCTTCTCCACTCGATATTAAACCTCTTAATGTTACTTCCTATTGTATTTTAAAATTAATGAGTATGATCATATGATAGGCCATATGAAGTTGGGGATCTTTTGGGGCCTTAAAATTTCCTAACACTTATCTTTTAGATGAGAAAAAACCCTGAAAAAATCTCACCCAGGAAACTTGGGTCGACCGAGACTCAAACTCATGCATGCTGCATTACAAGGCAGCATGCTACCTCAAGACCACAGTGGTATAAAACGGTGATTCTTCCAGTTATATATATGTGAAACAGGAAATTTTACCTCATAAGAGGAGAAAAGAATAGGAGTATTTTAGAATAAAATGTTTAGGAAAAATTTTGGGCCAAATAAAGACAAACAGATAGGTGAATGGAGAAAACTACATAACATTGAAATACATGATCTTCATGGGAAATCAGAACTAATAGGAACAGTTAAGACTCATAGATTGTTAATAGTGAGTGGAGAACATATTTTTAACGACTCATCTCATATAATTTCAAATTTGTTTGATACCGGCGGTTTCAGACAATATCTTGTCCCTTTTCAGTCATGACTTCCACTCAAGGCGAAGTCAACAAGATATTGTCTGAAACTGCCAATATCAAAGAAATTTGAAATTATATGAGGTGAGTCGTTAAAAATATGTTCTTCACTCACTATTAATGATATAACCTCATAATGTTTACTTCCCAATATTAATTTAAATACTCGTAGATTGTGATGGGCAGGATCTATGGGAAGTTTGTAAGGATAATTTTAGAGCACCCTGTATAGTGTATAACAGAAAAAATAGAGAAATAATTTTTTTGTAAAACGAATGTGTTAATACAATTAAATTAAAATGCTCCGTACCTCATCTCATATCCAGTCTTCTAATTTTAAGTAGTTCTTCTGATCGACATAACATCAGTCGACGAGATATTACTGAAGATGAAGCTGCCAAGGCTTTGAAACTGCAGTCTAATTACAAGACTGGATATGAGGTGAGGTATGAAGTATTTTAATTTAATCTTAAATTAACTCATAGTGATAAATTAAATTTGAAGAGAAAAATTTTCGCCTAGACCGGGACTCGAACCCGGGACCCTTGGCTTTCCGGGCCAAGTGCTCTACCAACTGAGCTACCGAGGCGAGTTACGATCTAGACGCAAATTCTTCTCTTATATACGTTGTAATTCCCTATCGCCAAATGCTTTTGAAACCATTGTTTCTATCTTTGCAAATGGCGGCTTCTTAGTTAAGAAGACATTTATTGGAAATTTAACATTACTTTAAAAGCCAGTAAGGCCTCTAATGATGTTTTTATTATTAATTTAACATTTCTCAATGAAAGATAAATTAAATTTGAAGAGAAAAAAAAAAAAAAATTCTCTTCAAATTTAATTTATCTTTCATTGAGAAATGTTAAATTAATAATAAAAACATAACTCATAGTGATTTGTTCCTATAAAAGTTTAATGTTAATACAATATTTTTTAAGTATAATTTTTAATATTATTATGATCTCTTATCTTTTTTAATTTTTAGATAAAATCAATAGTATTTGACAAGACTGGGACAATTACACATGGCGTTCCAATGGTGTCACGCATCAGTGTTTTTGTTGATGAGAAATTATGTTCCTTGGCAACATTACTTTCCATTATTGGAACTGCTGAAATGAGCAGTGAGCATCCCATTGCTTCAGGTAAATAAGTTCATGTTTCATTTATAGTATAAAATAAATTTATCATAACCCAAACTGAGTTAAGTTCACATTTTCTGTAACTCTAGGTTAATAGTTAATTGAAGAGTTAATCATTTTGGCTGCTAAAAATACAACTTCTGGTGCGACAGGCCTAGAAGTCCCTTAGCCTACCATCTGGCTGCTGGCTTCACATCCACATGTGTCAATCACAGAGGTAGATGATCATCAGCCAGTGTAGGGATGACATGTGGTCAGCATGTCCGATCCCCCAGCCATTATAGCTGGTTTTCTCAACCTGGAGCCGCTATTTATTGTAGCTACCCAAATGCCTCATGATGCTGGTTGGGCACCGGTCCCATACTGGCATAATACCATGAGAAAATTTCTTCCCCCATGGAGACTCGAACCAGCGCAAGTCCCATTGCTCTGCACCTAGGCTTCCTGCCTTGTTGGCTTGTTTTCTACTTACTGTCAAGATTTCGGACTCATATAATAAAATGCTTTATAACAGAATTTGAAATTTAGTTTTCTTCTTTCTGTATATTATATTTCTCATTTTACTTTTACTTTGTAAATAAATTCAAGTTTGTCTTACATAATAACAATTTAACATAAATTCAAAATATGGTCAGGGTCCAATATTATTATAAAAAAAAACATTTGTATCAACACCTACAAAAAGAAAATGTTAAAAATTAATTCATATTACATTTTAAGCCTGCATCATAATCTACTTCCAGAATTGTTATTTGAATTTGTTAAAATTCAGTGTGCTACTAGAATTATTATGGTGTTATTTAGGGTCGAATGTTTGAATGCATTGTCCCGCGCTGTAGCCGAGCGGTTAAGGTAGGAAGCCTTGGCGCAGAGCTACGGGACTTGCGCTGGTTCGAGTCTCCATGGGGGAAGAAATTTTCTCATGGTATTTCGGCCAGTATGGGACCAGTGCCCACCCAGCATCGTGAGGCAATTGGGTAGCTACAATAAGTAGCGGCTCCAGGTTGAGGAAACCAGCTATAACGGCTGGGGGACTCGACATGCTGACCAAATGTCACCTATACACTTACCGTATGACCATCTACCTCTGTGATTAACACATTGTGGATATGAGGCCAGCAGCTGGATGGTAGATCAAGGATCTACTAGATATGTCGAGTCATGGAGTTTAAGGGTCAAATGTTTGAACGCATTAGACAGTAAAAGGCGTTCTCTGCTGAGAAAGTTTTATCCAAATACATTTTGCTTACTCAGAAATCTATTCATGCAATAATAATTGTAAAGCTACCTGACGAGGTACCTTAAGATCATAGCTCAAGATAGAAACTTATTGTGAAAATGCCGAAGGGAACCGATGTAGACCGATGTAGTTTGAAACTTATCCAAGATGTCGGACCTTGAAGACTTCGATCATGTTTTCGGTGTACGCGGAGAAGAGGAATTTGATAGAGTCTAGCAAAGAATTCAACTGGAAGAACAGGAGAATCGGCGTAATATTGCATGATGCAGACGTCGTTGTATACAGTATTACTTGCGGGACGCAAGCGTAAATGCATTCCTCTATAGCAGACGAAAATAACGGAAGTGGTTTTATCGCTGAGAATTCTGGGTAATTCGTTGCCAATGTTACGAAAAGTCAACATTCATGCATGACTGGTTAAGGCGGCCGTTAATTCGATCTCAGCTCACCAGTGATTGGAAGTAATTTGAGTAGAGACTAATGTATTTGCGACCCAAACCCTCTGGCGGCACTATGGCCCTGGGGTCGACTCAGCCTCTAACTGAAATGAGTACCAGACGCTTGTTCTGGGGTAAAGGCGGCCGTCACGCAGGGCTGACAACCCGGCTGACATCAAGTGCCGATTGTCTAGAAAAAGTGGGAGCCTTAACCTCCTACTACCCCAAGGGCCTCCTGAGGCCTGTTGTGGGATCACTTTACCTTACCTAATGTATTTGCATACGACCCTTAGACTTTATAAAAAGTTACTTCATAAATCAATTTAAATTTTAATGTGTTAAAATATGTTTAATTTTATTTGTACTTAAAACATTAGACATGTTTTATTATTTGTATCGAATAATGTATTGTATTTTGTAATGATTTCAGCGATAGTTAAATTTGTGAAAGAGGTAATGGGATCTGACATTGGTGGTCAGTGCAGCAATTTTCAAGCAGTTCCTGGATGTGGACTCAAGTGTACAGTGTCCAACATCGATGCCATGATGGCCCAAGCTGCCCAATCAGAAAAACTTATCAACTATGCAAATCAGTCAAGGTAAGGAAAAAAAAAATTAATTCATCTTGCTTCATACGATATTATAGGATCTCCATGGCTTTATTGTCTTCTGTTATGAAATTCCATTGGTATCAGTTTCCTAGCTCTCAATTTTTGCCAATCCATGCGTTACAAAATCAAAAAAAAAATTATTATTAACAGAAATTAACACTCTCAGATAAAGGTAATTAAATAGAATATAAATATGAATTGGAAAGTTATGTAGATAGGAAATAACACTATGAGGTTTATTTTAATTTATGTTGAGTTGTTTTGACTCACCTCACACTTCTTAACTCTCACAGACTCGAGTTTCTTCACTGCATTTCTGACATTCTCATTGCAGTATAGAAACTCGAGTCTGCGTTGGGAGTTAAGAAGTATGAGGTGAATGAAAAACAACTCAACATAAAATGAATTGGAAACTTTATATCTCACCTCATAAAATATGATCCTCTCATCTGGAGATGTTTTGGAGATTATCATCCCCATTCTCAACTAAATTCCAACTTGAACTGACCTTTTATAGGAATAAATCACTATGAAGTTTAATTTAAGATAAATTAAAAATGTTTCATACCTCTCCTCATAATTAATCTTCTAAGTAGATCACGATTTCAAGACCATTGCAGTCGCATCCTCAGTACCATCTTGATTCATAGTTAAATATGGGAAATAACATTATGAGGTTCAATATATGCAATAAATTCACACAAAATGAAGTCAATACAAATTAAAGAGTGCTACAAAATGATTCAACAACTCCAAAAACTACAGAAAAGAATTCAATTGCAATGGATACCTGCACATTGTGGAATTGCTGGAAATGACACTGCTGATTTTCTTGCCAAAAAAGGCCCCAATTTAATTCAGAATACTACTAAAAGCTTACCTTTCACATCCATAAAAAAGAATAATTAAAAACAAATATAAAATCAAACAAAACCAAGACCTATGTAATAAAGCCAAAGACAAAAAATGGAATATTTTAGTAAAGAAGCCAGATATTATTCCAGAAATTCCACGTAAAACTACAGTAGCAAAATTTAGACTCCTTACAGAACATGACTATTTGGCCAAACATCTATAAAAAATAGGAATCTACACGAATCCAAATTGTCCTCTATGCAATAAAGACAAGGAAATGAATGAAGAACATCTACAAACCTGTGAAGTATTACCTGTTGTATCCACCATAGAGAAATATTGGAGAGCAAGAACGCTAATGGCTTCGGTGCCAAGGCCCAGCATTTGAAAACAACAACAACAACATTATGAGGTTCTTAATTTGTAAATTAATGAGTAATTTTTTACATCTTACCTCATATTTTATGTTTCTTTAAACATGGGAACTAGTTTTCAAGAGAAAACATCTCTCTCGTTATGACTCATAATATTGGTTGAAAATGAGACAGATGTTTTCTCTTGAAAACTAATTCCCATGTTTAAAGATACATAAAATATGAGGTAAGATGTAAAAAATGACTCATTAATTTATGTACTATCTTGATGACTGATGTTATGTCAGCTATGAGATTATGTCTAGGGTCCCTAAAAGTCTCCCATTGAAGCTTTGGAAATTGAACTTTCTGCAATGCCAATTGATCTGTATGTACAAAAACGCTCGGAAATTAACAATGTATAACAGAAAAATTTGCATTTAGATTGGAGTTTCTCAGGAAGCTCAGTGTTAGAGCATTGGTCAAGAAAGCCAAAGGTCCTGGGTTCAAACCTCAGTCTGAGCATATAATTTTTCTCTTCAAATATAAAGTATAATATTGTTTTTATTATTAATTTAACAGTTCTCACTAAAGGACAAATTATATTTGAAGAGAAAAATTATATGCTCAGACTGGAGTTTGAAACCAGAACCTTTGGCTTTTTAGGCCAATGCTCTACAACTGAGCTACTGGGCACTCCAATTGTTTGTTTATTAATGTTGAGCACTTGGTAATGCAGTCATTGGTTCTCCTGCTTTCCAATATTTCCCAAATGCTGTAGATTTGGATGAAAGGACTGGACATTGCTTGAAATGATCCTGATCCATTTGTTCTGGTAGATTGCACAAGGGGAAGAAATAATCCCAATTCTATGCAAATCTTTTGACAGACAATCATGACCCATGGTTAATCCAAGAATATAATGTCATTCGTTAAAGAGTTCTTCGAAAGTAAAATAAATATTACAGTACTTTTAAAAATTATCATTTTTAAATGATTAAATTAAACCTCATATTGATTTTTTTCCTACAAAAGTTCAATTTTGCTTCTTCTTCTTCTTCCTTTCATGTGATAGACCTAGTGGTCTGTTACAGTCTCAATCCAACGTTTGAAGGGTCTGCCCAAAGATATCTTGCCTGATGGCTGGTAATTTAAGATTTGACATGGTATTCTTGTTCTGCTCATTCTTCTTATGTGAGATTTCCAGTTGTTTCTATATTTTTGTACATATTACATGATTGATTCTGTTTGTAATTCTTTGAGAATCTCAGAATTCCTTTTATGGTTTGTTCCTGAGTAACCTGCAGCATGTCTCATTAATTTCATTTCTGCCGCAGTTAGTCTTTGTTCATCTACACTGCGAATTGTCCAGGCATCACTGATATAACATAATAAGGGTCTGGCCAGTGTTTTATAAATTTCAGGTTCGTGTGTTTTGCTCTAGTGTGTTTGGCTTGAAAATATTATTTATAATACCTGTTACTCTATTAAATTTTATAATTTTTTGACTAAAATATTTTTCTTCTTTCACATGTAACTTTTAATTTTGAAATGAATTAATTTGTAAGAATTAAATTAATTGTGATTTCTTCTTACCTCATAATTCTATGTTTTTTTTAAACACAGCACTGCAGTATCAGCGACCCATTGTCACCACGTCAGCTGTTTTCACGACTGTCAATTTTTCTTTTGCCGGTAATTATCCAAACTGCCATCTGGTGTTCTTTTGAAGGAATTATTTTCTAAACTGCCATCTGGTGTTCTTTTGAATGAATCATTTTCTAAACTGCCATCTGTTGTATTTTTGAAGAACTTTGTAATCAAGCTCGATTCGTCTGGAATCTCAAAGTTCCTGGATAATTACCGGCAAAAGAAAAATTGAGAGTCGTGAAAACAGCTGACGATGGTGACAATGGGTCGCTGATACTGCAGTGCTGTGTTTAAAAAAAACATAGAAATATGAGGTAAGAAGAAATCACGATTCATTTAATTCTTATGAATTGAACCTTATAATCCATATTTGGTTCGTCTTCCGGGCTTATAGGCCGTGGTCTGGTTGTCTTCTTACTCGACGTTTCGTCTACTGCTGCGGTAGACATCATCAGGAGATACTGCGTGCTTTCTGTGAACTCCTCAACAGTCTGCAGCCGACTGTTGAGGAGTTCACAGAAAGCACGCAGTATCTCCTGATGATGTCTACCGCAGCAGTAGACGAAACGTCGAGTAAGAAGACAACCAGACCACGGCCTATAAGCCCGGAAGACGAACCAAATATGGATCAAGACGCCGGCCGTGAAAGCCTACAATTATATAGAACCTTATAATGTTAAAAATTCTCAAATTTGATATATAAATAGAATTAATTTGTTGTTGCAGGAACATAAGTTCAGGGAATGTGACTCTGAATGAGGTGATTGTTGACATTGTGCCGGGTCAAGTAGCAACACAGGAGAAACAACTGATTGAACTTCAACAGTTGCTAAACATGAGTAGCAAATCTTTTGTTGATTCAAATCAGTTTGAAGTACTTATTGGTAACCGTGAATGGATGAAACGTAATGGAGTAGATGTCCCTAATGACGTGAACATGAGAATGGCAGATGAAGAGGAGTTGGGACACACAGCTGTAAACTGTGCCATTAATGGTAATATGCAGACGTATTTTATATACTAGAAGTTAAGATTGCAACATTTTTATTTAATTACTTAGTTCCTTACTCCATTGTATTATGGAAATTGTCAGCTAATGACACATGAGGAAAATTTTGAAGAAGTGGCTGAATTCAAATACCTAGGAACAATAATCACAAATAGGAATGAGATGCACAAAAAAATTAAACATAGGCTCAATTGTGGAAATGTGTGATATTATGCATTACAGGGACTCCTGGCATCCCAACTCCTTTCAAAAAAACATTAAACTGAAAATATGTAAAACTATTATTCTACCAGTTACGAGGGCGGATCAAATATAAACCGGAATTTGTTTCTGGAGGCTCTGGTAGCGAACTGCAAAGGTTGCGGTTTGGAGGAGAAGTTGGTGGGGGTGTCTGGAGTAGGGATCTTGATGTGTCGCACTCCAAAGAGCGGCAGCTTGCTTCAGTACACCATGAGCGAGCAAGAGATACACACATGCAAAGATAGAAGCTATGGTTTCAAGCATTTGGCGCGAGGGAATTACAACATACATAAGAGAAAAATTTGCGTCTAGATCGTAACTCGCCTCGGTAGCTCAGTTGGTAGAGCACTTGGCCCGGAAAGCCAAGGGTCCCGGGCTCGAGTCCCGGTCTAGGCGAAAATTTTTCTCTTCAAATATAATTTATCCTTCAATGAGAAGTGTTAAATTAATAATAAAATCGTCAATAGAAGCCCTACTGGCTATAAAGTAGTGTTAAATTCCCAATAAATGTCTTCTTAACTAAGAAGCCGCCATTTGCAAAGATAGAAGCTATGGTTTCAAGCATTTGGCGCGAGGGAATTACAACATACATAAGAGAAAAATTTGCGTCTAGATCGTAACTCGCCTCGGTAGCTCAGTTGGTAGAGCACTTGGCCCGGAAAGCCAAGGGTCCTGGGTTCGAGTCCCGGTCTAGGCGAAAATTTTTCTCTTCAAATATAATTTATCCTTCAATAAGAAGTGTTAAATTAATAATAAAATCGTCAAGAGATACACACGTCTGTTGCACAACGCATTATTAAGTTTTTGACGAAAGAAGGCACTAAACCTTCTGAAATTTTGAGAAGGCTCCATGCACAGTTCGGGGAAGCAACTCTTTCGAAGACGCAGGTGTATGATTGGCGCAAAAAAATTTTAGCGGGCCAGGATTCAGTGGAAAATGAGCCCCACCAAAGACGGCAATGAACAAGCATTACTGCAGACAACATTCGTGCTGTACGGGACCTTATTGAGTAGGATCGGCACGTAACAATTTCTGAAATTGCTTCACACGTTTGAATAAGCTTCAGAAGTGTTCAAGCCATCATCAGTGATGAACTCAAATTCCGAAAATCTGCCAGAAACCGATCCGAAATGTGATTGTGCTGCATGACAATGCAAGGCCACACACTGCTCGGTTGACACAAGAAAAACTGAATAAAATGCATTGGACACCTCTGGAATATCCTCCTTACAGCCCAGATTTGTCACCCTGTGACTACCATTTGTTTGGGCCACTGAAAGAAGTCCTGGGAGGAAGGCGGTTTGGTGACAATGCAGCGGTAGAGGAGTTCGTGTGCAACTGGCTGACTACACGTCATCCCTCATTCTTCAAGGACAGCATCAAAAAGTTGCCAACTCGATGGCAAAAGTGTATTGGAAATGCAGGAGACTATGTAGAAAAATGAGGTGGTGGGTTTGTATTTTTTTTGTTAATTCAATAAAATTGTAAACAATAATTCCGGTTTATATTTGATTCACCCTCGTATATTATATGGATGTGAAATATGGGTTCTTACTTTAAGAGAGGAAAAGAGATTACGAGTATTTGAGAATAAAGTTCTTAGGAAAAATTTTGGGCCTAAAAGAGATGATCAGACAGGTGAATCACTGACATTTGTTATAGGATCATTCATTATTGTTACTGTCTTTGTAGGAGTCCTTGTTGCAATGGTCAGTGTGTCTGATATGGTGAAACCAGAGGCACACCTTGCAGTTTACACGCTAAAAAGAATGGGTCTTGAAGTTATCTTACTTACCGGTGACAACTGGAAAACAGCTGGTGCAATAGCACGACAGGTAATTATTAAAACATAGTATTTACAGTAATTATGAAACAATTCATTAAATAAAAGTATTAGACTTGATAATGTATTTATCACTTCTCACTGAATGACAAATCAAATTTGAAGAGAAAAATATATTAATATTATTCGTTTTTAAACACCTTAATGATGGACAAATTATATTTGAAAAGAAAAATATACGCCTAGACTGGGGTTTGAACCCAAGACCTTTGACTTTCTATGTCAATGCTCTTCCATCTGAGCCACCTAGGCCTCCAATCTAAACGCGTTTGAACCCAGGACCTTTGACTTTCTATGTCAATGCTCTTCCATCTGAGCCAAGACGACAGAACAACGTTCGTGATGATACTGAGGATGGAACAGAAACTATGTTCCGAAACTAGTTTATAGTCAAATAAGAAGAACAATATGAGGTGAGTGATAAAAATTCTATCTTAATGAATATACCTCATAGTGAGAATTCCTAAAATAAGTAATAAGCCTCTAACAAGTTTGTTTATAATGAACTCTAATTGTCCTGCAGATGCACGAAAGACAGCTTATGGGCACAAATTCAGGACGTCTGGGATGCTCTAGCCGAAAGTTCACGTGACTGTAGAAATTTGATTGCATCAATGCCCTGCAGATTGAGGGCGGTAATAGATGCTGAGGGTTCATTCACCTGATATTAATTTTGTTAAAGTTTTCATTTTAGAAGATATTATTTTCTTTCTTCATTTAATTATTAGAAGGTTTTCATTTATGTGTTTTGTGTGTGCATTAAAGCCATAAAACTCAAATATAAAATTAAATATGAAACTATATTACAGGCAAAATGCTATCCTAACATTCAGTAAAAAAAAAAAAGTAGAACGGGAATCGAACCCGTGAGGTTACGAATGCAGATGTTGTGTGTTAAACCTCTTGACTACGGAAACACACAAAGGCAAGCTCTCTCTTTTATGTTACTTGAGTGTGCACTGCATTAACTAGCAAACAACACAGTACAATTACTGAAAACGTGTTAATGTGAATAAGGCTTCTGCAAGTGCTCACGAAGTTCCCCGATCGGTTGATAGAATCAAGAGATGACTCTTTTTTTTTTTGTCTGAGGGTGTACAATATTTTATATGTGCAGTACCAGTATTTAATGATATTCCGATTGAGGGTCTTTCCACTTTATGAGTGGCTGCCCTTTTACCAGCCGGCTGCTGGCCCTTCACATCCACATGTGTCAATCACAGAGGTAGATGATCAACAGCCAGTGTAGGGGTGACATGTGGTTAGCATGTCGAGTCCCCCAGCCGTTATAGCTGGTTCCTCAACCTGGAGCCGCTACTTATTGTAGCTACCCAATTGCCTCACGATGCTGGGTGGGCACCGGTCCCATACTGGCCTAAATACCATGAGAAAATTTCTTCCCCCATGGAGACTCGAACCAGCGCAAGTCCCGTAGCTCTGCGCCAAGGCTTCCTACCTTAACCGCTCGGCTACGGCGCGGGACATTTAATGATATAATATCTTAAAGAAACATTTATACATATTAAGTAATCAATTGAGTTGGTGTTTACTTGATGAAAATCCATTACTTATTTAATTAAATAAATAATTTATACATATTTTATGCACTCAGTCATTTTATGTTCAGTTAACAGAACAATTCAAAATTCAAATTATACCTGGTCCCAATTAGTTCAGATAATTGACATTCCCCTGTATACACATATATGCTGCTATATCATGCTTCACTTATTTATTTATATTCCATTTTTCAGGTTGGCATTAATAAAGTGTTTGCCGAAGTGTTACCTTCACATAAAGTTGCAAAAATTCAGCGACTTCAAGAACAAGGTTTAAGAGTTGCTATGGTTGGAGATGGTGTAAATGACTCACCAGCACTGGCTCAGGCAGATGTTGGTATTGCAATAGGTGCTGGCACAGATGTTGCTGTTGAAGCTGCAGATGTAGTACTCATGAGGGTATGTGTTTTTTTTAATTTTATAGATTGAGAATAAAAGAACAATAATTCATTATATTATTTTCAGTCTGATTATCTTACCTCAATATTAATGTTGATTTGTTCTTGGACATGTTTCAAAACAATTCTGTTTTATCGTCAGCTTGTTGCAAAACAAATCAACATTAAAATTGAGGTAAGATGATCAGACTGAAAATAATATAATTAAAATAACCTCAAAATATCACTTCCTAAAATTAAATATTAACAATAATTAATTTTTATCATCATCATCATCATCATTAGCAGCATCAAGGATTAGACCTGCTGGTCTGTTCCAATCTCATGTTAGAATTGGTCTATTCATCTTTTACTGGGTCTTCCAACATTTCTTCATCCTAGTGGTTTGTAATGAAGAATCTATTTCGGAATTCTATTGTTATCCATTCTATAGATGTGGTCCATACATTCATCTTTGTATTGTGTAATTCTATCTAATAGTTTGAATATATTCATTTTTATAATAGTGTTAATTGGTCAGAATTTTACAAAAAGAAAATGTATCAATATAGGAAATTTGTCAAAGCCAGAAAATATGGTATTTTAGAATTATCCAATTATTTGTAAATTGTTGTACCTCAGGGGTGAATTTAGTGCCCCTATGCAGAAAAAAATATTTTCATCTCCTATTTCCACATGAATATACCACCAACTAACCTACAATAACATTATCTTATTTTAAAAATACAATAGGAACGAGCCAACATGATGATGACAATAGGAAGTGACATTAAGAGGTTTATGTTTTATTTTAGGAAGTAATATTTTGAGGTTCTTTTATTCAAGTTTTTTGAGTCTGTACTAACTTACCTCAATTTACTGTTGATTTGTTCTTGAACATGTTTCGATTAGTCTTCTAATCATCCTCAACATCATGGCCAGACTCGACATGCTGAGGATGATTAAAAGACTAATCGAAACATGTTCAAGATCAAATCAACAGTAAATTGAGGTAAGATAGTACAGACTCAAAAAACTTGATTAAGAAATTTATTCAATAATTAAAAGAGCAGTATTAAGATATGGTAGTGAAGCATGGACAATACAAAGAAGAGATGAAAGTGAAATAACAACAAATTAGATGTGATTTATGCGCCATACACCAGGCTACACAAAGTGAGACCATAAAAGAAATGAGGAAATTATGGAATAGTTGGATGTAGAACCCATTTTCCACCATATACAAAACTACCAGAACCACTGGAAAGCCCATCTTCAACGAATGCCATCTCATAGAATTCCAAAAGCCATGCTTCATTACTGCCCTCAAGGCAAAATATCGCTGGTACATCCAAAAAAGTGCTGGATGGAAAATTCCTCTTTGAGACCGTAACAGGCAACATGGCCTAATATGTACATGGATGATTTAATAATAAAGATATTAGTCTGTGTATTCTTACCATTTATATTGGAAGACATAATTAACTAATTAAAACTACACACATTTTGGTTACTTTATTCAAAACGTGTATTTTTCAGTTTAGTTTATTATGTACAATAATTATTTGAAATTTCAGATTTAATAAAACAATAAAAAAAATTGATTTGATACGGTATATAAGTTAGTGTTCAGTTTTGTTTTGTTTTTTCAGAATGATTTGCTGGATGTGATTGGTTGTTTGGCATTGTCAAGGAAGACAGTTCGGAGGATACGGTTTAATTTCCTCTTTGCAAGCATGTACAATCTGATTGGCATTCCAATTGCAGCTGGTGTATTCAGTCCTTTTGGATTTATTTTACAGGTAAGACCAATCACTTTATAATTAAATATATAATTCCTTCTTAGTTAAATATGGGAAATAACATGAGGTTCTTAATTCATAAATTAATGAGTCATTATATTATTTTTAGTCTGATCATCTTACCTCAATATTTAATATTGAGGTAAGATGATCAGACTAAAAATAATATAATTAAAATAACCTCAAAATATCACTTCCTAATATTAAATATTAATGAGTCATGTTTACATCTTACCTCATATTTCATGTTTCTTTAAACATGGGCACTAATTTTCAAGACAATAATCTCTCTCATTTTCAATCGACATTATGAGGGATACAGGATTTAATCAAGGCATGTAGTGCATAATCTAGTGACTAGTAACTTCTTAATAAAGAACCGCCATTTGCAAAAATCGTAGCAACGGCTCGTAGCATTTGGGGTTAGGGAATTAACTATGTGTAAGAGAAAAATATGTGTTTAAATTGGAGGCCTAGGTGGCTCAGATGGAAGAGCATTGACATAGAAAGTCAAAGGTCCTGGGTTCAAACCCCAGTCTAGGTGTTTATTTTTGTTTTCAAATATAGTCCATCATTAAGATGTTTAAAAACAAATAATATTAACATTGAAAGAAGCACTACTGGCTTTATAAGTAATGTTTAAATTTCCAATAAAAAGTCTTCTTAATAAAGAAGCCGCCATTTGCAAAAATCGTAGCAATGGCTCGTAGCATTTGGGGTTAGGGAATTAACTATGTGTAAGAGAAAAATACACATTTAGATTGGAGGCGTAGGTGGCTCAGCTGGAAGAGCATTGACATAGAAAGTCAAAGGTCCTGGGTTCAAACCCCAGTCTAGGCGTATATTTTTCTTTTCAAATATAATCTGTCCATCATTAAGATTTTTATTATTGATTTCGTACATCTCAATGATGGATAAATCATATTTGAAGAGAAAAATTATACGCTCAGACCGGTCTGAGCGTATAATTTTTCTCTTCAAATATCATCATTAAGATGTTTAAAAACGAATAATATTAACTTATGTTTTGTTGATTATTGTGTTTAATTTAAAATTACAATTGCAATTTTTTACAGCCTTGGATGGCATCTGCAGCGATGTGTCTCAGTTCGGTATCAGTTGTTGGTTCATCTCTTCTTCTGAAATTGTAAGTGAGATTATTTTATAAATGCATGCATTATTCCTTAATATAGAAACTCTTTAAAGGGGGTGTGAATACAGTAAATTTTAGTTTCATATAGATACACAGCTGTGTAGTATTTCTAATAATATAAATTTAACTTGTCTATTGAACAAGGATATCACATCAGTTCATTAAGTTTAATGGCTATCATGTTTTTCTCTTGATCCATCTGCAGTTTCCATATTCAGACATAAACCTCCTATGCTAGATACACCAAGACCAGTGGGTTTATGATGATCTTGAAGATTTCTGGGCTGTAAGGCCGTGGTCTTGAGGCTTGAAGTTCCCCGACGTTTCACCAGAGATTCAAGGGTTGTCTCAGACACAGTCTCTGGCGAAACGTCGGGGAATTTCAAGCCTCAAGACCACGGCCTACAGCCTGGAAATCTTCTTCAAGATCATCATATTTGGTATCAACTGTACCATAGTAAGAAGAAAAATGGAGATCATCGAATATCCTGTTCATTAGACTACTACTTCCTAAATGGGGTTGATTATATTTTTCAGGACACACACTTTCTGAATATTGTATGGCTTCCTTCAGAAATAAAGTAAAGTTGTGAGTACTTTGTTGTAGGTTTGTGGCATATAAGTCTGAAATAAGTGGCCTCTAAGTGATTTTTCAGCTCTTTAATCCCCAATTTTGGACTCACCAATAAAGTGTTAATGAAAAGATGTACACACTATGGGTGGGGATAATGGTATGTGATGTCACTTTACTATGACTATTTAACTCATGCCCGAAATGGGAGTCAATGACCAATCACGTTTCAATGATTTCTGTTTTACAACCAATCAGAGTCATGTTTCACGAAATATTTATCAGTGTTATAATTACCATATTAAAGAAAGCTCCTCCTTTTTAATATTCTGAACAGGTCTGGCCATTATTCTGCAGTGACTGAGCCTGTGAGAAATACGGCTACCAGTTTGTATATATATTGCATGAATGTCAACACATGCCGCATGCGGGAGTTAATATAAAAACATTTGTAGCAATTGATTATACCACCAAAAAAAGAAACCACTGTTTGCACTTTCTTAAATGTATTTTTTCCCAGGTAACAATCCAGAAAAATATAATTGTCATATTTACATCATACGACATCAGAAATGAATTAATGTACAGTTTGATGTGTTTCATTTTTTCTCCACTAGAGAGCATTCTTACAATATTGCTTTCCTTTGGCAATAAATAGTATGATCTGGTTGCAGTGACAAACAAAAGAAGCAGATGAAGCGTACCCATCGTTTCTCATTTGTTTTCAAACATCGCCGTTTACATTAAATATATACATATTTTAAAATAACTACAGTTAAATAATGATTTGTGAGTAAACAGCTTAATTTTATTCGTTAAATAGTCCTAACAGGGCACGCCGTAGCGTAGTGGTTAAGGCACTGAGCTACAAGCCGGAGGGTCGAGGGTTCAAGTCCCGTTGGGGTCAGGATTTTTAAACTGACCCAAACCCTCTGGCGGCACTATGGCCCTGGGGTCGACTCAGCCTCTAACTGAAATGAGTACCAGACACTTGTTCTGGGGTAAAGGCGGCCGTCACGCAGGGCTGACAACCCGGCTGACATAAAGTGCCGATTGTCTAGAAAAAGTGAGAGCCTTAACCTCCTACTACCCCAAGGGCCTCCTGAGGCCTGTTGTGGGATCACTTTACTTTACTTTACTTTAAATTCCACTCTTGATTTCCAAATTCTCTAGATAAATTTGGAAATCACTCGTGGCATTACTTATGATAATACTGTGGTGATTCCTCCCCCAGTGCAAACTTTTGTTAAGTTATTGGACCTCCGGCAGTCTCTTTCTTAACTATTTTCTTCAATATTAATTCTGTCTGAAGCAAGAGAAAGCTGTTAACTTTCACAGGTAGGAAGTGGTTGAAAGGATTTGAAAAGGAACACAGTAATTATAAAAATAAAATTTAAAGTAAAAATATTTTGACTGTTGCCCTCTGAGAGGTTGAGTAACTTTATCTCTTTCTCTTCCCTTGTTAAAAGACATAGTTTTGATAATCTGAAGAATACTTGCATGAATGTCGTAAATTTTTTAAAAGTGACCTTTTTTTTATGTCAGTGTATTATTACACGCTTTATAATAGCTTGACCTGTATCTATCTATCTATGTAATGGAATCTTTCAACGCGATTTTCACCCACTTAAAATCATTGGATCGACTTGAAACTTTGTATACTTGTAGAGGACCCGTGACAATACAATAATTTCATATTTATTTCATTTAGTGTTTGATATACGAGCCGATAAACCCATGCACACACTCACTCATAAATAGCCACACAAAACACACACACACACACCAATAAGCCCAAACCCTTTAAAACATTTGATTGACATACACAGTATATATAAATGTTGTGTATTTTAACATTTCTTTGTATAGGCTTTTACAATATCATATTAAAATTGTCTTAGGAGATTTAAATGCAAAAGTGGGATGGGAAGATATAATCAGGTCAAAAATAGGCCAATTCAGTTTTCTTTAAATATTATTTATCCAGTTTCTAGTGGTTCTTCCTATGTAAAACTTGTCACAGATATAGTTTAATATAGCAGAAGTTGCTTAAGTAAGCCATAAATGGACGGCTTTATGCATCAACTGGCTATCTGCCATTAAGTAAGTTTCAAGAAAAATACATTTAAGTCAATCTTCACTACTTATTGTGATGAAAAACTAACAATACTGGATATTATGTTATTTTCCTTTTTTGACAGTTATGCATCAATAATCTAAGAGCAGAAACATTTGGCACTTAGCTGCATGATGAAAAATTTAGATTACATTTATGAAGATCTGGTTTCAAACCTGTTTGTTGCATAACAAAAATCTCTTAGAACTGACGGCATTTACATTTTTTTTTTAATAATAAGGCTATATTTAAAATTTGGCACCTATTTCATGAGCCAGTGCAACAGATGGCATCAAAATACCATTTTTTTAAATGGCTCTTAGCTGGTTGATGCATAACATCGTCCAAATGTAGTTGATACAAGAATGTAAGAAAGTAATAAAATAATAGGAAAAGATTAATTAAATTAATATTATACTAACCAAGATAACTATAGTTTTGAGAATAAAGTTCTTAGGAAAATTTTTGGACCAAAAAAGAGATGAACAGGTGAATGGAGAAAACTACATAACAGTGAGCTAAATGATATGTATAGGAAGCCAGATATAATAAAAACAGTTAGGTCTCATAGGATGTGATGGGCAGGACATGTGGTACGTATGGGGATGAAAGAGGTGCATGGAAACTTCTGGTAGGAAAACCAGAAGGAAAACGCCCAGTTGATAGTCCAAGAATGAGGTGGGAGAATAACATATCCATGATTTGAGGGAAGTAAATTATACAGGGGGATGATTGAGAAACATTAGCTCAGGATAGTGATGTATGGAGAGCTTATGTCTGCGCTACCATGAATCTACGGGTTTGACAGAGCCAGTGAGTTAGTTAGTTAAGATAACTATAGTTAATAAACCTCAAACTCGATGCTATTCTTTTTGCAGACGATTTAGCTCTTCTGGCACTTTCCAAAAATGATTTGCAACGATCAATTTATAATTTACAAAAAATAGGTGCCAAATTTAATATGGAAATATCAATTAACAAAACTAAAATTATGGCATTTCATGGGAAGGACCCCATACAAAGTAAAATCTGTCTCCAGAATAAAATTTTAGAGAGATCTAATCAATTTAAATATCTTGGATATTATCTCTCTATCTGGGATGAAAAGGATATCCCTGAAAAAGTTACTAGTTATAATAAAAGTTTAGTAATTATTAATCAAGTTATGAAACCATCCCTTGTACAAAAAAACACCAGATTACGTTTATATAACACTTTGGCTAGACCAGTGTTGACCTATGGTAGTGAAGCATGGACACTAAAAAAACAACATGAAAGCAGAATAACGACTTGTGAAATGAGATTCATGCGCAGAACAGCGGGTTACACCAGATGGGATCGGAAAAGGAACACCGATATCTTAAAAGAATTGAAGACTACGCTAATTTTGGAATATATTAAACAGTACCAACTAAATTGGAAACACCATCTTGAAAGAATGAGTTCAAATCGGATCCCCAAAGCTGTTTATAATTATATACCAAGAGGACGAAGATCACTGGGCCGTCCTATGAAACGCTGGAGGGAAAATTTTCTATAGGATCGTAACAGGCCTTGGCCTAATACTTGGAAGGAAGAAGAAGAAGATAGTTAATAAACTATATGGGTACCTGCAGGCAAGGATCAAAATATTGAAATTAAATAATACCAAGTCCAGGTCCAGTCTGGACCTCAATAAAAATCTCTAATCCTTCATTGCTTAGGACCAAACCATGTTGTCCTTCAAAGTGCATATAAGATTTCTTAGAAATGTAAAAACTGTAAACTAGAAATCACAGTGAAAAAAATTCATATCATTTTAAAGTAAAGTTTTCTTGATTGTTAAAGCTAATCTGTTAAAAATGAAGATGCAACATTTCAATTTTTTATTTTCATCTAATAAAAACTATACATTTTCTTTTAAATAATGGAAATATCTGTAATACTCGTAGCAAAATCATAATTAACAATAAAATAATACTAGCTTAATCGACTAATTTTATTTTAGTCGCCAATTTTTTTACTTATGCCTGATACTGTTTATATATTCTATTCTACTGAAGCATTACCCTGGTTTTATTAAAAATAACAATATTATTATTAATAATAATAATAATAATAATAATTCACTTATCTCACTGGTCTATTATATGGCACAAATTCCAATAAAATTATTTTATGAAGAACAAAATTCTATAAAAACAATAATAATTCAGTCATCTGAATAATACATAGTTCACTTTTTTCTTCATGAGTTTTAGGTTAAATGAATTTATGATATATTTGTATTGTAAGCCCATGTTTTCCCTTTACAGAGATTTAGGCACTCCCCCCCTACAGGGAAGAATTTGAACCATATCAATTTAGTTACACTTAATATTTAATTTTAAGAAGTTATATTTTGAGGTTATTTTAATTATATTATTTTTGGTCTGGACATCTTACCTCAATATTAATGTTGATTTGTTCTTGGACATGTTTCAAAACAATTCTGTTTTATCGTCAGCTTTCCCAGACTGGTTTTATTTATGTTGCATTATGTTGCACCACCTGGATGTCGATGTCAGCTCCATCCTGTGGTTGGCCAAAGAACCTCCAAACAAGGTCACCCTCCATCGGAATATCAAAATTCATAACTCTGTTTCTGTTCTTCTGAATATAAATTTTTTTCCCAAATAGTCTATTTCTGTTCTTCTGAATATAAATTTTTTTCCCAAATAGTCTATTTGGGGAAAAAATTTATATTCAGAAGAACAGAAACAGAGTTATGAATTTTGATATTCCGATGGAGGGTGACCTTGTTTGGAGGTTCTTTGGCCAACCACAGGATGGAGCTGACATCGACATCCAGGTGGTGCAACATAATGCAACATAAATAAAACCAGTCTGGGAAAGTTGACGATAAAACAGAATTGTTTTGAAACATGTCCAAGAACAAATCAACATTAATATTGAGGTAAGATGTCCAGACCAAAAATAATATAATTAGTTACACTTGTTTTCGTATAGATGTCATTTTGAGTGGCCCGTGGTCAGCGTTCCGCCTCATACTGATATCTAGGAAACCAAGGTAGTACTAGCACGGTAAAATTCGGTAAATTTTGCTTAGAGGCCTTTTCATTCAGGCTTAAGGATTTTTAGGAGCCTGAAAATCTTCAGACTCGGGACCCATGGCTTAAAGTCCCTCCCGGAGGGCTTGCTCCTTGGATTTTTCCATCCTAAAAAAATCCATCGACCCCGGCCGGGTTTGAACCCGCGACCCTCAGGACCAGAGGCAAGGAGCATAACCACTAGTCCACCGCGGAAAATTAATTTTTTATGAAAAATACATTAAATAATCTAGATTATTATGTTACATACAACACAAAAAAGTAACAAAAAAATTATTAAAAATAATAATATACAATGATAAAACTATCAGAGTTAAAATGTTACACCCCCATTTAAATATAAAATTGTATGTAACGGTGTAAATATAGAATTCAGCAATTCTAAACATATTCTATCAGAATCAGGTTTCTCAGTTTATATACATTATAATTTAGTTCCTGTTCGCGAGTTCAAACCTGGCCAGGGTCGATGGATTTTTTTTAGGATGGAAAAATCCAAGGAGTAAGTCCTCTGGGAGGGACTTTAAGCCATGGGTCCCGAGTCTGAAGATTTTCAGGCTCGTCAAAGATCCTTAAGCCTGAATGAAAAGGCCTCTAAGCAAAATATACCTAATTTTCCCGTCCTAGTACTATCTTGGTTTCCTAGATGTCAGTATGAGGCGGAACGCTGACCACGGACCACTCAAAAATGACATCTATACGAAAACAAGTGTAACTAAATTAGTATGGTTCAAATTCTTCCCTGTAGGGGGAGAGTGCCTAAAAATCTCTGTAAAGGGAAAACATGAGCTTACAATACAACAAAATAAAATATATTGTTTTAATTTAGCTGTTGATATAATGAAATGCAGTGCTTTTTTGCTTCTCCTGTAAAATTCGAAAAAAATGGAGATGATCCCTTTTTCAAAATGACCAATTAAATTAAAAATAAATCTAATTGGGATCCAAGACTCATCCAGATACAAATAAAAATCTCAATTTAAACTTAATAGGAAGTAATACTATGAGGTATTAATAAATTAATATTAAAAATAATTGCCTCAACTCATATTTTGTCTTCTTATAGACCAGTTTTGGAATAATTATTCCATCTTCATTATTTCCACAACCATTGTTCTGTCATGGTGATGCATGGGTTCTTTCTCCATGTGTTGGTAGATGCCCTGCATTACAACAACAGAATAACAGTTGTGAAATTACTGAAGATGGAATAATTATTCCAAATCTATCTACAGTGGCGTAACAGCCCAATGTTGGGCCATAGCCTCTCCTTTGTTAGGAGTTACTATACCAAGTTAATTTATTAATTAAATAAAAATAAAACTTAGTTTTATTTGATTTTCATACTTATTATATAATTCAGTGACAGTTGTTTCGGCACACTGTACCTTCTTCAGACGTGTTAACAAATTATGAATTTGTGTTCCAACTGATCTAAGCAACTATATAACATTAATGTGGCATTTAAAACTAATAAAACTTTACAAAATATAATAAAAAACAATAAAACCAAAATAAAAAAAAAATAAAAATTATCAGGTGTATATAAATTGAAGTGTGGCACATGTGACAATGTCTATATAGGACAAACTGGTAGACCTTTTATCTCTCGGATAAAGGGACACATGAGAGCATATAACAGAAATTTAGAATATTCAAAATATGCTAACCACCTATTCCAATTTAATCATTGTTTCGATCCATATTT
Source organism: Diploptera punctata (assembly GCA_030220185.1). Classification (NCBI taxonomy): domain Eukaryota; kingdom Metazoa; phylum Arthropoda; class Insecta; order Blattodea; family Blaberidae; genus Diploptera; species Diploptera punctata. Next base: position 736,200 of record JASPKZ010004939.1, on the reverse strand, counting down.
TTAAATTTTACATGTTTGTGATAAGGGTAAGAAGTTAGATCTTTTGGAGGCTGTAGAAATAAATAAATAAATTGAAAAGTAGTAACAAACTGTTAAATTCTCAACTTGATTTGAATGAATCCCCTTTGTTAAATTAAAAAATTTAAATAATATTGTTGTATTGTTGCTGAGATAGTTGGAACACAATTCATAACTTGTTAACATGTCTGAAGAAGGTACAGTGTACCAAAACAGCTGTCACTGAATTATATAATAAATATGAAAATCAAATAAAACTATGTTTTATTTTTATTTAATTAATAAATATGGATTTTCATCAAGTAAACACCAACTCAATTGATGAAGTTAATTTAGTTATGTTTATTTTCCTAAAGATGTCATGAGTAGTATGCGATAAACATACCGACCCAATGAGACATCTAGTAGGCAACTAAGGTATTACTAGCATATAGAAGGTCGATAAATTTTGCTTAGATGCCTCTTTATTCATGCTTAAGCACCTTTTATGAACCTAAAAATCTTTAGATTTGGGACCCATGGCTTAAAGTCCATCCCGGAGGGCTCGCTCTATGGATTTTTCCTCCTTAAAAGTCCATTGACCTCTGCCGGGTTTGAACCCACAACCCTTAGGACGGATGAATCAATAATACCCAACACATGTTTGCACATTTAGTTCCCCAGGGTACTCCCCCCAGTACTAATACCATTTATAGTGTGTATTGAAACAATTAGAAATATAATTCGATCCGGAACTTTAGCAGTTCGACTTGCGCTAATATGATTGCAGGGGCATTTATTATTGACCCTTTTAGGTAATACTGGCCCTTCCTTCCAAAGGCAAGGAGCATAACCACTGGTCCAGTTATTCCAAATTCCATCTAAAAAGAAGAAAAATATCAGACGAGGGATCATTTTTAGTATTAAAAAATCTCTTTATGTTGTTCAATTTTTAGTTAGTCTTACCATTTTAGAATCCAAGAATAAGAATTTTTTTATAAGTACACAAGTATTTTGTGGTAAAATGTGAATATCTTATTTGGAAGGTATCAGGTTTAAATTCTAATACCAACTACTGTATTGTTTATAACTGTTCTATAATCATAAATAAATGAGTCAATTTTTAACATCTTACCTCATATTTTATGTTTCTTCAAACACGGGAACTAGTTTTCGAGAGAAGGATCCCTCTCATTTTCAACCAACATTCATTATGACTGTCATAATGTCGGTAGAGATCCTTCTCTCGAAAACTAGTTCCCATGTTTGAAGAAACATAAAATATGAGGTAAGATGTTAAAAACTGACTCATTAATTTACGAATTAAGAATCTCAATGTTATTTCCCATATTTAACTATGAATGTTCCATAATCACTAAATCAAATGGTTGATTGTTATTAAATTATACTTCTGGAAATTTGTATTCTTCAATTAATTATGTAGAATTCATAAAGTAGTCTACCACAGTTCTTGTTGATGGCTTCTCAAAATCTCATGTGGAATTATACTGTGGAGATCTATCACAAATATTGGACCTCTCTAAAGTACAGGAGTTGTGGGAATGGGATACAATTTTTAAGTGGAATATTATGACAAGACTAGCGTGTCCATTCATCCCGTTTTTCCCGGGACAGTCCGGTTTTTTGGAAAAGTCCCGCTGTCCCCAAGGTTTTCTTGGTGATGCTCAAATGTCCTGCTTTTGGGATGATGCTTAGTCAATGTATTTACGAATGGCGACTTTCGTTTTGTTCTTTATTATGTAATTTTAAATATGAACATTAGAAAGCGCCAGTTGTATGACCACGATGCACTGTTTGGTCTATAATCTTTGATTTTTTATTCTCATATATTGGTAACAGATACATTTTTCAAATTGTCAATCCATGGTCAGTGCAGCCAATGTCGGAGATTTCCTGCTGATTCTGGTACTTTGGCGGTGGAAAAATACAATTTTAACTTATGAAAGATTTAAATTTAAATGAAGATATGGAAAGAAACCATCTGCTCCGTTGTCCAGCTTTTCTGCTAAATATTGGAGTGCAAGAGAGCAAATGATTTCATTATCAAGTGCTCGACATTAGATACCAACCAACCAACTTATATGAAAGAGATTGAGTTAGTGGATTTTTATACCCCTTGCAGCAATAAATAAATATTTTTAAACATACTAAACATTGACTTCAGTGGTTTTTGATTTGTGAATGATTGATTCTTATAAATTTGTATTGGCAACAGTGTCGTGGTAAAAAGAAAATTTTAACTTTTTTATATATGTATTGTTGATGTCCCACCTTTTTTAAAATGTCCCAGGTTTTCCCTTAATTTTTTATACATGTCCCCTTTTACATTGAAAATATTATGGACACCCTAGACAAGACGATTCAAGGCGTATAACAATTGAATGGAATGTACACACCACCATATGTCCTTGCTTAAATATGATTTCCTTGCCCATGGAAATTGCTTAAAATCCCATAAAGAATTGAGATTGCACAATCAATTCTGACAGAAGTATGTCTCAGGTTTTTCCCTTAATTTTTTATACATGTCCCCTTTTACATTGAAAATATTATGGACACCCTAGACAAGACGATTCAAGGCGTATAACAATTGAATGGAATGTACACACCACCATATGTCCTTGCTTAAATATGATTTCCTTGCCCATGGAAATTGCTTAAAATCCCATACAGAATTGAGATTGCACAATCAATTCTGACAGAAGTATGTCCCAGGTTTTTCCCTTAATTTTTTATACATGTCCCCTTTTACAATGAAAATATTATGGACACCCTAGACAAGACGATTCAAGGCATATAACAATTGAATGGAATGTACACACCACCATATGTCCTTGCTTAAATATGATTTCCTTGCCCATGGAAATTGCTTAAAATCCCATAAAGAATTGAGATTGCACAATCAATTCTGACAGAAGTATGTCCCAGGGTTTTTCCCTTAATTTTTTATACATGTCCCCTTTTACATTGAAAATATTATGGACACCCTATACAAGACGATTCAAGGCGTATAACAATTGAATGGAATGTACACACCACCATATGTCCTTGCTTAAATATGATTTCCTTGCCCATGGAAATTGCTTAAAATCCCATAAAGAATTGAGATTGCACAATCAATTCTGACAGAAGTATGTCCCAGGGTTTTTCCCTTAATTTTTTATACATGTCCCCTTTTACATTGAAAATATTATGGACACCCTATACAAGACGATTCAAGGCGTATAACAATTGAATGGAATGTACACACCACCATATGTCCTTGCTTAAATATGATTTCCTTGCCCATGGAAATTGCTTAAAATCCCATAAAGAATTGAGATTGCACAATCAATTCTGACAGAAGTATGTCCCAGGGTTTTTCCCTTAATTTTTTATACATGTCCCCTTTTACATTGAAAATATTATGGACACCCTATACAAGACGATTCAAGGCGTATAACAATTGAATGGAATGTACACACCACCATATGTCCTTGCTTAAATATGATTCCCTTGCCCATGGAAATTGCTTAAAATCCCATAAAGAATTGAGATTGCACAATCAATTCTGACAGAAGTATGTCCCAGGGTTTTTCCCTTAATTTTTTATACATGTCCCCTTTTACATTGAAAATATTATGGACACCCTATACAAGACGATTCAAGGCGTATAACAATTGAATGGAATGTACACACCACCATATGTCCTTGCTTAAATATGATTCCCTTGCCCATGGAAATTGCTTAAAATCCCATAAAGAATTGAGATTGCACAAGTCAATTCTGAAAGAAGTATGTCTCACAATTTCTCACTGCACCTTATCTTCATTATTCTTTAGATATATTATAAAAAAATCACACATTCAGTTAATAATCACTTCACACATGTTGCTTGTTAGTCTTCGTTCTTCTTTTTGATCTCTTTTTCTGTGCAGAGTTTAATAAATCACTAACATAGTCTGAAACGGATGGCAAATTGATTTCTTCCCGGCATTTACCATTTTGGTCTGTGTCACAGTTGGGTGGTAGATCAACTATTTGATTGATTCTGGATATGCAAGCAGGCCGCCTTGTCACTGGATGGATGTTGAAAGTTGTAGAATCTCCCTGACAAGGTCCTTTACTTCCCAACTTATAACATCTTCCATTACCATCTTCCCATTTTACGTATAATTCTGAAGAATTTCCTCGGTTGTGCTGGGAACATGGATCTCTCTTACATGTTGTAGTATTATCAGATGCTACTAAAATCTCTCCATTGTTACAAGGACCTCTATGGTACAATGGATAGCAAGGGCCATTATCGTCTGAAGTTACATTCCATTCTGCATGTGGAGGATCTATCTTGCAGGCACATTCTCCTTCACCAAAAGGATCGATCTGAAGAGTTGTTCCTTCAGAAGGACACAGTTCTTTGCTTTCTCTTAAAAGTCTGTGACATTGGCCATCTATGGGCCAGTAAACAGCCCGATATGGCTTACCACAACAAGGACATTGTCGACATACGGATCTCAAATTGCCATTTCCGTTGATCACTTCTTCTTGGTCCAAAACTAGCCATTGGTTGTCTCCGGTACAGGGACCAACTTCGAGAAGTTTATAGCATTTACGTTCGGGTTCGTAAAGCACTTTTCCTTGTTTGAAACAGTCGAGTTCAGATGTGGAGAATTTGAAATTTGTTGTGGATATGTGAGTTGTATGTTCGACCTCGAAAATGATGGAAGCCAAGGATGAGTGGAACAGCGCCGCGATTACCAGTAAGAGACTGGTCGTGCTTCTGCCCGCCATCGTTGTCTGTTCACAACTGCGACCGATGTCCGGTTACCGCTACCATTACGTTCGCTTGAAACACGTTTATTTTTTTCTTATGTTGGAAATTGTCGTCTTCACACAAGAATCGCTCTTCTCAAGGCCGTAATGACATCACGAATTCGTAATTCCCCCCCCCCTTTCTCAGGAAACTCAGGCTTAATTATCTGGGGAATCTTGTTTCAATCGCTTTAAATAATACTACGTAGATAGATGAGCTGAAAGAATTTTTTTTTTTTAATTTCGTTACACAGGAGCTGCGTAAACTAAGCGAATTCCTCAGCAAGTCGAGTTTACGGAATATATTTGTATTTTGACTATTTAACTCATGCCGCAAATGGGAGTCAATGACCAATCACATTTCAATTATTTTTTATTTACAACCAATCACAGTCGTGTTTCGCCTAAAATTTACCAACTAAAGTTTATTATAATAAAAAAGCGCCTCCTTTTTAACATTCTGAATAGGTCATAGCATTATTTTGCAGTGACTGACTCTCCAAGAAATACGGATACCAGATTGTATATATAGTGCATGAATGTCAGCAGAAAGCGCATGCGATAGATAATATAAAAACATTTGTAACAATTGATTATACCACAAAAAAAACACTGTTTGCATTTTCTTAAATGAATTATTTTCCAGGAAATGACGTTGCAGAAAAATATAATTGACATATTTACATCAGAAATTAATTAATACCTATAACGTTGGTTATAAATTTCTCCACTAGGATGCATTCTTACAATATTGCGATCCTTTGGCAATAAATAATATTATGATCTGGTTGCAGTGATGAAGAAAGGAAGGAAATGAAGCGTATTAATCGTTTCTGATTTGTTTTCGAACGTCGCCATTTACATTAAACATATAAATAGTTTAAAATAACTATAGTTAAATAATGATTTGTGAGTAAACAACTTAATTTTATTCGTTAAATAGTCCTAACAAATGCCACTCTTGATTTCCAAATTCTTTAGATAAATTGGAAATCACTCGTGGCATTACTTATGATAATTAAATGTTATACAGTCCGTATACCAACTCAAGTCTCATTACAAGAAATAGAAATTGTACTCGGTAGAACGTTTAGAAATGTTTCCATCAAAATCTCAGTACTCAGGTTAACCTTCACTCTTAAAAGCCCCGATTTTACTGGTTAAAGAATTCGACACTACGTTTCTTATTCAAATGATGCATATTAGTTTGGTTGCGAGAAAAAAAAATATGGCGAACGCTAGAACGATTTTTAAATTTCGGCTTCCAGCTAAAACCCCGTCATCAAATGGTTGAATTTCGCTGGTTTTCAGAAAGTACCTTTCTCGTTCGAGTTCAATAAAATATACCTAATTTCGTTGCGAAATATAAAATTACTGCCAATAGAACGATTAAAAAAAAAAACATGCTTCAATTTAACCCCCACTCCTAATAGTCCGATTTTCCTGGTTAACGAACTTGACATCGATGCTCTTGATGAAGATTTTCGGGCTGTAGGCCGTGGTCGTGAGGCTTGAGGATGCCAGACGCAGTCTCTGGCGAAACGTCGGGGAACTACAAGCCTCACGACCACGGCCTACAGCCCGAAAATCTTCATCAAGATCATCATAGCAACTCCGGCCGTGAAAGTCTACGTGAATACAGAACTTGACATTATTTCTCGGCGATGTGCCGAGTTTGGTTCCAAAAAATACTGCCGCCAGAGCGTTAACAGACAACACACACCCTCGTGTATTTGTCATGGTCATTTTCAGCATCTACTAAATAGCATAGATGAAGATCTATAATTTGTATTTTTTTCATGGGAACTACCTCAAACATAAGCTCTCTATACACCCCTATCCTGAACTAACTTTTCCAATCATTCCCTGTATAATTTACCTTCCTCGAATCATAGTTACCTTCCTCACCTCATTCTAGGCCTACCTACGAGGCGTTTTCCCTCTGGTTTTTCTACAGTTAGTTTACTTGCCTCAATTTCATTCCCTGTTCGTGTCACGTGTTCATCCATCGCAGTGTATGAGACTTGACTGCTCTTATCACATCTGGTTTCCCATAAGGAACATGTAGTTATCTCCATTCATGTTTGGCAAAAAAAAAAGTCACTTTCTTCTCAAATACTCGTAATCTTTTCTCCTTTCTTAAAGTAAGAGACCGTGTTTCGCATCCACATAATATAACTGGAAAAATAATTGTTTTGTGTATTTTATCTCCTTACTTACTTACTTACTTACTTACTTACTTACTTACTTACTTACTTACTTACTTACTTACTTACTCGCTGGCACAATCGAATCCGAAGATTCATGGCCGCGCGGACATAAGCTCTCCATACATCCCTATCCTGAGCTAATGCTTTAGTTAATGTTGTTCTCCCACCTCATTCTTGGTCTACCAACTGGGCGTTTTCCCTCTGGCTTTCCTACAAGAAGCTTCCATGCACCTCCTTTGGCATGGGTTCCCTGAAGTAGTCCCCGCCCGGAGAACCGAATGGGGGACTATTTGACCTCCGGAAAATTTTACCCCAGATGAACCCATGTCCGCATTTCTTGACGGTTGTATTTTTACGGTGAAAGATCGTCACTCTTTCGCCCAAGGTACTTTTTTCGTCTGGCTTATCACCTTCGACCAGTCCGGCATGGGTAACCCTATCGGCAGCAATGCTACCGCCGGCATAGCTCTCAGGATCATTTAAGCACGCAAGCCACTCCACCACGACAAGGTAAAGATACCTACCATATATTATTAGTCCACCGCTGTGGTCTCGAGGTAGCGTGCTGCCTTGTCACGGAGGGGGCACGGATTCGATCCCCGGTCGAGACAGGCTCCTGGATGAGGTTTTTTCTGGGTTTTTACTCACCTGTAAGACAAATGTCAGGAAGCTTAGGGCCGAACGGTCCCCGAAAATCATCCGGTCGTCATCATCATCCTTATCATTATCATCATCCTTCACCAGTGTGGAAAGCAACGGGAAGCTACCACACCTGTAATTCCCTAGTAAAGCTGCAAAGCATAACATGAAAATGCTATGATTGCAGTAAAAGACCTGCCCTCGGACAGAATAAATATGGATGGACTACTGAACTAATCGCAAGTGATAAATTAATTTATATGTGGTACTATAAAACCCAGGAAAATTGTGTGGTATTTTTAGTTCAAATAAAACCAATAACTTCCTGGACTCCCGGAAATAGTAAAAATCTTACGTAATCACTAATTACGTATGAAGCGATACTTTAAGAATTGCGCTTTCTTGTCTTCACTTTTTATAGTAATCTACGTTAATGTCGCTGTAAGTTAATCTAGTTAATAATTATGTGGTAAAACCCCAAAATATGGCACATCATTATCATCGGCACGACATCCCATTGTGGGCTTTGGCCTTCTTGACAAGCTCTCACCAAACCTCTATTTCGCTTGTTTTTTATTTCTGTTTTTTTATATATAATTCCAGTGTCCTGATGTCCTCAATTATGTCATCATCCCATCTTGACTTAAGCCTTCCCACATTCCGAGTATAAAAGATTGTGTAGGTTAAGGTAGGAAGCCTTGGCGCAGAGCTACGGGACTTGCGCTGGTTCGAGTCTCCATGGGGGAAGAAATTTTCTCATGGTATTTCGGCCAGTATGGGACCGGTGCCCACCCAGCATCGTGAGGCAATTGGGTAGCTACAATAAGTAGCGGCTCCAGGTTGAGGAACCAGCTATAACGGCTGGGGGACTCGACATGCTAACCACATGTCACCCCTACACTGGCTGTTGATCATCTACCTCTGTGATTGACACATGTGGATGTGAAGGGCCAGCAGCCGGCTGGTAAAAGGGCAACCGCTGAAAAGTGGAAAGACCCTCAATCAGATCGTATAAAATATGGCACATGTCTGTATAATATATAGAGTGGAAACAAATTCTACGTATAATTTGTCACAAGTTGTTCATGGCTTAAATATCACACAAGAACAAAGATTTAATCGCAGGCTCGAAATGTATCAATAACTATATTTTCGGACTCGTAGAAGACGAAAATGATATTAGTTTTTTCCAATCACCTAACCGGAGTCAGATATTTCGACGACAACCTTTAGCAGAAGTGATCCTTTCCATGAGAGTCGCAGGCGCTATTGTCTCTCAAACTGGTCACCCTTCTTTTTCTTTTGCGCGGTTTTATTAATATTAGGGATTGTTAAACCCTCAGGAATACACAGGCATACAACATTTTCTGATTGCCGCTGTCAAATACGTGAAGTAATGGCTTGTAATACCTCGTTCTGTGCAGTTCATCTTACATTACATCGTTGTGATTGTGAAGTGTCGATATATACATTATTGTGTATCATTATGAAGTCATTGAATTAAAACAATCTACTATAATATATTTTAATACGTAAGATTTAGTGTTTGTATAATTTTGCAATGTCTTCCCTCTGTAAGAATTCTCCTAATTTATTTTGTTACGTATATGGAGAGTATTGTACAAAATCTCAGTGCAGAACTAGTTATAAAGGCGTACAATTTATATTTCGGGAACTATGGTAAATTTGGATATATAGGTGTAGCAATGATTCCTGAGGAATGAAATTTGTAATGAGAGCTTAGATGCGAGTCCTGTACTAACCAGTTGTAGGTCTCAGCCAATAGGAAGTATGACCACACGTCATTGCTAACTCCCCCCTCGCTAGCTGCTCGCTTGCGAATATCAAATACAGTCACTGCTAAATATTTTTAAAATCTCGCTACAACAATTAATTAATATAGGTAATCTTTATCGTAGACTGCGATGGGCAGGACATGTGGCACGAATGGGGAATGAAATACGTGCATGGAAGCTTCTTGTCCGAAAACCAGAGGGAAAACGCCCAGTTGGTAGACCAAGAATGAGGCGGGAGAATAACATTAACTATGAATTGAGGGACGTAGATTTTACAGGGAATGATTGAAAAACATTAGCTCAGGATAGGGATGTATGGAGAGCTTATGTCCGCGCGGCCATGAACCTACGGGTTCGATAGTGCCCGTGAGTTAGGACATCTTTATACGTGGAGGAAGTATATTCACTATATATATATATATATATATATATATATATATATACACACACACACACACACACTCTATATTTGGTTTATATCTCTCTGTTAATGTTTTAAATAACCACTAAATGTCACTTTAATTTAAACCATCTATAGTCTTCCCCGCGCCTTAGCCATGTGAGTAAGACAAGATGTCTAGGCGCAGAGCTAGGGGACTTGCGCTGGCTCGAGTCTCCATGGGGGAAGAAATGTTCTCAAGAAATTTCTGCCAGTATGGGACCGGTGCCCACCCAGCATCATGAGACATTTCGGTGGCTATAATAAGTAGCGGATCCACGTTGAGAAGACCCGATATTCACCATTGCACTATAATTTTAAGACTTCAGGCAGCAAGTGTACAAAATATTTTAATTATAGTCTACGGTTTAAAATCTAAAATCAACACATCCGCGTCTCACTATAATTCTCTATGGACTGTACATGTTTTGTAAGATGAACTGTTTTGTTTGTACGCGTGGCAGGCAGAGAATTCACAGCTGAGCAGTCTGGATAGGCTCTCCGATTGGATTTACGGTCAAGGACATTCTTCAAAATCCCTTGCGCGACCTATACTGATAAATATTGGGCCCCCAATTTTAGCTGTACAAACTGCCTAAAGGATTTTAATAGGGCGGTTAAAAGGTTCGCATTCGTGCATGCCATTTGTCATTCCAATGTTGTGGAGAGAACCTACGGACCACATCACTGACTTATTTCTGTATGGTTAATATATCTGGTTTCACTTTAAAAAATAAGCATTCTCTTCAGTATCCAAGTTTGTAGTCAGCCATGTGACCTGTTAAACATAGTGATTCGTTACCGAACTTGGGTGACGTCTGTAATGAACATGGCGAAAAGTTCCACGAAGACATTTTAGAAATGGAAAGGCGTTGTAAAGGGAAATCAGTGATCAACATGCTTGATGATTACTGCTGGCAACTTATCACAGACTTTCGAAGCCATCTTATCGGCGTAAGTCATCCAGGAAGAAGATTTGAAATGTGAGATTTTTGCTACAATTTAAGCATGTGTTGTAACGTAACTACGTACTCATCCTTCTTAGAAAAAAATATTTTGACTTTTTGGATCTTATATGATTTGGTTTTACACAGATCAATTGCTTCTAGCAATATTATTGCAAAAAAAATTGAAACTAAGTACAGATAAGCAATAATATGCGAAATATAACGAAAAACGTTCATCACGTCCTCCCAAAAACCTGTTAGGTGATAGAGAAAAACGGACTTCAAATTCGAAATCAGCGCATGCCAATGAACTTGAATCGCCTATTTTCATTTCTGCGAGCGACAAAAAGTTCAAATTTGTTGTTGTGTGTAACAGGTCTGTTCGACCTTTAAATTCTTACATGATCTGAGTTCAGACCGGCGTGAGCAAAAATAATGATAAAAATTGTTGACTGAACAAAATCAATAACTTAGTATAAAACATAATTGGTTGGTGTTTTGGTTTTATGTTGATGTGCCCTTAAACCCTGTTTCTATAGTATGTACTTACATTCTAATTTATTCAAATCAGATCCAAAATAGTAATACTTACTTACTTACTCACTGGCACTATCGAACCCGTAGGTTCATGGCCGCACGGACACAAGCTCTCCATACATCCCTATCCTGAGCCAATGCTTTCCAATCATTCCCTGTATAATCTACTTCCCTCAAATCATAGTTAATGTTGTTCTCCCACCTCATTTTTGGTCTACCAACTGGGCGTTTTCCTTCTGGCTTTCCTACAAGAAGTTTCCATGCACGTCTTTCATTCCCCATACGCGCAACATGTCCTGCCCATCGCAGTCTACGGGACTTAACTGTTCTTATTATATCTGGCTTCCTATAAAGACCATGTAGTTCATTGTTATGTAGTCTTCTCCATTCACCTGTCTGTTCATCTCTCTTTGGTCCAAAAATTTTCCTAAGAACTTTATTCTCAAATACTCGTAATCTCCTTTCCTCCCTTAAAGTAAGAGTCCATGTTTCGCACCCATATAATATAACTGGTAGAACAATAGTTTTATATATTTTCAGCTTAACGTTTTTTTAAAAGGAGTTGGGACATCAAAAGTCTCTGCAATGCATAATAGCATGCATTTCCAGAATTGAGCCTATGTTTAATTTCTTTGTGCATCTCATTCCTATTTGTGATTATTGTTCCTAGGTATTTGAATTCAGCCACTTCCTCAAAAATTTCCCTCATTTGTCATTAGCTGTCCATTTCCATTATATAATGTATTTCTACGTGTGACCATATATTTAGTTTTAATGATATTTACTTCCAGTCCTAATTTCTTAGTGTTACTCAATAGTGTGTGCGTGTTGGCCTTTAGTATCTCCTCGCTATCGGCCAGTAGTACTACATCATCAGCATAAACTAACAGCTTATTAATACCATTGAGTTGTAAGCCTTCCTCATTCTCCAAAGATTTAATGGCATGCTCTAGTACAAAATTAAATAGTAGAGGAGATAGTGCATCTCCTTGCTTTAACCCATTCTGGATTTCAAAAGTGTCTGAAAACTGTTTGCCTACACGCACCCTACTCGTTGAGCCATTTAGACACATTCGTATAAGTCTAACTAACTTTTTAGGAATTCCAAACTCCAGCAGGATACTATATAACTTCTCCCTCTTAATTGAATCATATGCTTTTTTGAAGTCTACATATAGTTGATGTACAGTACCATTATATTCCCATTTCTTTTCTAAAATCTGTCTTATACTAAAAATCTGATCTGTTGTAGACCTGTTTCTTCTAAATGCACATTGATGATCTCCTAGAATGTCATCAATATAGGGAGTAAGTCTGCTTACTAATATATTTGTTAGAATTTTGTACGAAGTTGAAAGTAATGCAATGCCCCTATAGTTGTTGCAATCAGTTTTATCTCCTTTCTTATAAATTGGTATGATAATTGATTCCTTCCATTCATCTGGAAGAGCTTCTTTTTCCCAAATCATACTAAGCAACCAGCGTATCTTGCCCATCAATTTTTCTCCCCCTGATTTTATCAGTTCTGCTGGGATCTCATCTGAACCTGATGCTTTATACATCTTCAATTTTTCAATCGCCATTTCAACCTCTAATGCACTTGGCTCTGCGACTAGCATTTCTGCTGTCTGTAACTTATCCTCCTCAATGTCCTGTTCTGTGTGTACATTTAATAGCTGATTAAAGTAACATTTCCATCTATTTAATATACTCCTAGAATCTGCAATCATATCCCCATTTTCATTCCGAATTATATTTGTTCTAGCCTGAAACCCTTTCTTCTCTATACTAATTCCCTGATATAATTCTCTAATGTTCCTATTTTTTGCATTCATTTCAAGATCATTAATCTTCTCTCTCAAATATTCCCTCTTTTTACTCTTTAGTAACTTGGTGGTTTCCCGTCTAACACTACCCAACTGCTCTAAATTTACCTCATTTGGCTCGTGTAACCATTTCATTTTTGCTAGCTTTCTTTTCTTTACAATGTCGGCACATTCCTCATCAAACCATTTCTTGTTTTGCCTCTTTTTTAAACAACCAATGCTTTCTAATGCTGACAATTTAATAGTATCTCTTATAGCCTCCCATTCTTTATTTATATCAGTTTCTTCTTCGTTTGCCACATTGTCATCTGAAGATTCCAGTACTTCAAATCTATTAGAAATTTTGATTTGGTATTCTTGCCGCATTTCATCATTTTTCAAGTTTTTTAATTCATATTTTACAGAATCATCTTTAGCGTTTGTTCCTCTCATAAGCGATAGCCGTTGTCTGATTTTCACCCTGACCAGATGATGATCTGAAATTGCAGTCTGTCCCTCTAACTGATCTAACATCAATGATGCTACTGTGCCAGCGTTTATCCACTAATACATGATCTATCTGGTTCCGAGTTTCTCCATCTGGGGACGTCCAGGTGTATTTATGAATATCCTTATGCTGAAATGTTGTGCTCTTAACAACGAGATTCTTTGATGTGGCAAATGTGACTAATCTAACCCCGTTGTCGTTACTATCTTCATGAAGACTGAATTTGCCTATTGTTGGTTTGAATATATCTTCCCGCCCCACTTTTGCATTAAAATCTCCTAAGACAATTTTCATATGATATCGTGAAAGGCTATCAAATAAGCATTCTAATTCTTCATAGAATTCATCCTTGATCTTGTCATCTTTATCTTCTGTGGGGGCATGTACATTTACAATTATAAAATCATGTCGTTTACCCTTTAGAATTATGTATGATATCCTATCACTAACAAACTTAATATCTCGGATAGCGGATATGATCCTCCTTCTGACTAAAAAACCCGTTCCAAATGCAGGTCTTTCTGCACCCCCATAGTATAATGCAAAGCTTCCTGATTCCTGACTACCTTCTCCTGGCCACCTAACTTCCTGTAAAGCGACTATATCCAAGGGCGATATATCCAATTCCCGTGTTAATATCTCTAGTGCCCCGCTATTGTATAAAGTCCTAACATTCCATGTTCCTAGGAACATGTCCCTGTGTTTGAGCCTTTGGCATGGGTTCCCTGAAGTAGTCCCCGCCCGGAGAACCGAATGGGGGACTATTTGACCTCCGGAAAATTTTACCCCAGTAGAACCCATGTCCGCATTTCTTGACGGTTGTATTTTTACGGTGAAAGATCGTCACTCTTTCGACCAAGGTACTTATTTCGTCTGGCTTATCACCTTCGACCAGTCCGGCATGGGTAACCCTATCGGCAGCAATGCTACCGCCGGCATAGCTCTCAGGATCATTTAAGCACACAAGCCACTCCACCACGACAAGGTAAAGATACCATGGAGGGCCAAAATAGTAATAGGAAACAAAATCATAGAACACGTGAACCATCTCAATTATCTAGGATGTGACATTTCATTTAATTGTGATAATGATATAACTAATAAAATAGCAAAATTCCAGGGAATATGTGGTACGATAAAACGATCACTAAATAACAAAACAACAAGAGAGACCCAATTGAAATTTTATAAAACATTGGCAGTACCGGTACTGCTCTATGGTTCAGAAGCCTGGATACATAAAAAAAACAAGATCTAAATAGAATAACGGCGGCAGAAATGAAATTTATGAGATCTGTTAAAGGGTGCACTAAGGAAGACAGAATCAAGAACACAGAAATGAGACAGGAACTTGAAATATTTGCAATAACTGATAAAATAGATACATATAGACAAAAATGGAAGCAACACATAGACAGAATGAATGAAGATAGATATCCAAAACAAATAACAAAATACAAACCTAAAGGCACCCGAGATGTGGGCAGACCTAGAAAGAGATGGGCTGAAGTCGGAACGGGTCAAAAGACCTAATCCATGAATGCAGATGATGATGATGATTCTAATTGATATATCCTATCCCCACACTAACACCTACACACTAGACAGTTCTTAGAACTGGTAGAATAGGTTAGATCAACACTTCCTTACATCATAACCTTTACTCATAATACATAGCTCACTATTGAGAAAGAATTAGAAATAAATATGATGAACATATTTAGGAATTTCATATGATTCTTCCAAGAATATACAAGATTTGTATTTAAAGACATTTCTGCAGCCTGATACTTTCCCTTCGATCCAATGTAAACTTTATTCCTCCACAAATTTCTATGTTGAGCATTATCTTCTCTCAAATTCTTCTTCTTCATACATTTCATGGCTCCATCCAACCATTGCTCTCGTGTTTTTCATATTATTCCTCTTCTGTCTTCGGCATTATATTCTAAGATCATTTTCGAAATTCTTCCTTCTCCCATCCTTTTGACTTTACCAAACAATCTCAATTTCCGTACTTCAGTTATTTCCAAAAATACAGGGCTATTCAGAAAGAAGAAACAAACTTCTTCTTCTTCTTCTTCTTCTACAAGGTTTAGGCTATGCAGCCTGTTCCGGCGAAGTTAAAAGTGGAGTCCATCTTCTGCGTGGTCGGCCAACATCTCTTGTTCCTCTGGGATTATACAGGAAGGTTCTTTTTGGTATTCTTTCGTTGTTCATTCTCATTAAGTGTTCTGTCCATTTCTTATTATTTTCGCTGATTTTATCTTCAATTTTATAGCCTATATATTTAATTCTTCTCGTATAGTTTCATTCCTTATTCTATCCGCTCTTGTGCATCCTTTCACATTACGTAAAAACAGCATTTCCGCAGTCTGTATCCTGCTTTTATCCCTTGATTTCATTATCCAATTTTCACTTCCATACAACAACAAAGGAACAGCCATTGTTTTATATAATGTAAGTTTCGTATCTTTCCTTGTTTTCCGACCTAAGGTTCTTTTTATGGTTACACAAATAGCCTGAAATTTATTTACTTTATTTTCTATATCTTTATTTTCTCTATAAGTTATATCACATCCTAAATATTGGAAATGTGATACTTGTTCTATTATTTTGTTATCCAGTACAGTTTTTGATCTAATTCCATATTTACCAATAAATGTCATTACTTTTGACTTATTTATTGATATTTTACAATTATATCTATTGGCTGTTAATTTAAATTTATATGCTAACATTTGGAGCTTCAAACATGTATTTCTTCCAAACCACAAAAAAAAAATAGAAACACAATTCCAACATTCCAGGAAAGAGAAATGTTTGAAGTTAAGATCACGGCCCCATTTCTCTAACCACGTCCGACGTTACCCGAATAACACCATTCCAGGACGTTAGTTTGGAAGAGGAGGAGCAAATCAACTTCATCGCCGGTGGCCTCCCAGGTCCCCAGACCTAACTCCATGTGATTTTTATATATGGATTTTACGTAGAAGACCGTGTTTTTATCCCCCCCCTGTATGCCTGGCACTTTTTAAATCTGCGATTACGAATTGTTGAAGCTGTGAATTTGGTAATTAGAGACCAGCTAATCGTGTGTGGCAAGAAATGAGCCACGGTTTTCAGCTGAATCGTGTGTGGCAAGAAATGAGCCACGGTTTTGATATTTGTCGTGTAACATATGGTGCTCATATTAAATGAATAAAATAGTGAAATTTGAACTTTCCTCTTTCCACGAATGTTGGAATTGTGTTTCTGTGTTTTGTAGTTTGGAAGAAATGTTTCAAATCTGTTCCTTCTTTTTGAATAGCCCTGTATTATCGAATTTCATAATCCCTCTAATTCTTTCGTTTTTACGCGCTTTATATTAGCTTGACCTGTATATATCTATCTATCTATGTAACGGAATCTTTCAATGCGATTTTCACCCACTTAAAATCATTGGATCGACTTGAAACTTTGTATACTTGTAAAGGACTCGTGACAATACAATAATTTCATATTTTGTTTCTAAAATCCTGGCCAGAATCATCAGAAAATCAAAAAATGAAAACTGGTATAATAGGTTGCGGACTTGTCGAATTTTTAGTCAATCGTTGTAAGAGCTCAGTTGGTAGAGCGATGAACTGTAGTGGTATATAATTTCAGTAATCCATAGGTCGCTGGTTCAAATCCGGCTGGGAGGATTTTTTTTAAGAAGAGTATTACTTTTAGCTCATACTACAATAGTATTGAATTTAAAGATATTTACATTTTTATCTTATTCTGTAAAATATTAAAACTAAAAAATAAAAAATTAATAATGGTTTTAAAAAAACTAAAACAGCACGCTTTATTAGAAAACCTAACTAAAAAATGAAAAATAATTTTAATTTCCAACACGCTTGGGATAAAATTAAAGTGGTCAACAAAAAAAATCATCTCCAACACACATAGAATAAAACTAGAGTTATCAACAAAAATAAAATAATTTTACCATCAAAAGCGTGGGGTGCTTTTTATGAGTTTTACATTTTCTTCTTAGAGACTTTACTTTTACCAATATATGTTTATTATCAAATATATTAATTGATATAGAGCACCCCACGCTTTTGATGGTAAAATTATTTTCTTTTTGTTGATAACTCTAGTTTTATTCTATATTTGTTGGAGATGATTTTTTTGTTGCCCACTTTAATTTTATCCCAAGCGTGTTGGAAATTAAAATTATTTTTCATTTTTTAGTTCGGTTTTCTAATAAAGCGTGTTTTAGTTTTTTTAAAACCATTATTTATTAACTTTTTTCTTCTTTATTGCTTTATTGCTTTGATGCTCTGCGCCAAAATTTGTTCGTGTATATAGTAATTTGTTTGCATGTGAGCATATAACATACTTTCAATACAATATTTATACATTAACATTTATGTTGAATAAAAATATTCTTACTTCTTAGGATGGAGTTCAGCACACCAATTATTATATCTTCTACCTTCGCATATCAATTTCTCGATTTCGGCTGAACTTTCTTCCTCTGCTTCTAAAATGGATCCAAGATATTTAAATTTATTTTCTTCTTGAATTCCTTTTTGTCCACCCTCTAATTTTTCAGCATCTTTTAATTCATCAACATCAAGGCTTAGGCCCTCTGGCCCGTTCCGACTTCAAGAGATTTGGTCTTTCCATCTAGTAAATGGTCTTCCTTGACTTCTAGAACCTGTGGGCCTGTAGTTTAAAATATTTTTAGAAGATCTACCATCTGTCATTCTTAGTAGATGTTCTATGTTCCATCTGCGAAGTAAATATTGCTGCTTCTTCTTCTTCTTCTTCCTTCCAAGTATTAGGCCAAGGCCTGTTACGATCCTATAGAAAATTTTCCCTCCAGCGTTTCAGTGACCTTCGTCCTCTTGGTATATAATTATAAACAGTTCCGGGAAATTCTCGTATAAGACTTGAAAGAATAATAATAGTCCCTTCGATTAGTTGCTAGCCAAAGGAAGGCAAGACCAGTGATGGGGCTGCCATCTTGTAGCCTCTAGTCAGGCTTTTCTGGAGAAGAAAAGAAAATAAAGGAAAGAAGAAATGGAAGAAAGGAAAGACTCCCTAGCTCTCGGATGCCTAACAGTGTCGGGGTTGAAAAAACAAGAGTTAACCAAGAGAGGTTAGGTAGTAAAGTTAAAAGAGTGCAAAACACAAGTAAGTGGAAGAAATGTTTTGCTCAGCTTGGGCACCTTGTGGTCGCCATCCACATATCCCCTAGATGATTGCAATAGCCTAAACTAAAGAATTATGAATTATCTCTTATGGACTCTGTAAAGAAGAAAAAATTGGTGCAAATGATATGCATATTACAACTTAGTTCATATAACTTGTTTAAACCTTAATTCAGGCATTTCAGCAGCTCTTTTTTTGCACCTTTTTGTATGTATTTTCAGTACCTTCCCCCCCCCCTTTACGACCAAAATTTGCACATTAAAATCCTCTCCCTAATCATCACATATCATTGGGTCAGCGTAATTACGCCTTCCAGGCGTCCCAACCTCAGAAGTGGGTTACAATAACGCCATGTCAGGAGAGAATACCAGAATGTCGAAATGACAACCTGTTGGCATTGAATTAAAAAAATATTTGATTTCCCATAAAGAGCGTGTAGCACAATATTATATGATCAATTGAGTTGGTGTTTACTTGATGAAAATGCATATTCATTAATTAAATAAAAATAAAACGTAGTTTTATTTGATTTTCATATTTATTATATAATTCAGTGACAGCTGTTTCGGTACACTGTACCTTCTTCAGACATGTTAACAATATTATATGATTTACTCCATTTGTCTGTTTGTCCACAAAGTTTATTAAGCATTTTATCCCAAGTTCTCGTAATCTTCGTCTCCTCTTTTAAAATAAAATACAATTTTTCACATCCATATAGTAAAGAAGTGTAAGTCTATGCTATTTTACTGTCGCTCCTTTCGGTTCACTATCATAAATATTTCCCATTAAAATAAACGGCAATCATGATACAACCTTCGCTGTAGCTCTTCCGCCTTTATATCAATTTCCCCATTTGTGCTGTTTTTCTCTAATGATCATGACATTGTCATACATATTTTGTCTAAAGCAGCGATTCTGCATTTTGTCGGCCTGTGGTCTTCCGGTGACGCACCCGTCTCTGAATCAGATGTTCTTTCCCGGACCATGGATTCCATAATACATACAGTTGACAGTAGTCATTTACGTTAAAATGATTCAAATAGAGGTTAGACACTCGTTTTCCACTACTGGATCCCAAGTTCGTGTCTCGGTCACTCCATGTGGCTCATGTGGGATTCGTGTCGGATATATTTTTTTTCGGAGTGTATCCTGTTTTCCCTTGCCAAAACTTCATTCCATCACTTTTCCATACTCATGTCATCCCTTTTGTTCTATTTCATCTGCCCTTATGATGATGCAGGATATCTGTCAGCTGGCATCCATGTATATCACAGACCTTAAATAATTATTTATTGGTCTACGTAGGCCTAATATTTTGAATGCAGGAAATTATTGAATTTTAACTTAGAAAAATAATATATTTTCTATACAGACCTAACTTTTCATTATAAAACCAATGATTAAAATATGGTTTTTGATTAAATATTTTACTGGATCTTCATCATGTACTGATTAATATGTCTTGAAAATTTCATAGCCCTACCCCTAGTAGTTCCTAAGAAAAATTTATCAGTAGGTGATTTTTTATTAATTTCCGGTATTTATAAATTAATTAAAACTGAACGATTTAAGAATATATATATATATATATATATATATATATATATATATATTCAGAGCAATTTAACATATGGTGCTGAAGTCTGGCAAATTCCTACCAGGGAAATGAAAAGAATTTTAAGTACAGAAATGGATGTTTTAAGAAGATCAGCTAGAAAATCTAGAATGGATAGAATACGAAATAAAGAAATAAGGGAAATTATGGGTGTACAAGAGGTGCCCGACATCATAGACATTTTAGAAAATAAAAGATTACAGTGGTTGTGGCATTGTAAAAAAAAATTGCCAGAGCAAAGATTTCCTACATGGAATGGATCCCAATAGGAAAGGAGGAGGAAAGCGAGGAAGACCGAAGAAAACTTGGATAGAAGGTGGTTAGAATGCAGCTATAAATATCAGAGGATTGGAGGAAGATCAATGGATGGACAGAGAGGAATGGTGTTTGGTTTCCGGAAGACGGCGGCAGCTGCCATGATACCGGATGATGATGATGATTATATATATATATATATATATATATATATATATATATATATATATATATATATATAATGTTCACCGCTGTGGTCTCGAGGTAGCGTGCTGTCTTGTCACGCAGTGGGTCCGGATTCGATCCCCGGTCGGGGCAGTTTTTATGGATGAGGTTTTTATTGGGATTTTTCCTCACCTGTAAGACAAATGTTAGGAAAACTTTAAGGCCCAAACGGTCCCCGAAATCATATCATCATCTTTATCATTACCATCATTATCCTTCACCGGTGTGGAAAGCAACGGGAAGCTACCACACCTACAATTCCCTAGTAAAGCTGCAAGCATAGCATGTAAATGCTATGATTGCAGTGAAGGACCTGCCTTCGGGCAGAATTACTATGGATGGATACATATATATTTAAACAATTAACACAAAGTCGTAAAACCATAAGGTAATAAGAATCAAAGCGTATTTTTTATTTACAGATACTTTATAGCCCTTTTGAGAATCGACTTCCATTAGTGAAAAACAGAATCACTTAACGTTAATGATGTTAATTGTATTTCCATTTCTGTCGTCTTAACTTAGAAACTATTCGACGTGAGTCTTCCTTGCAATGTAACTCCTATTATACGTGTTATTTCTTAGTATCGGCAGAGAATAAACTTTTTTCCCCCCATTTCTCATCGTTTGACCCTGAGAATCGTGATTCGAGGTGAAGAAAACCTGTTTAAATAGTTTAATATAATCACGAAGTTTTAATGTATGCATGTTTATTTTCCAACAAACGGGAGAATCCCGCGGAATAAATTAACATAAGTCAATAAGTGTTATTTTATGTAAATGCAAGACAGTAGTAAGGTTTATACAGTAAAGGATTTGATAAATTACTTTATATTTCGTCTGCTTAGAACCTGGTTGTTCTAACTTCGCTTTGGGTTTTTTTATCATGATGTTCTAACTTTTTTTTCTGTATCAGTTTCACATATAAAAGTAGTCAGGAAATTTTATAGACTTTCCTCAAAATAATATTATTGTGAATTGGGAAGTATCCAAAACTGTAAATTTAAAAAAAAGAAGTAACAACATTAGAACTAGTTCTAAGTAGGCGATTTCACGAGTAGTCTGATGCAATAACTTTGATTTTTTAGTAAATTCTACGACCCGTTACTATAATCTTACTGTGAGTTCGACTTTATTCTGAAAAAACAAATGATCATAGTATAATACACTGCTCAAAACAATTAGAGGAACACTATGAAATATGCAAATATTTTTTCATTGGATAAAGGTACAAACATGGAATTAATAAAGTACATTATTTGTGGTTATTTATTTATTGCTCATGTCAGTAAAACAAATGAATAACGCTGACAATTAAGTTTTCAAATAATTCGGCTATGTAAGCAATTGAATCTTGTGCTTATTTTTCAAAGTTAAACACTCGTTATATAGAGTTAGTATCGTGTATGGCCTCCACGACATTCGATGACACTTTGGCACCTTCGTGGCATGCTCCCAATAAGATTCTGGATTTCCTCTTGCGGGATATTCTCCCATTCCTCCTTCAGAGCATCTCCAAGTTGCTACAGAGTTTGTGGAGCTTGATGTCGGTTCCTGACCTTCCTGTCTAGAAGATCCCACAAGTGTTCAATAGGGTTGAGGTCTGGGCTGACCGCTGACCACTCCATTACCTCAATGTCATTCCTCCTCAGGAAATCCCTGATGACAGCCGGAGAATGTGCCCTGGCATTATCCTGTATAAACAGAAATCCAGGGCCTACTCCAATGGCAGCAGGTACTACATGCTCTTCCAGAACGTGCTCGATATACCGGACAGCATTCAGTCGCTGGGGAACAAGTACAAGGTCCGTACGATTGTTGTACATAACTCCGGCCCACACCATTATGGAACCTCCTCCGAATCTATCAATTTCCTGTACAGCCTCTGCAGAAAATCTTTCTCCTGGCCGTCGCCACACCCTCAATCGACCATCAGAACGTGTAAGACGATACCTGGATTCGTCCGAGAAGAGCACAGACTCCACTGGTTCAGGTTCCAATCACCATGGTTTTCAGCATACGTACGTCTTGCTGCCTTATGCCCAATTGTTAAGCGTGGTTTTTTAACGGGCTTTTTTGGACGAATATTCTCTTTCCTTAATCTGTTCCTTATGGTTTGGTCTGAAACCCGGATTCCGGAAGCCATATGAAGGTCATTCTGCAGGTCTTTTGCAGTTTTTGTACGCTGTCGAAGAGCAGAAAGAACAACGTATCTGTCATCCTGGGGGCTTGTTTTAAATTTACGGCCCTGGCCACGTCTTCTATAATACTGACCTGTCTATCTGTGTCTGTTGCGTAACCTGGACACCACGGAAGGAGAAACCCCAAGCTCTGTAGCCACTTGTCGTAGAGATTGGCCTTGTCGTAAACGATGTAGAGCATGATACACTTCAAACTCATTTAAATGCCTCATTTTGTCAGAGACTTCAATAAACAAGGCAATAATCAACATTCGTCACTATAGCAACATCAGGAAGCTTACCAATTAGAAGTGGCCAGTGCCTTCCAAAATAAAAAAAATCTCTATATTTGTTATTTGAGGTAATTTCTCTGTATTTAAGGCCATGGATCTTTAAAATTTGTATCCAATGATAAAATTAATAATTCAATTTACATATTGTCCAACTTTCAGCATCACAGCTTTAAAAAACAATTACTTATTAAATTTATTACAAGTGTTCCTCTAATTGTTTTGAGCAGTGTATATAAACATTAACAACACTGGTCAACATGATTTTTGTCTCATGAGTACCAATAGTTGTATTTAATGTAGTTTTTATCGTGTTTTCAAATATGTATTCGGAATTTCTCCATCATCCACAGTTTTTTTTTTTATTTCAATTTCAATTAATGGGTTTAAGTAATTATTTTTTTAATAAACGTTTTTTCGTCCATTTGTCCATTGTAAAATAAAACCAAATGAGCTAACTCAGGAGATTTCAGCTGTGGAAAAGAGATATCAAGGCAAATGGAATCCTAATATGCTGGCCGATTATTGTTGGGCCATCAAGAGGGATGCTCCACAGGCGAAATATAGCAGAAAATCGTCATTTCTTACTTTCTAGGTGAGTCCGAATGTTTGAATATTGTGTAGTTACGAATGTAGAAAATATTAAAGTGTTTGAAATTATGAGTTCCTGTCTCTCGAAAACCTTGCGTGATGGAGAAAACCCGATATCATATTTGAATTCAGGAGAAAAAATACTATCAGAATCACATATTTTTCTTTCTGAGACAAAAAAAAAGTTTCTTTTTTGTTGCTCAGTGTAATTTGTACATGTTTGCTATTATACTGGCATTTGTGGATGGTATATAGTTATTTCGGTCGCCCATGTTTCCATATCATAATCATCGGCATTAGTTCAACTGGTGCCCCAGCTTTCCCTAATTTACTTTGTCATCTAGTCCGGTCTTTAGCGTGTTTTTACCAGTTGGTTGCACCTTCCTTTCTAGATTCGTCGTCGAAGTATAACTGACCAAATTTGATAGTTATTATGTTTTTATTCTTTGCCAGGGTCGGGGGTTACGTACTCTCAGAGCGCCGGTGCGCTCACACAAACAATGCCGCAGACTACAGATAAGAGGAACTACGAATCAGTTCTGTGTCATGTCTTTCGAAATGCGTAACCTGTAGTAGAAATGTATTGGTGACGTAAAATGCATTATACCCCACTGATCAGACTTCATGCTTTTTATGAATGCAACTAAGGGATCGAAAACTGTACACAGAGAGAGGCGCCCTCACACTGAGTATCTAGAAGCCCGGACCTGCGCATTGCTATCTCCTTGTATTTTCTGTAACATAATAATAATAACAATTTACACAGTAAGTAAACATTAAAATGGGATGGACAACATATATTTTTTGTCAAATTTTCTGGCTGAAAGATTCGATTTACACCTGCAATAATAATAATAATAATAATAATAATAATAATAATAATAATAATAATAATAATAATAGCTGCCCCCTATCCGCAACACTTTTTGCAATTTATATCAATGAAGTAATATGTTGCTGGAACAAGACATATCAATTTGGAATAAGAATATCAGAAAATAGAAAATTAAACACCCTATTGTTTGCAGATGACCAAATAATAATAGCAAATTCAGAAGATAATCTACAGAAAGGTCTGTATGAACTTAACAAAATTACAGAAGAATATGGTTTGAAGATATCTACAGATAAAACAAAAATATGGCATTTCAAGGTGTAGATCCTGTCAGAAGTAAAATTGTACTGGACAATAAAATTTTGGAGCAGGTCAATAATTTTACATATCTAGGATGCATTAACTCATATGAAGAAGAAAAGGATGTAAATGTAAAAATATCAAAATTGTTAAGAATTTTAGGGTTAATAAATTCTATCTTCAAAGCCACAGTTAGTCCAAAAACATTCAAGATTAAAAGTGTATAAAGCACTGGCTCTTCCAATTCTTTTGTATGGTAGTGAATTATGGACGTTGAAACAGAAGGATATACAGAGACTTAGATCTGCTGAAATGAGATACCTTCGGAGGACTGCAGGATACACACTGCTAGATCACAAAAAAAATGAAGACATCTTAGAAGAATTACACATGGAACCTTTAGAAAACAAAATTTCTGATTATAAGTCAAGATGGATGCAACATGTTCATCGAATGGAAGATCACAGGATACCCAAACAAATGTTAAGATATCAACCTGCAGGAAGAAGAAGACCAGGACGTCCACTCAAAAGACTTTTGGATGGTGTTTCTCTTGAGGCCGAAACAGGTCAACAAATGGCCTAAATTCGTGAATGTACTATGATGATAATTATGCTGCCCCCAATAATGGCCTCATTAGATGAGTGATCTGCTCAACTGGGACAGCGTGACTCATGTGTTCTGGCGGCTTGCAGCCTCGTCGACAGTGTGATTTACGATATCCTCTTATTATTATTACTTACTTACTCACTGGCACTATCGAACCCGTAGGTTCATAGCCGCGCGGACATAAGCTCTCCATACATCCCTATCCTGAGCTAATGCTTTCCAATCATTCCCTGTATAATCTACTTCCCTCAAATCATAGTTAATGTTATTCTCCCACCTCATTCTTGGTCTGCCAACTGGAGGTTTTCCCTCTGGCTTTCCTACAAGAAGCTTCCATGCAAGTCTTTCATTCCCCATCCTGTTGTTATTATTATTATTATTATTATTATTATTATTATTATTATTATTATTATTATTCAAGAATAGTACAATAAGAGAAATTATGCAGGTCGAAAGGAACATATTGGGGAAATAAATTTAAGGTGGTATGGACACTTCATACGAATGCAAGAATGGGAGGCTAGAACAAGGAAGGGAAGAGATAGACCAAGAGAAAGGTAGATGGATGGAGTAAAAAGTATGGAAGCAAGGCCCCTTAGAAAAGAGAATGTTTGGATTGAAGGAGATTCACTGCAGTGTGGAATATTCTTAATATATTTTTATTATTATTATTATTATTATTATTATTATTATTATTCATGAACAAATTCGTTTTAGGCCATGTGGCCTGTACGGTAAACCTAGCGAAGATGGTCTTGATCTTTCCACCGATGTTTTGGTCTTCCTTGGTCCCTATGTCCAGTTGGGGTATATTGGAATGCCAATTTTGGAAGTCTATTTCTTGCCATTCTCCTCAGATGATTTTTCCATTCTTGTTGGTATCTTTGTATATCTTCATTTAAACTTGTTACTCCAAGTTTTCCTCTGATAATAGTGCTCCTTTGGTGATCCAGTCTATTAACTCCTAACAATGATCGTAAGAAGCGCATTTGGCTTACTTGAAGTTTATGAGAGTTTCTTTTATTTAAAATCCAAATTTCACTTCCGTATTTTAGAGCAGCTTTTGATGTGATGTTATGTAATCTTAGTTTTGTCTCTGTCCTCATCTGTTTACCAAAATGTCTTCGTATTACCCCATTCATATTATTATTATTATTATTATTATTATTATTATTATTATTATTATTATTATTATTATTATTATTATTAACAATAACCTGCAGTATTTAAAGGAATTAACTTTCCACTAATAAGTTATTTTGCATGTTCTTGAAAAAAGTGTTTAATGGTCTTCTCTTGGGAAGACGACAATGTACGTTTTAGTTTGACGTCATTGGGACGGGAGTGGAAACTGCCAGCTGATATATCTTGTCACATTACTTTCCGGACGATAGCCTCGAATATTTTGATTTCATATTAATTTAATACTGGGGAATTTTGAAACCCTGAAGGTTGTGCTTTAGTTGAGTTTTTACTACAGTTAGTAATTTCCCATATCATTCGGATGTAACGGGTTTAGTACATACAAGAGATTTTGTAGAGTGAATTACACAGTACCTACATATTAAAAGAGCGGAACCCCATTTATCTTTATTGTAGGTTAATTCAAATTCTACATAGAACCTAATCATAACAGAATAAACGGTATTCTTTATTTTTATTTATTCATTTTTTATTTAAAGCTATGTTGTCTTTTGGGGCTGCAATTACTTAATTTATCAGAGTTTCAATTTCACTCTGTCGTTGAAGTCTCCGTTCGTGCTACAAATAAGAATTTCATATTTACTTATAGCTATGTATAAACACTCTCACTACTGTAATAACTTTTTTGTGTTTTATTTTATGATTGTTTGTAGTAACAGAGTACAAGGTACAACAGTTACGTGTTGTCTAATAATTAATTTTTCTCTGTTTATTTAATTTTATACTATGTCATTAATCTTTTCCTCGTTTTTTTATATATCTTGTACATGTTATATATTCTTCTTCTTCTGCTTCATGAAATTAGGCCTTTTGACCTTTTTTCACATCAAGTGGGATTTAATGAATCCTCCCATCTAGTAAATGGGCGTCCAACATTTCTATGTCCTATTGGTTTGTACTTTAGTAACAGCTGAGGGATTCTATCTGTAGGCATTCTCTTGACATGTTCATACCAGTTGTTTCTCATGTTGTCAATTCTATTTGTTAAATTGAAAATATTTAAGTCCTTCCTAATATCCTCACTTCTTTTCTTGTCCAAAATTGTCACACCTGCTACTGAACGTAGGAACTTCATTTCTGCAGTTTCTATTTTCCTTCTGTCTGAACGGTTAAGAGTCCAATTTTCACTTGCATATGTTAAGACAGGTACTGCCATAATTTTGTAAAATTTTAGTTGTGTGCTCCTCAAAGTTTTATTTTTCAGTGTCCGTCTTATAGTGCCACACATTCTGTAAAATCTATTTAATTTAATATTAATATCTTCCTTCTGGCAGTATGATACATTGCATCCTAAATAATTAAAATTGTTCACCTGTTGTATTGTACTGTTATTAATACTGATTTTATATTATATATTTAATTCGATAAATTTAGAGTAAATCAAAATACATTTATAAATATTAATTGTATTGTATTCATAACTTGTAATCGTTTATATATATATATATATATATATATATATATATATATATATATTGTAATTTAGATTTAAGACTATTTTTTTTCTTGTTTGTATTTTTTAAACCTGGTTGAGTGTTAGACAAGGCCTTAAGGCCTTAACTCTGCCAGGTAAAATAAAGCTATTATTATTATTATTATTATTATTATTAATATTAAAGGTATATACATATGTTATATTGTAGATTTTCGCGGATATAAGTATGAATAAGAAAGTTTTCTTGGGTTTTCCGCGTCTTGGATTCAAGTTCGGCCTCTGGCCACTGATTCCGACGTTACGGCATGATCCCACATGTCATTATCAAGGAATGATAAGTTCCAGTCACAGGTTTAGGTCTTAAATAATAAAAAAACATAGAGTTTTCGCTGTGGTCCGTTTCCGAAGACGTACACCCATCTAAGGTTTAGTTCTTATGTAGTTAAATACATGTATAGGTTATGATGCTTTTCTGTGAATGCTTGAGTGAACATACAAATCAACTTGACCTTCACACATTTTGATTATGCAAGTGTAGGATTCTTTGAAACTCCCGTGTCTTATTACTGGTAATATGATTAAGAAATATAAATATACTTACTTACTGGCACTATCAAACCCGCAGGTTCATGGCCGCGCGGACATAAGCTCTCCATATATCCCTATCCTGAGTTAATGCTTTCCACTATTGTTGATTTGAATATATCTTCCCACCCCACTTTTGCATTAAAATCTCCTAAGACAATTTTCATATGATATCTGAGAAAGGCTATCAAATAAGCATTCTAATTCTTCATAGAACTCATCCTTGATCTTGTCGTCTTTATCTTCTGTGGGGGCATGTACATTTACAATTATAAAATCATGTCGTTTACCCTTTAGAATTATGTATGATGTCCTATCACTAACAAACTTAATATCTCGGATAGCGGATAGGATCCTCCTTCTGACTAAAAAACCCGTTCCAAATGCAGGTCTTTCTGCACCCCCGTAGTATAATGCAAAGCTTCCTGATTCCTGACTACCTTCTCCTGGCCACCTAACTTCCTGTAAAGCGACTATATCCAAGGGCGATTTATCTACTTCCCGCGTTAATATCTCTAGTGCCCCGCTATTGTATAAAGTCCTAACATTCCATGTTCCTAGGAACATGTCCCTGTGTTTGAGCCTTTGGCATGGGTTCCCTGAAGTAGTCCCCGTCCGGAGAACCGAATGGGGGACTATTTGACCTCCGGAAAATGTTACCCCAGTTGAACCCATGTCCGCATTTCTTGACGGTTGTATTTTTACGGTGAAAGATCGTCACTCTTTCGACCAAGGTACTTTTTTCGTCTGGCTTATCACCTTCCGGCCTGGGTAACCCTATTGGCAGCAATGCTACCGCCGGCATAGCTCTCAGGATCATTTAAGCACGCAAGCCACTTCACCACGACAAGATAAATTCATAAGTAATCGGAAAATAAATGAAGTAATGTGATTTATTGTATAATGGATATCAGTCATTTAATACCATTTAAGTTAAGGTACCACAACTAAGTATACCAGAAAAAAAGAAACTCTGAAATAATTCCACAACTTAAAAAAATGAAGAAAAAAAAAGTCATCAATTTGAGAATTTTTCTCATCATTGAGGGATTTCTCCAACCAGTCTTAGTAATTAACACGAGTTTAAAAAATACATAAATGACTACGGACTTATAGACCAATCGGCCGCGATGGACTAGTGGTTATGCTTCTTGCCTCTGGTCCCGGGTTCAAACCCGGCCGGAGTCGATGGATTTTTAGGACGGGAAATCCAAGGAGCGAGTCCTCCGGGAGGGACTTTAAGCCGTGGGTCCCGAGTCTGAAAATTTTCAGGCTCGTAAAAAATCCTTAAGCCTGAATGAAAAGGCCTCTAAGCAAAATTTACCGAATTTTCCCATCCTAGTACTACCTTGGTTTCCTAGATGTCAGTATGAGGCGGAACGCTGACCATGGACCACTCAAAATGACATCTATACAAAAACAAGTGTAACTAAATTAGTATGGTTCAAATTCTTCCCTGTAGGGGGAGAGCGCCTAAATCTCTGTAAAGGGAAAACATGGGCTTACAATACAATACAATACAAATACTTACAGACCATCGGTTTATAACAAACATTCACAAATTTCCCTTAATTAAAGTTCTCCATCTTTGTCTTTGTGTCTAACTGGCAAATAATTTGTGTCACAGTCTCAAATTATCACTGAAGATCACTGGCATCCAGTCTGGACAAGTTTGTCACTGACTCACTGCAGGGAACATATGGTAAAATACAAATAAAACATTGAAATAATGTGGACATATCAGTTTAATTCTTCAACATTAAATGGCAACCATATATTTCTGACTTGTTTTATGGGAAACTGGTGGATTTATTGTTGATAAAAATACAAATTATATAACTAGCAGTTCAGTTTTGTTTTATGTTGCTGCCAATGTAGATACCATACGCCTGTATCCTAACTCCTGGCACGACAGGCCTAGAAGGCCCTTAGCCTACCATCCAGCTGCTGAAAACAAATGAGAAATTTTGGTTGTCTCATTTGTTCATCACTGCAACTTGATCATACTATTTATTGCCAAATAGGATCGCAATATTGTAAGAATGCACTCTAGTGGAGAAAAAATGAAACACTTTTTTTTTGTAAGCCCATGTTTTCCCTTTACAGAGATTTAGGCGCTCTGCCCCATAGGGAAGAATTTGAACCATACTAATTTAGTTACACTTGTTTTCGTATAGATGTCATTTTGAGTGGTCCGTGGTCAGCGTTCCGCCTCATACTGACATCTAGGAAACCAAGGTAGTACTAGGACGGGAAAAGTCGGTAAATTTTGCTTAGATACCTTTTCATTCAGGCTTAAGGAAAATCTTCAGACTCGGGACCCACGGCTTAAAGTTCTTCCCGGAGGACTTACTCCTTGGATTTTTCCGTCCTAAAAATCCATCGACCCCGACCGGGTTTGAACCCGCGACCCTCGGGACCAGAGGCAAGGAGCATAACCACTAGTCCACCGCGGCCGAAACACATCAAACTGTATATTATAACCAATATTATAGGTTATTAATTCATTTTTTTCGGTAACAACCCAGGGAACACATTTATTGAACACACATTTATTAAATGTGTAGATCAAAGGAATCTGTTCATTATTTACTATATTCAACATATTTGTTAGAGAGTCAGTCACTGCAAAATGATGCTCTGACCTGTTCAGAATATTAAAAAGGAGGAGCTTTCTTTATTTTGGTAATCACAATTTGATAATTATCGAGGTGAAACACAACTGTGATTGGTTGGAGAACAACATTCATTGAAACGTGATTGGTCATTGACTCCCATTTGGGGCAAGAGTTAAATAGTCTGAACAACTATACAGTCTTTCTCTTCTTATTTGCCGCCTCTTTAATATACTGAATCCATTCCTTCTTAAAGTGCCTTTGGACCAAGGTAAAAAACTCTGTCTTAGTCTTCTTTCCTTATTCACTCTTGTATGTGTCGTATCTCTTAAAGCTTATCTTTGAATCATTTGGTACTCCCAATTCCCTATGCCTTCTCTATAACATATTACAAACGTCATTACCTTATTATTTATCACAACGCTTCACTAGACTCTCTGATACACATAAATTAGATACCCGATCCCTTGAGCGCAGTGTCCTTTATATCCCTCCTCATCATACTACCTATTATCCAAAATCTTTTACAATTTCCCTTGCTAGAACATGGAATTCCCTTCCACCCTATGTTAGAGACTGCCAAACTTTACCATCTTTCAGAAACAAATTGAAAATAAAATTATTAACAGAAACAACTGACTAATATTACTTTTTAAAAATTAATAATGTGTTTTTTTCATTATTTAATTAAAATAGTTTTAAGATCTGTTAATATATTTACCTAATGCCTTGTATAATAAGCGAGAGATTAATTCATTATAGTTTATTACTTTCTTTGTATTTTTTCTTTCTTTTCTTTTTATGTATAGTAGATTCGAGCTGTTATTCCTTTCTGTATTCATTCTATCATTAATTTAATTTTAATTGTATTTAATTTCATTGTATTATTAGACATTGTTTTCATTATTATTCAATTTGACAGATAATTAATTGTTTAGTATGACTATTATTGTAATTTTTTGTATTTATATGTAACATATGTTTGCCCTGGTGAGTGGAAGAGAAGGCCACATGGCCTTAACTCCACCAGGCTAAATAAATCTATTCTATTCTATTCTAGTATTTGTCTGAAGAAGGTATAAAGTACTGAAACAGCTGTAACGAATTTGTATTGAAATAAATATGAACATCGTACAATTCCACCTTCAACTCTTCCCTAATCAGTTCACTTAGAATAAATATAATATTTTATATTACAGATACCATAAACCAACAAGAGAGACTTTGGAGACAGCTGAATACAATGCTGCGGTCGAGGCAAGGAATGCTGCATTTAAGGAACTCGATACCATTTCTGTACATCGAGGACTTGATGATATAGAAAGACCAACATTTTCTAGGTCCACCAGTAGTACTTTCAGTAGGTCAGTATACAAATTAAAATTATCTGTATTTGATCATCATAACACAGTGTGTCCTGTTGAATCACCACCACAAAGAAATATAGTGTAAATATTTCAGCACTCAGTGAATTTATAAATATGTTTCTCAACTTCCTCTTATGTAGAAACTCTGCAAGTTTCAATACATCTCCATCCATGTGTTCCACAATATTACAGGCGTGACAGAAGTACAAGTGTCTCTTGTCCTCCTACGGAAGTCAGCAAGGTCCTGTACAGGAGTTTGATAAACAATGCCTTTTATGTATCCCCAAAGAAAAAAACCTAAGGGGGTCAAATCTGGTGATCTTAGAGGTGATTCACTGGGACCTGATCCACTTTTTGGAAATTGTTTGTTGAAATAGTCTTGAACTTCCTTGGCATAATGTGGAGGGGCTCCATCTTGCTGGAAGAAGAGCTCCTCCAGTATTTCCAGAAGTGCATAGTTCTCCAGCACATCTATTTATCATGTCCCTGTCACTGTGCTTTCAGTAAAGAAGAAAGGTCCGATCACAGTATCACAAGTCAAAGCACACCACACGTTAACTTTGTGGCTATTACGTTCATATTCCATTATGACATGCGAGTTTTCTTCTCCCCATATTCTGCAATTATGGCGGTGCACCTTATCATACAGTGTGAAAAGTTGATTCGTCTGAGAATGTGACATGTTTGAGAAATTCTTATCTTCAATGCAGGCTAATATTGCATTAGCAAACTTGGTCCTTCTGGGATTAACATTTCACTGCAGCTTTCGCATAAGTTGGATTTTGTAAGTTCTAAGTCGCAATCTTTTATGAACAATGTTGTGAACAGTTGATTCGGAATACCCAGCTGTAAACTGCCCCATCAAATTGATTTTCTTCTTCTTCCTTCCTTCCATGTATTAGGCCAAGGCCTGTTACGATCCTACAGAAAATGTTCCTTCCAGTGTTTCATAGGACGGCCCAGAGATCTTCGTCCTCCTTCCAGGAAATTCTCATATAAGACTTGAAAGCATAATAATAGTCCCTTCGATTGGTTGCTGGCCAAAGGAAGGCAAGAACAGTGATGGGGCTGCCATCTTATAGCGTCTGGTCAGGCTTTTCTAGAGAAGAAAAGAAAATAAAGGAAAGAAGAAATGGAAGAAAGGAAAGACTCCCTAGCCCTCGGATGCCCTAATAGCGTCGGGGTCGAAAAAACAAGAGTTAACCAAGAGAGGTTAGATAGTAAAGTTAAAAGAGTCTGGTATAAGTGGAAGAAAGGAAGAAATTGATTTTCTTGTACTCAAATGAAATGCTTTCATAACGTCTTTAACATTAGCTGTGAACACACTGTGTTTTTGCTTTTTCCGCTTCTTCCTTAACACATGGCTTGTTTCCAACAGCTGATTATACAATTTCACAATAGTATGTTCAGGGCTGACAACCCGGCTGACATCAAGTGCGAATTGTCCAGAAAAAGTGGGAGCCTTAACCTCCTACTAACCCAAGGGTCTCCTGAGACCTGTAGTGGGATGACTTTACTTTATGATGCTCTGGAGTATTTGCACCATATTTCTGCCTAAATCTTCTTTCCACTGCAATTGGAAACTTCAAGTCGGCTGATCAATAACATTTCACTTTCTACTGTATCATGAATTTCGCTATTTTAACTCTATGTTGTCATACCTGCGCATATACTCTATAGTCATAATTTTCATTGTTATCAAACCTGTAGATTTTCTACGTAAGACAAAATGAGAAACATATTTCTAAATTCACTTAGTGAGGCGAGATATTTATATTTCTTTGTGGTCGTTTTCAATAGGACACACTGTATTAAATACGAGTTTTTTCACGTTGGAAACAACATTATTATAATTGGAGAATTTCATTATTATAGTATTGCATTTTAAATATATAGCCTATATATATTAGAATGTCAATGGAAGCTCTCCAATAAGCCATGCATTGGCAACCAACCAGATATGTAAAAATTACATAATTCATCCCTGTACAGCATTGCCAGGACTACAGAAATCTTCAGAATTTTATTAGAGCATCAAAAAATATGTAAAAAATGACTTATTTCACTTTTTGATCAATGGTTAGTTTTATAATTTCATACTTAAGGGGAGAAGATACCTTGTATCTCCACCATGTTAAATGTTCTAATATTAATGTTCCTTTTCAGAAGAACTGTTAACAGTAGAACATTAATTTTTTTTCTCACATATACATATACTATTTGGTGATAAAATGACATTTTGTCCAGAACAACAGCATTAAAAATTAAACAGTAAGAATTTTTTTAAAACAAAAGAAATTTTTGGTGCATTTTGTAAAGGAAAATTACTTTTTGATCAATAGTTAGTTTTATAATTTCATACTTAATTTCATAATTTTGCTGTGTACAAATTTTTAAAGTCCTAAAACAGTACTTTTAGAATGTTCTTTACAGTATGTAAAAAGCCTATTTTAAGTTCCTAAATCAACATTTTAGAGCTTAAAAATCTAAAGTCTATTTTTCTCTTCAAATATAATTTATCCTTCTATGAGAAGTGTTAAATTAATAATAAAATCGTCAATCTAAAGTCTAGTTTATATATGTATATATATATATATATATATATATTAGTGTGAATATTGTAAATTTGTAGTCTTTTTTCAAAAAACCTAAGTAAAATTATTTTTTCTGAAATTATTTAGCTCATAATATCATATGTTGTCATTAATTGTGGGAAAACTATCACAATTCAACAAACTTTATTATTTATTTCTAGAAAACCATATTTTCAAGCATCTTTCAAAATGTTTATACAACCAACATTCCCTAGAATCATCTTAAACCATAAAATCATGACTGTAGAAATGAATTTTTACTAATGCATTAAAGTAAAATTTTTATGGTTGAATGATTTTAATTGTATTATTACAAAATAGGGGAATTGTTAGGGAAATGATGCACTACTATAATAAAAAAACAGACAATGTAATTAGTGACCTAATATATGTACTCATATATTTATACAATTTCTGGTAAGAAAACAGTATGAAAAATAGGGAGAAAATGAATTAGAATTTGACATAAATATAAACTAAAAATCATTATATAAACAATATAGATCCTCCAAAGATAACTATGATTTATTGGAAAAACAGAATTGCTAATCTCGTGTTAGAGATGCTTCATTCACTGTCTCCAATTCCACTGTGGGATGTGGTCGGTTGGTATGTCTGTCCTAACTATCTAAAAAAAATTAAAACTTAGATAAAATTTGTAATGTAAACTATATATAGCTAATAATTGAGTATGTATTTTTTAACATTCTTACCTCATATGTGTCCCGTGCCGTAGCCGAGCGGTTAAGGTAGGAAGCCTTGGTGCAGAGCTACGGGACTTGCGCTGGTTCGAGTCTCCATGGGGAAGAAATTTTCTCATGGTATTTCGGCCAGTATGGGACCGGTGCCCACCCAGCATCGTGAAGCAACTGGGTAGCTACAATAAGTAGCGGCTCCAGGTTGAGGAACCAGCTATAACGGCTGGGGGACTCGACATGCTAACCACATGTCACCCCTACACTGGCTGTTGATCATCTACCTCTGTGATTGACACATGTGGATGTGAAGGGCCAGCAGCCGGCTGGTAAAAGGGCAACCGCTGAAAAGTAGAAAGACCCTCAATCGGACCTCATATGTTTGTTTTGTTGAACAATCGTTTCAAAACTTATTTATCCATCATCAGCTTAAGATGGAGCAATAAGCTTTGAAACGATCGTCCAACAAAACAAACATATGAGGTGAGAATGTTAAAGAATACATACTCAATTATTAAATTAAACCTCATAATGTTACTTCCTAATAATTTTAAAATATATATAGGTAATCTACCCAAATCTTAATCTAACTTACTCAAAACCTAATCTAACCTACCTAATGTACAACATAGTAATGGAAGATATTCTTAGATGTCACAATACAAGAAAAAATGATGTGGTATTAGAAATATACCAGGCTTCCAATATAAACCCGGACCGGCCTCACGGGGTTTCACCCGTCAGGCAACGCTCTCTCCTCGTCCGCATTTCACTCTGCCAGCCGCTCGTCCTTGAACTAGTCAGTTTACTATCGTTCGACAAGATGAAACGTCAGCTGACATTAGAGCAGCGCATTTATGTGCGTAAATGTTATTATAAATACGAATCAGCTCATTGCGTTTGTGAGGAATTTATTCAGAACTTCCCTGGAGAATTACCTCCTTCCAGATCGACAATCCACAATCTTGTGACTAAATTTGAGACCACTGGTTCAGTACAAAATACGAAACACACGCGAAGGCGTACGGTTCTCACCGAAGAAAAATTAGACGAAATTGGCGAATATTTGGAACGTTCACCACAAAAATCATTACTGAAATTAGCACAACAACGAACTACAGCGTGTGAATCTAAGTGTGTTTACTCGGTACAATGCCTGTTTAACTGCGGGAGGACAACATTTCCAGCATTTTCTATAAGGTAAGAAACAGTTCAAGGATGGGTGGCAGGCAGGGTGAATTGCGGGTGGAAGAGACAGCACTGCGTGCCGGGTAAAACTCCGTGAGGCCGGTCCGGTTTTATATTGGAAGCTCGTTAGTTAATCATGTAATTGATAACATTCAATATATTTGCCACATGTAGCCATACAGTTCATAACCTGTGGTTTGTTGTAACATGCATAGTGTATCATTTCCCTAACACTAGCTGAAAAAAAAGTATTTTTATAAATTCAAGTATTAATTGTTTTGTTCCATGCTAATTAAGGTAATTTGTATTGAAACAATACATTGTTGTATCGGTACAGTTTGTATGGTTTTGTTGTCCGTGGCAGGAAAATCCAGCAGGTTTAACTGAGAAGATCATCAAGATTGCAGTAAGCATAAGGTTTGCGTTATGTGAGTGACATAATAGCCAAGTTTCCAATGTAGTGATCATCGTAAATGGATGATATATTTAAAGATAGTAGTAGTAAAAAAAATTGCTTGTTGGAATTAGAACAGAATAAAATTATGTTTACTAACCTAATTGTTACTAACAACTGTAGCATTTGAACTATTAACACAACTCTTGAGTCTGCCATTAATATTTCTCCCTGATGTATATAAAATTTCAACTCTATTATATGTTCGATATTTTCATAACTCATTTCATACATGAGGTGTATGAAATGAATAATAAAAACATTGAAAAAAGCTATACGGGCTTTATAATCTAATATATAAAAATTAATATTGTTTATTTTTTATTTCACTCACCTCATACTTCATAACTCCTAGCATACCCAGGGTTCCGTCACATCCTTTGTGACATTCTCAATGCTGTGTCACATTCACAACTGACGTCTGGTTGCCTTCTATCCTGCAGACTGACCTCCGCGCCATCTGATGGCTGACCGAAGAACTTCCAAATCAGTCCTCTCTCCTTATAACCGGGTATTTCAAAATTCATAGTTGTATTTTCATTCTTGCATATGTAAATTTTTTTCCAAATTGTGAGTTCCTTCGGTTTTTCCAATTGTTTAAGTAATTTTGTTTTGGTTTCTGTTCTATGTTTTACTTAAACAATTGGAAAAACCGAAGGAACTCACAATTTGGGAAAAAATTTACATATGCAAGAATGAAAATACAACTATGAATTTTGAAATACCCGGTTATAAGGAGAGAGGACTGATTTGGAAGTTCGTCGGTCAGCCATCAGGTGGCACGGAAGTCAGTCTGCAGGATAGAAGGCAGCCGGACGTCAGTTGTGAACGTGACACCGCATTGAGAATGTCACAAAGGATGTGACGAAACCCTGGGTATGCTAGGAGTTATGAAGTATGAGGTGAGTGAAATAAAAAATAAACAATATTAAAAAACCTCATAGTGTTATTTCCTATCTACATGACTTCATAAAAATTAATGTTTGTTTATTTGTTGGTTTGTTTATTTCTATTCTATGTGTGGCCATACCGTTGATCCGATTTGATGGAGTTTTTTTGCAAAATGTTCAGGAGATTCCCGGGATGAACATAGGCTATAAGGGAGTTGTAATACTCAACCCCTTCACCCCTAATAATCACCCTTTGTAGCGAAAAAGTGAAATAAAGTCCTTATTTTGATGCTTAAATGGCTTATACTGCCTACACCATAACAAATACACCAAATTATTGTAAACAGAATTGAATATCTCAAAAAACTCTACAAAAAAGTCCTTGACAGCATATGTTTATCTTTTACAGATAACTCACAATAACCATTTTTGTCTTTCATTGATTCCAAGAAGATCGGGATAAGTAGATTCCCAGGCAAGCGTGCTCTGCCACACCGTTCTTCCAATTGTGATGGGGCTTTTTGAAAAATGTTCAGGAAATTCCAGGGATGAACATAGGCTGTAATACTCAGCCTCTTCACTCCTAAGAATCACCCTTTGTAGTGACAAACGTGAAATAAAGTCCCTATTTTGACACTTAAATGGCTTACGCTGCCTAAACCATAACAAATACACCAAATTATTGTACACGGAATTGAATATCTGAAAAACTCTACAAAAAAGTCTGCAACAGCATATGTTTATCTTTTATGGATAACTCACAATAACCATTTTTGTCTTTAATTGATGCCAAGAAGATCGGGATAAGCTGATTCCCGGGCAAGCATAGCAGCTCAAGGCTGATGGGTAAAAACATATTAACATTTATTTAGGAGTAGCAGCGCATGCCGGGTATTAGCTAGTGTAATATAAAATTCGCAAATAAATGTATTCTTAATAAACAAGCCATCATTCGCAAGATAGAAACAAAGGTTTCATAGTATTTGGTGCATGGGAATTAACAGCATATATAAGAGAAAA
Source organism: Diploptera punctata (assembly GCA_030220185.1). Classification (NCBI taxonomy): domain Eukaryota; kingdom Metazoa; phylum Arthropoda; class Insecta; order Blattodea; family Blaberidae; genus Diploptera; species Diploptera punctata. The sequence goes on along the minus strand of JASPKZ010004939.1, from coordinate 696,371 downwards.
ATTTGAGATTAGATTGGAGCTCGCTCAGATAGCTCAGTCGGTAGAGCATTCGCCTAGATTGCAAAAGGTCCTGAGTTCAAGCCCCAGTCTGAATATATAATTTTTCTCTTCAAATATAATCTATTATATGTGCTTATTATTTCTTAATTTTTCCTAAAATTTGTTGATATTTATTGTCTTTATAAGAATGTTATTAAATTAATTTATAGAACTCCAACAAAGATGAGTTTTAAAACATGCAGCTCCTCTTCTAATATAATGTTTATAAATCTATATTGGGGTGGGGACAAGGATAAAATTGAAAGGACATAGAGCCAAAGAAGAAGAAGATATACAAATGTATGTTTCTGTGTGTGTTTCAACGTAACTCCATAATATGTGGAACAATATCAACCATACTTGGTATACATATCACTTTTACTGTGGGGTAAGAGATATCTAGCACCCCTAGAGGAGGGGATGACATGTAAAAAATAATTGAAAATGACCCAGCTTTTGACATGCTGGCACCAACTTTCACTTTCTTCCTTCTCTTCATCATCATCATCTCTCACACAACACAGTTACATTTACATAAACACACAGACATGAACTCATCCTTCAGTAGTCCTTTCCATATTCTACAAACACACATCACCTAAGTAACAGTGATCTGCCATAATGGTGTAAAAATTGAAAATAAATAACATAAATGTCAGCTAGGTCTTTATGTTGAGTGCAGAACCTGAAGTATGAAAAATCTAGTGGTGGCATTGAATACATACACACACATGAAAACATTGAAGGTGAGAATAGAGTGTTTATAGTATGACAATAAGGGCCGCATGCAAATACATTAGTCTCTACTTCCAATCACCAGTGAGCTGACTTTCTGTGAGCAAGTGCAAAGATCGAATTAGCGACCCACTAACTGGTCATGCATGAAAGTTGTCATTTTCGTAATATTGGCAAGAAATTACCCAGAATTCTCAGCAATAAAACCACTTCCGTTATTTTCGTCTGCTAGAGGAACGCATTTACGCTTGCATCCCGCAAATAATACCGTATTAATACCGATATAATGCCGATTCCCCTGTTCTTCCAGTTGAATTCTTTGGTAGACTCTTTCAACGTCCGACATCTTGGATAAAACAGCAAGGTACGTGGCAAGGTTTCAAACTACATCGATTACCATTGGTTCCCATCGGATTGCTTACGATTCGTTCTCTGCAAAGTCACATCGCCAGGTAGCTTAGGAATTTCGACAATTATTATCACATGAACAGATTTTTGAGTATGCAAAAAGTCTTTGGATGCAACTTTCTCAGCAGAGAACGACTTTTACGGTCTAATGCGTTCATAGATACGACCTAAATATAGCCTACAATGTATAGTCACAAAATATTTAATTAAAATATTTCACTTTGCTGATACTCAGTATATATACTTTTCTATTAATCATTTTTACTTAACAGGGATTAATTTTAAAGGCTGACTTACAAGTAACACTGCTGAATTAATTCTTTCTTATAGAGAAATAACATAATGATCTTCAGTCTTCTTGCATCTGATGTAATGATTATATTATTTTATTGATAGTATTTTATTATTGTCAGGGAATAATTTTTTAATGTTTGCCATCTTTTACTTTTATTTAAAATTGATTAAAGCAATTGTAATCTTATAGGATTTTACTTAATTTGGGTTATATTTAATAAAAAGTGTAATCTATGGATGCAAATTGAAGATCATATATGGAATGTTTGCTAGTGTTCAAATGATTAACCAAACTAATACATCTTTATTAATCTCAGGAGTAATCTAATATATATATATATATTGAATTATAAAATTGCATTTAACCATTATTTAAAAGCAACAAATTGTCTCGGGTCAAAATTAGTATTTATTGTTAATTATACAAAAGATTGTTATCATTAACTCTCATGAACTCCTCTAGTCAAAATAAAATTGTTTTTAATTAATGTTTGTCATTATTCGTATATGTTACATTTTTTATATTATGTCAAAATGTGGCAGACATTCAGAATATCTGGATTTATTTAAATCAAAACTTTATTATTGAAAATTGTAAATGATTGGAAACTTGGTAGTAGTTTGTTTTCTTTACAATGTAGTTGTTTGAAGAGTATTATTTAATTAGTTTTTCCTTCCTTAAATCTATCTGAAACCTCCATTTAAGAAACTCAAATACAAAAGTTTAAAGTAAGAAAACTTTTGTTATTTGAACTTGTACAAACTAGATATTTACTTTATTCTCATCTCTATTTTTATTAGGTAAAACTAAAAAAATTAATTGATTTAATATAGTAGAATAAACAATTCACAAACACAAAAATCAAAGATTGAAATTAATATTTTATATAAACTATATTGTAGTAGAGCTGAAATATATTTATTCAAAACTAAAGTAATTCTTGAGGATTAAAAACATTAACAAGGGCATTTGTATATTTAAATATTATATGTGCTTTCATTCCCAGTTTCTGGTTGGGATTTTCCCTTATACTCATAGAACAATACAAGGTCTTTGTTATATAAATATTGTAGAGTATTTAATGTTGTGTTACAACAACATAGATCTTTTAATGTCCTCATAAACAGAATTCCATTGTCATGGTTGGTCTTAATAGGCCTGTAGTCTTATTATTTCCTGTGCCACTTTATCTTTAATCTAAATTCTGAATTTTTAAAGAATATTATTTTCTTACTAATGTCTTAGTAATCTTCCAGTCAACACTTTTAAAATTCATATTAAAGCACCTTTGAGGTTATGTAATAAGATATTAAGTATAAAATTAGCACCTGGTAAGTCAGTCGTCCTCAACTAAATTATTAAATAGTTCCAATATGGAGACCTTTCAAAAGCAATGTTTCATCTTCTGCAGTACCAGTTAAAATGCAGAAGATGAAACATTGATTTTGAAAGGTCTCCATATTGGAACTATTTAATATAATTTAGTTGAGGACGACTGACTTACCAGGTACTAATTTTGCACCGCGCGATCCTACCAATCTTTTATAATTACCTTGAGTTTGAAAGTTTTGAGAAATTATGTCCACATTCCTTTGCCCAGGCCCATAGAAGGCAAAGATTAATCCACCTTTCCTTTGTAAATTAGTAAACATATAGTACTGAATGCTAAACAGTATTATAATCGTGGAAGCTAGAAGGAAAAAGGGGATTAATTTTGGCTTGAGAAAGCTTTAGAATATAAATCAATACCAAACATAACTAGCTACGCAATTAGTAAACATAAGTTAACTAAAAAAATGTAACTTTTAATTAGAGTCATAAGTCAAATAATTGAAATACAAATAATATAACAAAAGTTTATCTTCTTGACCATTGAAAGAATAGACATGAATGAAATAATATAAATCAGTCATCAAAAGAAAAAGTCAATAACAATCATAATAAACATACATACACACATTGTTTATTTCCTATCTACATAACTTAATACATACACACACTCAATCGAGTCCAGCCAAGGGCTAGGGTACACAGTCCTGGTTGCCCTACCCTGGCTTATGGGACCGATGAAAACCAAACAGCTCCTTCAAGCTACCATTGATCTGACCACGACGATTCCAAAGTTGATGATGATGCTGATGCTATCTTGCACAGCTTATTTGAGGCTTTTGATAACGAGGGGAAGATGCGCATAAAGAAGGAAGGGGGAGGTACGTAGGAGAGAGGACAACGAAGATAGGAATTTGGCACTGTTCTATAACATCACTGTAGAGGGAAGACACAATGATGTAGTAGTTGCATAATTATTACTTAGTTTTACGTACCGAGAAGGTGATTTCGGTACAATTTTATATTTAACATCTTAATCTTGCAGTATCTATCCTTTTAACATGACCATGCTGTCTCATTCTAATATTTTCTATTTTATCCTATTCTCTACCCAGGTTCAATTTTTCTCTTATTTCTGTGTTCTGAATGTTCTTTCCTAATACATGTTTGACACTTTATCTCTACTCCATGTATGCCTACTCTACTCTTTCTTTCTTGTAGTCCATGTTCCATCCCCATAAAATAATAATGCTTTATCCTGGTTCCATAAATAACTTTTAAATAAAATTTAATAATATTGAATCGTCTGGTGCAACTTTGTGTTCTGCTTATTTGTATTTGGATTTTTTCACTAATATACAGTAATAATAATCATTGTACACTATGATGTCGCTTAAATGTTGAGGTTTCAGATTACAGTACCTACCTACATAATTATTTTGGTTAGACTAATATGAAACCTAAGTCTATAAGTCAGTGTGTTTGGATTCAGATTAATCTTGCTCTCTTTGATCCATATTATATTGTTTACATTCTTATTATTTAGCATTGACAATTTGAATCTGAATGTAAACATAAATTATTGATTGTGAATGAAGACATCATTAAATTCTCAAATATATTAAAATATCTTGGGTGTATGGTGGCCAGAGATTATAACATATAAAGAACTTTGGAGAAGAACGAAGTCTGTAACCATGGAGAAATCAATCTCCTCATTAATTTGGTGATTGGACATGTGTATCACTGAACGTAGTCATCGGTTTGAGCACTTAATGTGAACGTTCTCTGTTCATAATTCATATGGGTAGTTCCGTAGTATGGCAGTAATAATCCCACTTTGTTTCCATTAATAAGGTTCTATTTATTTAACTTTCACGGGGAAAAACACTATGAGGTTTAATTTAAGAATTAAATTAATGTTTTTATTACCTCACCTCATATCCTTTTTCTTCTATACTGCAGTTTCGGAGCTTATCTCCATCTTCAGTAGCCTCTGGTCGACCAGTATTATGTAGTTTCTTGGTGGTTTTTTTCTTACTTCTATCGGTGAACCGATGAACCTTTGGATCAGATCAAAATTTGCAGGAGTTTCAAAATTCATGAGTTTATCTTTCTTATTTTTTTGGATGTGGATTTTTTCCCAGACTGTGTGTGAGTTCTTTTCTGTTTATCTGTGTGTTTGATTAGGCTAGCTTCTGTATCAATTAAATGCTTTTCAGACCAAGCATGGGCTGCTACAGTTGACTTGTCCACTTCACTCTTTTTTACATTTAAATGACTCGGGACCCACAGCTTAAAGTCCCTCCTGGAGGACTTGCTCCTTGGATTTTTCCATCCTACAAAAATCCATCGACCCCAGCCGGGTTTGAACTCGTGACCCTCGGGACCAGAGCAAGGAGCATAACCACTAGTCCACCGCGGCCGATAAATTTTAAAATACGAACCAAATAATAAAGCATCATTGGAATCCCAAGGAAGAGATGGTAGGAACATTTGTTGTAGACCATAACAATCCTTTCAGGACTTCAATATGTAAGGTGTTAATGATGATAATCTGAATCCACTTACACTTAAAAATTTCCTTTTACGTGAACCCAAATTTTTCCATCCTGTTTGGTTTTGTTATTTAAATTAAATGGTTAGAGAGCCTTCACAGGAGTAAGACATAAGGATTATTCATTGTACTAATGTGAATTAATTATTTTGTATAGGATTTTTAACAGAGGAAGCAAACAGGAAGCGGAGGGCCGACTGTTGGAAGCTGCTGAAGACATGGATGATATGGAAATTGTAGTGGACTTCATGGATTCTCGTTCAAATTCAAAAAAAGCCCAGATACACCAGATGACACCACTCTGAGGTGATAGCAGCAATCTTCCTGTCTGACAGACCAAGTTTGGCACATCAGTCGCTCTCGTCAAGTCTGAAATTGTTGAGTAATTACAGGCAACTAAAATGCATACAATGTACTTCTCAAAGAGAAGTGTATGTTAATAATGTATATGCGATGCAGCTATATGCATATTTTAATAAAGACAATTTTGGGGTATTTTTTTCTACCAACATGATACTTTAACGTCACATTTGTTTCAGAATCTTACTGATTATCTTGATATTTTTTTATTTGTTATGCAGGATACTTTATTCAAAAAGAAATAAAATTCTACATGATTTCCACATTACTGAGTTGAGATGAGTTCTGGAAAAAAAATTTAAATTGTGAGATAATTTAATAATAAGCTTAGTCGGGTAATTTATTTTGTGCTTTAATTTTACATAAAACATACTTTTCCAACATGACATGCCTAGTTGTTGTTTCAAAATAGAAATTGCAGTCTTAAAAGAATTTTACATATAGTAAACTCTTATTTTTCTGGGCTAATGAACGGGAGAATGTGCACAAAAATCTAAAAACGCGAATAATTAAAATATGACTATAAAATATTTATATCAAAGAAATATATGCATAACACGTTAAATTTAATTTCTTAATTTATCCAATTGTTTCAAAAGTTTTGCCTCTTTTTCAATTTTATGATGTTCTAGCAAACTATGTGCAATTTTTCACATAGTTTAAACCGTTGGAATTGACAATTTGGGAAAAGATATTCATTCAGAAGAATAAATATCGATCTATGAACTTCGATATTCCGGTGGATAAAAATTTAATTACAAAGTTTGGGGGCACGCCGTAGTGTAGTGGTTAAGGCACTGAGCTACAAGCTGGAAGGTCGAGGGTTCAAGTCTCGGTGGGGTCAGGATTTTTAAACTGACCCAAACCTTCTGGCGGCACTATGGCCCTGAGGTCGACTCAGCCTCTAATGGAAATGAGTACCAGACGCTTGTTCTGGGGTAAAGGCGGCCGTCACGCAGGGCTAACAACCCGGCTGACATCAAGTGCCGATTGTCTAGAAATAGTGGGAGCCTTAACCTCCCACTACCCCAAGGGCCTCCTGAGGCCTGTTGTGGGAATACTTTACTTTTACTTTACTTTACTTTATAATCCCAACCAAAAATGGCAGCACAAGAGGTGATGTCCTTAGAGAAATCAACAACCAGAGAATTTCATCAGTGGAAGCCATGACTGAGGGGGGACAAGATATTGTCTGAAACCGCCGGTATCAAATAAATTTGAAATTATATGAGGTGAGTCGTTAAAAATATGTTCTCCACTCACTATTAACAATACAGTAAATTCATATAAACTTAACAACACTGTATTTCATCATCATCATCAACAATCATGGATTAAGCCCACGTGGCTTGTTCCGGTCTCATAGATTCTCATTCAAAAAGTTGAATCCATCTCTTTTTCAGTCTACCAACATTCCTGTCTTTTTTTTTTGTTTGTAATTAAGTATAATTTTTGGAATGCAATCATCTTTCATTCTTTGAACATGTTCTTTCTGTTTTTTCTGGATTCTTTTATTTTATCTAAAGGTTTAAAAAATATTTAGCTCATTTCTTATATCTTCACTTCTTCTTTTATCTAGAGGTTTGCAGCCAGCCACACTTCTCAGAAATCTCATTTTAGCTGCTTCTGTGATATTCTAGTTAAAAACCAAAATTCACTACCATACAATAGTAAGGGGACTGCCACTGCTTTATAAAATTTTAGTTTTGTTTCCTTTCTTGTGTTTTTAAATATTACACTGTATTTTTCCATCTTTATTATATCACTTATTACATTCAAGCAAAGCACATGTGTACACTTGCAATAGGTTTGTGAGTTTGGAAATTGGAAAAAGAGATTAATATTTGGAAATCAATGTACGAATAAACCACATCATCATCATCACTCCAGGAATTAGGCAATTGCCCGTGCCGACTTCATAATGCATCAGCCCAACGTCTTCTAGGTCTTCCAACATCACGTCTTCCTCTTGCTTGATAATTTCTTGCTAACAATGGATATCTCTCCTTACTCATTCCATCCATGTGATCAATCCATTTTTGTCTGTAATTCGTGACTTTATCCAATAAAGGCTGTACTTTCAATTCTTCTCTTATATCCTCATTTCTTATTCTATCAAGTCTTGTACATCCTTTTACTTGTCTTAGGAACCTCATATCCGCCGTCTGTATTCTATCCTTCTGTCTTTTCACTAGAGCCCAACTTTCACATCCATACAATATTGCGGGAACCACCATAACATTATACATTTTTATCTTGGTTTCTTTTCTAATTTTATTTTTGAATGTTCTCTGTATTGTTCCACACACCGTCTGAAATTTATTTATTTTGGAGTCAATATCTCTTTCCACATTGTAGCCAACATCACAGCCCAAATATTTGAAACTAGACACCTGTTCTATACTTTGATTTTCTAAAATAATTTTGGATCTCACTGGATCTCTTCCTCTAAAAGCCATGGCCTTCGTTTTCCTTACAGAAATCTTTAGATCGTATAATTTACATATTTCATTTAATGCATGCATTGATTTCTGTAAGTCGTCTTCATTTTTCTGTATTATGATTACGTCGTCAGCAAATAGAAGATTATTTATGCACACTTTATTATCCATTCTTATTCCTGGATTCACTAAAACTTTCCATTTATTTAAAATATCGTCTATATATATATATATATATATATATATATATATATATTAAACAAAGTGGGTGATAAACTACATCCTTGTCGTAATCCAGTATTTGTTTTGATTGCATCTGTTCTTTTGAATCCGGTATCTTTAATTATATTTGTGTCTTCTTATAATTTCTTTATTGTTTCAACAAGGCACAGCGGGTATCCTTCCACAAACTGAATAATCTGCACCAAAATTATCAAAAATGTACTGTATTTTGTATTAAATTAAATTGCAACCAGTATAACATATCTATCTACATTGTCACATGCTTACTTTCAATTGACACATGTATTTACTATAGATATTATATGTATATGTTACTTTCATTCTGTTACTTTGTTTTAAATTAACTCAGTAACACCACTTTTTCTTATGTTTGTGTCTTTAAAAAGCACCAATTACTTTAATTAAAGAATGATCATGAAACAATATCTTTTAAGACTGAAATTTCTTTTATATCATTGGCAATAGTACTTTATATTCAAATTCATAGAAAAAGTACAGTAATATTAATAATTTTTATAGTACCACATTTGTAGCTAATATTTTTATAACATACAGTGTGTTTTAATTGGTATGTGATGGATTTTTCTTCGATCACAAATGTATAAAATATTTAGTTACTGTACATTTATTTACCTTTTATAGGAATTAATCACTATGAGGTTTAATTTATGGTGAAATTAAATGTTTCTTACCTCTCCTCATATAAAGCTTCTAAGTTGATCGCGATTTTGAGACTATAACTGTCTCATCCTCAGAACTTTGTTGGCGACTGGTGTTATGTCGATCGGAAGAAACTCTTCTTCTTCCCTCTGTTGGTGGACCAATGAACCTCTAGATCAGGTCAAAATTTGCGGGAATTTCAAAGTTCATAAGTTTTTCTTTGTTTTTCTGAATGTGGATCGACATAACACCAGTCGTCAACAAAGTTCTGAGGATGAGACAGTTATAGTCTCGAAATCGCGATCAACCTAGAAGTTTTATATGAGGAGAGGTAAGAAACATTTAATTTCACCATACTGTACATTTGTTCATTCAGGCAAGTGGATTAGCATTGGTAATGTGGAAAAATGTATAGGTATTGGTATGTAACTTGTCTTTATATTCAAAGGAGTCAGAAACAAGTAATTTACCAAAGAAAAACTGAAAAATAATTATGAGTACAGTATCAGATAATTGTTATCTTACGTTTAGATACAATCTCTATGTAAATATATACACAGGTCAGCAGTCTCTTCCATTAAGGTGTATTTGAGAATATATTAAAATGTGCTAAATTTATAATTTCAGAGATTCAAAAACACCTGAATACATACATAACATATCAAAGAAGATAAATAAAATATAGCTTGTATGAATGTTGCCACTAGTTACAAATATCGAAACAATAATATTTAAAAGACAATTTTCAAAGAAATAGAAAACAATTATATTAAATTAATGTTGGGAAGTAAACATTATGAGGTATAATCATTAAAATTCATCGGAGAACATATTGTTTAAACAACTCACCTCATAGGATTCATGCTTCCATGATATCGCGATTTCAAACATAGTCATGTTCATTTTCAGCCATAACTCCGACTGTCAGTCGGAGGTATGGCTGAAGATGAACATGACTATGTTTGAAATCGCGATATCATGGAAGCATGAATCCTATGAGGTGAGTTGTTTAAACAATATGTTCTCCGATGAATTTTAATAAATAGAAAACAAGTTTATAAAACCCTAAATTATTGTGAATAGAGCATTTCTTATATAGATTAAAATATCATACAATATAATTTTTAGGAAGTCAAAATCCTAAACATAAGTAGTCATATTATGGTAATTTAATATATTTGTAAATCAAAATTAGATCTAAATTATGACTTATGTGAAAGTGCAAATATACATTACATTTTCTTTAATTAAATTGTTTTTAGTCTGTTCATCTTACCTTAATATTAATGTTGATTTGTTCTTGAACATGTTTCGATTATATCATAATCATCGTCAGCATCTTGCCCAGACTGGTTGGATTTATGTTGCACACCCTGGATGTCGATGTCAGCTCCATGGACATAATTTGTAGGATTTTCATCCTGTTTATTTTCAAAATCACTCCTCAGAGGAAGATATATTGGATGTGCATTCACTGTCTACCCATCTCGTTTGATCCAAGGCTTGATCCTTGGGACTGCGTGCAATGTATAAGATACACCTTGAAGTGAGTTGCTTGCTGTGGTTTTTAACTGCAAGGCACTGGAATCTAGATTGGATGATCCTCACTAATTGGAGCTGACATCGACATCCAGGGTGTGCAACATAAATCCAATTAGTCTGGGCAAGATGCTGATGATGATTATGATATAATCAAAACATGTTCAAGAACAAATCAACATTAATATTGAAGTAAGATGAACAGACTAAAAATATTTAAATTAATATTGGGAAGTAAACATTATGAGGTTTTATCATTAATAGTGAATGGAGAACTTATTTTTAACGACTCACCTCATATAATTTCAAATTTCTTTGATACCGGCAGTTTTAGACAATATCTTGTCCCTCTTCAGTCATGGCTTCCACTGATGAAATTCTATGGTTTTTGATTTCTCTAAGGACACCACCTCTTGTGCACAATCAAATGCTGATGATGATGATTGCTGGTGTCCTTAGAGAAATCAACAACCATAGAATTTCATCAGTGGAAGCCATGACTGAGGAGGGACAAGATATTGTCTGAAACCACCGGTATCAAAGAAATTTGAAATTATATGAGGTGAGTCATTAAAAATAAGTTCTCCACTCACTATTAAAGACTAAAAATAATTTACTGTAGTTAAAATAACCTCTAAATATCACTTCCTAAAGTAAAATATTAATTATATTTTCTACTTGAAAAAAAATATGTTTATATAATTTTAAATTTATTAATCACAAATCTATTGAATTACCAGTACTTGATTTTTTGTATATACGTACATTTCATCGCTCCCAGAATAGAAATGTGAGACTGATAAATTTCTGGCATGCTCCTACTCCATATACATCATACTTTTTAAAATATTGGTACATTGTTATCTATGGACTGAGTCTGTAACAATCAGACAGAATCTTCAGATTATTTTCTTATTGAATTCCTGAATTCCATCAACTATTTAAGTTAATAGAAATAAGTTTAAATTTTGATAACAGTTACTTCTAGTTCTTTTGGGACCAAAGTTCTATCTAAACCATTGAAATGTGCCAAAAAATAGCTTTTTTTATTATGTTTACACAATATTTCCATTTTCTTTAACATTTTTAACATTTAAAATGTCTAAACGGTTCCAAATATATATCACTAATATCCAGATTATTAATGGAAGTAATAGGTAGTCATTTCACAGCTTGAAGTAACATTTCCAACAAAAGTGTTTTGAAACAAGAGCTTTTGTTCTTATATACGTAGTCTTTTCACATATCTCTGTTTTTCTAGGAATTAGACTCATTGTATTCTCATCCTTCTGATTTTGTCAAAATATTTGGTTAAGTGATTTTATAAAACTTTTATGCAATAGTCTGATACAATTTTTGCAAATTGGAAAATAAAATTACATTCCTGTTAGTCTATAATTTTGACAAAATAATTTCAGACTTAAAATAATTTAGCTTTCCATGATAAGTTCAATGACTCCATCAGCCAGATTCAAATTTTATTAGTCAAAATTTCTTCAGTTATGAGGTTTGTTGTCGCATTGACAGTGGGTTTATCCTCTTCAGTACCTTTATATCGTACATGGTTTAATTTTTTCTCACTTTTAGGGCCGCATGCAAATACATTAGTCTCTACTCAAATTACTTCCAATCACTGGTGAGCTGACTCACCGTGAGCAATTGCTGAGATCGAATTAACGGCCGACTTACCGGTCATGCATGAAAGTTGACGTTTTTGTAATATTGGCAACGAATTACCCAGAATTCTCAGCGATAAAACCACTTCCGTTATTTTCGTCTGCTATAGAGGAATGCATTTACGCTTGCGTCCCGCAAATAATACCGTATACAACGACGTCTGCGTCGAGCAGTATTACACCGATTCTCCTGTTCTTCCAGTTGAATTCTTTGGTAGACTCTATCAAATTCCTCTTCTCTGCGTATACCGAAAACATGATTGAAGTCTTCAAGGTCCGACATCTTGGATAAAGCTGCAAAGGTTTCAAGCTACATCGGTTCTCTTCGGGATTTTCACGAGCTATGATCTTAAGGTACCTCGTCAGGTAGCTTACAATTATTATCGCATGAATAGATTTCTGAATAAGCAAAATGTATTTGGATAAAACTCTCTCAGCAGAGAACGCCTTTTACTGTCTAATGTGTTCAAACATTCGACCCTTAAACAAACAACTCAAGATCACTGTGATTGGTTTAATTATTTTTAATTAAAATTACAGTGGGAGGAAACACTATTTTCTCCAACTCATTTATAATGATGATACATAAATGTGCATCATTCTAATATTTCTTCTTCTTCTTGTAAGCCCATGTTTTCCTTAACAGAGATTTAGGCGCTCTCCCCCTACAGGGAAGAATTTGAACCATACTAATTTAGTTACACTTGTTTTTGTATAGATGTCATTTGAGTAGTCCGTGGTCAGCGTTCTGCCTCATACTGATATCTAGGAAACCAAGGTAGTACTAGGATGGGAAAATTCGGTAAATTATGCTTAGAGGCCTTTTCATTCAGGCTTAAGGATCTTTTAAGAGCCTGAAAATCTTCAGACTCGGGACCCATGGCTTAAAGTCCCTCCCTGAGGACCTGCTACTTGGATTTTTGCATCCTAAAAAGAAATCCATCGACTCCGGCCTGGTTTAAACCTGTGACCCTCGGTACTACGATTTTTTATAACTGTTAAGGTTAGGTGGCAACAATGTAAGCCTATAAACCATAAATCTTAATAAAATTTTACTCTATCATAAATAATAAATATTTAATCTCCATCAAATTTCTCCCTCCCAGCCTCATGGGCTAGTGGTCAGCGTTACTGACTACTGTTCATGAGGTCCTGGATTCAATTCCCGGTCAGACCATAGGGATTTTTTCTTAAAGGGAATTATTCCTGTGGTTGCCCATGGTCTGGAATTTATGTTAAGAACTCTCCTGGCGCTTCATTATCATTTATCATCCATCATATCATCGGGGTAACGTAACTCCGCCTTCCAGGTGCCCCAACCTAAGAAATGGATTACAATTCTGCCAATGTCAGAGGAGAAAGCCAGAAATGTCATAAGAGATAACCTGGTGGCATTAGAAAAAAATATATATATACACACAAATGTATTTGTTTTATTATATTATTTTTGGTCTGGACATCTTACCTCAATATTAATGTTGATTTGTTCTTGGACATGGTTCAAAACAATTCTGTTTTATCGTCAGCTTTCCCAGAGTCTGAGAGTCTGACGATAAAACAGAATTGTTTTGAAACATGTTCAAAAACAAATCAACATTAATATTGAGGTAAGATGTCCAGACTAAAAAGAATATAATTAATAACCTCACAATATAACTTCCTAAAATTAAATATTAGTATTTGTTTTGTACTTGATTATTTTTATAAGACAAAAACAAAATTATAACTCTGAAATCAGTTTTGCTTCCACGTAAAATAAACTAATTTTGATTTAAAAAATATTACTTTGTGCGGGCTATAACCACGCTCTGCGCCGCCGTGTGTCGTCTTTTGTTTCCGTTGTATATATTAGCGTAGAGTTCATAACAATCAAGGTTATTATTCAAAAGCCTTTGCCCGGGCCCATAAGAAGCAAAGATTGATTCATCTTTCTTTCCTAAACACTTAAACATAAATCAACAATAGATCTCAAAATACTAGAGTAATCTATGATTCTATTTAAATTGAATGTATCATTATTGTTATTAACCATGAAAGCCAGATGGAAAAATAAAGGGAAGCTAGTTTGATCTCCTAAATAAGTAAGTTTCAGTACGGGACTATCAAACAGCAGCATGCACATAAATAATTTGAACATTAACCAGGATAATTAAATTAATGTTTTTATTACCTCACCTCATATCTTTTTTCTTCTATACTGCAGTTTCGGAGCTTATCTCCATCGTCAGTAGCCTCTGGTCGACCGATGTTATGTCGTTTCTTGGCGGTTTCCTTCTTACTTCTGTCGGTGGACCGATGAACCTCTGGATTAGGTCAAAATTTGCGGGAGTTTCAAAATTCATGAGTTTTTCTTTTTTGTTTTTTTGGAAAAAACAAAAAAGAAAAACTCATGAATTTTGAAACTCCCGCAAATTTTGACCTAATCCAGAGGTTCATCGGTCCACCGACAGAAGTAAGAAGGAAACCGCCAAGAAACGACATAACATCGGTCGACCAGAGGCTACTGACGATGGAGATAAGCTCCGAAACTGCAGTATAGAAGAAAAAAGATATGAGGTGAGGTAATAAAAACATTAATTTAATTATTAAATTAAACCTCATAGTGTTCTTTCCCTGTGAAAGTTAAATAATTAACCAGGATGTATATAAAAGTGATGTTTAATGTAAACAAGACGTCTGAAGTGTATGAAAAACATAACAAATATAGATGTTGATCATTCTTAAATTTAAACAAAAATATAAATAATCATTAACATAAAATATATCATACTTCACTCAACATTCATACAACAGTCCAAGCCAGGGTGGCTTTCCCTGGTCCTCCGGACCAAAACTCAACCCACGCCACTCGCGTGCTCCAGACGACGTTGTCTCAACTCAAAGTTCCGATCGAATGATAATGTTCTGAATGTGCATAGAGTATTTGAGCGTTCCGAGGTAGAAGGGGAGATGCACAGCACAACAGGAGAGGTAAACGGGAGAGTGGGAGTAGATGCATAGAGAAGGGATATTGGCATAGTTCACGAATCTTTCTGTTCAAGGAGGATAACGGCACTGCAGTTGCGAACCGAAAATTGCACTTTCGGTTCAACTTTACTCTAAAAAAATCTGTTAAACTCAAATATAAAATTTTATTTGCAGCAGGACTGAAGAGGATAACTGATGTTTCATATAAAGAGTTTAATTAAAAGGATGAAAGATATGGTAGTTCATTGAATATTAAAAATATAAGAGAAAAATTTGGATCTAGATCGCAACTCGCCTCGGTAGCTCAGTTGGTAGAGCACTTGGCCCGGAAAGCTAAGGGTCCCAGGTTCGAGTCTCGGTCTAGGCGAAAATTTTTCTCTTCAAATATAATTAAAAAATAAAACTTGTTAAGCAAAATATATTTTTGTATGCAATTTGTACTTATGTTAAACAGAACATATATATTAACCTTTAAATCACTTGATCATAAGAAATTATGGTAGTGTCAATATATTATTTTTTTTTCCTTTATAAACATTAAAATAGGTACTAATTACTTCTGAAAAGATATAGGCCTATAAAATAGAAGTTGTAAATTTCAGAATTAAAAAAAATACAATTAATACCATGTTTAATGTCTGGTATTAATTTATTTAGCATAAAATCTGATTTAAGATTAATTATTATTTATTTCGATTATAAACATTTTTTGTACCTTATAACACAGTCATCCTCAACTAAAATAACTTCTGTTATAAACGTCGTCACATTATTAAAATTCAAGGACATGTTTCATGCTCAGGAATTCTTTTGTACTGAAATTATTCATACCAAAAGAATTCCTGAGGATGAAGCATGTCCTTGAATTTTAATAATGTGACGACGTTTATAAGTAGAGACCGGATGTTAGGGAAAATGCCTATAGTTATTTATTATAGTTATTGTAAAAGTGACTTAATATAAGTTCATACCAATGACCCTAGAATTGTTTTCCATTAACTCCTCAGCGTGGGAGCATTTAAATATATATTCTATGTTAAAGGAAATTTTAATATGTCCTCTATGAGATGGCAGTTTTCTTGGTATATTTTCATTAAGAATCATAATAAAACAAATGTGGTGCATGTCGAACATGCTTGATCAGCACTCCGCAGAGAAGTAGTGTTTATTTTATGCGGGCACTGCATGTCATTCCACGCTGATGGGTTAAGTTCAATTTGCCTATAAATGCCTATTTGCAATTTTTTCTCAAAATTAACTCAGTATTTCGATAAAATCAATTGAAATGGATTAACTTCATGGCACAAATCATTTCATAGAATTTTCAAGTGTTCTTTTTATAAATTCCCTTAGAATATTTTAGGATAAGGGTGGCAATAACCCAATAACCTAGCAGGTAGATGTTTTCCCCCTCAATGCATTCCCGTTAGGTAAATATTGTATTTTTCCACCTCATGCATTCCCATTAAGTGAAATAGCCCTAAGCTATGTTCCATTGTATTATGCTCCGGCTCTAAGGCTTGAGAAAAGTTCTTTGCTTCTTTTTCAATACAAACATTGCTGAGTGACAAAGAGGGTTCTGCTCTTTGTAAAAAGGCAAAGCAAATTCCAACTGATATCTTCGCATGCTGTTGATAGCATATGTTTATATTCTTAATGTAAAACTGTAAGAGGTTATGTTGTAGTCCATTTTTTTTAAGGTCCTATTTTGAATTTTTAGTGCCTATATTATTGATTTTTATAGTCCGTGAGGGCTAAAGTGTCTAGAATATTTTAGAAAGAGAAAGAGAGTACTCACCATCTTCTTTCTCACTCATATGCATATCTCTTCACGGTGACAGCATTAGGGCAGACACTCCCTGCAGTGAACATAGATCAGTGGTGGCATTCCCTTCTTCTAAAGACTAATTTAACACTAATATAATATCTCACAAACTACAAACGAACTCTGAAACAGTCGCCACTGACAAAAATTACATGAACAAAAGTGACTGGGCGGAAGTGGGGGTGGAGTTTTTCTAGCATTCCTAAGTAATTTTCCAAGGGTAGCCCATTATAGTACACATGTCACTCAGATGTCTAGCAAAGGGTGGAAGAACAATTCTCTAGACAAGGATAGCAGAAATCATGCCAACTTACAACTTTTACACTATAATGTCTTTTTGCCTGCCTATTTTGATTTTTTAAGTGTCTAACATCCGGGCTCTATTTATAAGAGAAGTTATTATACTTGAGGAAGACTGTTTTATAAGATACAAAACATTTTTATAATTGAAATATTTTTAACCTCAACGGTGTAAAAACATGATTATTTAAAAATATAGATTAATTATTATTTAATGAATTTAAAACTTTTAGCATTTTATTTCTCAATGTTAGTTGATAATATTGGTACTTACATTTGTTAGCTACTTGAAGTAACATTTAATTTAAGGTATAAAAGATGTGACTGTAAATATGAAACTTGTTCTTAATATTTTTATTTTAAAATTAAAATAATTTAATAATCAATTGAGTTGGTGTTTACTTGATGAAAATTCATATTTATTAATTAAATAAAAATAAAACTTAGTTTTATTTGATTTTTATATTTATTAAGATATAATTCAGTGTTAGCTGTTTTGGTACACTGTACCTTCTTCAGATATGTTAACAAATTAATATGTACTATAATAACACAATTTATAATTTAACATGTCTGAAGAAGGTACAGTGTACCGAAACAGCTGTCACTACAGTGTGATTATAAAGTTCCAGTACATTTTGTGGATAACGTAGTGCAAATAAAACAAAAATTATAAAGTAGTTTCTATTATCAAGTTAGTGTTCAACATAATCTCCATCAATCTCAAAACATGTTCCCCAAAGACGCACCGTCGCCCGGAAAACATGCACCAACATATCTTCTGTAATCATTTGACTCGCTTGGCGTATGCGTTCTTTCAGCACTTGCAGATTAGGAAACTTGGTCCTCTACACCTGTTGCTTGATGAACCCCCAAGCAAAAAAGTCCAGGGGTGCGAGGTCTGGTGAACGAGGTGCCCAGATACGAGGAGATGCCCTTTTGGGAAACCTGTCATTGAGATACCCGCGTATAGCCAGAGCAAAGTGTGGTGGTGCTCCATCTTGTTGCAACACCACTGTATCAATGATACCATCTTGCTGTAACTGTGGCTGTAAGAAAAGTTGCAACATATCAAGATACACATCTCCCGTGATGGTTTCCTTTGGAATCTGTCTCTAACTTCTTCTTACGACTGGCCTCTTAAACGCGCAGCAACAATCTCTATCCATTCTTCAATGGTGAACATATTTGTATCTTTCGAATGGCTGTAACAGAAATTCGATATGTAAGCGATTTCTTTAAAATGTACTGGGACTTTATAATCACACTGTAAATTAAATTTTAATAAATATGAAAATCAAATAAAACTAAGTTTTATTTTTATTTAATTAAAAATAATTTAACATTTTCAATGTTTGATTTTTATTTCAAAAAAATTCAGAATGTGATAATTGCTTTGCCTTGTGTTATTGGCCTATAAATTATAAAAACTCGTATAGTTTTACAGTATTATAGAATCTTATACAATTTATTGACCATTTTAACTATTTTCATATACCGTATACATTTTATCAGTTTTCTAAAACAATTATTGTTTATTACACTAGTCATTGTGGTTTGCCACCTGCTGTTTAATGAAATGTATCCATACTGATAAAATACATGAAGATATTAGTCACACAATAAAATTAGTACCTGATAGGTGTCGTCATCCTCAACTTAGTTAATTATTTTTAACTTGAAGGCCATTTGGAATCTGGTTCCATCATCAACCGAAGGTTTTAAGTAATTGTGAAATTTATCCAGTTAATTTACTATCATACTAATATAAGCAATCAAAATATTTTTAAAAATTGGATTTCTGACATTCTTAACACATTGGTGACGGGCCACGGAGATCTCCGTGTTTAAATGGCCAGCGCTAGACGACCAATCACGGAGATTTCCATTTTTACATTTTCTATGGCTTCCCTGCCTCTTTGCTTTTGAATGAGGCATTCAATTTTGTTTCTTCTCATTGTGAAATAAATTTTAGTTGTTTTTGTACCCCTCTCTTCTCTTTTATGAAATTGCCAACTTTACAGAAAGAGTTGTTTACAATTTTATGACAGACGGCTGTTTCGACGGTGAAAATGATGGAATTTTAGTTATAAGGGTAGTTAGGCGATTACGGGATACAGGATGTAACCTGTAAATATATGTTGCAGAGCGGAAAAATTAAAAGAAACTCAATTTTGCGTTCTGGAGCCGAATTTATATCTGTGGCATCATGTCCACCAGGATAATTATTATAATAGTGTGGCTATAGCTGAAAATTTGCCCGAAAGGAAGACGAGAGTTTCTGAAGCAATAAAGATTAACAGAGGGCTTCCGAAATCATTTGTGGAAGCAGGAAATAAACTCAAACCAGGAGAAAGTGTTTTTGTAGTAAGGGGGACCTTTTGCTACAAACATCGAAAGATAAAAGAGACGTAAGAATGGTTAGAACATTGCATCAGGCAACACGAGAGTGGGAGGAGTAAAGTTGTAAAAATGCCCTATTGAATACTTCAATATAACAAGTAGACCTATGTGAAGGGTGTAGACAGGGCTGACCTGTACCTATCATATTACTCCATCCTTAGAGAAATAGTGAAATAGAGCTAGAAAGTTGTATTATGGCTTCTGAATTGTGCACACTTTAATGCTTTCAGGGTCTATAAATTTCAAAATCCTAACAGCAAAATGTCAAACAGAAGTTTTTTGCTTGAAACAGCCTCTTGTTTGGCAGTCGTGAAATTAGGAACAGATGACAGGGAAGCCGAGGAAAGACAGAGAAAAGAAACCACTTCTAAGAGACCACCTCACGACCCACCAGGGAGGCTAAGACATTAAGAAAAATAAATTAACACCATCTGTGATTGGAAAGAAAAAAATACCCTCCAAAGTTTGCCGCGTTTTTAGTGAACACAAGAAAAGAAACTAGCTACATATGCTATTTTGCCCTGTGCCTTTACATAAAGGGAAATGTTTCCAACGCTATCAAACCCTCAATTTCCACTAGAAGGTCTGGTGAGAATACTAATAAAGATTTACTTATGCATTATTGTTATTGACTGTAAATATATTGATGTAAAAGCCACACTGTGCTAGCGCGGTTTAAAATTTAAAAGTCCACCCTACTGACAGAAATGTCTGGTCCAGCAGCGGTGGGTGGAACGCAGAGCTGTCGGTCACCAATGTGTTAACATGTGAAAATATCTTAACTTTAGAAACTTCTGGTACCACATATATTTCTTCTCAGAGAGTGATCTCTAAGGTTCAAGGTGCTTACCATTCATTTGCATGGTTTTCTGCTTTATAATAGCTTTTATATGATATTTTTTCACAAAATCAAGTTAAAAAAAAGGCATTCTCATTATTTATGTGGAAAAAATTAAAACATACAAAGTAATTAAGTTATGTAGGTAGGAAATAACATTATGAAGTTTATTTTAATTTATGTTGAGTTGTTTTTGACTCACCTCATACTTCTTAACTCTCTCGCAGACTCTAGTTTCTTCACTGCATTTGTGACATTCTCAATGCTGTATTTTCATTATCATAAGTAATGCCAAGAGTAATTTCCAAATTATCGATAAATTCACGACTCACGAAGTGAGGAGTGAATTTATCTAGAGAATTTGGAAATCAAGAGTGGCATTTGTTAGGACTATTTAACGAATAAAAATAAGCTCTTTACTAAAAAATAATTATTTGAATATAGTTATCGCTGTTTTAAAATATTTATATAGTTAATGTAAACAGCGATCTTTGAAAACAAATTAGAAATGTGAGGTTATGTATATTCACTGCAACTCGATCATATTATTTATTGCCAAATAGGATCACAATATTGTAAGAATGCACTCTAGTGGAGAAATAATGAAATACATCAAACTATTATACTCAACATTATAGGTTAATCATCTATATTTTGAATAAACAACTCAGTAAAATCACTGAATCTATTCATTATTTGCTATATTCAATGTATTTGTTGGAAAAAAATAATGGTTTAACCTGTTCAGAACATTAAAAAATTTTTATCACAAAAGCAGGAGCTGATAAAGAGAAATCGATAAAGAGTTAGGTGAAACACGACTGTCATTGGTGTAAAACAGAATTCATTGAAACGTGATTGGTCATTGACTACCATTTGCGACATGAGTTAAATAGTCCTTGTAAAGTTTTATTTTAAAGGGGAGTATAATTTAAGTTGGAACAACTGTTGTGAACGTGATACAGCATTGAGAATGTCGCAAATGCAGTGAAGAAACTAGACTGCGACAGAGTTAAGAAGTATGAGGTGAGTCAAAAACAACTCAACATAAATTCAAAATATAAAGTAATATTTTCATGGTCAATCTATATAAGAAATAACATTTTCTTTTTTTCTGAAATGTTTAATTTCATTTTGAAGTTTTAAAAGTTTAAAGTTTCAAATTGTGAATAGTTAAAGAAAAATATTAAAAATTGAGTCGAGTAAGAAAGTAAATTTCACAAATGTTTCATTTTAAAACTTTAATATTACTCATTCTGTGAGAGAATGAGAAATGAAACATTTTGTGAGAAGGGTAACTTCAGAACATAAAATTATGTGAGAATCTGTGGATACGTTCCTTACTTCTTCCCTAAGAGAATTACCCATTAATGATGGATGAAATAATTTACATGTTCATTATGAATAATTATTTTTATGTAGTTATAATTATTCATTTTGAATTATACGTTTATCTTCTTATGAATGGTCAAATTTTATAGGATACATGTAAAATTGTGTTCAAATAAACTAAACATTTTGTAATATATTTTCTCCATACCAAAAATCCATTAGAGAATTGTTCCTGGTTTCCATTTCAGTCTCTAACTCTTTTAAATTTCTAGTTGAAAAAATTAATTGAATGCTCAGTACGTCAAGTATATTACTTTCTCTTTTCTTTCAATCTACAATTAGCGTACATCAAAAAGGTGAGATAATTTAATGTTTCTTTCCATGTAATTTAATTTTATTACCTTTATAATTTTTGCAGTCCATCACTGTGGTCTCGAGGTAGCATGCTGCCTTCTCACGCAGCGGGCCCAGGTTTGATCCCCGGTCGGGACAGTTTTTCTAGGTGAGGTTTTTCCTCACTTGTAAGACAAATGTCAGGAAAACTTTAAGGCCCAAACAGTCCCTGAAATCATATGGCCATCATCATCATTATCATCCTTCACTGGTGTGGAAAGCAACGGGAAGCTACCACACTTACAATTCCCTAGTAAAGCTGCAAAGCATAGCATGAAAATGCTATGATTGCAGTGAAAGACCTGCCTCGGGCAGAATTACTATGGATGGATGGATAATTTCTGCTTGCCTTTTATTATAATTTTAATTAAGAAATCTGTACATCAGAATGAAAGAGCACCTTGGAAATTTAAATATGAAGAAACAAAAAAATTTGCAACGATCAATTTATAATTTACAAAAAATAGGTACCAAATTTAATATGGAAATATCAATTAACAAAACTAAAATTATGGCATTTCATGGGAAGGACCCCATACAAAGTAAAATCTGTCTCCAGAATAAAATTTTAGAGAGATTTAATCAATTTAAATATCTTGGATAGTTATCTCTCTATCTGGGATGAAAAGGATATCCCTGAAAAAATTACTAGTTATAATAAAAGTATGTCCACCGCTGTGGTCCCGAGGTAGCGTGCTGCCTTGTCACGCAGCGGGCCCGGGTTCGATCCCCGGTCAGGGCAGTTTTTCTGGGTGAGGTTTTTATCGGGGTTTTTCCTCACCTGTAAGACAAATGTCAGGAAAACTTTAAGGCCCAAACGGTCCCCGAAATCATACGGCCATCATCCTTATCATTATCATCCTTACCATTATCATCATCATCTTTCACTGGTGTGGAAAGCAACGGGAAGTTACCACACCTACAATTCCCTAGTAAAGCTGCAAGCATAGCATGAAAATGCTATGATTGCAGTGAAGGACCTGCCTTCGGGCAGAATTACTATGGATGGATAATAAAAGTTTGGGAATTATTAATCAAGTTATGAAACCATCCCTTGTACAAAAAACACCAGATTACGTTTATATAACACATTGGCTAGACCAGTGTTGACCTATGGTAGTGAGGCATGGACACTAAAAAGACAACATGAAAGCAGAATAACGGCTTGTGAAATGAGATTCATGCGCAGAACAGCGGGTTACACCAGATGGGATCGGAAAAGGAACACCGATATCTTAAAAGAATTGAAGACTATGCCAATTTTGGAATATATTAAACAGTACCAACTAAATTGGAAACACCATCTAGAAAGAATGAGTTCAAATTGTATCCCCAAAGCTGTTTATAATTATATACCAAGAGGACGAAGATCACTGGGCCGTCCTATGAAACGCTGGAGGGAAAATTTTCTATAGGATTGTAACAGGCCTTGGCTTAATACTTGGAAGGAAGAAGAAGAAGATATTTAAAAAAATAAAAGCATTTTATTTAATAAATTATACACAAATGCAGTATATACATAAAAACAGCGCTATTAAAAGATACTCTTATGTATTGAACTTTTATAAGAATAAAACACTATGGGATTTAATTTAAGATAAAATCAAATGTTTCATACCTCTCCTCATATTAATCTTCTAAGTAGATCGCGGTTTCAAGACCATAGCTGTCCCATCTTCAGTACTTGACGACTGATGTTATGTCTATTGGTAGGTGCCATCGTCCTCAACTTTGTTAAAATATTGTATATAAAATTAACTAGAGCGCTTTCAGAAGTTATCTTCCATCTTCTGCAGGTTGAGTTTCCGCTATTTGTTGTTGTGTACGGTGATGTTTACTCCAACTGTTTGTAGCAGCAACTGACTTGTTTTCGACGATCTCGTATAATGGGTTTGACTGGGGTGCGTTCTCATTGAGAAGTGAGGTGTTGTTTGTTTCCTTTGTAATTTCGAGGTCTTCAAATATATTTATCCTAGCTGGAATGTTTTCTCGGTAGATTATCGTGAGAGTGTGTTCAATTGTGTTCATTCGATGACCTGCGTTAATGAGATGTTTAGCATAGCTTGATTTATCACCCATTATACGAGATCGTCAAAAACAAGTTAGTTGTTGCTACAAACAGTTGAAGTAAACATCACCATAAACAAATAGTGGAAACTCAACCTGCAGAAGATGGAAGGTAACTTCCAAAAGCACTCCAGTTAATTTTATATACAATATATTAACGAAGTTGAGGACGACGGCACCTACCAACAGGTACAATTTAATTTTTAACTTTCATCATATGACTCCACCTCAACGGAATTTGATATGAATTTTACTAGTATTGATGTTATGTCGATTGGAATGAGGAGAGGTATGAAACATTTGATTTTATCTTACTCTTATGTAGTTCACAAATTATAAAAATGTTATTGAAAAATGTAAATATCACAAAATTAGTTGAACATGATTGAAAGAAGCACATCTGGATTCAATAAAGTTGGATCAGTCTGTGAAATTAGAGAGCTAGTTATGATATTTATAATCGTCTGGTAAAAAAAATCATTCATTCAGGCTCGTAAGGATTTCAATCATTCATTCAGGCTCGTAAGGATTTCAATCATTCATTCAGGCTCGTAAGGATTTCAATCATTCATTCAGGCTCGTAAGGATTTCAATCATTCATTCAGGCTCGTAAGGATTTCAATCATTCATTCAGGCTCGTAAGGATTTCAATCATTCATTCAGGCTCGTAAGGATTTCAATCATTCATTCAGGCTCGTAAGGATTTCAATCATTCATTCAGGCTCGTAAGGATTTCAATCATTCATTCAGGCTCGTAAGGATTTCAATCATTCATTCAGGCTCGTAAGGATTTCAATCATCATTCAGGCTCGTAAGGATTTCAATCATTCATTCAGGCTCGTAAGGATTTCAATCATTCATTCAGGCTCGTAAGGATTTCAATCATTCATTCAGGCTCGTAAGGATTTCAATCATTCATTCAGGCTCGTAAGGATTTCAATCATTCATTCAGGCTCGTAAGGATTTCATCATTCATTCAGGCTCGTAAGGATTTCAATCATTCATTCAGGCTCGTAAGGATTTCAATCATTCATTCAGGCTCGTAAGGATTTCAATCATTCATTCAGGCTCGTAAGGATTTCAATCATTCATTCAGGCTCGTAAGGATTTCAATCATTCATTCAGGCTCGTAAGGATTTCAATCATTCATTCAGGCTCGTAAGGATTTCAATCATTCATTCAGGCTCGTAAGGATTTCAATCATTCATTCAGGCTCGTAAGGATTTCAATCATTCATTCAGGCTCGTAAGGATTTCAATCATTCATTCAGGCTCGTAAGGATTTCAATCATTCATTCAGGCTCGTAAGGATTTCAATCATTCATTCAGGCTCGTAAGGATTTCAATCATTCATTCAGGCTCGTAAGGATTTCAATCATTCATTCAGGCTCGTAAGGATTTCAATCATTCATTCAGGCTCGTAAGGATTTCAATCATTCATTCAGGCTCGTAAGGATTTCAATCATTCATTCAGGCTCGTAAGGATTTCAATCATTCATTCAGGCTCGTAAGGATTTCAATCATTCATTCAGGCTCGTAAGGATTTCAATCATTCATTCAGGCTCGTAAGGATTTCAATCATTCATTCAGGCTCGTAAGGATTTCAATCATTAGTTTACCCAATTAGTACTTGTAGTTTATGTTTGCTTTAATTTTATATCGTGACTTTTAATCTCTTAAAATATTGATCAATAGGGAGAAATCACTGATGTTCTTTGGATTTTTGTACCCATTACACTTGAATTCATTGACAACCATGCTTCTAATAATCCACCCACACAAATTTGAGTATAATTAAAACTTTTGTCTGTTCATTCTTACCTCTTATAGTTGTTTTCGTCGAACATATGTTTCAGGGCTTCTTAGCCCCATCGTCAGCGATTACAGAAGCTTTGAAACATACGTTCAACAAAAACAACTATAAGAGGTAAGAATGAACAGACAAAATGTTTTAATTATTAAACAAACCTCTTAATTATTTAACTTTCACAGGGTAAGAACACTATGAGGTTTAATTTAAGAATTAAATTAATGTTTTTATTAAGGTAGAATATGTTTATCACTCACCTCATATTGTTCTTCTTATTTGATTATAAACTAGTTTCGGAACATAGTTTCTGTTCCATCCTCAGTAACATCACGACCGTTGTTCTGTCGTCTTGAAGAGTTGTCCTTCTCTCCTTCCATTGGCTGACTGAAAAACCTCGAAACCAGGTCATTCTCACCGGGAATTTCAAAGTTCATTAATTTCTTCTTTTCGCTCTTTTGAATGTAGATCTTTTCCCAAACAGTAAGTTCTTTTGGTTTTTCTATTTGTTTTAATAATTTTGCTTCTTTTTCGATAAGATGTTTTTCAGACCATGCATGGGCAGCCACTGCAGATTTTTCTACTTCCCCTTTCTTGACATTCCTGAGATGTTCTTTAACTCTAGTTTTCAAATTTCTTTTAGTTTTTCCTATGTAGAATTTCTTGGCACCAAGAAACGACATAACACCGGTCGACCAGATGCTACTGAAGATGGAGATAAGCTCTGAAACTGCAGTATAGAAGAAAAAGGATATGAGGTGAGGTAATAAAAACATTAATTTAATTCTTAAACCTCTTAATGTTACTTCCTATTGTATTTTGAAACAAATTTTAGTATACCAGCTCATTTGACTGAAGTATACTTACTTTTAACATAATTATATTAGTTTATGGATATGAACAATTAATTTGTTATATTACAGATTTTTAGACAAAGTATTATATAAATGCAGTAACAATAAATTGACAAAATTCCTGATATACAAAAAAAAAATCATTGAAAAGAAGATATGGCTCAACTGCACTTCTGCTTACGCTTGATTTTTCAGTTTATTGTTGTAAACTACAGCTCTTGTTCTGTATTTACTAACATTTTTTAATATTTTAAACTTTTTCAAACAATTTTTATAACATTATTAGACAATTTTGAAGTATTTATTTATATATGCAAATCACAATATTATAACACTGTTAGACAATATTGTGATGCTAACTGCTATTTTCTCCACAGAGTATATTACTTTTCTATCGCTGTTTTGGGTTATCGCTGGTTGGATCGGCGTTAGGGAGTGATAAGTAAGTGTACACCCATTTTTAAGAAACATTTGTTAATTTTGATATTATTAATTTTTTAATAGATTTGGTGATTTATTGCAAAGATTGGTCATTTAAATTTCATAGTGACATGCTGCCATCTAGCATAAGATTTTTTAACTTTGGTACGATATCGATAGTAATCAAGGATGATAATCTATATGTGGTTTGATGGTGGGTTATCGCTGGCTTTATAAACTCTGGTGCATGCGCACTGTTGTTCTATAGAACTTTGAAAATATTTCACGTAAGTTTAAGTGCAGTTTTTCCAAATAGAATAGTAGAGCAGTTAGTATGATATAAAATTTAAATTATACAATATATTAATTATCAAACGAGACACTACTTAGTAAATCAATTCATTGGCCTCTGATTTATGCAGAATAAACACACCAAAACTGCATTCAAAAACAATAATTAGACTAAAAACTTTTGATTAGTTTTAATAACAAGTATCATTTTCCTTCACTTGGCAAGCGACTTCTGATCAACATCAATGATTTCAATAACATCATTTTTTTGATATGAACTTGCAAAGAGTGTTAAATATATACATAAAATAAATAAATACAAATATTAATAGTGAGTGGAGAACATATTTTAATCGTATTATTTTTGGGAAAGCTGAAGATAAAACAGAATTGTTTTGAAACATGTTCAAGAACAAATCAACATTAATATTGAGGTAAGATGTCCAGACCAAAAATAATATAATTAAAATAACCTCAAAATATAACTTCCTAAAATTAAATATTTATTATATTTTAATCGACTCATCTCATACATTTTCAAACTTCTTTGATACCGACGGTTTCAGACAATATCATGTCCTTCATCAGTCATGGCGTCCACATGATATTGTCTGAAACCGTCGGTATCAAAGAAGTTTGAAAATGTATGAGGTGAGTCGATTAAAATATGTTCTCCACTCACTATTAATGATATAACCTCATAATGTTTACTTCCCAATATTAATTTAAATATAAATACAAATATATTAATATAACAGCTTCCAATAAAATCTCACATATTTAAAGCTAAGCAAATACAATTTCCCAGTTAAGTAAAATATTCTGTTGTCAAATGAAAACGTTATTGTAAACAAACAAAATCATTAATTCTAATCATTAGTAATTTTTTTATTCTCAAGCCATTTTTTATTACACTGTCATCTTCCAATTCTTATAGATCGGTTATTTTACACACAATTGGAGAAAAGAAAGAAGCATTGATTGATCAAATAACCGTTTTGTTTTTTGTCCAATAAATATTATTGTTGGAAGAATGGATAAGAGCAGAATAATTATTTTGGATAAAAATATGGATACATTAAGAAATGAAGTCACAGGGGAAAATAAGGAATGTCACAAAAACCGATTTTTTCGATTGAGGGTCTTTCCACTTTTCAGCGGTTGCCCTTTTACCAGCCGGCTGCTGGCCCTTCGCATCCATATGTGTCAATCACAGAGGTAGATGATCAACAGCCAGTGTAGGGGTGACATGTGGTTAGCATGTCGAATCCCACAGCCGTTATAGCTGGTTCCTCAACCTGGAGCCGCTACTTATTGTAGTTACCCAATTGCTTCACGATGCTGGGTGGGCACCGGTCCCATACTGGCCGAAATACCATGAGAAAATTTCTTCCCCCATGGAGACTCGAACCAGCGCAAGTCCCGTAGCTCTGCGCCAAGGCTGCCTACCTTAACCGCTCGGCTATGGCGCGGGACAAAAACCAAGAATTGAAAGAAAATTGATTTTAATTGAATGAGTCATTTCGAAAAGGGATCATCTACAGCTGATCACATTTTACAAGAGAAAAAAAAATTGATTCAACTTGTTAAGGATAAAGGATTGAATCTGAAATTGAATTCAAAAACGTAATCTTACTTGAATGAGTTATTTTGAACAGCGATCATCTACAGTTGATCAAATTTTACAAGAGAAGAAAAAAAACTGATTCAACTTGTTCAGGATAAAGCATTGAATCTGAAATTGCTACTGAATAAAGTCAGAAAGTGGTAAAGGAATAGTGCAGTTTATCCGTTCTCACATGGAAACGATGGAAGTAGGTATGTAAACATGGAATAACAAGAGAAGTGAATTTCAGAAAAAATAGATGATCCCTTTTTGAAATGACTCGTTCAATTAAAATGGAGTTAGTTGACTCTGTGGCACAAGCAGTTACATGCTCGTCTGTGTTGGCCACATGAGTTGAAGATATATATATATAATAGAGTTAGAAATGGCTCAACAATATATTACCTTTCCCTTTTATTTTCCAGTATATTCATGTAAAACTGTTGCTCTATCTACTAGTTCTGTCTTTACTAACACTTTGTAATATTTTAATGTTTTTTAATTTTTACAAATTTAAGTTATGTAGGTAGGAAATAATGCTATGAGGTTTATTTTAATTTAGTTGAGTTGTTTCTTGACTCACCTCATACTTCCTAACTCCTTTGCGATCCGGATTTCGTCACTCTATTTGTGACATTCTCAATGCTGTTCACAAGTCAACGTGAACAGCACTGAGGTGAGTCCAAAAAACAACTCAACTAAATTTTACAAATTTATTTATTTATGAGATAAACAGTAACATTATAACTTTTTTTTATAATTTGTGATACTATTTTCCCTCTTTCCAACATTGCCACCATCAACAGCTCAATTACACTATTTTTGTTAGTGTTAATTATTGTAAATCAGAGTAGCGTACGCTTCAGTAAATAATATGCATGTAATTTATTTTGTTAGGTTAGGAAGAGAGAAGTTTAGTGTACATCCATTTATAATAAACATTTGGGAATTTATTTTGAAGGTTGGTCATACCATATGTGCTGCCATCTAGTGACAGCTCTATAAACTCATGTGCACCGTTATTCTGTAGGGCTTAGAAAATATATTGTGAAAGGTAAACTGCTGTTTTTCCACTAGAAATTTTCACAATTCACCTCATATTTGTAGATTTCTTGAAGACCAGTTTTGATATGTTAAATATCATATCAATTCTTTCTAATTTAATTTTAGGGCAAAATTCATGAAACCATCTTCACATAAAGAGTGACTCTTTCCCCCCTCTCTATGACGCAGAGAGTATTCATAAAACCAGTTTTATGAATATACTCTACATCATAGAGAGGGGGATAGAGACACTCTTTGCATGAAGATGGTTTCATGAATTCCGCTCTTAATGTTTGAACTACCATTTTTTTCTCAGCATAGCATGATTTGAATCATTGATTTCACTGAGGCATTCTCTAATGTTTATCACTGATAATTGAAAGGTTTAAATAAATTGACGAGAAGTGAAGGTTATCTCTATTTTCATTATTTTATGACATTCCTCGTTTTCCCCTGCAGTCTTCAAATTGAAAAAAAATTAGAATGGTTGGAGCTGTAGAAGAAAGGCTGAAAATGGAATGGAAAGCAAAGATTTCTTTAACATTTTAGAGCTAATGATGAAATATAGTTTTTTTTTTCAGGAACATATGGGTAACATTTTGATTACAATTATGTCAATTGAGAAGAAACATTTAACATAATATATATTACATTAATGCTGATGATATACAATGTGAACAGATTATCCATCATTGGAGGTTCTAATTTTCCCATATGTGAATGCTAGCAACTTATTTGAGGCAAGCAGACCTGCCTGTCTCCTGCCACTGATAGTCCTCTCATCAAGAAAAAATTACCTAATTTTTTTTTTTAAATACAATAGGAAGTAACATTAAGAGGTTTGTCTAATAATTAAAACATTTTGTCTGTTCATTCTTACCTCTTATTAGAGTTGTTTTTGTTGAACATATGTTTCAGAGCTTCTTAGCCCCATCGTCAGCAATTACTGTAAAAACAACTCTAAGAGGTAAGAACGAACAGACAAAATGTTTTAATTAAAATTACTTAAACTCACTCAGAATTCCAGTAGTTCAAAAATTAAAAGAACAAGATCCCAATAAGAGGTTATGAGTTGATTAAGCACAAATTTCTATACTAAATGTTTTATTGCTGGGAGACCGGCACATACGCTCTCCGCTGATAACACCTATTGCCCACATATGGGAAAATTAGAATCTCCGAACATCGGATAGTCTTGATTCATGTCTTTCGGGCTAAAGGCCATAGTCTGGGTTTTATTAACACTCAACGTTTAGTCTACTACTGCAGTAGACATCCTCAGGAGATTCTGCGTGCTTTATGACCACCTAACTCTTCAACTGTCGGCTGCAGACTGTTGAAGAGTTAGGAGGTCAGAGAGCATGGAGAATCTCCTGAGGTGTTTACCGCAGTAGTAGACGAAGTGTTAATAAAACCAGACCACGGCCATTTAGCCTGAAAGACATAAATCAAGACACCTGCCGTAAAAGTCTACAATTTTACATTGGATAGTCTGTTTGCACTGTAGTTTTGGAGTATTGTTTATTTTTTTTTTCACTCACCTCATACTTCATAACTCCTCGCAGACCCAGGTTTCGTCACATCATTTGTGACATTCTCAATGCTGTGTCACATTCACAACTGACATCCAACGGCCTTCTATCCTGCAGACTGACCTCCGCGCCATCTGATGGCTGACCAACGAACTTCCAAATCAATCCTCTCTCCTTATAACCGGGTATTTCAAAATTCATAGTTGTTTTTTCATTCTTGCATATGTACATTTTTTCCCAAATTGTGACGTTGGACGTCAGTTGTGAACGTGACACAGCATTGAGAATGTCACAAATGATGTGACGAAACCTCGGTCTGCGAGGAGTTATGAAATATGAGGTGAGTGAAAGAAAAAATAAACAATATTAAAAAACCTCATAGTGTTATTTCCTATCTACATAACTTAATAGTAATAAACAATATTAAAAAACCTCATAGTGTTATTTCCTATCTACATAACTTAATAGTTTTGGAGTAGTTTGTTACTGGTAACAATGATGACAAATAAGCAAACATCCTGCTGATTCCATACACTCATGACTGTTATTTAAAAAGCAAGCACACAGGAACACTACAATTAATACAGCCACGACAATACATATTATAATTATTACAACCTGAGAATCTTTCTCAGTTTCTTTGCTGTCTGAAACATCGTCACCAGTCGCTCGCCTACGATTTCTAATACTTTTCATTTCACATTTCACATTGTCAAACATTTCTGACCAAGGAATAATATATTGTGATATGTTACATGTCACATTATCCATCGTAACTGCCTGATCAATACTCCAAACATATAATTCCTGCGTTGAACAGCCACATATTAGTGGATTATTTTTAAGTTTAAGGTTCTCAATATTTATTAATGGGATAATTATCCTAGTTTCAAACGATATTATTCTATTGTAGCTAAGATCTAGAATTTTTAGCATCTCAAAATAATTAAATACATTGTCATGCACAGTTGTTATGGCATTATGATCCAGATAAAGCTCTTTCAAACCATGTTTTCCAGGTTTAAACATATTCTCTCCCATTTTACTAATATTACAATGACTTAAATAGAGAATTTTAAGAGAATTGCTAATGAAAAATAAACCGTCATGAGGTAGTTGGAGATATTTATTATTTGCAAGCGACACCCACTTTAGTTTTGAAGCGGGTTTGAATAAATCTGGATGAATGTAGGTGATTGAATTCCATGACAGATCAATTACTTCCAATTGACTCTGCGCTCTCAGTGTTAGCTGAATGTTTCCAGGTGTTAAATTAGTTTTCAGCATATGTTCATTTCTTGCTTTTAATGCTTCGTATAGAGAATTTTGTTTTAAAAATGGAATTTTATTGTGTGATACGTTCAACATTTTCAAAGTTTTACTGAATATTGGTAAATGTAGTTGGGAAGAATAAGAACAATCAAGATATTTGTTGGACAAATATCGACAACAAAATACAACATTCACTAAAGAAGCATTCAATAGTAGTATGATATATAGCTTCAAGCTGGAGATCTTCATTATACCTACAACATCCAAGAAAAATTATATTTACTCATTTCAAATTGTTTAGCACGTTAATGAACATAACATATTTTAATTTTCAAGCATTCTGAATAATACTACATCCACTCTTCTCATCGCTGGAAATTTAATGTAATAATATTGGCCATTACACTAGACAAAGAGGGTTAAAAATAAGGTTAGGGCGAGTTATTTTAATTAAATTACTTTAAGGCTAAACTCTATTTGTACCAAAAGTTAATAAGTTAGTGCCACTTGGTACAACCACTATTTAGAATACCCTAGTTTTAAATTGAATAAAAACTTGGCGTCAATAAATGTGTATTTAGGCCTAATCATAATCAGATTGGGTAACTGCTACCCGAATTTTTAACAGTAGATATAAACTGTTTATTGTGAAAATAATTTACATATTTTGCACGTACAATAGAGTATTTACCTTTAAATATCACGACCACGCCTCCAAAATAAAATGCATACAAATAGATCTACTGTTTATGAAAGTTTACACGACAATCATAAGAGTAATTGTGATAATATAAAATGTAATTTACTTTCAAATATGCATGTTAAAATAAACAGAAAAATGCTGAAACGGTTGATTAACTTAATAATACTAACTGAATAGGTAGTATATTAACATTGAAACTTAAGTAGGTTAAATGATAATCAGGTTAGCCAACATGAACATGAGAAGCAATATTCATACTTCATAAAAATCTATTAAATATGTTATAAATATAATTTAATTAGATTGCACTAGATTAGATAAATTATTTTATTCACTTTAAAATTTAGTTTTAAATATTACTCTTTTTAAATTATATCTTTTTTCATACTTATTGCTTCGTTCGGTTGGTACAACGTATCTTCCGTTTATTGGCTGAACAGGCTTCATAAAAGCGCTTGATATAATTTAATTAAAATTGCGTCTCATCAGTTCATGTTTATTTTTGAAATATATTATCGTTATGTGCCAAAATTATTATATTAGTGTACTGCCCAAGATGCCCTTACATTCAAATGCAATAGAAATAAATGTGGTGAGTAAAATGTTTGCTTTTGTTTTATACAAATTATGTTCCATAAACTTATTCTTGCCTTGTACAGTTTTTTACAAATTTTACCAGAAAAAAAATATAATTTGTGGGATTTACAAGACAATGCTTGTGGAATAAAATATCAAATTTAAACCACACATAGATACATTTACGTTAGGACATA
The DNA here is from genome assembly GCA_030220185.1 of Diploptera punctata. Classification (NCBI taxonomy): domain Eukaryota; kingdom Metazoa; phylum Arthropoda; class Insecta; order Blattodea; family Blaberidae; genus Diploptera; species Diploptera punctata. The sequence goes on along the minus strand of JASPKZ010004939.1, from coordinate 661,663 downwards.
GTGGGACTATATAATGTTACCAGAAACGAATTGAAGCCATCTTAGAGACAATATACCATTTAACATAAGAGATAGGAAATTTTGTTGTACATGAATGTGGAATGAACGTTTGAACCCGACTTTAGTCTGAGAACTATGAAAAAACCCAATAGATAAGGTGGCACTCTCCTGAATTCGAATCCCACTGTGGACAAAATCGAAAATTGCATAGTACAGTAAATGCAAGGGCTGTGTATAGGGCAGAATCACGCCGCTCGGCGGCCTTAAGTAATTAAATATTAACAATATAATAGAAACGAGCAATTTTTAAACAATATGAAATTCAGAGAAATAATGTTATTACAAAAAAATAAGTTTGCATTTGCCATTAGGGTTATTTACCAGGAGACGTCGCTGGACTATCCCTGTCACTGAACTATTCCTGCAATCATAGTTCATTTTGAATTGTTCAAATAAATTAATTTAACAAGAACTTGAATAAAAATGTGTTAACCTCTGCGTTTCGAGATAGCATGCTGCCTTGTTATGCAGCGGGTCCAAGTTCGATTATCGGTCGGATCAAGTTTCCTGGATGAGGATTTTTCCGTTTTTTGTTTTTTTTTCTCACCTGTAAGACAAATGTCAGGAAACTTTAAGGCCCAAACGGTCCCCGAACATCATATGGCTATCATAATCTCATCATCCTTCATATTCGCCTTATATTAAGTTTAGGATTAAGGACTCTCCTGGCGCACCACTATCATCATCATCATCCACCATATCATCAGGGTAGCGTGACTCCGCATTCCAGGCGCCCAACCTCAGAAGTGAGTTACAGTTACGCCAATGCCAGGAGAGAACATCTGCAATGTCGAAATGACAACCTGGGGCATTGAATATAAAAAAATGTACACCAACTAACCAATATTCAGAACGAATCAAAATGTGATCTAAATATTGTTTGTGCCAGCTGTTTTTGGTTAGCTTTTTTTTTTAATCTAAGAACAATGTCTGTAAACGTGAAGCGAATTATCATCATCATCTTGAAAGTAATAAAACAATAATGTTAGTGATTTGTGTAAACGTTTTTGAGCTTAAAACTAACTAAACAATATTTAAAACTAACCAAAACATGACCTAAACTAATTACCTACGCTAGAAAAAGGGACAAATACTAGGTTACTGTGAACTATTATGGGTTAGATTTTTAAAATTTTAAATCCGATGTATGTAAATGTGAAAATCATCATCATCAATTACAGTCATGGATTAGGCCATTGGCCTGTTCCGCTTCAGGATAGAAATTGATCCCCCCATCGCTTCTTAGGTCTTCCTGGGTCTCTTCGTCCTGTGGTTGTAGTCGAATAGCTGCAGATGTAGTCTATTGTTTGGCATTCTAATGGGGTGTTTATGCCAATTATTTTGGTATATTTGGATGGTTTCAGTTATTGCTAGTGTGTTGAGAGCTTTGCGGATATCTTCATTACGCATGTGGTCATAAAGCGTATAACCCGCTAAAGGTCTTAATAACTTCATTTCTGCAGCTACTATCCTATTTAATTTGCCTGTAGTAAGAGTCCAGGTTCAGAGCCATAAAGTACAGTTGGAAGAGCCATTGTTTTATAAAGTTTTAGAATTGTATCTGAGCGTACTTTTCGGAGAAGTGTGTTTTTGATTGTTCCTGTAAGTTTTTGGAATTTGTAAATGGTGAAGATAAATAACAATACACCAACATTCATCCATATTGGAAACATGAAGATTCCATAAGAAAGGGTTTGCCATAAATATAGTTCAATAAAGTGGATTTAAAACGCATAAATAGTTCAGCAACATCTGCTAAATAACCGCCATTAGTTTTAGGATTTAAAAATTCGTGACAGAAGAGACAAGGCCGATTGAAATCTTTACTGTCACCGGCAGCAAGAAACAGAACAATAAGTCACATGCTTAGAGTGACGCAGTCTTTCAACCTTGGTTTCAGTTTTCTTAAGCAGATGTTAGGATTTACTTACTTACTTACTTACTTACTTACTTACTCACTGGCACTATCGAACCCGTAGGTTCATGCCCGCACGGACATAAGCTCTCCATACATCCCTATCCTGAGCTAATGCTTTCCAATCATTTCCTGTATAATCTACTTCCCTCAAATCATAGTTAATGTTGTTCTCCCACCTCCTTCTTGGTCTACCAACTGGGCGTTTTCCTTCTGGCTTTCCTACAAGAAGTTTCCATGCACGTCTTTCATTCCCCATACGCGCAACATGTCCTGCCCATCGCAGTCTACGGGACTTAACTGTTCTTATTATATCTGGCTTCCTATAAAGACCATGTAGTTCATTGTTATGTAGTCTTCTCCATTCACCTGTCTGTTCATCTCTCTTTGGTCCAAACATTTTCCTAAGAACTTTATTCTCAAACACTCGTAATCTCCTTTCCTCCCTTAAAGTAAGAGTCCATGTTTCGCACCCATATAATATAACTGGTAGAATAATAGTTTTATATATTTTCAGCTTAACGTTTTTTGAAAGGAGTTGGGACATCAAAAGTCTCTGCAATGCATAATAGCATGCATTTCCAGAATTGAGCCTATGTTTATTAATTTTTAACCTAATCCTATGATTGGGGAGTTGAATAGAGATAAATAGTCCAAGATCCGGCTGCAAGATTATTACGTTCATCGAGTTATGAACAAAATCTTTTTTTTTTCATAAAATTATGAATGACTGAATACATTTTTGCCGAGTTGCCTATTAAAATTCGACCGCCAATGTGTTTAATTAAACTATAATTAATTAATTTATTCCAAATAATTGATTCACTTGTTATTACAATAAATTATAATCCAGTTCGCAGGAAACGAGGGTAGAGAGCTTGAAAAGTTTTGGTTGCCATTTCACACTTGGCCGTAAACCTCCTCGCGCCTACCAAGCAGGCTTTGGTGACACCACTCAGGAATAAAATGGCGATAAAGTACGTATTTATTGTTTTGTAGTATTTCAAATAAAGTTCAGTTCATTTAAAATGCGGGCTGTGATTTGTTTCTTATAATGTTCTATTAACACTACCTATTGGATATATAGGTGTATATACATCGGTATCGTTAGGATACAAAAAGGGCAGTGGTTTCTACTTCCACGCTGCGAGGAGGTTACGGCCAAGTTTGCAATGGCAATCACACGTTGTCAAGGCTCTATACGGCGCTTTCTGCGACCGGGATTATAATCTGATTTTAATCAAGGGGGGATATAAAATTATTTCGAATAAAATAATTTCGATTTTAATTAAACCTACTGGAGGCCAAATTTTAATAGGCAACTTGGCAAAAATGTATTCAGTCATTCACAATTTTATAAAAAAAAATATTTTATTCATACACTCGATTAACGTAGTAATCTTGCAGCCGGATCTTAGAATAAAAGTTTCAGAGTACCTAATATTCCAATCTCACCACATAGTTATATTTCATTTGAACATAGTTGGCTGAAATATTAACATTGGAGATAGGGTTCACATCCATTAGGGTTGACTGAATTTTCCCCTTGTTTTCCTCAATCGTCAAAGCAAACGCTGGGTTGGAATTTCAGAGTCCACTTAATCATAGTCGCCATTTCGCAATTTCATTAAATCTAAATGTCAGTTAATTTATTCATAACGAGAGAATACACAGAAATAAATGTAATTGGTTTGAACATATACAAAGAATGCCAAATAATAGTTTATCAAAACAACTGCTTCATTATAAATCTCTAGGCCGAAGAAATGTAGGGAGACCAAAACGTCGTTGGAAAGACTACCTGCACCTGCAGCATATAGTGCACCGGGGAGCGGAACGGGCCAACAGCCCCCATACCTTGAAGAATATGATGATGATGATGATTTATTCGTAAACATTACAAGCAAACCCGTTGAAACAATGGACTGGATAACCTAAATATCATATACGCCTTTGAAATGAAGAATAGAAAGATGTAGTTAAAACCCACATAACCTTGGAGTTTTTCATTGGCTCTCGAACTCAGTAATAAAATTCACAATAACATTCCGTTGAGGCATTAGTCATACAATTAAAATTATAACATTTTACTGAATATGTCCGTCTCCTCAACTTTGTAAACTATTAATTATCTGTAGGCTTTTTGGGACAAGTTCCACATCAGCAGAAGGTACAGGGCATAGGTCTGCATCTACTGACCCTCTTCAATCGCGGGATGATAGTTGAACCAAATCCATCCATGTAGGCTACCTGACTCATGACCTGACTGAACTAAGTCTATTGCAGAAAGAACTAAAGTACTTGTGACGTAGACTTGATGTCACAGGCCGTAGTTTCGAAACACGCCAATCCTGTTCCGACCTATATAAACAGTTTGCCCCGTTGAATCACTAAAACAAATAAATATAAATATCCCATCACTCGGTGAATTTAGAATTATGTTTTATCGTCTTATCTAGTTATAATAAAAGTTTGGGAATTAGTAATCAAGTTATGAAACCATTCCTTGTACAAAAAAACACCAGATTACATTTATATAACACTTTGGCTAGATCTGTGTTGACCTATGGTAGTGAAGAATGGACACTAAAAAGACAACATGAAAGCAGAATAACGGCGTGTGAAATGAGATTCATGCGCAGAACAGCGGGTTACACCAGATGGGATCGGAAAAGGAACACCGATATCTTAAAAGAACTACGCCAATTTTGGAATATATTAAATAGTACCAACTAAATTGGAAAACACCATCTAGAAAGAATGAGTTCAAATCGGATCCCTAAAGCCGTTTATAATTATATACCAAGAGGACGAAGATCACTGGGCCGTCCTACGAAACGCTGGAGGGAAAATTTTCTATAGGATCGTAACAGGCCTTGGCCTAATACTTGGAAGGAAGAAGAAGAAGAAGTCTTACGTAGAAACTCTCCAGATTTCAATATACCTCCACATTTGCATTAATGGTGGCCCGAATAATATCGAGATGGTATTCTATCTTCCTCCATGTGTTCCGCTGCAATACAGGTGTAACGGAAGTACAAAAGCCTTTTATCCGTTATCGATCAGCCAGGCCCTGTATAGAAGTTTGATGTTTGATAAACAATGCTTTTTACATATCACCATAGAAATAAATCTAAGAGGGTCAAATCTGGTGACCTTGGAGGCCACTTGTTTGAAAATTGCGTGTTGAGGTAGTCTTTAATTGCATTGGCGTAATGTGGAGGGGTTCTATCTTGTTGGAAGAAGAGCTCATCCGGTATTTGTGGAACTGCATAGTTCTCTAGCATATCTAGGTATTGTGGCCCTCTCCCTGTCATCATCATAGTCCATCCATCCATCCATAGTAATTCTGCCCGAAGGCAGGTCTTTCACTGCAATCATAGCATTTTCATGCTATGCTTGCAGCTTTACTAGGGAATTGTGTAGATGTGGTAGCTTCCCGTTGCTTTCCACACCGGCGAAGGATGATGGTGATAATGATAAGGATGATGATGGCCATATGATTTCGGGGACCGTTTGGGCCTTAAAGTTTTCCTGACATTTGTCTTACAGGTGAGGAAAAACACCGATAAAAACCTCACCCAGAAAAAACTGCCCCGTCCGGGGATCGAACCCGCGCCCGCTGCGTGACAAGGCAGCACGCTACCTCGAGACCACAGCGGTGGACCATCATCATAGTACATTCACGAATTTAGGCCATGTTTTGACCTGTTTCGGCCTCAAGAGAAACACCATCCAGTAGTATCTTGAGTGGACGTCCTAGTCTTCTTCCTGCATGTTGATATCTTAACATTTGTTTGGGTATCCTCTGATCTTCCATTCGATGAACATGTTGCATCCATCTTGACTTATAATCAGAAATTTTGATTTCTAAAGGTTCCATGTGTAATTATTCTAAGATGTCTTCATTTTTTTTGTGATCTAGTAGTGTATATCCTGCAGTCCTCCGAAGGTATCTCATTTCAGCAGATCTAAGTCTCTGTATACCATGCTGTTTCAGCGTCCATATTTTGCTACCATTCAAAAGAGTTGGAAGAGCCAGTGTTTTATATACTTTTAGTCTTGAATGTTTTTGGACTAACTGTGGCTTGAAGATAGAATTTATTAACCCTAAAATTCTTAAAAATTTAGATATTTTTGCATTTACATCCTTTTCTTCTTCATATGAGATATTGCATCCTAGATATGTAAAATTATTCACCTGCTCCAAAATTGTATTGTCAAGTACAATTTTACTTCTGACAGGATCTACGCCTTAAAATGCCATAATGTTTGTTTTCTCTGTAGATATATTCAATCCATATTCTTCTATAATTTTGTTAAGTTCATACAGGCCTTTCTGCAGATTATCTTCTGAATTTGCAATTATTATTTGGTCATCTGCATACAATAGGGTGTTTAATTTTGTATTTTCTGAGATTATTATGCCAAATTTATATTTCTTGTTCCAGCAACATATTACTTCGTTGATATAAATCGCAAAAAGTGTTGGGGATAGGGGGCAGCCTTGTCTCACACCACGATTTATAATTCCTTCTTGAGAAAATCTTTCCTGTCACTGTGCTTTCAGCAAATAAATAAAGTCCGATCACAGTATCACAAGTCAAAACACACCACACGTTAACTTCGTGGCTATTACGCCATTACAACACGTGGGGGGGTTCTTCTCCCCATATTCTGCAGTTATGGCGTTGCAACTTGCCACATGCGTGAGAAGTTGATATGTCTAAGAATGTGATGTGGTTGAGGGATCCATTTCATCTTCAATGCGGGCTAACATTGCATTAGCGAAGTGGGTCCGTCTGGGTTTTTCATTTTGCTGCAGCTTTTGCACAAGTTGTATTTTGTATGCTCTAAGTCGCAATCTTTTTATGAACAATGTTGTGAACAGCTGACTTCGGAATACCCGGTTATAAACTGGTCTGTCGAATTATTTTCTTGGGCTGCGCTGAAATGCTTGCATAATATATTCAACTTTAGCAGCGATGAGAAACATATTTCTAAATTCACTGAGTGTGGAATGATTCCACGGGACACACTGTACATACATGTGTACATAGTTATATTTAATCGCTTAAAGCGATAATGCTTATTAGCTTTAAATAGTTAGAGGATGGAGGAATTGCGGTCAGTTAAGAAAAATTGTGTATAGGCTATATCTAATTTTACATGTACCTTCAAACTACTTTTTTTTGCGTATTATTAGTACAATGGACTCTATTTAAAAATACACTGTTATAAAAACATTGTTTATATGAAAAGAAATTTGCATCAGTGCTCTGACATCCATGTGGGGCAATGACGGTCATTATGAATTCTGTCACCGATGGCACGGGGTTTTCCTTTTACTTATTTGAACTTAAATAAGTACACAGTTGCTGTGTAGAATTTTTCTTTTCACTTTATTTCCTTCTCCACAATTATCACTAAATCTTCAAACACAATTTGATTTAACAACTATTCTTCTCTGACAGTTTATAAGATAATAATTCATAACACAGTTGCAGACACAATCCTTCCTCACAGTTACGCTTACAATTAACCTCTCGGCATCCAACATCAGACGGGGGGGTCGTTCCGCTCTCACCACATATTTATAGGCGAGTAGACGGAAATTTCCAGGTCCATGAACGAGATGTTTCTACATGGAGCCCTCTCGTCTTCGATGTTTCTCGAACGGGGGAATAGATGTTCGTAGAACTCTCTGGCTATTAGTCAAGAAAATTCGGCGGATTCCACGAGTCGCGATTGGCTATTCGCATTTTAAACGACGCTACTACAACGCGTTACAATACTATTTGAAAATAACATTACAATGCTATTCAAATGTACTCTCATTTTACGAACAACAATATACAGTGTGATTATAATGTCCCAGTACATTTTGTGGATAACGTAGCGCAAATAAAACAAAAATTATAAGGTAGTTTCTACTATCAAGTCAGTGTTCAACATGACCTCCATCAATCTCAAAACATGTTTCCCAAACGACGCACCGTCGCCCGGAAAACATTGCACCCAAATATCCTCTGTAATCATTTCACTCGCTTGGCGTATGCTTTCTTTCAGCACTTGCAGATTAGGAAACCTGTTGCTTGATGAACCCCCACGCAAAAAAGTCCAGGGGTGCGAGATCTGGCGAACGAGGTGCCCAGATACGAGGAAATGTCCTTCCAATCCACCTGTTGGGAAACCTGTCATTGAGATATCCGCGTATAGCCAGAGCAAAGTGTGGTGGTGCTCCATCTTGTTGCAACACCACTGTATCAATGATACCATCTTGCTGTAACTGTGGCTGTAAGAAAAGTTGCAACATATCAAGATACACGTCTCCCGTGAGGGTTTCCTTTGGAATCCGTTTCTAACTTCTTGGTACGACTGGCCTCTTAAACGCGCAGCAACAATCTCTATCCGCTCTTCAATGGTGAACAAATTTGTATCTTCCGAATGGCTGTAACAGAAATACGATATGTAAGCGATTTCTTTAAAATGTACTGAGACTTTATAATCACACTGTATATTTACTGTACATCATGTGCAAAAGTACCTAAGCCCTTTATCTTTTCAAAAATATTCGTAAATGAAACATTTGTCACAGTCTGTTTCCATTCCATCGTCTTCACTGACATCACATCGCTTCAAGTCAACATCGCTGTCTTTTCTGGAGATGAAAAAGTGACATTCCTTCTACTACCCATCCGATTAGCCCCTTCGCTTACATTATTATATATTTTTTTCTGGGGCTTTCTTGTTTTCAGAATTTTCTCATTTTTCTTCTCTCTTCTTTCCTCTAAGAATGTCTTAATTGGGGGGCTGGGAGTTATCTGCGAACACTGATTTGCATTGTTTTTACTGCTTTCCACTGCCTTACAATTGGAATGTAGCAGAGTTCCTAAATTTGGATGGATAAGGATGATCAAGTTGAAGATTGACGTTCATTTTGAGTGAAACAAGAAGTCTGGCAAGGAACTTGTGAACATGGAACTATTGAATTGGTCTAATATCCTTTGGAGGTAGATTGATAACAGATTCTTTAATTAGCGGGACTTGTGAAATCAGGATCATTGTTTGCTGAGGAGTATCATTTTTTAAGGAATTCGTTCTCTGAAAACATATTGGATCCATCAGATGAATGTCTGTAGCCTTGAATCCACACATCGCTTTAGATATCGATGCCACTTGTGAATATGCTTTATTAAAAGTCCAACCAAATCGTAAGGCATAATTTCATCCAGTCTCTGCTAAAATGTAAGCAAGATGTATACATTTACACCTTTGCATGAAATGCTATGGTACGCAGTATGGGACGCCTTGTCTCAGCGACGTGCTGTATTAAAAAAATATATATTTACCCAATTTAACCCTCATTAAATCCAGCCAGAGATTTGGCGATGTGCTCTCACCTGGAGTGGCGTGGCTCATTCCACACTGCTGGATTTCCGACTCTCGGCTTGAAGGCAATGTGAATTCTGATGCCTTACTTCAGGTCATCACATCCCAAATCTCTGTCCAATTTTCATCACCATCGGCAAGTAGGCTCAGATTAAGTGAACTAAAACCCCGTAACGATAGCCACTATCTACTTAGCTGCCAAAGAGCCCTAGTCGGTTCTAACATACGCAGCTCACTGGGCCAAGCTAGACTTATTCAGTCAATCAGTCCAAGTCTCTGAACTTCAACATCATGTCACTTTCCCTTCGAAGTTCAGATTTGAAGAGTCATGAAAAAGTTATATCTAGCGGTTGGAGCCGAAGTGTGTGTTGAAATGGATAACACCATAGTACCGTTAATCCTACAAAACTGCAGAGTGCAGAGACTGATGCGATTGTCCAACCTATTCTTCTCTGGTTGTGCGTTGAGAGTGAAATACTCCAACCAGAGCATGAAGATATATTCATTTGTTCCTCCTATCTTGGAATATTCATATGTGACAGGAGGGGGTTCATATTTCTTTAATAGAGAAAATAATCTCTTTCGATAGAATACCTACATCGCATCGGTGGAATGAAACTGCGAGAAGCACTCATGGCACAAGTAACTAACATTTGTTCCTCGTTTCCAACTAGTAACAGAGCCAACACGTTCTGACCTTTCATTGCAAGAAGAGATGTGGAATTTTGTACATTGATATTTAGTTTATTCATATTCCATACAACTGATAATGGAAATTGATCATCAGTTCTTTCACTTTTCAGAGAAACAGGAAACGTCACTCTGAGAGAAGTCTAGAAACCTATTAAAACCAATGACTCATTAGCTGTCCATTTCTTTTACATAATGCATTTCTATGTGTGAACATTTATTTAGTTTCATTGATGTTTACTTCCAGTCCCAATTTCTTAGTGTTACTCAATAGTATGTGTGTGTTGGCTTTTAGTAAAGTCCTAACATATGAAATTATTTTACGTGGTGTAAATATGTGACACGGTACCCGCGAACCTTAGAACCTGAGGCGAGCATAAATAACTACTAGTCCGCCAGTACCAGTTAAATAAGTTTTGTTTACATCAGTTCTATATAATTAATTATACATTCCATTGTTATTTCTAAAAATAAATCAAGTTTACGATTTTGACTATTGTTGCAACGTGTATATCCTTCCGGTTTTGAATCTTTGGAGACTTGAAAGCAAGTTGATTTCCTACCAGTCGGTTGCTAGCCGAAAAGTAGTAAGTCCAGTGGTGGGGCTGCCACCTAAAGCCTCTGGACAGGCATGAAGGAGGATTAGCATTTACTCTAATCCTGATGTAACAGTTATACCGCTGTGACTCGGTCCCCAGAGCCTCGTTTGTTATAAATAGGTAGCACCACGTGAAGGTGAGGTTGGGATTTAAGTAGGAGAGGTTATTATGATGGAACACCAAATCAACTGATCCAAACAATTTTTAATCTGTATAAAAATAACATAATAGCAGTACAAATAGGAACAGAATTGTCAGATTGGAAGCATATAAATTGCGGAGTCAGACAAGGATGCCCTCTATCACCACTTCTATTTAATGTATACATTAATGCTTTCATCAGACACTGGAGATTGACAGTTCATGGTAATATTCCTCTCTCAAGACACAATTTTAGACACACTCTTATATGCAGATGATCAGGCTCTTTTCGGCAATAATGAAGATGAATTACAATATTCCACTCATCATCTTAATATAATAGCCCAACGATTTAACATGGAAATATCAACAACAAAATCTAAAGTTATGGCCTTTCAAGGGAAATTCCCAGTAAGAAGTAAAATTTGTATTCAGAATTCAATATTGGAGCAAGTTAATTCATTTAAATACTTAGGATATAATCTAACTTATAATGAGGAATGTGATATATCCTTTAAAATACAAAACTATAATAAAGCTTTAAGAATTATCAACCAAGTTTTTAAACCATCAAAAGTGCAGAGACACACAAGAATGAAAATCTATAAAATTCTCGCTAGACCCATGATCTGTTATGGCAGTGAAGCTTGGACCATCAGAACTCAGGATGATCGTCATATTACAGCCACGGAGATGAAATTTCTGCGACGAACTGCAGGTTATAGCCTTCTAGACCACCAAAGAAATTCAACAATAGCCAGAGAGTTAAACATCGTACCTATATCTGAATACCTCCATGAATATAGAAACAATTGCCTAGCCCATATTCAGCGCATGGATCGTCACAGAATACCAAAACAAATTCTTCACTACATTCCTCGAGGCAGAAGATCTGTGGGTCGACCTTTTCGGAGATGGCGGGAGACCGTAACGGGCCACTGGGCCTAATACTTGAAAGGACGATGATGACTATTGTTGCATTTTGATACAACTAAACAATTGATTTTTCCATAAATTCTGAATCTCCTTAAGGAGACCTAATGGTGAATTTCAAATTTCTTTTAGTTTTCATCTGATTGTTTTGAAAATTTTATCACATTCATTGTGTGCTTATAGAAGCGTTTCTGTGAAGGTTGGTGTTTATAATTAGAATAATTTCAGAATTATGATTTTTTATAACTATTTTTTTTTAATTTCCTAAAAATGCTCCTTACAATGCATTTTTAAATATTCTCTGTTGAAATTTGAGATTCAAAGTCTTCCTGATTCCACTAAACGCATTTGCTATGCAAAAAATATTCATAAAGGGAGGATACCGCTTATTTTTTAATTTAAAAAAATATTTTTATCACTCTTATTATTTTTTCCATCTCATTTTAAAAGAACACACGTGTCTTAGACTAGTAACTGCTTAGCAAGTTTGAATTAGCATTTATTGGAGAGTCTAACGACAAAATTTCACTTTGATAGCAAAAAAAATTGCATCTTAAGGAGCATTTTAAGTTTTGGAAAATGTTAAAAAAATATGGAAACCGAAAAAAACGCATTTTAAATTTTTAGTAGTAATGTTAACCATACGTGCAAGGGTATTTAAACTCTTATGTCACGGGGTCAATTTTGCTCCTACAATAAAAATGTTTACATGAAAATGATCCTAAAGAATCAGTCATTAAAAAGCAAATATGCAAAAATTGCATTCTTTTATTATTGCCTCACTCTGATCGTTAACAGTTTATATAAAAGCGGGTGCGGCGCAGCAATGCTTGACATGCGGTGTTGTCACGTTTCTCATAGCGCTATGAGCGTTTATTACACAAGGACAGAAGACATTGATTATTTTGTTATTATATAATTTTATGTTATAATTTGGTATTGTTTAACTTTTAAAATTAAAATTATATATGTATTTATTTATTAAATAATTTATTTCCAACATTATATAGCTTGTAGGTCTACATAAATTGAATACCCATACAAATTCATGCTGAAAATATTATATTTATTATTATTATTATTATTATTATTATTATTATTATTATTATTATTATTATTATTATTATTATTCACTGTTCGGTCTAAAACATTTTCCCATGGCCGCCACATGTTGAAATCACTTATATATTAAATTAATATAATATGTAGATATTGTATTATTATTCAAGCTATATATCACAATAGTCCACCGCTGTGGTCTCGAGGTAGCGTGCTGCCTTGTCACGCAGCGGGCCCGGGTTCGATCCCTGGCCGGGGCAGTTTTTCTGGGTGAGGTTTTTATCGGTGTTTTTCCTCACCTGTAAGACAAATGTCAGAAAAACTTTAAGGCCCAAACGGTCCCCGAAATCATATGGCCATCATCATTATCATCCTTATCATTATCATCATCACCATCATAATCTTCACCGGTGTGGAAAGCAACGGGATGCTACCACACCTACACAATTCCCTAGTAAAGCTGCAAGCATAGCATGAAAAATGTTATGATTGCAGTGAAGGACCTGCCTTCGGGCAAAATTACTATGGATGGATTATTATTATTATTATTATTATTATTATTATTATTATTATTATTATTATTCCCGCGCCGTAGCCGAGCGGTTAAGGTAGGAAGCCTTGGCGCAGAGCTACGGGACTTGCGCTGGTTCGAGTCTCCATGGGGGAAGAAATTTTCTCATGGTATTTCGGCCAGTATGGGACCGGTGCCCACCCAGCATCGTGAGGCAATTGGGTAGCTACAATAAGTAGCGGCTCCAGGTTGAGGAACAGTTATAACGGCTGGGGGACTCGACATGCTAATCACATGTCACCCCTACACTGGCTGTTGATCATCTACCTCTGTGATTGACACATGTGGATGTGAAGGGTCAGCAGCCGGCTGGTAAAAGGGCAACCGCTGAAAAGTGGAAAGACCCTCAATCGGAATTATTATTATTCACTGTTCGGTCTAAAATATTTTCCGATGGCCGCCACATGTTGAAATCACTTATATATTAAACTAATATAATATGTAGATATTGTATTATTATTCGAGCTATATGTCACAATAAATCACTGACATTATAACATTAATTACGGTATATAATTTTATAACTGGACCGAATGTTCCACGTCGTTCCGAGTTTTAATTGAAACTGAGGGAAGAATAGCAATGTGGCAACATCGTTGTAGTCGCGGCAGTCGAGATCTCTGTATTAAAGTAAAGTGATTCCACAACAGGCCCGGAGGCCCTTGGGGTAGTAGGAGGTTAAGGCTCCCACATTTTCTAGACAATCGGCACTTTATGTCAGCCCTGCGTGACGGCCGCCTTTACCCCCAGAACAAGCGTCTGCTACTCATTTCCGTTAGAGGCTGAGTCGACCCCAGGGCCATAGTGCCGCCAGAGGGTTTGGGTCAGTTTAAAAATCCTGACCCCAACGGGATTTGAACCCTCGACCCTCCGGCTTGTAGCTCAGTGCCTTAACCACTACGCTACGGCGTGCCCCCTAAAAGTAAAGTGATCCCACAACAGGCCTCAGGAAGCCCTTGGGGTAGTAGGAGGTTAAGGCTCCCACTTTTTTTAGACAATCGACACTCTATGTCAGCCGGGTTGTCAGCCCTGCGTGACGGCCGCCTTTACCCCCAGAACAAGCGCCTGGTACTCATTTCCGTTAGAGGCTGAGTCGACCCCAGGGCCATAGTGCCGCCAGAGGGTTTGGGTCAGTTTAAAAATCCTGACCCCAACTGGACTTGAGCCCTCCACCCTCCGGCTTGTAGCTCAGTGCCTTAACCACTACGTTACGGCGTGCCCCGATCTCTGTATTTCAATAACATATAACAGCTGCGGGGAAACAACGCGAGCCGCTTGTTAAGCATCATAGTGAGGCGATAAATACCATTTTTTCCAACATTTTCACCATTCTGTCCCCTTAAAAAGAACAGTGCATACATTTGACTGCATTGTGAAGTATGATTCATGAAGCGACGATAGCGTGCTAGTGTGAAGTCAGCTGTCCCAGCTATTGATCACAAGCTCTGAGTATGTAGATATTACAGAACGTTCCTATTCCACATATCAGCGCCGGCGTTCGTGAGGAGCAGTCACCTAGATTTCCGTCCGCGTGGTAATACGGCTCCAATTATCACCACGTTTGCATAACAAGTGACAATTTATTTCTTATTCAGTTCTTATTTGTTATTAAAATGAATATAGAATACAAACAACCTTAGAATTATACATCTTCTTAGTGCATTTGAAATAAGTTCATTTTTAATTTTGTTTTAAGTTCTAGCATTAAAAAAAGGTGTGTCCTCGTTTAATATTAGGGCTTTGTATAAAATGAACAGAAGATAATAACAGAAAAGTATTAGTGTAAACGCGAGTGCAATATTAATTGTTGAATATCGTAAATTTTCTACTTATTGGACACAAATATGATTATTCAAGACAGCACAATGGTAACTTCGGATGATGATATCATTAAACCAGAAGATCAAGAGGTAGGGCTTTATTTAATGTTTAATAAATACAGTTGTATGTTGATGTAATTTTATTCAGTTGGCAGCAGATTATCAGTTGGGTTTTATAGTAAATGTACGTGATTCGGTCCTTGTGACCCTCCATTGACAGCTATTACAGATTTGACACTGGAACGTATTTTTATAACTAACTAGCTAACTCACTGGCACTATCGAACCCGTAGGTTCACAGCCGCGCGGACATAATATTTCCATATATCCCTATCCTGAGCTAATGTTTTCCAATCATTCCCTGTATAATCTGCCTTCAAATCATAGTTAATGTTATTCTCCCACCTTATTCTTGGTCTACCAATCGGGCGTTTTTCCTCTGGTTTTCCTACAAGAAGCTTCCATGCACGTCTTCCATTCCCCATTCGTGCCACATGTCCTCCCCATCGCAGTCTACGAGACTTAACTATTCTTATTATATCTGGCTTCATATAAGGACAATGTAGTTCACTGTTATGTAGTTTTCTCTATTCACCCGTCTGTTCATCTCTCTTTGGTCCAAACATTTTCCTAAGAACTTTATTCTCAAATACTCGTAATCTCCTTTCCTCAATAATAATAATAATAATAATAATAATAATAATAATAATAATAATAATAATAATAATAATAATAATAATAATAATAATAATAATAATAATATGTAATAATAGTAAGTTATATGTAATAATAATAATAATATATTATTATTATTAATTATTATAATAATTAATAATATGTATATGTAATAATAATATATTTATTATTATTATTATTATTATTATTATTATTATTATTATTATTACTATTATACTATTATATTATTATTATTAATTATTATAATAATTAATAATATGTATATGTAATAATAATATATTTATTATTATTATTATTATTATTATTATTATTATTATTATTATTATTATTATTATTATTATTATTATTACTATTATACAGCCAACTTTGGGCTCTGACCGCTACCAAGATTTTTCTCAACTTGTTTCTGTCCAAATTCCATATTAATCTTTGCAGGTTGTCTTCAATCTCATGCAGTTTATCAAAAATAATATATTTTACATGGTAGGGTTGTCAATCCTGGACTCAAAACTCAACCTGAGGACCAGTCCCAAATTTATTCACCCCGGGACCGGATAGCCTAGTTGTACCCGAATCACTGGGAACCCCTTATGAAAACCTTCTACGCCCCATACGAACTACTAAAGGACTATTATATTTTCCGGTTATCACATGGGAAGATACAATCCATACTTAAATTTCATTTTAATACTGAATATCGGTCCCGGAGACTAGTGGTTATCATGCTGGCCTCTGGTGCCGAATTATGGATGCTCAGATCAGGCAGAGGTCAATGGATTTTTTCATTGCGTAAAAGGAAAGTAAAGCTGTGAATCTCTCGTCATATATTTACAACAGTAAAATAACACTGAGCAACAAAAAAGAAACTTTTTTCTTGTCCCAGGAAGAAAAATATGTGATTCTACCAGTATTTTCTCTCCTGAATTCAAATGTGATATCGGTTTTTCTCCATCACGCAAGGAATTTATAATTTCAAACACTTTAATATTTTCTAAATTCGTAACTACACAATATTCAAACATTCGGACTCACCTAGAAAGTAAGAAATGACGATTTTCTGTTATATTTCGCCTGTGGAGCATCCTTCTTGATGGTCCAACAATAATCGGCCAGTATATTAGGATTCCATTTGTCTTGATATATCTTTTCCATAGCTGAAATCTCCTGATGAAAGTGTTCCCCGTTTTATTTTACATTGGACAAATGGACGAGAAAAGTTTATTAAAAGAGTAATTATTTGAATCCATGAATTTGAATTGAAATAAAAAAAACTGTAGGTGATGGAGAATTTCCGAATACATATTTAAAAACACAATAAAAACTGTTATTAAGTACAACTATTGGTACTCAAGAGACAAAAATAATGTTGACCAGTGTAATTAATCTGGAATAAGAGGTCTCTGAGGAAAATTTGTGGCCCTTTCACGACCAATGTTTGAACATGTGAGCTGTTAAAGATCGCCATTAAATAAAATGCCACTACTATTACTACTACTAAATTAAGAGTGTCAGATATAAACAAGTTTAACAACTGATAACTTGGATATCTTTGTCTGAGACCCTGGGTTTCCTATCTCAATTTATCTGTAACCCTATATAGCCGTGTAAAATGAATTTGTACTCTGTAAAGTTAATGTTCAGTAAGGTCAGGCATTTTTGAAATTTTCCATTTAAAAATAACAACGTAATTATTGTTCACATTTCCAGGAGTCCAGTTCTCTAATTAGTCCTATCAAGATAACATATTATTCCAGTGGTGCATTTCATTGTCATCAGAAATGGGAAAATATTCATCATAAATGAGATCTAGAAAAAAGTCACTAATAAAGAATAAAAATTAGTTCCAATAAAGCAACTATTGCTTTCAACACTTTTTCAGACTTAAGGATCACAAAACAATACCTACTATCCAACCGAAATCATTATTATGGGTCAAATCTACTTATTTACTTAATATTTTTAGTGATATAAACACTTAAGGACACGTGGCATGTATGAGGGATGAAAGAGGTACATGGAAGCTTCTGGTAGGAAAACCAGAGGGAAAACGCCCAGTTGGTAGGCCAAGAAAGAGGTGGGAGGATAACATTATCCACGATTTGAGGGAAATAGATTGCACAAGGAATGATTGTAAACATTAACTCTGGATAGGGATGTATGGAGAGCTTATATCCGCGCGGCCATGAATCTGCGGGTTCGATAGAGTCAGTGAGTTAGTTTGTAAGTTAGTTAGATATAAACACTTAAACCTTAACTTATAAATATTGATTACGACAATTATTTAAGCCAATAACAAACATTGTGTAGGATCATACCTTGGTGTTGTAATTAACCTCACAGTTTGACATAGGTAAAATAAATAAACTTCTTGAAAATTTTAAAGTTTATATACTTTAGAATATCATATCTTAATACCGTAATACAATAGAAAGACCTTGGTCATATGAGCTGCTTTTATGTCATGAAAGTCGTTTGTCCAGAATGACATATCTCTAATTGTAGGATTTTTTATAAAATATTATGCCTTATTAGTTATATTACAGTAAAACATGTCTACGAAGGAACATGATGGTTCCTTAAATATATATTAATTAAATAAAAATAAAACGCAGTTTTATTTTTTTATTTAATTAATAAATATGGATTTTCATCAAGTAAACACCAAATCAATTGATTCCTTAAATATATTTCCGTCTTGGCAGTTTTCCTTTTTATAAAGAGTTCCCAAATTACAAGCTTGAATTTTCTCGCGCAGTGTAAGGGTTTTACAAGCACGCTTTAAAGACATGACGTATTGAATTGAAATACAGACAAAATAGCACAATTTACACGGTAATACAAAACAACTTTATTACACAAAAACGAGAAGGAACTCAACTACAGGAAGACTGAAGAGTTTCCCAACTCCCTCGCAGGTTACGTAAGCAGGCAAGGAAAAGTGAGGGATTCTCCGTTGTCACACATAAACAAGACTATCCCCTCAATACAATGGCACACAATAAGGTAAAATTATATAATACAGTAGCGTCATAGTAATACAAAAGCTAAAGTAAAAATACAGAATAATTTAACAGAGGAATTCACAGTGAATAAAGGCCTTAAGCAGGGATGCAGTTTGTCACCAATTCTTTTTAACATTTATTTAGACCAGGCTCTTAACTTGTGATATAAAAAATGTTCTGAAATGGATATTCCTGTAGGAGGAAAAGTACTGCATTCATTGTTGTTTGCAGATGATCAAATAATTTTTGTAGGGGATGAAGATGATATGAAATATATGATAAATAAATTAATGGAAGGATATAAAAATGGGGACTGAATATAAATTTACAGAAAACAGAATATATGTGTTTGGGAAAGGATGTGGAGACCTCATACTTGAAACAGGGAAAATAAAACATGTGATTTTTTTTTAATATCTTGGGTCAATAATTACAAGTTTAGGTACCTGTGAGAGAGATGTACAGACTAAAATTGCAATGGCAAAAAATGCAACTAAGACATTACATGGAATAATTTGGAACAAAAATATTACAAAGAAACTAAAATGAAAATTTATAAGAGCGTAATACAGAATATTTTGTCATATGGAAGCGAAACATGGGTTTTTGACGGAATTACAAAAGAATAAAATTAGATCAGTTGAATTTGATTATTTTAGAAGAAGCCTCCAAAAAACAAGACAGGATAAAATAAGAAATTAATTCCTTTGGAGAGAAATGAATGTCACCACATCTGTTGTTAAGAGCATTGAAAATCAAACGCTTAAATGGTATGGCCATGTACAAAGAATGGAAAATGAAAGATGGCCAAAAATATATACCAATGGTCACCCCCTGGAAGAAATAAACGTGGCAGACCAAGATGGAAATGGAAAACCTATGTCAGAACAATAATGGATGATAGGAATTTGGAAGAGGGAGATTGGAATGATAGAGATAAATGGAAACTGAAGACGGCAAACCTATACGTGGGGGAAAGCCGAAGAAGAAGAAGAAGAAGCGTCATATGCCGAATGTTCACGTGTGATCATTAACAATGTAATTAGAACGTGCTTAAGAATAATTTTCCGTCTTACTGAGGTAAAAATTAACTATTTGTACTTTAAAAAGCATTCCGTTTCCGCGTTATGAAGGTTTCCGGCTTATACAGGACGATTTTACATATAAAATCGTACCGTTATGAAGGTTTCCGGCTTATACAGGACGATTTTACATATAAAATCGTACCGTTATGAAGGTTTCCGGCTTATACAGGACGATTTTACATATAAAATCGTACCGTTATGAAGGTTTCCGGCTTATACAGGCCGATTTTACATATAAAATCGTACCGTTATGAAGTTTTCCGGCTTATACAGGCCGATTTTACATATAAAATCGTACCGTTATGAAGGTTTCCGGCTTATACAGGCCGATTTTACATATAAAATCGTACCGTTATGAAGGTTTCCGGCTTATACAGGACGATTTTACATATAAAATCGTACCGTTATGAAGGTTTCCGGCTTATACAGGCCGATTTTACATATAAAATCGTACCGTTATGAAGGTTTCTGGCTTATACAGGCCGATTTTACATATAAAATCGTACCGTTCTGGAGATTTTTTCCGTCTCTGCAGGTTACCTTCTTATAAAGGTTCCGGCTAAGACAGGTTTTACTGTATTATAGTGGCAGTGTTTTAGATTTATATAATTCTGTGACGAAATGTCCTAACTTCTCCATATATAATTTACAGGACCTTTTTTTTTCGACACAAAATATTGATTGGTTAATATATTATGTATGTTGTTATATAAAAATTCTGGCGTTGAAGAAGCCTAACTTTTTTTATCCAATGCCAAAAGCCATTCTCCTGCTTCCTTCCCAATAGAGTTTTTTCTATATTGATGAGTTGTGTTTCACTTCTTCTGACAGTTCTGTAGCTTTTTTACTTACTGTTAGCTGGGCAACGTCCCTTTCTGCTTCCTCGTATTGCTGGCAATGCGTATATTGTGTGGATCAGATCCGGCCAAACTTATTTGTATCGCGGGTCATAGGCCGTATTACACCTGTTGTGGATTATTATTATTACTATTATTATTATTATTATTATTATTATTATTATTATTATTATTATTATTATTATTATTAAACTCTGTTTGGTGAAGCAAAAATATTACAAAAAAATAGAACATTACAAATATATCAAACCATAGTTCAGTGCATTTTAACATATGGTGCTGAAGTCTGGCAAATTCCTACCAGGGAAATGAAAATATTTTTAAGTACGGAAATGGATGTTTTAAGAAGATCAGCTGAAAAATCTAGAATGGATAGAATACGAAATAAAGAAATAGGGGAAATTATGGATGTATAAGAGGAGCCGGACGTCATAGACATTGTAGAAAAGAAAAGATTGCAGTGGTATGGTCATGTCAGAAGAATGCCAGAGCAAAGATTGCCAAAAATTGTTATGGAATGGATCCCAATGGAAAGGAGGAAGAGAGGAAGACCGAAGAAAACTTGGATAGAAGGGATACAAGCAGCTATGAATATCAGAGGAATGGAGGAAGATCAATGGATGGACAGAGAGGAATGGCGTTTGGTTTCCGGAAGACGGCGGCAGCTGCCATGATACCGGATGATGATGATTATTCTTCTTCTAATTATTATTATTGTTATTATTATTATTATTATTATTATTATTATTATTATTATTATTATTATTATTATTATTTCTAGAATAGATAACATAAGAAACATTGTAGTTAAATAATAAAAGATGAATGTTCCCCAAGAAGAATACTATAATGGTTGCAACTTTGTAGAAGAAGAAGAAGTAGAGGACAGCCAAAAATAACTTGGATTGATGGTGTTTTGAGCAGCATGAGGGGAAAAAGGATTGGACGTTGGAGATTGGGATGACAGAGAGATTTCCAGTTATCATTTTAATCTTTATTACAATCCCTTCACTACGGCTACTTTATATAATAGATGAAATTAACAGACCAGCAGTCACACTAAAAACTATTGGTCATCTGAAAGAGAATGACAGTAGATGTTATTATTATTAATTATTATTATTATTATTATTATTATTATTATTATTATTATTATTATTATTATTATTATTATTATTATTATTATTATTATTATTACAAGCATGCATTGGTTTCCTACTTGTCTTCTTATGTTGTTATAACATATTTCACAAGTTGTTCCATTAGAGATACACTGACTATTTAACTCATGTCCCAAATGGGACTCAATGGCCAATCACGTTTCAAAATGATTTCTGTTTTACAACCAATCAGAGTCGTGTTTCACGAAATATTTATCAGTGTTATAATTACCATATTAAAGAAGGCTCCTCCTTTTTAATATTCTGAACAGGTCTGACCATTATTTTGCAGTGACCGAGCCTGTAAGAAATACGGCTACCAGATTGTATATATAGTGCATGAATGTCAACACATGCCGCATGTGGGAGTTAATATAAAAACATTTGTAGCATTTGATTATACCACCGGGCCGTCCTGTGAAACGCTGGAGGGAAAATTTTCTATAGGATCGTAACAGGCCTTGGCCTAATACTTGGAAGGAAGAAGAAGAAGATTATACCACCAAAAAAAGAAACCACTGTTTGCACTTTCTTAAATGTATTTTTTTCCAGGAAACAATCCAGAAAAATATAATTGTCATATTTAGATCATACGACATCAGAAATGAATTAATATACAGTTTGATGTGTTTCATTTTTTCTCCACTAGAGAGCATTCTTACAATATTGCGTTCCTTTGGCAATAAATAGTATGATCTGGTTGCAGTGATAAAAGAAGCAGATGAAGCGTACCTATCGCTTCTCATTTGTTTTCAAACATCGCCGTTTACATTAAATATATAAATATTTTAAAATAACTATAGTTAAATAATGATTTGTGAGTAAACAGCTTAATTTTATTCCTTAAATAGTCCTAACAAATGCCACTCTTGATTTCCAAATTCTCTAGATAAATTCACTCCTCACTTCGTGAGTCGTGAATTTATCGATAATTTGGAAATCACTCGTGGCTTTACTTATGATAATATAGGCCTACCCTTAGCATATTTTATTTTATTAGAATGCTACAGGCCTATAGGGCCCGAAAAGAAAGTGATGGAGGGCCATATCCGACCCGCGGGCCGTAGTTTAGGCGTCCCTGGTGTAGATGTTTCTGCAGATATTCGTGTTCAGTAAGCATTCCGAAGTCGACAGGATTATCATGGAAGAGGCTATTGAACTAGTTGTTCCTATTTTATACCAACAGCTCTTTTATTTTTATCGGGTTCGGTGGTCTAAGATTTAAGTTCCCTACCCCTGGTCCCGAGGTTCACGGGTTTACTTTTTTTTTAAGGATGAAAATATCTAAGGAACAAGTCCTCCGGGAGGGAGTTATGCCGTGGATTCTGAGTTTGATGATTTTTGGGCTCGTAAAAAAACTAAATTAGAACCTCAGAGAGAAAAAAAAATTACCTTCTCTTACCCAAATAATACCTTAGTTGCCTATTAGGTGTACCTTTCAGCCAATGTCACTCGTGTTGACAGCTGTAGGGAAATAAGCGTACCTAATAAATCCATCCATAGTAATTCTGCCCGAAGGCAAGTCCTTCACTGCAATCATAGCATTTTCATGCTATGCTTGTAGCTTTACTAGGGAATTGTAGGTGTGGTAGCTTCCCGTTGCTTTCCACACCGGTGAAGGATGATGATGATAATGATGTTAATGATAAGGATGATGATGGTGATGATGGCCATATGATTTCGGGGACCGTTTGGACCTTAAAGTTTTCCTGACATTTGTCTTACAGGTGAGGAAAAACCCCGATAAAAACCTCACCCAGAAAAACTGCCCCGACCGGGGATCGAACCCGGGCCCGCTGCGTGACGAGGCAGCACGCTACCTCGAGACCACAGCGGTGGACACCTAATAAATAAGCTTGGTTAAATAATTCCCTTTGGAGATGTACGGCTATGGACAGATGATACATGTGATGTGACTCCTAGTATATTGTTGTCTAGATGTGGACATATTCCGTGGTAGAGAATTCATACGTCATGATGCTGTAGCTTTGAGCCTCTTTTGCAAGACAGTTATCCATCTCATTATGTAATATTTGACAAAAACTTGGTGTTCAGTTTTCCAGCCTGCTTTCAGGAGATTATTTGCTGCTAGTTTGGTATTCCTCGATATTACATTTTCTGGACATTGTTCTATATATGGAAATGAACAAGCAGATTATTTGGCTAAGAAGGGGACTATGCTCCTACTTACCTGCCAAAAACCAATGGCTTTCCAGACTGCAAAAGTTGCGGTAAAAGAACTATACAATGCACAACACCTAAATGAAATAGCTTCCAGAACAGCTAATAAACCCTGGAGAAAAACAATTCTAGAAACACCAGATTACCCTAGAAGAACAGCAGTTGTATTGCTCCGCCTAACAAATGGGGCAAAACACATTTTTCGTATTGGGATAATGCAAACACCATTCTGTGTATTACTCGACCGCGTTAACTTTTTAGCCGGTGAGAGCAAGCAATGGCGCTAGTGCTGAAGAAGGGGAAAACGTCTCCTTCCACCGTTGGTACAAGTGAATGACTGGGCAAGTGGTATAAGCAGTGGCAAAATGTAGTGTAGACCTACTTGAAATAGGAGATGAAGTTAGTGAAAGATCATCTGAGGTTGTATGTCTACGAGTTTCTGGATAATGTGACGTACACAGAAATTAAATCAGCTCTGACTTCCAACAACTGTCTGGCAGACTTAAATGTGTATTTTTATTATATAAAACTTTCCTCATTAGAGGATTGCCTCAAGGACAAAGTGATACGGACAATTAATTTTCTAAATTGATGAAATACATTTTGTAAATACATTTTAAAAAATTCAACTTGTAGCCTGATTGAAGTATACATACTATAAAGTAGTAATTTTGTAAATATTGTTTCTTAAAATTGAAATTGATCCTCTAATGGCAGCGATGGCAATTCTAGAAAGATACACTCTGTCCAAATCTAAGGAATTCCAAAATTTGGCTAAGAATCCTGGTATTGTATATCTTGCCCCGATCATCAATCATGTGACAGTTATACTATCTGGTTGGTATTTATTCTTCTAATAGTCAATTGTTGACTCATATATGGCTTTCTTTTCAGAGGGAACTTCCTCAGGTTGGCCACTATGAGTCTCAAAACGAATTGTGGGATCTAATATCATACCAATTTTAGAAGATTGTCTAAATGCAATAATATCTATTCGCCTGTTACTCCCATTAGTGGCCACACCGTGAACTTCCTCATAAACTGTGTATCCAAAATCTCGCAAAGCTTCTGCCATCATATTTCGAATAGTGTGGTGCCGAATGTTTCTCAGTGATTCTCCAAACGGACAGGCCCCAAGGACGTGTGCAAGGGTTTCTGTGAATATAGGATCTAACTTTCGAACTTTACATTGTCACTAACAACTGACTATACACGACTGACGATAATACTGTCACTGCAACCTGAGACAAAGGTCTACTACTACCAACCCCTACTCGTCCTTACCACATTTGTTTTAGTTCCCAGTTTTTCCGCATTGAAAGTTAATGATATGGAACGACATCACCTTACAACATGCCCTGACCTGAAGTCACACACAGAAGTAAAACGCTACTGGGAGGCTAAGAGGAAAAATGTCAAATTTGCACCATAATTGATATTTTGTTAACTGTTTATTTACCGTTTGTTATTATGTTATCTACTTTTTAAGGTCGATGATCTTATGGCCACATACCAGTCATTAGATAAATAAATAAATATTCTATTGAAGTTAGTTTAGTAAGGGCTACGAGAAGCGTGGAAGTAATTCTAACTACAGCCCTCTTCTGAACCCCAATATACGGTAAATATGCAGTCATTTATTAGAGGAGTAATCTCGTTCTAGTCGTTAGTGCATTGCTCTTGAGTAGATATGATTGCTCTTCAGTACACATGAACAGGGTTTATCATTTATTTTAAGCACTCAAAATTGATAATTTAGAAGATAGTAATGATGCCGAACTCTTTGGATAATAGGAGAATAAGAGCTCCTAATCGTACTGGTTTGGAGGGTCCATCCATCCAATGGCTGATTGGCTCAAATTCGAGCTTTGGCCTCCCTTAACTTCTGCCTCCAAACATTTATATTTTGCGCAGCAAGCATCCAGTTGCGACACTTAAGTAGGTTTGCAGCATCTTCCTTAATACCATCCTCCCATCGTTTTTTTCGGTCTTCCAACCCGTCTATTCCCCATAAAACTTGCTGTAAGCACCTTTTTTGGTGCTCGGTCTGTTGAGAGCCTGCACATGGCCAGCCCATTCTAATTTCTTTAACTTAATAAAATTGATAAGATCAGGTTCATTGTATTTGTCATACAGTTCTTTGCTGTATCGTATTCTCCACTGACCATTAATATTGATTTGTCCAAATATTTTCCTGAGTACTTGGTTAGGAGGATACTCCTGGGATAGATTTTTTCTTTATTTCTTTCTTTCTTTCTTTCTTTCTTTCTTTCTTTCTTTCTTTCTTTCTTTCTTTCTTTCTTTCTTTCTTTCTTTCTTTCTTTCTAAACGGTTAGCTGCAGGAATATAGTCATGCCAATGCCTTAAATTAAATCTAGAGTTTTCATAAGTAATGCCACGAGTGATTTCCAATTTATCTGGAGGATTTGGAAATCAAGAGTGGCATTAGTTAGGACTATTTAAAGAATACAATTAAGCTGTTTACTCACAAATCATTTTTTTTTGTCTAGTGCCACCAGGTTGTCTTTTATAAGATTTGTGGCTTTCTCCCCTGGCATTGGCGGAATTATAATCCATTTCTTAGGTTGGGGCACCTGGAAGGCGGAGTTACGTTACCCCGATGATATGATGGGTGGTAAATGATAATGAAGCGCCAGGAGAGTTCTTAAGCTAAACTTAACTTAAATTCCAGACCATGGGCCAACCACAGGAATAATTTCCTTTAAGAAAAAATTCATATGGTCTGAAACGGAATCGAACACGAGTTAATGAAGGACGAGAAAGGGAGGCTGGTCACAAATCATTAATTAAATATAGCTATTTTAAAATATTTGTATATTTAATGTAAACGGCCATGTTTGAAAAAAATCAGAAATGTGAGATTATGTATATTTTCACTGCAACTTGATCATATTATTTATTGACAAATAGGATCGCAATATTGTAAGAATGCACCCTAGTGGAGAAATAATGAAACATAGCAAACTGTATATTATCATAAACATTATAGGTTATTCATTTATTTTTTTAGTAAATAACTCGGTAAAATCACGGAATCTATTCATTATTTCCTATATTCAATGTACTTGTTGGAGAAAAATAATGTTCTGACCTGTTCAGAATATGAAAAAGAGGAGCTTCCTTTATCACAAAAGCAGGAGCTGATAAAGATAAATCGATAAAAAGCTAGGTGAAACGCTACTGTCATTGGTTGTACGAGTAAAACAAAATTCATTGAAACGTGATTGATCATTGACTACCATTTGGGGCACGAGTTAAATAGTCAACAAACTATCCTTATCGATTTTCATATCTCTCTAATTATTATTTTTCTTTCTCTCTCTCTCTCTCTCTCTCTCTCTCTCTCTTCCTTCCTCCCCTCTTTATTTCTCTATCTGTCCTCGATTTATTTGCTGCTCTACGCCGAAAGCCCATTTCTGACTATAAAAACAGTTAAAAATATAATAAATAAATATTTTGATTAATGTTTTTCAAGAAGACTTAATAATATTGCAGTCGTATATTATATTTTTATAAAAAAAACTAGCTAATACCCGGCGTGCGCCGCTACGCCTAAATAAATGACAATTGATGTGATTTTATGTTTAGTTGAATAAGTGAATGGAAAAACAATTATAAATGTATATCGTAATTATATCGACCGCGGTGGACTAGTGGTTATGCTCCTTGCCTCTGGTCCCGAGGGTCGCGGGTTCAAACTCGGCCGTGGTCGATGGATTTTTTAGGACGGAAAAATCCAAGGAGCAAGTCCTCCGGGAGGGACTTTAAGCCGTGGGTCCCGAGTCTGAAGATTTTCAGGCTCGTAAAAAATCCTTAAGCCTGAATGAAGAGGCCTCTAAGCAAAATTTACCGAATTTTCCCGTCCTAGTACTACCTAGGTTTCCTAGATGTCAGTATGAGGCGGAACGCTGACCACGGACCACTCAAAATGACATCTATACGAAAAACAAGTGTATCTAAATTAGTATGGTTCAAATTCTTCCCTGTACGGGGAGAGCGCTTAAATCTCTGTAAAGGGAAAACATAGGCTTACAATAAAAAATAAATATCGTAATTATTTTAAAATTCCCCGTATTGATTACCCGGTGTTGCCCGGGAATCTACTTATCTCGATCTTCTTGGCATAAATTGGTTTGAAGACGTTATTGTAAGTTATGCGTAAAAGAATACCAGCCATGCGCAGCTATTCTTGCACAGGAATCTTCGTAATTGTCTCTATCTTCTTGGCATCAATGAAAGACAAAAATGGTTATTGTGAGTTATCCGTAAGAGATAAACATATGCTGTCGCGGACTTTTTTTGTAGAGCTGTTTGAGATATTCAATTTTGTGTACATTAATTTTGTGTATTTATTATGGTTTAGGCAGTGTAAGCCATTTAAGCGTCCAAAAAGCTCCTTTTTTTCACGTTTTCCACTACAAAGGGCGATTTTTAAGGATGTAGGAGTTGAGTATCACAACTCTCTTATAGCCTATGTTCATCCCGGGAATCTCCATAACGTTTTGCAAATAGCCCCATCGCAATGGGATCAACGGTATGGCCGCGCATAAAGTACGATCAAACAAACAAACAAACATTTTTATATATTTAGTCCACCGCTGTGGTCTCGAGTAGCGTGCTGCCTTGTCACGCAGCGGGCCCGGGTTCGATCCCCGGTCAGGGCAGTTTTTCTGGGTGAGGTTTTTATCGGGGTTTTTCCTCACCTGTAAGACAAATGTCAGGAAAACTTTAAGGCCCAAACGGTCACCGAAATCATATGGCCATTATCCTTATCATTATCATCCTTACCATTATCATTATCATCATCATCCTTCACCGGTGTGGAAAGCAACGGGAAGTTACCACACCTACACAAATCCCTAGTAAAGCTGCAAGCATAGCATGAAAATGCTATGATTGCAGTGAAGGACCTGCCTTCGGGCAGAATTACTATGGATGGATGGAGATAACCACGATAAAGTTTTTCTAATTTCACATCTCTTACGTACTGAGCTAGCGAGGCGGATATTTGTTGTTGTTGTTGTTGTTGTGAGGAAATGACTACCCAACGTTAAGAAATATAGTGATCAGATAACGAAACAAAACAAGAGAGAATTAAACCTATGACCTTTTAGATACAATGCTAGTTAAGACCTTATCTGTTGTAATTACATAAACTTTTTATCGCTAGATACTGTTTTATTACTCAGTATTGTGAGAACGCCTAAGTGCAGATGTAATCTGAAAATCCGAATTTACGGCTTTCAAACCTACATGCTCCAGAGTGAAAGAATTATATCCTCTCTGCAAATTTATTGCAATAGATAACTAAATTATTTTGATAAGATTTAGAAATAACTCACCTGATCTAATGTTTGTTTTGTCTAATTCGCCGTAGACTTAGATAACCGTAGTCTCATTTTCACCCTGACCAAACGATGATCCGAATTCCAGTCTGCCTCTCTAACTGATATATCATCGATGATGCACAGTGTGCCAGCGTATATCACTAATACATGATCTATTTGGTTCCGAGTTTCGCCATCTGGAGACGTCCTGGTGTTTTCATGCATATCCTTATGATGGAATGTTGAACTCTTAACAATAAGATTCTTTGATGTGGCAAAGGTGACTAATCTAACTCCATTGTCTTCATGAAGACTGAAAAAATTACTAGTTATAATAAAATTTTGGGAATTATTAATGAAGTTATGAAACCATCCCTTGTACAAATAAACACCAGGTTACGTTTATATAACACTTTGGCTAGACCAGTGTTGACCTATGGTAGTGAAGCATGGACACTAAAAAGACAACATGAAAGCAGAATCACGGCTTGTGAAATGAGATTCATGTGCAGAACAGCGGGTTACACCAGATGGGATCAGAAAAGAACACCGATATCTTAAAAGAATTGAAGACTACGCCAATTTTGGAATATATTAAACAGTACCAAGTAAATTGGAAACACCATCTTGAAAGAATGACTTCAAATCGGATCCCCAAACTGTTTATAATTATATACCAAGAGGACGAAGATTTCTGGGCCGTCCTATGAAACGCTGGAGGGAAAATTTTCTATAGGATCGTAACAGGCCTTGGCCTAATACTTGGAAGGAAGAAGAAGAAGATATATCTTCCCGCCCCACTTTTGCATTAATCTCTTCTAAGATAATTTTCATGTGATATCGTGAAAGGCTATCAAATACACATTCTAATTCTTCATAGAACTCATCCTTGATTTTGTTATCCTTATCTTCTGTGGGACCATGTGCATTTACGAATACAAAATCATGTTGTTTACTCTTTAGAATTATATATGATATCCTATCGCTGACAAACTTAATATATCGGATAGCGGAGACGATCCTCCTTCGGACTAAAAAGCCCGTTACATATCCAGGTCTTACTGCACCCCCGTAGTATAACGCAAAGTTTCCTGATTTTTTTACTATCTTCGCCTGACCATCTAACTTCCTGTAAAGCTACTATTTCCAAGGGTGATTTATCTAATTCCCGTCTTAATATCTCTAGCGCCCCGCTCTTATATAAAGTCCTAACATTCCATGTTCCTAGGAACAAGTCCCTGTGTTTGAACCTTTGCCATGGAGTCTCTGAAGTTATCCCCGCCCAGAGAACTGAATGGGGAACTATTTTACCTCCGGAGAATTTTACCCCATGTCCGCGTTTTTTGACGGTTGTATTTTTAAAGTTGTACTTTTACGGTGAACGATCGTCACTCTTACGACCAAGTACTTTTTTGGTCTGGCTTATTGTTGCCTTCGACCTGACCGGCATGGGTAACCCTTTCGGCATCAATGCTACCGCCGGCATAGCTCTCGGGGTCATTTAAGCACGCAAGCCGCTCCACCACGACAAGATAAAGACACAGGAGGGAGAGGAGAGGAGAGGAGAGGGAGAGGAGAGGAGGAGAGGAGGAGAGGAGAGGAGGAGAGGAGAGGAGAGGAGAGGAGAGGAGAGGAGAGGAGATGAGAGGAGAGGAGAGGAGAGGAGAGGAGAGGAGAGGAGAGGAGAGGAGAGGATGAGAGAGGAGAGGAGAGGAGAGGATGGGAGGGGAGTAGAGGGAGAGGAGAGGAGAGGAGTGGAGAGGAGAGGATAGGAGAGGAGAGGGAGGATAGTAGAGGAGAGGAGAGGAGAGAGAGGAGAGGATAGTATAGGCTAGGAGATGATGATTAGGAGAGGAGAGTTAGGAGTGAGAGGATATTATATTAGATATAGGAGAGGATGATTATCTGATAGGGATGGCCTATATTAGATTACATTACATTACCATTACATTACATTACATTAAATTACATGACATTACATTACATTTACATTACATTACATTTACATTACATTACAGTACATTAAATTACTACATACATACATACATTACATTACATTACATTAACATTACATTACATTACAGTTACATTATATTATATTATATTATATTATATTATATTATATTATATTATATTATATTATATTATATTATATTATATTATATTATATTATATTAATTATATTATATTATATGTGCCCACCGCTGTGGTCGCGGGGTTGCGTGCTGCCTTGTCACGCAGCGGCCCCGGGTTCGATCCCCGGTCGGGACAGTTTTTCTGGGTGAGGTTTTTATCAGGGTTTTTCCTCACCTGCAAGACAAATGTCAGGAAAACTTTAAGGCCCAAACGGTCCCCGAAATCATATGGCCATCGCAATCATCATCATTCATATTCATCTTAGGTTAAGCTTGGGATTAGGGACTCTCCTGGCGCATCATTATCATCATCATCATTCATCATATTATCGGGGCAACGTAACCCCACCTTCCAGGAGCCCCAACCTCAGAAGTGGGTTACAAGTACGCCATGCCAGGAGAGAACCAGGAATGTCGAAAGAAAAACCTGGGGCATTTGAAAAAAAAAATTATATTATATTAGGCCTATATTATATATTATTTGGGGCACGCCGTAGCGTAGTGGTTAAGGCACTGAGCTACCAGCCGGAGGGTCGAGGGTTCAAGTCCCGTTGGGGTCAGGATTTTTAAACTGACCCAAACCTTCTAGCGGCACTATGGCCCTGGGGTCGACTCAGCCTCTAACGGAAATGAGTACCAGACGCTTGTTCTGGGGGTAAAGGCGGCCGTCACTCAGGGCTGACAACCCGGCTGACATAAAGTGCCGATTGTCTAGAAAAAGTGGGAACCTTAACCTCCTACTACCCCAAGGACCTCCGGGTCTGTTGTGGGATCACTTTACTTACTTACTTATATATTATTTTATTATTGATAAATGTAATGTTTTTACATACCAATTCAAAACCATAAAAGTTATTTTTTTTAAATAAGTTGTATTTAACTAGCAGTTTAATATCATTGACTTGCTCTATGAGACTGCGTTTTTGCACTTAAGATGATCTGAATAACGTTAATCTGTTGTTAATATATTTGCTTTTGATATTACCACTTATTAAAGTAAAAATTCCCCTAGTAAACGTTAGTGATCCAATGTTTAAAAACTAACTTAACACTTGCAAGGTTAAAATCACTTTGGCAAAGCAGTTGGTTATAATTAGAGTCCGGATGTTAGGCACTTAAAACATTCAAAATAGGCAGGCAAAAAGGCACTAAAAATATTAATATAGGCACTAAACATTCAAAATAGGCTGGTACAAAAAATGAACTACAACATAACTTTTTACAGTCTTACGTTAAGAATATAAACACATGCTATCAATATCATTCGAAGATATCAGAGATGCTATTGGAATTTGTTTTGCCTTTTTTTACAAAGAGCAGAACCCTCTTTGTCACTCAGCAATGTTTGTATTGAAAATAAGCAAAGAACTTTTCTCCAAGCCATAGAGCCGGAGCATAATACAATGGGACATAGCATAGGGCTATTTTGCTTAACGGGAATGCACGAGGTGGAAAAATAACAATATTTACCTAACGGGAGTGCATTTAGAGGGAACAATCTACCTGCTAGGTTATTGAGTTATTGCCACCCTTATCCTAAAATATTCTAAGGGAATTTATAACAACTTCTATGAAATGATTCAATTGATTTCATCGAAATACTGAGTTAATTTCGAGAAAAAATTGGAAATAGACATTTACAGACATTATAAGCTGAAATACGCATTTATAGGCAAACTTAACTTCATGGAAAACAACTCTAGGGTCATTGGTACGAACTTATATGAAGTCACTTTTACAATATCTATAATAAATAACTGTAGGCATTTTCCATAACATCCGGTCTGTAGTTATAATAATGCCACTATATCATAATTAGGCTTAGACTTAGTGTCCATTGCTCGACCAAAAAAGAAAAAAAGAAATTTGAAAACTGCAAAAATTCTGTCTAGGAGGTGTGTCCGAGATTTCCCATGCAGAAAAACCGTTCTGTATCGAATATTTCCCTATCGAGTATTACAAGGCTGTCTTAGTGTTTTTTACCTATAAATGTCATACACGCAAAAATTGAGTCAACAGTGTGTGTCCGTAATTTGTAATGCGGAAAAAGTGGTCTATGTCGACAATTTCCCGATCGAGTATTCCAAGGCTATAGTGTTTGTTTTTTACAAAACATGTATAAAGATTCAAAATTTAAATTTATACTATGCCGTTGTTTTTTTTTTATTTTTCTATCTTGCACATTTTTATATTTCATTCGTTAAATCTAGATCAAATCAAAATATTTTGTAAATAATAATTACATTTTAGACATACCATGTAATATTTATGTTAATTGTAATTTAGATGTTGAATATTATTTTTGTATTTTTTTAACCTGCTTAAGTGGTAGACTTAGGCCTTAAGATCTTAACTCTGCCATGTAAAATAAATATAAATAATAATAATAATAATAATAACATATATAAACTTATTAATTAAATATGGATTTTCATCAAGTAAACACCAACTCAATTGATTACATATATAAACTTGAAATAAATAGAGATAATTATATAATAAGATTTATATAAATATAAACCACTTAAATTTAAATATATTTTTATTATATAATCATTTATATATTATTAGGAATATATATGACATAATATATATAATAAATATTAGATTTAGATAAATTATATATATATATATATATATATATATATATACGTGTAAGAACTTACAATAAAATATGGATAGGTAATTAATATATTATTTTAAATTTATATAAATATATGAACATTAATATTAATTAATTATTTTACAACGTTATTTAATATTTTATTTAAAGGGGGATAAAATTATTATTTTTTATCCAAAACGTATAAACCCTATTTCACCTAAGGTACATTAGGGTTATATTTTGTCTAATTTTTGTCGCTATATAATTTTTCTTTTATCTAAAATTAAGGTTTTTATGAATTTTATTTATAAAAAACATTTAAAAAGTCTGTAGTTCATTTCTGTCATAATCACTTCTGTAATGGGTGGTTCACTTAAACAGGCGATGTCATTTAGAAGACATATAATTTCAAATCTTTTATTCCAGAACAAAGGATAATTAAATTGGAATATATCTACATCCGTATATTACAAAAAAAATATTTATTTGATAGTATGATATATTTTATATTATAGAATAATTATTGTTTGTGACGAGATATTATTATTAAATGGAGCAGAAATCAGCTCAGGACAACATAAAACAAGTGACACACACGCCTTAGACTGCAAGTAGCGATTTAAAAATTCCCGGCTGGAGTTGAAGATAGGGTATCTATTGACCACAGCACAACGATGGATTTTACAGCCCTTTAATGTAATTAAAATACTATATATTGGCAGCAATATACATATTCTAGAGTCCTGTTATTAACTTCATTTTTTTTAACAGGAAAATGTGGCACCTCAAAACGTCGAGACCTTTCACGATGACATCGCTACGTCTGGAGACTCCGCAATACCTCTTCTGGATCAGGTCAGTCCAACCATATTACTTACATGTAGGTTCGAGGAAAGAAAGTGCTGAGTTCAGATTTGAAAATTTTGAAGTTTAAATTAGCTCATAAGCTAATCCGGCGGTAGTATTGCTACCAGAAAAGTCATCCGTGCTGGACAGGTCAAAATCAATAAATCAGACTATAATCCGTTTGCTCAATTAAGAGAATCTTCCCGCGTATATTTTCAAACGGTTGCTGCACGGCCAGTCGGAGAGTGGGAGCAACTAGCCCAAGTTTCTACAATATGTTAACACTCATCGTTGAAAAAATACTTCACGTAGCACAATTCATACGTCAACTCACCACTAAATGCAATACAAAAGTGTACAATACTTTCGAAAGAAAGAAAGAAAGGATTTCCGACGCTTCCTATACCTAACGCTGGCCTTCAAGTAGACAGAGAATTCACCCCATGCCCCTAATCACTTCAAATATTTGCACGGCAAGATTCTCTTATTTGAGCAAACGCACTATAAAAGAAAGAGTGGTCGAGAGAGTGATGATCCATCCATCCATAGTAATTCTGCCCGAAAGCAGGTCCTTCACTGCAATCATAGCATTTTCATGCTATGCTTGCAGCTTTACTAGGGAAGTGTGTAGGTGTGGTAGCTTCCCATTGCTTTCCACACCGGTGAAGGATGATGGTGATGATGATAATGATAAGGATGATGATGAAGATGATGGCCATATGATTTCGGGGACCGTTTGGGCCTTAAAGTTTTCCTAACATTTGTCTTACAGGTGAGGAAAAGCCCCGATAAAAACCTCACCCAGAAAAACTGCCCCGACCGGGGATCGAACCCAGGCCCGCTGCGTGACAAGGCAGCACGCTACCTCGAGGCCACAGCGGTGGATATATATATATATATATATATATATATATATATATATATATGTTATAATTAAATGTTTAACATTGAGCAATGCAAGCTTAATATGGTATAAGAAAAATAAATGCCTGGACGGGATTCGAACCCGGATCTCGAATCCCGTCCAGGCATTTATTTTTCTTATCATACCATATATATATATATATAAAGTGGTCCCACAACAGGCCTCAGGACGCCTTTGGGGTAGTACGAGGTTAAGGCTCCCACTTTTTCTTGACAATCGGCTCTTTATGTCAGCCGGGTTGTCAGCCCTGCGTGACGGCCGCCTTTACCCAGAACAAGCGTCTGGTACTCATTTCCGTTAGAGGCTGAGTCGACCCCAGGGCCATAGTGCCGCCAGAAGGTTTTTTGGTCAGTTTAAAAATCCTGACCCCACCGGGACTTGAACCCTCGACCTTCCGACTTGTAGCGCAGTGCCTTAACCACTACGCTACGGCGTGCCCCCTATATATATATATATATATATATATATATATATATATATAAATTATGATTTGTTAAAATAGCATCACTACTGCATCATTTATAAAAAATAAATAGGAAGAAATATTCCTTTAGCAAATAATGTAAACAGGATTTCCAATACCTTAACGGTTTCTGCAATAAAAATGTAATGAGAGGGCTGATTTCTAATGCTAACAATGTATCAAATGTCCCATTGTATCCAATATGGCGTTAAAGAATTGGCAACATGAAAGTACTAAATTTACTGATGGCCCTTCTTACACAAAATCTGATTACAAAACATACACCATATTAGTATGGAAATTTATACAGAATTTTACCATTCAAGTGTGGAACTGTCCTAAATGAATACGAAAAATGTATTTAACTCACTCAAACAATGAACTTTCCTAAATTAATTAAAAATATGTAATTAACTCAAAAATGCTTATTTTGGTGACTTATTCCCTTTACAATAAAACGCAATCAAGTTAATTCATAACTTGCTTCAATTTTTCCAGTAATATAAGATGATTACACCTGTAATGACTAGAGACCGGATGTTAGGGAAAATGCCTACAGTTATTCATTATAGATATTGTAAAAGTGACTTCATATAAGTTCATACCGACGACCCTAGACTTGTTTTCCATTAAGTTAATTTTGCCTATAAATGCCTATTTCAGCTTACAATGCCTATAAATGCCTATTTGCCATTTTTTTCTTGAAATTAACTTAATATTTCAATGAAATTAATTGAAATGGACAAACTTCATGATACATATCATTGCATAGAAATCTTTAAGTGACTGGCAATATTATTTTTGATGTTGGTAACACTGAATTCAGTCTGTAGTCCTCGTTCACAGACAGGTGCTTCAAAGACAAAGTGGTGCGACAAGTGTATGTTTTTTCTTTTTTTTTTACCTTTAGAACAGTTTTTTACGATGCCTAAAGAACGGGTAACAGTAAACAGTAAGACAAACTGACCAATTTCGCGAAAGAATTTGGTGCGGAAATATTCTCAAGTGACGGTTCAATATTGTTTTTCAAAGTGTGTAAAATTTCAGTGAATTGCGCGAAGAAGTGTCGCGTTTCGCAGCATGTATACACTGCAAAACATACGCAGGCCTATGCTCTATGTAAAAAGGCAAAACAAGTTCCAAAATCATCTCTGATATCTTTGTCTGCTATTTATAGCATATGTTTATATTATGTACGTAAGGCTGTAAAAATTCATGTTGTCCATTTTTTGTAAGAGCCTATTTTTACACGCTTTATATTAGCTTACCTGTATCTATCTATCTATCTATCTATCTATCTATCTATCTATCTATGTAACGGAATCTTTCAACGCGATTTTCACCCACTTAAAATCATCGGATCGACTTGAAACTTTATATACTTGTAGAGGACAATAATTTCATATTTATTTTCTAAAATCCTGGCCATAATCATCAGAAAATCAAAAAAAGTGTTTTTGTACCAATGTAACGGAATCTTTCAACGCGATTTTCACCCACTTAGAAACATTGGATTGACTTGAAACTTTGTATACTTGTAGAGGACCCGTGACAATACAATAATTTCATATTTATTAATTCTTAGTGCCTATATTAATGATTTTAATGCCTTTTGCCTGCCTATTTTGAAGTAAGTGCCTAATATCCGGACTCTAGTAATAACTTATGAATATGAGATATGGGACCTAATAAAAATTAAGACCTTTTTTAGTATTTTCGAAAAGAATATCTTGCAAGTCATATTTGTCCAAAAACTATTAGTGGAGAATTGGGTATTCGATATAATGAGCTATAATATGATCTATAATTGGGTTTTAGATATTTTTATACAATTGCTGTAAGTTCTCTTGGAATTTCGTCAGTTTTATTCGTCAATCCCTGTGCATTCCAACATCCTATATGCATTGTTCTATTTCTTTTGCTTTGTTGTTGTATGTTTTTCCTATCAGAGGCTATATATTTTAGCATAAATTTTTTTTACAATATATGAGGAGCTGGCCCATAGCATCAACCCGCAACCTGGAGGACCAGAGACTTTTGTGGAGTCCGCCATATATCAGTTGCTTTCACTGCAGCTAAGAGTCTGGTCCACCCTTTATTGCCTCATTATAATGAGCTATAATTGGGTATTAGATATAATGAGCTATAATATGATATTTATATAACCATCCACACTAATTCTGCCCGAGGGCATGTCTTCCACTGCAATCGTAGCATTTTCACGTTATGCTTTGCAGCTTTACTAGGAAATTATAGGCGTAGCTTCCCGTTTCTTTCCACACCGATGGAGGA
This sequence comes from Diploptera punctata, assembly GCA_030220185.1. NCBI lineage: Eukaryota > Metazoa > Arthropoda > Insecta > Blattodea > Blaberidae > Diploptera > Diploptera punctata. The sequence goes on along the minus strand of JASPKZ010004939.1, from coordinate 622,888 downwards.
TGGTGATGATATTGGTAAGGATGATGATGATGGCCGGATGATTTTCGGGGACCGTTGGGCCCTAAGCTTCGTGACATTTGTCTTACAGGTGAGGAAAACCTCACCCAGGAGCCTGTCCTGATTGGAAATCGAACCCGGGGTCGCTACCGCGAGACCACAGCTGTAGACATACACACACACACACACACAGACATATATATATATATATATATATATACATATAGTAACATATAATGATAGATTACCTTTACTTAAAATTCTTACTACGACTGTGGAAGAAAAATGACCCAAGGGAAGACTCATACTTCGATAAAGGATGGAATGATAAAGGATGTAAAATTTCTGGGTAAAATAAATTCGAGAAAACTAGATCTTGTTATAGTAGAAGCTTAGTAGGAACTTCAGAAGAATGCTGTAGCCCAAAGATGACTGTTGTGCCAACTATGATGATAATTATAAACAACAGACCTATATAATACATTCATAAGGTGGTTACATTTCAAATTTGGCAAAACTGAACTTAGCTTTTTCTTTCCTTCGACTCTTATATCACTGTCTAATTTATTATTAAATAATATTTTATAACCAAATAATAATAGCAAATTCAAAAGATAATCTACAGAAAGGTCTGTATGAACTTAACAAAATTACAGAAGAATATGGGATTGAAGATATCTACAGAAAAACAAAAGTTATGGCATTTTAAGATGTAGATCCTGTCAGAAGTAAAATTGTACTTGACAGTAAAATTTTGGTGCAGGTGAATAATTTTACATATCTAGGATGCAATATCTCATATGAAGAAGAAAAGGATGTAAATGCAAAAATATCTAAATTTTTAAGAATTTTAGGGTTAATAAATTCTATCTTCAAGCCATAGTTAGTCCAAAAGCATTCAAGATTAAAAGTGTATAAAACACTGGCTCTTCCAACTATTTTGTATGGTAGCGAAGTATGAATGTTGAAACAGAAGGATATACAGAGTCTTAGATCTGCAGAAATGAGATATCCTCGGAGGACTGCAGGATACACACTACTAGATCACAAAAAAAATGAAGACATCTTAGAAGAATTACACATGGAACCTTTAGAAAACAAAATTTCTGATTATAAGTCAAGATGAATGCAACATGTTCATTGAATGGAAGATCACAGGATACCCAAACAAATGTTAAGTTATCAACCTGCAGGAAGAAGAAGACCAGGACGTCCACTCAAAAGATTTTTGGTTGGTGTTTCTCTTGAGGCCGAAATAGGTCAACAAATGGCCTAAATTCGTGAATGCACTATGATGATAATATTTTATAATATTTTTATATTTTAACAATATAATGCAATTACCACGTTTGTGCTAAACGTTTTGTGAATCTAACCGACTTCTCAGATATCCAGGGTTCAATTTCCGATTATAAGTCTCCTTTGATGTAGAGTGTGGAATGGAATCCACTTAGCCTCCAATTAATGCAATAGATAAGCAAATTGTTTTGATAAGACCAAGAGGTTACATACCTAATGTGGCGTTGTTTATCTAAAGGTACGTACACATATGTGCGCCGCGAACACGAACGGCACAAAGCGTAAGGTGCGTGTAGGCAAACAGTTTTCGAATACCTTTGAAATCCACATTGGCTTGAACTAAGGAGATGCACTATCTCCTCTACTATTTAATTTTGTACTAGAGCATGCCATTAGATCTTTAGAGGATGAAGAAGGCCTACAACTCAATGGTATTAATAAGTTGTTAGTTTATGCTGATGATGCAGTACTATTGGACGATAGCGAAGAGATACTAAAAGCCAACACGCACACACTATTGAGTAACACTAAGAAATTGGTACTGGAAGTAAATATCAATAAAACTCAATATATGGTCACACATAAAATTCATTATATAATGGAAATGGACAGCTAATGACAAATGAGGGAAATTTTGAGGAAGTGGCTGAATTCAAATACCTAGGAACAATAATCACAAATAGGAATTAGATGCACAAATAAATTGAATATAGGCCCAATTCTGGAAATGAGTGCTATTATGCATTACAGGGACTCTTGACGTCCCAGCTCCTTTTAAAAAAGGTTAAACTGAAAATATATAAAACTATTATTCTACCAGTTATATTCTATGGATGCGAAACACGGACTCTTACTTTAAGGGAGGAAAGGAGATTACGAGTATTTGAGAATAAAGTACTTAGGAAAATGTTTGGACCAAAGAGAGATGAACAGACAGGTGAATGGAGAAGACTGCATAACCATGAATTACATGGTCTTTATAGGAAGCCAGATATAATAAGAACAGTTAAGTCTCGTAGACAGCGATGGGTAGGACATGTGGCACGAATGGGGAATGAAAGATGTGCATGGAAGCTTCTTGTAGGAAAACCAGAGGGAAAACGCCCAGTTGATAGACCAAGAATGAGGTGGAGAATGACATTAACTATGATTTGAGGGAAATAGATTATACAGGGAATGATTGGAAAGCATTGGCTCAGCATTGGGATGTATGGAGAGCTTATGTCCGCGCGGCCATGAACCTAAAATTTCGATAGTACCAGTGAGTAGGCCTAAGTATCCGTCCGGCGAACTGTTATCAAGAGTACTACATGTCTTCTCAACGTACTGCGGAGGAGTTCGCAATAATTCAGGAATATGATGCATAAACTAGCGATTAAAAATTGTATACCACCTCCCCTGAGATTACTATTAATATATTCAACTCCGCCCTGTATGCAATTTACTTAATGTCTTGTAACCCACATTTCACTAGCATATTGTAGATGTTCATATTATTTGCATGAACATATAATTTGCTCTAGCACGAGATCTGCATGTCTGAACGTGGGGCATATGGATCGATCCCGGCGACCCGTCCCGCGCATGTGGTTTGACACAATCTCGCTTATTATATTTGTCCCTGAACACCAGGTGGCCATGATGATTATCCAAATCACATTCACTTCATTTGGTGTGAATGGTGTGTTTTCTTAACTTCATTTGGTGTGAATGGTGTGTTTTCTTAACTTCATTTGGTGTGAATGGTGTGTTTTCTTAACTTCATTTGGTGTGAATGGTGTGTTTTCTTAACTTCATTTGGTGTGAATGGTGTGTTTTCTTAACTTCATTTGGTGTGAATGGTGTGTTTTCTTAACTTCATTTGGTGTGAATGGTGTGTTTTCTTAACTTCATTTGGTGTGAATGGTGTGTTTTCTTAACTTCATTTGGTGTGAATGGTGTGTTTTCTTAACTTCATTTGGTGTGAATGGTGTGTTTTCTTAACTTCATTTGGTGTGAATGGTGTGTTTTTTAACTTCATTTGGTGTGAATGGTGTGTTTTCTTAACTTCATTTGGTGTGAATGGTGTGTTTTCTTAACTTCATTTGGTGTGAATGGTGTGTTTTTCTTAACTTCATTTGGTGTGAATGGTGTGTTTTCTTAACTTCATTTGGTGTGAATGGTGTGTTTTCTTAACTTCATTTGGTGTGAATGGTGTGTTTTCTTAATTTCATTTGGTGTGAATGGTGTGTTTTCTTAATTTCATTTGGTGTGAATGGTGTGTTTTCTTAACTTCATTTGGTGTGAATGGTGTGTTTTTCTTAACTTCATTTGGTGTGAATGGTGTGTTTTCTTAACTTCATTTGGTGTGAATGGTGTGTTTTCTTAACTTCATTTGGTGTGAATGGTGTGTTTTCTTAACTTCATTTGGTGTGAATGGTGTGTTTTCTTAACTTCATTTGGTGTGAATGGTGTGTTTTTCTTAACTTCATTTGGTGTGAATGGTGTGTTTTCTTAACTTCATTTGGTGTGAATGGTGTGTTTTCTTAACTTCATTTGGTGTGAATGGTGTGTTTTCTTAACTTCATTTGGTGTGAATGGTGTGTTTTCTTAACTTCATTTGGTGTGAATGGTGTGTTTTTCTTAACTTCATTTGGTGTGAATGTGTGTTTTCTTAACTTCATTTGGTGTGAATGGTGTGTTTTCTTAACTTCATTTGGTGTGAATGGTGTGTTTTCTTAACTTCATTTGGTGTGAATGGTGTGTTTTCTTAACTTCATTTGGTGTGAATGGTGTGTTTTCTTAACTTCATTTGGGTGTGAATGGTGTGGTTTTCTTAACTTCATTTGGTGTGAATGGTGTGTGTTTTCTTAACTTCATTTGGTGTGAATGGTGTGTTTTTCTTAACTTCATTTGGTGTGAATGGTGTGTTTTCTTAACTCATTTGGTGTGAATGGTGTGTTTTCTTAACTTCATTTGGTGTGAATGGTGTGTTTTCTTAACTTCATTTGGTGTGAATGGTGTGTTTTCTTAACTTCATTTGGTGTGAATGGTGTGTTTTCTTAACTTCATTTGGTGTGAATGGTGTGTTTTCTTAACTTCATTTGGTGTGAATGGTGTGTTTTCTTAACTTCATTTGGTGTGAATGGTGTTTTTTCTTAACTTCATTTGGTGTGAATGGTGTGTTTTTCTTAACTTCATTTGGTGTGAATGGTGTGTTTTTCTTAACTTCATTTGGTGTGAATGGTGTGTTTTCTTAACTTCATTTGGTGTGAATGGTGTGTTTTCTTAACTTCATTTGGTGTGAATGGTGTGTTTTCTTAACTTCATTTGGTGTGAATGGTGTGTTTTCTTAACTTCATTTGGTGTGAATGGTGTGTTTTCTTAACTTCATTTGGTGTGAATGGTGTGTTTTCTTAACTTCATTTGGTGTGAATGGTGTGTTTTCTTAACTTCATTTGGTGTGAATGGTGTGTTTTCTTAACTTCATTTGGTGTGATTGGTGTGTTTTCTTAACTTCATTTGGTGTGAATGGTGTGTTTTCTTAACTTCATTTGGTGTGAATGGTGTGTTTTCTTAACTTCATTTGGTGTGAATGGTGTGTTTTCTTAACCCTTAAATTGACAATGTATCCTATAGGATACATCATGTGGTTTAATTTATTTAATACTAGTTAATACCCGGCGTGCGCTGCTACCCCTAATTAAATGTTAATGTGTTTTTACCAGCCATGCGCTGTTTTGCTTGCCCGGGAATCTGCTTTTCCCGATCTTCTTGGCATCAATAAAAAACAAAAATGGTTATTGTGAGTTATCCGTAGAAGATAAACATATGCTGTCGCGGACGTTTTTGTAGAATTTTTTTGAGATATTCTATTCTGTGTACATTAATTTGGTGTTGTTGTTATGGTTTTGGCAGCGTAGCCCATTTAGGCGTCGAAATAGGGACTTTATTTCACGTTCTTCATTACAAAGGGTTATTTTTAGAGGTGAAGGGGTTGAGTATTATAACTCTCTTATAGCCTATGTTCATCCCCGGAATCTCCTTAACATTTTCCAAACAGCCCCATCTCAATCGGATGAACGGTATGGCAGAGCACGTTTGTCTTCAATTTTTTTTTAAATTCTGGTACTTGGTAAAATTTATTAATTCATTCATAAAATCCACGGGTGTAAAAAATATGGGCTCATGTATTAAAATGAACCTATAGTAATGTTCCTTAACTTCTTTATATTCGGTATTTTTCCTGTGTCGAGGATGTTGAGCAAGTCATTTGCTTGTAACCTTCTGAAGTACAGTAGTGCCGACATTTGGATTTTTTATGAGTAGAATATTTTCCATCAAGAAAACTCGCGCATTTATAATAACACTACTCTTAATACTCATTAATTTGAAACTTTTCTATTGTATTTTAAGACAAACGAGTGTCGTCATTTAATTACCAATTTTAACATTTATTTAATGAATCACGATAAAATTAGCGCCATAAAATTCTACCTTGAAATAAATTATCAGCAACAGTTTTTACAGCTAAAACATTAACTGATGATTTCATCAGCGTTCAATTGTAATTCATCCCACTGAATGACTCATCTATTTAAAAAATGCCAATAGTATCTATTTTTATTTTTAAGGTTATTATTATTATTATTATTATTATTATTATTATTATTATTATTATTATTATTATTATTATTATTATTAGATAGATAAGACAGATCATCGGTTGATTAATGTCTTTGACATCGTCCGATTCCTAATAGTATCTCTATTAGGTTTTTTAGCATTGCAATTTTTTTCTGATGGGAGGGAGCTGGCCTACCGCATCAACCTGGAGGGCCAGGGATTTTTTCAGGTGTCCATCCTTAGATCAGTTGCTTTCACTACAGCTAAGAGCCTGATCTGCCCTTTAGGAAGAATTTGACAGAAAAGATAAGATGAAATGATCCTCTCGGCCTCGAATACTCTAATACCATCGGGGTCGGAAAACAACAAGTGTTCAGTCCAGAGAGACTGGATAGGAAAGATAAAAAAGAGATATGGCATGGAAGTGGAAGTAATGCCATATCGGTCAATATCTCACCTTGCTGACCAGTAGCCCATCCCGTCCGTTCACCACATAAATCATACGTATAAGTTATATGGTTACTAACAGCTGCACCACGTGAAGGTGGGAAGATGTGCAGGTCGGTTCCTCTAAGAGACTTAACTGTTCTTATTATATCTGACTTTTATAAAGACCATGTAGTTCATTGTTATGAAGTCTTCTCCATTCACCAGTCTGTTCATCTCTCTTTGCTCCAAAAATTTTCCTATGTACTTTATTCTCAAATACTCGTAATCTCCTTTCCTCCCTTAAAGTAAAAGTTCATGTTTCGCACCCACATAATATAACTGGTAGAATAATAGTTTTATATATTTTCAGATTAACGTTTTTTGAAAGTAGTTGGGACATCAAAAGTCTCTGCAATGCATAATAGCACGCATTTCCAGAATTAAGCCTATGTTTAATTTCTTTGTGCATCTCATTCTTATTTGTGATTATTGTTCCTAGGTATTTGAATTTATCCACTTCCTCAAAATTTCCGTCATTTGTAATTAGCTGTCCATTTCCATTATATAATCTATTTCTAAGTGTGGCCATATATTTAGTTTTATTGATATTTATTTCCAGTCCTAATTTCTTAGTGTTACTATAAAATGGAATAGGCTATATTTATTCAAAAATTGATTTATTACCGATACCTCATTATTTTGGATTGCTAATAATCCTATTACATAAAATTCGTGGCGCGATAGGGATAGAAGACCCCCCTAACTTCCAGCCGACTGCTGCCCTCACGGCTATGTACTTCAATCATAGAAGTGGACGAAGCATTCAGCCAGTTTAGGGGTTACATGTGATCTGATCAACAATGTCGGGTCCCCAGTTGTTTTAGTTTTTTTTTTTTTCAACCTGGAGATTCCTTCTTGAAAAAGCCTTTGATACGGGGATAAGAAAATTGTGGGAAATAATGAAGGCAAGAGGGTACTCGGCTCAACTTATAGAAGGAATAAAAAGTCTTTATAATGGCACGAAAATTATCCTTAATTTAGATAATTATTCCAGAGAAGAAATTTTAATAAATCAAGGAGTTCGACAAGGGTGTACATTATCACCTACATTGTTTAATATATATTTTGACGATGTTATACGAAAATTGAAAAAATCAAGTCCAATAGGAATGCAAATTAATAAGGAAATGTATATGAATGTTTTAATGTATGCAGACGATCTGGTAATTATACGGAAGTCAGAGGATGGTTTACAAAGAGCCATTTACATGTTGAATCAATTAGGACTCTATTATAATCTCAAAGTCTCAACTTCAAAAACTAAAATTATGGCTTTTCAGGGCAAAATGCCAGTCAGAGCAAAAATAGTGAACAATAATGAAATAATAAAACAGATAGCACACTTTAACTATCTTGGTTCAGATATAACATATAGCTATGATTGGGATATACATAATAAATTAAACCGATATCAAATGATGTGTGGCACCATAAGAAGAAACCTCCGAAAGACTCGAAAAGAAACTCAGCTCAGATTTTATAAAACTATGGCTGTTCCTGTTCTTTTATATGGATCTGAATCTTGGGTACTTACGAAAAAGATATCTCACACATTCAAGCCACTGAAATGAAATTTTTAAGATCCGTAAAAGGATGTACACGTATGGATAGATTACATAATGAATCAATAAGATATGTACTGGAGATATTTTGAATAGTTGATAAACTAGAAGAGCACAAATGCCAACGCAAAGAACATTTAAACAGAATGGGCAATACAAGATTACCCAAAAAGATCAACACCTACAAACCACATGAGAAAAGATCTTTGGGACGGCAAGGAAACGATGGACTTGAGACAGGAACAGGTCACATTGACCTAATTCTGGAAAGGAAGAAGAAGAAGTGATTCCTATATGCCCCAAACCATGACCAAAATGATGTAAGAAAATGTCTTCCCTCATGAGGATTCGAACCAGTGCGCATCGTACAGTTCTACGCAAAAGTATGCCTTTAGACCGCTTGGCCACGATGCGGGACAACAATATTAAATAACACAAGCCTGAATTCTATTAATATGAATTGTTAAGCCAAATAAATTATTTTTATCTGAAACTATGACATTAGATAAAACAATTTTGCGTAGTAAAGTGATATCAGTGGACTTTTGCTTGTATATAAATTAGTTGGTATTTAATTAATTTTTATCATTCATAAACAAAATTACTTCACAGCTTAAACTGATCTTTAAACGGAGAAGAACTTAAATTTTATCGGTCATAAATATATACGCTCATAAAATGAAACAAGCTTGTCTTTATGCAGATGATACTGATCTTATAGCCCAAGAAATGCAAGAAATATTGTATGTAATCATTACAGAAGGATGAAAAATTTGTTTAGTAAATAATTAAAACAAAATGCCGTGAACATGTCCGTATCCAATGGAAGAAATGTCTTGAAACCTATAAAAATTGAGAACTATACGCTACATTTGAAAATGTTGATATTTAGGGGTATATACTTACTTGGGTGACGAATGAGGGAAATTTTGAGGAAGTGGCTGAATTCAAATACCTAGAAACAATAATCACAAATAGGAATGAAATGCACAAAGAAATTAAACATAGGCTCAATTCTGGAAATGCGTGCTATTATGCTTTACAGGGACTCTTGACGTCTCCCAACTCCTTTCAGAAAACGTTAAACTGAAAAAATATAAAACTGTTATTGTACCAGCTAGGCCCTATATTATATGGATGCGAAACATCGACTCTTACTTTAATTACGAGTATTTGAGAATAAAGTTCTTAGGAAAATTTTTGGACCAAAGAGAGATGAACAGACGAGTGAATGGAGGAGACTACATAAAGGTGAACTAGATGACCTTTATAGAAAGCCAGATATAATAAGAATATTTAGGTCTCGTAGAATTCGATGGGCAGGACATGTGGCACGAATGGGGAATAAAAGACCTACATGGGAGCTTCTTGAAGGAAAACCAAAGGGAAAACGCCCAGTTGTAGACCGAGAATGAGGTGGGAGAATAACATTAACGATGATTTGATTGAAGTAGATTATACAGGGAATGATTGGAAACCATTAGCCCAGGATAGGGATGTATGGAGAGCTTATGTCCCGAGGCCATGAACCCATGGGTTCGATAGTGCTAGTGAGTTGGTTTTAGTTTTTATACTTACTTGGGAGTATATTTAACTAAAAATTGTAAAATGAAATAAACAATAGGCTTATGGATGGAAACAAAGCTTATTACATAAATATTAAATTGTTTCAATCGTGTACTTCTGTTCAGAGAAAATAAATTGAAACTTTAAAACACACTGGCGAGATCTGTAGTAATTAGAGCCGGTCAAGTTCACATTCATTCCCGCTCCAATCTTACTCCCCAAGTTTTCCGGTCTCATTGCTTCTATGCTGGTATTTGGTCCATTCAGGGGAGTAAGAGGGTAATGCCGGTGTGTGTGCGTGTGTGTGTGCGTGTGTGTGTGTGTATGTGTGTGTGTGTGTGTGTGTGTGTGTGTGTGTGTGTGTGTGTGTGTGTGTGTGTGTGTGTGTGTGTGTGTGTGTGTGTGTGTGTGTGTGAAGTGTTGAATGCGGCTGTGACTCTCGAAGTTCACAAGCGGCTATAACTTCTCCCTTCGCTGGCTGATTGATTTCATGCAAACGAGAACGACCGAGAGTCCCGTTGGATTAGTTTTCCCGTGAGAAGTGAACAGTCTTCGTAAGAAAATAATGTATACAATGACCAAGAAAAATAAAGAGGGTATATCAAACAAACTATCTTATGGAACCTACATTCTACAAGCCTTGCGCTTTGAATATAAGCTTATATCTTACTTGTGAAAAAATTAATTGAACGTGTATTTAGACAGCACTGAACGTGTGTTTAGAATTTACATAAATTTATTTCCATGTGAAATTGTTAAGATAATTACAACTTATGGAGTTCCTTTTCAACTACCGAGAAATATCATCATCATCATCCATGCAAGTATTAAGCCATGTGGCCTGTTACGGCCTCAAAGGGGAGTTTTCCATCCAGCGCTTTTTTGGACGTCCCAGCGATCTTTTGCCTTGGGGGCAGTAAGGAAGCATGGCTTTTGGAATTCTATGAGATGGCATTCGTTGAAGATGGGCTTTCCAGTTGTTCTGGTAGTTTTGTATGTGGTGAAGAATGGGTTCTACATCCAAGTCTTCCATAATTTCCTCATTTCTTTTATGGTCTCACTTTGTTTAGCCTGCTGTACGGCGCATAAATCGCATCTCATTTGCTGTTATTCGGCTTTCATCTCTTCTTCGTATTGTCCATGCTTCACTGCCATATCTTAATACTGGTCTTCCGAGAAATAAAAAAAAATATCAATTGTTGGTCAGTATGGAATAACATTATTTATTTATATAAATTTGTTAAAATGGTAAATTGTACACAAATTGAATTTACGCCATTTAGAGAAACTGTGCTATTTTTCAAGTGATAGTGCATAAAAATTATATATAATGTGGCTATCATTTCAGGTTCATGGAGCAGTTTAACTTCTGAAACGGCAGAATTATTTTTATTTTTTTACCTCAGGGGTCCTCATCTAGGGGATATGTGGATGGCGACCACAAGGTGCCCAAGCTGAGCAAAACATTTCTTCCACTTACTTGTGTTTTGCACTCTTTTAACTTTACTATCTAACCTCTCTTGGTTAACTCTTGTTTTTTTCGACCCCGACGCTATTAGGGCATCCGAGGGCTAGGGAGTCTTTCCTTTCTTCCATTTCTTCTCCAGAAAAGCCTGACTAGAGGCTATATGATGGCAGCCCCATCACTGGTCTTGCCTTCCTTTGGCCAGCAACCAATCGAAGGGACTATTATTATGCTTTCAAGTCTTATATGAGAATTTTCCGGTTCTGGAGGGAAAATTTTCTATAGGATCGTAACAGGCCTTGGCCTAATACTTGGAAGGAAGAAGAAGAAGAAGACAATGAAACTCAGTATATATACCATCAAAATAAAACAATTGTAAAAAAATCTGCGAAATGCAGTTATTAAAAATGGGAGTTTATCTCAAAGCCTACATTTAAAAATTGCTCTAGCTTCCTCCATGTTTGATTTCTCGCAACTAAACTGGATACATACGATTTAATTATCAAAATAAATATATTCTGTAAACTAACATAATTGGATCATACAGTCGGACTAGTGCACCTTGCCTCTAGTCCCGAGGGTCGCGGGTTCAAACCCGGCCGGGGTCGATGGATTTTTTAGGATGGAAAAATCTAAGGAGCAAGTCCTCCGGGAGGGACTTTAAGCCGTGGGTTCCGAGTCTGACGATTTTCTGGCTCGTAAAAGATCCTTAAGCCTGAATGAAAACGCCTCTAAGCAACATTTACCGAATTTTCCCGTCTTAGTACTACCTTGGTTTCCTAGATGTCAGTATGAGGCGGAACGCTGACCACAGGCCACTCAAATGACATCTGTACGAAAACAAGTGTAACTAAATTAGTAGCCTATGGTTTAAATTCGTCCCTATAGGGGGAGAGCGCCTAAATCTCTGTTAAGGGAAACATGGGCTTACAAGATACAATATACAAGAAATTCGATTTGCTGAGGAATTCGTTTAGATTGCGAAATTCCTGCGAGACGGACTTATCTTTTTAATACAATATACTTATGCCCTTTTGAGAAAATATATAAAATGTGATATAACTATTAGTTTCCCCTCATCAATTGTTTTTATTATATACAACTTTCCTCATTAGAGGATTGCCTCGAGGATAAAGTAATACAGACAATTAATTTTCGAAATTGATGAAATACATTTTGTAAATACATTAAAAATACATTACAGTCTGATGCTTTGTTTCATAACCAATGTAATTCTGACTTAAATTGATTAGGTCTGACATTTATTCCTGAAAGTAATGATTTTTTATCCAATGCCTCAGGTTGTCGTTTTGACATTTCTAGTATTCTCTCCTGGCATTGGCGTAATTAACTTTTAGCATGTTAAATATTGAAAACACCCTAACAGTAATGCACAGAGAAAATAATCCAGCGAAGATAAACGTACTCGAAGAGATGGAAATCATGAAAGCAGTTCACAACAACGACTATCTGGTAAACGAAAACGAACCCAATACATGTAACCCTCTCTACCAGATCTTCAGTGAAACACCAGTTTTGAATCCTGCCGATGATGAGGCAAGTCCCGAAAGCGCTACAGTTAAATAATCAATTAAGATGAGGAGACGGACATTTCAGGTGAATATTCCATAATTTTATATTGGCTTAATTGTAACCCACTTCTGAAGTTGGGGCGCCTAGAATGCGAAGTTACGTTACCCCGATGATATGATGGGTGATAAATGATAATGAAACGCCAGGAGAGTTCTTAACCTAAACTTAACCTAAATCCCAGACCATAAGCAACCACATAAATATTTCCCTTTAAAGAAAAATGCCTATGGTTTGACCGGGAATCGAACCCGGGACCTCATGAACTGTAGTCAGCAACGCTGCACTAGCCCATGAGTCTGGTCGATGAGTAAATTGTAATATAATACATGTTGTCATCTTTGTTCTGAATTCATCCTTAAATAAGAAAAATTAACAATTCCATTAGTGCCTTGATTAATGATGTAGGCACAATGGTACAAGGTCGCTGATATTTGTGTTAATTAAAGTCAATTTCTAAATTATTGCAGAATCTGCACGAAACATTGCAATGAATTAAAACACAACACGCCCAAATGAAAAACAACCTACTATCACAAATTACAGCATCTTAGAACGAAACCATTACTAATACAGTGGATACTTTTTAATTCGAACTCAAGGGGGAATTTTTAAAAATTATAATTATCGAAACTTCGAATTAACAAAAGACACTTTATTTTACGTAGTACTGTACCCTGAAATAAATTTATTTAATGCAAATTCTGCTACGGGCTAGCAACCCACTTCAAGGTGTATCTTATACATTGCTCGCAGTCCCAAGGATCAAGCCTCGGATCAAAGACGGAATAGACGAAAATATTGGAAGGGTTATATAGAAAGAATGGAAGAAAACCGGCTTGCAAAAAGAGCTAAAGAAGATAGACCAATGGACGGGAGAAGCACAAGAGGAAGGCCAGCCAAGAGATGGATAGACAGCGAATGCACATCCAATACGTCTTCCTCCGAGGAGTGATTTTGGAAATAAGCAGGATGAAACTCCTACAAATTAAGTTTAAGAAGAAGAAAAGCAAATACTGCAATTAACAACTCAACTTTTAATTTCCATATTTTTCATAAAATACGAGGGCGGATCGGAAAGTAACGGACAATATTTTTTTCTGCCTTGGTATTGCAGCTAGAATGTTGAAATTTCGCAGAGATATAGTTTGAAGTTTTCACTACAGATGGTATTTTTTTCTCAGGGCACCTCTTGCGAGAGAAGCTTGAACTATGCAACAAAGATGGCGCGCATGCTACAGTCGTCCACAGGGCGGATCGGAAAGTAACGCACAATAATTTTTTTTAAAAAAGTTTAATAGTAAAAAAAGGAAAAAAATCACAAATGAACTTACATCTTTTACCTACTTTTCGACATAGTCACCAACTTTCTCAACACATTTTTCCCATCGTGTTACCAGTTTCAATATGCCCTGTTCGTAGAAGTCCGTTTGGTTGGAGTGTAGCCATCTGCGCACTGCTGATTTCACTTCCACATCTGTCTCAAAGCGTTTGCCGGCCAGGAATCAGTAAGGCGAATCACGTGGCGAATCACTAAGGTTCACGCGTCCCTCTTGGAAGAATGTGCACCACCTGGAGACATTGCTACGGTCCATACAATCATCCCCATACACGCCACGCATGTCCCTGTGAATTTTACTGGGTTTATGCCCTTTGGCCCACAAAAATCGAACAACACTTCTCTGTTCCTCACAGGTGGACGACTGTAGCATGCGTGCCATCTTTGTTGCATAGTTCAAGCTTCTCTCGCAAGAGGTGCACCTGAGAAAAAAATACCATCTGTAGTGAAAACTTCAAACTATATCTCTGTGAAATTTCAACATTCTAGCTGCAATACCAAGGCAGAAAAAATTATTGTGCGTTACTTTCCGATCCGCCCTCGTATGTACCACTCTCACCACACACGTTTTTAAACGAAATGCCATTTCTTTCCTGAAAACCACTGTTACGATGACGCGATTGTTTGAACCATTTGTACACGCACTCAACAACATCAGGTTCAAGTGCACATTACATACTTGTAATTCAACAATATTTGATATAATTGAAAACAGAAAAGAAAAAGAAATACTACAAGACTTGAACAACATGCATGAAAAAATCACTTTCACCGAAGAAATAGAAGTTATAAACTATTTAGATTTGTCTATAACAAAAAATATACACAACAATAAACTAGAAATCGGTATCTACCGGAAACCCACAAACAATGCTCTGGCCATAAACAAAAATTCTGCACACCCTTTTCAACAGAAAATTAGTACATTTAATAGCTCAGTCAGTAGAATGTTGAAACTCCCATTAAGCAAAGACAATTACATCCAAGAACTCAACTACATTAAGTATATGGCAAAAACCAATGGCTATAATGAAGAATTCATAGATAAGCTCGTAAAAAAACAAAAAAGGAAGAACAACAAAAACAATATAACTAAACTAGAAAAAGAATCTGACAACAACAAGAAAACATGGATAACACTTACATACACAGGAAAAGAAACGACAAAATTAGCCAATGCACTAAAGAAAGCCGATAAAAGCGTAAAAATAGCATACAGAACCAATAACAAATTAAACAACATAATAAACAATAACATTGAAGAAAATAACATTTTCAACAGCAAAGGAGTTTATAAACTGACATGTAAGGACTGCAACAAATTTTATGTAGGAAGGACAAACAGGAATTTTAACATCAGATTCAAAGAACATTTTCGAGACTTCATTCACGCAGAAGGGAAATCAAGCTATGCAAAACAACGTTATCCATGAAGGACATCGCATGTTAAATATTGAAAACACCCTAACAGTAATGCACAGAGAAAATAATCCAGCGAAGATAAACGTACTCGAAGAGATGGAAATCATGAAAGCAGCTCACAACAACGACAGCCTGATAAACGAAAACGAACCCAATACATGCAACCCCCTCTACCAGATTTTCAGTGAAACACCAGTTTTGAATCCTGCCGATGATGGGACAAGTCCCGAAAGCGCTACAGTTAAATGATTAATTAAGTTGAGGAGACGGACCTTTCAGGTGAATATTCCATAATTTTATATTAATTTTTATATAATTGGTAGGTAGGTTGCTTCATATATATATATATATATATATATATATATATATATATACACATATGGTGTTTCTAAATTAGACCGACAAACTTTGGGATCATATACGGAGTGAATCATAAATTTGGCTATACGTTCGATCGCATTGTGTGATGAAAATATTACCATTACAGGAAATAAGAAATTACCGTTGGAAAGCAATTATTCAAATTACAACAATGGAATAAAACAAAATAGTGTAGAACTTACGTCATTAGTCAAAATGGCGTTGAATATGCAACAGCAAATTACAATTGCTACATTGGCAATAACGTATGCTAATGATCGTGAGGCCGCAAGACGGACAAGACGTGAGTTTAACGTAGCATTGCAGCCGTCGACTATGGAGAAGTGGAGAAAACGACTGCTGGAAACGGGAAGGATGCAGAAAATCAAATCTCCTGGAAGGCCTCGCATTAGCACGGATGCAGAAACAACGAAGAGAATTGTGGAGTTTGAAGCAATAAAGTGACTTGCTTAGTGTTGTTGTAAGTGATTTGTTTTGTTTTGTTCTATTGTTGTAATTTGAAGGATTCCCTTTCCAATGATAACATCATATTTCCTTTAGTTATAATATTTTCGTCACAAAATGCGATCAAATGTATAGCCATATTTCTGAATCACTCTGTATATGGAATTATGAAATCGTAAAGAGGAAATATGAAAAATAAGAAAATTATGACATAAAAATATTATGAAGCTATTATTTTCTAAACTTTTTACATATATGTATATACATAGGTCCGCTATAACTTATAAGTGTACATAACAGCACATAACTGAGACAAACAGAACTTATTTATAGCTCAAGAAATCAAGATGTTCACTGTATTTCGATTTTAATTAGCTTTTTCAATAATTCTAACCCAATATAAAAATATCATATTCATGATCTGAAACAATTTTAATGGATCATGCCATAGCGTAGTTGTTTAAGGAAACGTGGTACAAACAGGAAAGTCATGGGTTCGAGTCTCGATATGGTCAAGATTTTTAGCTGGACCAGACCTCCTGGTGGCATTGTGGACTGGGGTCGACTCAGATCCTAATGGAAGTGAGTACTAGATGCATGTTCTGGGCACGAATGCGGTCATCAGGCAGATCCGACAATCTGGCGAACATCTCGTGCCTGTTGTCTAGAAAGATGGGAACTTCAACACGCCACTACCCCAAACGCCTCCCAAGACCTTAGTGGAATCACTTTACCTTCATAAATCAAAACTGAGAGGTTATATATAATACAGTTAATTTATATATTGAATGATATTTAATTATGAAATCCAAACATATACAAGAAACAGAACATTGTAACAAAACAAACAGGTTTCCATGAAATATAGCACTAACAAAGTTTAGAGCAGGTATAGTTTGGATTATTGCTATTTTTTACATTGCATTAAGATATTAAATTCCTGTAGATGCAAATGTAACAATAACATTAAATTGGACGATTTAGAATACAAGTAAACCATTCCAGTATGTCATATTTGGAGAAACAAGATGCTAAAAATTATTAGTCCATAATTGAATCTAGGGATTTTTTCAGAACTCTGTTGCAATTACAGTTATATTTATTACTGAACCACAAACATGATGAAATGTAGTTAGAATTATTTTAATATTATTTTTTTCATGAAATGGGTCTAACATAGTGTCTACAGTCTTGGTCTAATTGTGATTTGAACAATCGTTAATTGTCAATTCTGTTCGTAATACACAGAAGTTTTTTCTATATTTTCTGATAGTAAACTATAAGGCCTGTCTGTCAGAATTGTTTTGTACGATGAAAAATTATGCTCAACATCACACGATGTTAAGGCAGCATACTTGTATCATGCTATATTTGATAGTTTGATGTGAGAAAAATTTTGTCCTTACCTACATGAACTTTACTAATTTCACAAAGCACTACTTCAAGTTTAGCAGCAATAGTCTTTCCTACATTTAAATGCTGTAATCTATTCATAAAGTAAGGACTGCCCTCAGGTAGCAAGAACGAGCTGACAGCTATTATACCTGACTACAGAAAATTCCAACATTGTTATATTCTAGGCTTATGTTCTTATCCTGAGGATCGAGTTTAGGACAAAAACCTCCATCTAATAACACGGTTACTCTGTGACTACTCATATAATTATTTCTTCCTTCCAAGTATTAGGCCAAGGCCTGTTACGATCCTATAGAACATTTTCCCTCCAGCTTCTTCCGGAAAATTCTCGTATAAGACTTGAAAGCATAATAATGGTCCCTTCGATTGGTTGCTGGCCAAAGGAAGGCAAGACCAGTGATGGGGCTGCCATCTTATAGCCTCTGGTCAGGCTTTTCTGGAGAAGAAATGGAAGAAAGGAAAGACTCCCTAGCCCTCGGATGCCCTAATAGCGTCGGCGTCGAAAAAACAAGAGTTAACCAAGAGAGGTTAGATAGTAAAGTTAAAAGAGTGCAAAACACAAGTAAGTGGAAGAAATGTTTTGCTCGGCTTTGGCACCTTGTGGTCGCCATCCACATATCCCCTAGATGAGGACCCCTGAGGGGATCCAATTATTTGCTTTTATAAAATCTATCTATCTTGTTCAGGAGGGATGCTGAAAGAATTTTCACTTGTCTACCACATTAGCTTTTATAAAATCTATCTATCTTGTTCAGAAGGGATGCTGAAAAAATTTTCACTTGTCTACCACATTACTTTGTCAATAAATGCATTAATTTCAAAAATATTTTAATGAATTCCTAGAACTTTTATTGAAAAAAACCGGAATTTGAAAGTTGAAAAATATGAAGGAGTAGGAAATTTTCATTAAAATATGATTTTGCTAAAATATTATGAAATATGAAATTTTTTGTTGGTCTTATTTGATTCTGCATATCATAAAATGTAAAGATACTTAATCTCAGCGCTCTATGATAAATAATTTAAAACATGAGATTTCATAAAATTCCTGCTCCAGTTATAAAACAAAATTTATTGAAACGTGATTGGTCACTGACTGCCATTTGGGGTATGAGTTAAATAGTCATAACTCATAAGTAATGCCACGAGTGATTTCCAATTTATCTAGAGAATTTGGAAATCAAGAGTGGCATTTGTTAGGACTATTTAACGAATAAAATTAAGCTCTTTACTAAAAAATAATTATTTGAATATAGTTACCGATGTTTTAAAATATTTATATATTTAATGTAAACGGCGATGTTTGAAAACAAATTAGAAATGTGAGGTTATGTATATTCAGTGCAACTCGATCATATTATTTATTGCCAAATAGGATCGCAATATTGTAAGAATGCACTCTAGTGGAGAAATAATGAAACACATCAAACTATTATAATCAACATTATAGGTTAATCATTTATATTTTGAATAAACAACTCATTAAAATCACTGAATCTATTCATTATTTGCTATATTCAATGTATTTGTTGGAGAAAAAAAAATGGTGTAACCTGTTCAGAATGTTAAAAAAGGAGGAGCTTTCTTTATCACAAAAGCAGGAGCTGGTAAAGAGAAATCGATAAAGAGCGAGGTGAAACACGACTGTCATTGGTGTAAAACAAAATTAATTGAAACGTGATTGGTCATTGACTACCATTTGCGACGTGAGTTAAATAGTCGCAGTAATTAAATCAAGGAAATTTAGATTGGCTGGTAATGTAATCGAATAGGTGATTTCTATAAAAGTATTAGGAAACTCTTAGGAAAACAACCTTTCGGAATACGTAGGTGGGATGATTCCATTTGTATGAATGTTAAGAAACTGTATGGGAAACATAGAGAACGAAACGGAAATATGAATTAAGTTGGGAGAGGTGGGGATCAAATGGAGGGGGAGGGGGCGGAGTAGTGAATTCGGCATTGAACCTACGGTCTCTATAAGCGATAGAGTAAGTCAGGCATCACTTTAATATTGTGCTTGCATTGTAACCGATATTATGCAATATCAAGAAGGAAACATTTTAGTACGCATAAAGCGAAAATTTAAAAATAACGTTTTATGGACTGGAATAAACAAGATTTACGTAAGTAAAAAAGCTTGTTTAAACATTGTAAGTGCATTCAGTTACACCGATATGACATTTGTTGAATTCGTGTTCAAAGGTAACCCAGATATCATGCAACCTGCATTGCATGTTAATAGTTAATAGCAAGAGTGACATATATATCTTATGATAAAAACGTCATTTAATTAAAACCGGTAAACATTATGAACTTCTAATCATGTTATCGTATATGTATAGGCCCTACATGTTGTGTGTGTACATGTTTTTAAATTAGGCAATCGAGATAACATGTAAAAACAAAAATATTTACGTTTCATATCTTTGCGTCGTTTACTACAGTGAATGACTCATTCATTGATTTTCTTGATATGTAAACACGCTAGAGGAAGATCGAAACTCAAAGTTGAAATATGTGAGTACTCAATAAAATCTAGAAGAATTGTTACTAACTTAAGAATTATACTGTTAAAAAAAAAAGGTTACGGCGCAGAAAGTGGACATCCGAATTTCAAGATAATTTTGGTTTTAAAATGAAACTTAGGACCACTATACGTGAAACAAAAATTGCGGACCATCCAGAAACAAAGCAGTAAAATAACATTAGGAAAAACTGCACTTAAACTAGCGTGAAATATTATCAAAGTCCTATTGAACAATAGTGTGCATGCGCCAGAGTTTATAGAGCCAGCGATAACCCACAATCGAACCACATATCGATTATCATCCTCGATTACTATCCGTCGCTATGAAATTTAAATGACCGATATTTGTAATAAATCCCCAAAACTATGTAAACAATATATTAATGATATTAAAATTACCAAACATTTATTAAAATGGGTGTACACTTACTTATCACTCCCTAACGCTGATCCAACCAGTGATAGAAAAATCATAGACTAAGTAATATACTTCTTCTTCTTCGTCAGGCTCTACGACTTCCAGTGGAATGTCTTGGACTTCTCAACCAGTTTACGCCACTTCTTCCTATCTTGTGCAGTGGATTTCAAATCAAAAATCCCCATTTCTCTCAAATCTTCAATTACGTCATCCTCCCATCGATCCTTGGGTCTTCCCCTTGGTCTTGTTCCTTGTGGATTCCAATTCAAAACTAAGTAATATACTCTGTGGAGAAAATACCAGTTGTCTGACAGTGTAATAGTATTGTGATTTGCATATTTAAATAAATACTTCAAGATTGTCTAATAATGTTATACAAATTGTTTGAAAAGTTTAAAATATTATATAATGTTAGTAAATACAGAAGGAGAGCTATTGTTTACAACAATATAACTGAAAAATCAAACGCTAGTAGAAGTGCAGTTGAGCCTAACATTTTATAAGCACTAAATAATACACATTTCACTAGTTTACTATACGAGCCATCCCTATTTCCATATAATTTTGGTATTAAAATGAAGCTTAGGATCACCAAAGATGAAAACACGAACAAAATTTGCGGACCATCACCTGGGAATGTCCAGTTCATTACTGAGCCTGCGAGTCGACGCGCCTGAACTGCGTTCAATCGCGTGCTCAACACATTCAACATCATTTGCAGAGGTCTGTGGTCTGGTTGAACGTTTTTCATCAAGAACACTTCCTGTTCGTCTAAATTTGTTCACCAACATCCGGTTATTGGCTCTAGTAGGTGCTGGTTTCTGAAACTTTCGTTGAAATTCCTGACGCACTTGTTCATAGCTTACCAATCACAATCGCGCGGAAACAACTGTTATTCTTTCTTCAATGGTCAGCATACTTCGTGATGAACTTGAAAAACAAAGAATAAAATGTCAATTTAATGGAAATGGATCGAGACTTTTGGACCACCCTGTATTGTCTAAATGGCACTATATTTATTACTTTCACAGGTTAGAGTAATTGAAATAAATTAGGTTAGCTTCTAGGTTATTATACATTGTGATCTAATAAATTATATTACAAATTTCGAAGATTATGTTATTTAAGTTGCATCAATTTATTGAATATTTTGTAGGGGCTAATTTGCCGTTGTTCGTTTTCGAGAAATACATACGATGACATATCGATTATTATCGACAATCGATTCAGTTAAACCATTTTTTCTTAAACTCTATGTGAGGATGTGATTTTTATTAAATTTCAAACTCTTTACTATGTCTTCTTCTTCTTGTAAGCCTATATTTCCCCTAACAGAGATTTAGGCGCTCTTCCCCTATAGGGAAGAATTTGAACCATACTAATTTAGTTACACTTGTTTTCGTATAAATGTCCTTTAAGTGGTCCGTGTCAGCGTTCCGCCTCATACTGACATCTAGGAAACTAAGGTAGTACTAGGACGGGAAAATTCGGTAAATTTTGCTTAGAGACCTTTCATTCAGGCTTAAGGATCTTTTACGAGCCTGAAAATCTTCAGACTCGGGACTCATGGCTTAAAGTCCCTCCCGGAGGACTTGCTCCTTGGATTTTTCCATCCTAAAAAATCCATCGACCCCGGCCGGGTTTGAACCCGCGACCCTCGGGACCAGAGGTAAGGAGCATAACCACTAGTCCACCGCGGCCGATTCTTTGCTATGTAATTTTGGAAATACAGCAGTGCACGTTTATTACAATAATATATTTTATTTTCGCATATTTAATGTATTGAAGAAAACATGTTTTCACGCTAGACTAAAATCTAAATATCGAATCTGACGTCACGACCACAATGGCAGCCACTTTCTTAAGGTTATATAGGGAATAGTGCTTTATAAATTGTTATTTTCCAGCTTTGTTTCTGGATTGTCCGCAATTTTCTTTTCATGTTTTCATCTTCGACGTTTATAAGCTTAATTTTAAACCAAAATTATCTCGAAATTCGGATATCCACTTTTTGCGCCATACAAAAATAAATACATAAGTAAATAAATAAATAAACACTGAAGCAGAAAACAGGTCTAGAGATCATACATCGCCGCTAAATGCAATTATTTATTTTATTCTTCCCTATATTATTAACTCTTACCTGTATTCTTCCGGCAAGATAAAAACCATTGACAATGTAATACTAAACTTAGGGAAAACTGAGGGTTACAACCTTGTTCTGGGCGGTGTTCAATTATTCCTGTGGTCGTCCATAGTCTGGAATTTAGGTTAAGTTTAGGTTTAAAGACTTTCCTGGTGCTACATTATCATTTATCGCCCTTCACATCATCGAGACAACGTAATTCCACCTTCTACGCGTCCCCAATTTCACAAGTGGGTTAAATTCCGCCAATGCCAAGAGAGAACATCAGAAATGTCATAAGGCATCCTGGTGACATTAGTTAATATAATAATAATATAAGGTTATATAATATAAAATAAAAATAAAAATTATTATTATTATTATTATTATTATTATTATTATTATTATTATCATATTTGAAGAGAAAAATTATACGCTCAGACCGGGACCCTTGGTTCTCTAGACCAAGTGCTCTACCAACTGAGCTACCTGAGCAAGTACCGATCTAAACGCAAATCTTTCTCTATATACATTGTAATTCCCGTCTACCAAATGCTATGAAGCCTTGCTTCTATCTTGCAAATGGCGGCTCCTTTATTAAGAAGACAAGATAGAAGCATGGCTTCATAGCATTTGGTGGACGGGAATTACAATGTATATAGAGAACGATTTGCGTTTAGATCGGTACTTACCCAGGTAGCTCAGTTGGTAGAGCACTTGGTCTAGAGAACCAAGGGTCCCGGGTTCATGTCCCGGTCTGAGCGTATAATTTTTCTCTTCAAATATGATTTATCCATCATTGAGATGTACGAAATCAATAATAAAAACATGGAAAAAGCCGTACTGGCTGCAATGTATAATTCCCAAATATGTCTTCTTAATAAAGGAGCCGCCATTTGCAAGATAGAAGCATGGCTTCATAGCATTTGGTGGACGGGAATTACAATGTATATAGAGAAAGATTTGCGTTTAGATCGGTACTTGCTCAGGTAGCTCAGTTGGTAGAGCACTTGGTATAGAGAACCAAGGGTCTCGAGTTCAAGTCCCGGTCTGAGCGTATAATTTTTCTCTTCAAATATGATTTATCCATCATTGAGATGTACGAAATCAATTATTAAAAAAAATATTATTATTATTATTATTATTATTATTTCATGATGCGACAGCTACAGAATCCTGGCCTTATGTGACAATCATGAAATGGTCTATCATTCTGCCATTATAGGGGTGACATACGGTCAGCATATCCAATCCCAAATCGCTATAGTTGGTTTTCTCCACCTTGATTGATAATAATAATAATAATAATAATAATAATGATGATAATAATAATGATGATAATAATAAATAATAATAAATAATAATAATAATAATAATATGATAATAATAATAATTTTTATTTTTATTTTATATTATATAACCTTATATTATTTTATA
Source organism: Diploptera punctata (assembly GCA_030220185.1). Lineage (NCBI taxonomy): Eukaryota > Metazoa > Arthropoda > Insecta > Blattodea > Blaberidae > Diploptera > Diploptera punctata. The sequence continues at coordinate 598,803 of JASPKZ010004939.1, read as the reverse complement.
TTAATAATAATTAATTAGAATAATAATTAAGTTTATGTATATTACATAATAATAATAATAATACATAATTATTATTATTATTATTATTATCATTATTAGTATTATTAGTATTATTTTAGTTATAGGAGATACAGTTTTGTTAGTTATTATATTTATTGATTTTTTATTGATAGATGTCTTCATGTCGAATATTATATCTCATCTAGAATATTTAGGTGCATCAAAGAGGTTTTATTCTTTTTTTAGTGTTTTCTGAGGAATTTAGCTGATTTAATTTTAATGATAGGCTACTTTGAAATTATGTTTATAATTAAATTAATCCACGTAATAAAATTTCAACCTAGCATTTGCTTTGATAATTCAGGAAAGCAAGAAAAACCTGTGGTAGTTTGGCCATGGAATTTGAACCCGGGACCTGCAAGACACGAGTCTTAAATGTTGTTGCATTAGTCCACTCACTTAGTTTATATTATTATCAGGGCTAGGATTTGTATGTAATATAAGATAAGATTGCAATGCAGTTAGTATATATTTTTCAACTGTTTGTGTGTGAAGCCAAGGTAAAAGAAAGTCACAAGTCTTACTTCTCATTATACTTTTCAACTGTTTGTATCTGAAAACAAAACAAAAGACAGTCATAACTCATAAGTCTAATTTCTCATTATATTATGTTGCAATCTTACCTTTCAGTAGATAAAATTCGTAGCCCTAATTATTATTATTATATTATTATTATTATTATTATTATTATTATTATTATTATTATTATTATTATTAATATTATTATTATTATTCGGAATCGGCCGCGGTGGACTAGTGGTTATGCTCCTTGCCTCTGGTCCCGAGGGTCGCGGGTTCAAACCCGGCCGGGATCGATGGATTTTTTTAGAACGGAAAAATCCAAGGAATAAGTCCTCCAGGAGGGACTTTAAGCCGTGGGTCCCGAGTCTGAAGATTTTCAGGTTCGTAAAAGATCTTTAAGCCTGAATGAAAGGCCTCTAAGCAAAATTTACCGAATTTTCCCGTCCTAGTACTACCTTAGTTTCCTAGATGTCAGTATGAGGCGGAACGCTGACCACGGACCACTCAAAGGACATCTATACGAAAACAAGTGTAACTAAATTAATATGGTCAATATTCTTCCCTATAGGGGAAGAGCGCCTAAATCTCTGTTAAGGGAAACATGGGCTTACAAAGAGAATTATTATTCGATACTTTTAAAATTCATATGAAACATCGTTGAAGTCACTATGTAATATTTATAATATAAAAATAGAGTAGGCCTACCTGAGATCTCAGTCTTCCACAACATTGGATGTGAGATGCCGAGTACTTTCGAAGCATATGCTTCATCTTCAGCTTGTGAATTGGTACTGGTTGTTCGTGAGAATTCTGTAGAGCGGGTTGACGTCACTGGGTGAGTTCTCATTCAGTAGGTGAAAATACTCCACGCCCAATATTGAGGAAGACTGAGATCTCGGGTACTCTATTTTATAATTATTATTATTATTATTATTATTATTATTATAATTATTATAATTATTATTATTATTATAATTATTATTATAATTATTATTATTATTATAATTATTATTATAATTATTATTATTATTATTATTATTATTATAATTATTATTATTATTATTATTATTATTATTATAATTATTATTATTATTATTATAATTGTTATTATTATTATTATAATTATTTATTATTATTATTATTATTATTATTATATAATTATTATTATTATTATTATTATTATTATTATTATTATTATTATTATTATTATTATTATTATTATTATTATTATTATTATTATTATCATTATAATTATTATTATTATCATTATCATTATGATTATCATTATCATTATCACTATTATTACTATTATTACTATTATTACTATTATTATTATTATTATTATTATTATTATTATTATTATTATTATTATTATTATTATTATTATAACTTCAAGAGCAAAATTAAAGAGGTTGTTCTATTTCAAACATGTTTTTCTGTATAAGTTTTAACCTCCTCTGGTGATGTCTTTACGAAGAGTTTACGTGTTTAAATAATCCCACTACTACTTCAAGGATCCATGGAAAATGCTTAAACATAGGGGCATATTTCTGAGAACATAAAATGATAGGACATTTTATAGTAGTGGGGCATTATAAATATTAGCAGAGGAATTATGTAAATCTCCCTTGGATATAGTTACCCTGCAGGAACTTAGATGGCCAGGTTTTAGACAGGAATGAGGTGGGAGAATAACACTGCCCTTGATTTGAGGTAAGTGAATTTACAGGGAATGATTGAAAAATATTGATCAAGTTAGCAATGTATGGCGAGCCATGTCCATGTAGTCATAAACTTCCGGTTTCAATAATGCCATGAAATTATTTTATTAGTTATAATAAGACAAAATGCTTAACAATATCAAAAGAAACAGTAAGATACAAATTAGAAGTGGAAAGAAAAATAATAGAACACGTGTCAGAATTTAATTATTTCGGTGTATTAATAACAAACACAAAAAATTTAATAAAAGAAGTAAAGAAACAAGCTGATAAAGCAGCACAAATATCAGGGTATATGAAAGATTTAATTTGGCGCGACAAACATATGTCAATAGAAAGCAAAACCCGCATATACAAAACGATAGTTCGACCAGTTATCGTATATGGAGCAGAAACTAGTGCTAATGCAACAGAAACTAAACAAATAATAAGGCACATGTGAAATTAAAATCTTAAGAAGTATTCAAGGGAAAACATTATTTGATAAAATACACAACACAGAAATTAGGGACAAATGTCATATTCAAGACATAATCAAATTTATTATAGATAGACGAAAAGAATATATTTGAGAATAAAGTACTTAGGAACATTTTTGGACCAAAGAGAGATGAACAGACAGGTGAATGGAGAAGACTACATAACAATGAACTACATGGTCTTTATAGGAAGCCAGATATAATAAGAACAGTTAAGTCTCGTAGACTGCGATGGGCAGGACATGTTGCACGTATGGGGAATGAAAGACTTGCATGAAAGCTTCTTGTAGGGAAGCCAGAGGGAAAACGCCCAGTTGGTAGATCAAGAATGAGATGGGAGAATAACATTAACTATGATTTGAGGGAAGTAGATTATACAGGGAATGATTGGAAAGCATTAGCTCAGGATAGGGATGTATCGAGAGCTTATGTCCGCGCGGCCATGAACCTACGGGTTCGATAGTGCCAGTGAGTAAGTAAGTAAGTAGACGAAAATATTGGAAGGGTCATATAGAAAGAATGGAAGAAAACCGACTTGCCGCTAAAGAAGATAGACCAATGGACGGGAGAAGAACAAGAGGAAGACCAGCCAAAAGATGGATAGACAGTGAATGCACATCCAATACGTTTTACTCCGAGGAGTGATTTTGGAAATAAACAGGATGGAAATCGTACAAATTAAGTTTAAGAAGAAGTTATAAGTTTGAACATTTTTTTTTTAAATCTCTGAATAACTCCTTCAATTTCAGTTTTTTATCAACGTTGTATCAAAACCTATCTTTAAATTTTGATGATAGCATCCCCTAACTTTTGAGCCAAGATACAAAACTTAAGTGTGAGTGTTAACTATAAGTAAGCGAAGTTGAGACCCCAATGTCTTGGAAAAATCAGTGAAATTTAAATGTTTACGATTGGGCACACATTGCTGAAGGTAGGAGTTAACAATAAACACTGTGCGGTTGTGCAAGTGGTACTTATCTTCATGCTACGAAACATTCCAATCATTATCTCAGGACCTTGCATTGGAATTCACTGATTATTTTTCGTAAATAGGATCCTTCAAGATAATCACTTCACAAACAAATTTTGAAGGTAGGTTTTTTACATGATAATATTGATAGCTCCCTTGTAAGTCATTGATGTTCTCGAGTCGCCCTAGAATGAAACACAATCAATAGGCCTATACTACAGTATATTGTTGAGAGGATATCAATTCTACAGTTATTACACCTTGCTGTTCTATTATTTAAGCCTGAAGTTTTTTTTTCTTTATGTACACTGCTATAAAGTAAAAATATTCTCTTTAATTTGCTTACTTGTGATAGGAGCTACTAGGTGGCAGTGGAAACCGAGTTCCCACTACATCTAGTAATAATAAGAAAAAATGAATGTTTGTAGTAGACTTGCTCGGTAGCGTAATCGGTAGCGCACTGGGATATAAATACAGAGGTCCGGGTTCAAGTCCCGTCCGAGCATTTTTTTCTTGCCATGCCATATATATATATATATATATATAGGCCTATATATATATATATATCGGCCGCGGTGGACTAGTGGTTATGCTCCTTGCCTTTGGTCTCGAGGGTCGCGGGTTCAAACCCGGCATGGGTCAATGGATTTTTAAGACGGAAAAATCGAAGGAGCAAGTCCTCCGGGAGGGACTTTAAGCCGTGGGTATCGAGTATGAAGATTTTCAGGCTCGTAAAAGATCCTTAAGCCTGAATGAAAAGGCCTCTAAGCAAAATTTACCGAATTTTCCCGTCCTAGTACTACTTTGGTTTCCTAGATGTCAGTATGAGGCGGAACGCTGTCCACGGACCACTCAAATGACATCTATACGAAAACAAGTGTAACTAAATTAGTATGGTTCAAATTCTTCCCTGTAGGGGGAGAGCGCCTAAATCTGTGTTAAGGGAAACATGGACTTACAAGAAGATGCATATATATATTTTTTTTATGTTAGGAAACCATCTGAGAGGATATAATTATGTAGAAGACACATAACAGTGAACTACATGGTCTTTATAGGAAGCCAGATATAATAAGATCAGTTAGGTCTCGTAGACTGCGATGGGCAGGACATGTGGCACGAATGGGTAATGAAAGGCGTGCATGGAAGCTTCTTGTAGGAAAACCAGAAGGAAAACGCCCAGTTGGTAGACAAAGAATGAGGTGGGAGAGTAACATTAACTATGATTTGAGGGAAATAGATAATACAGGTAATGATTGGAAAACATTGGCTCTCAGGATAGGCATGTTTGGAAACTTATGTCCGCGCGGCCATGAACATATGGGTTCGATAGTGCCAGTGAGTTGGTTATGCAAGATCTTACAAGGCTCCTACATGCATGTTAATATTTCATTGTAGTTTCCTCAAGTTTGATTTTCGGTCATATAGGCCTATAACAGCACAAAAATAAAAATATCTGCATGAAATTTGGAATGTGTTTTCTCTAGACACTAATTAAAACTTTCTATTCATCCAAATTTTAAATGTATAATTATTTCATAATATATCCACGAATTTATTTTTAAAATTATTATTACAGAACTAATTTGTAAAGCTTACTAATTACATTTAATTTCTTATATGTTTGGGTGTTCACTAATGGGAGTTTCTTAACCAAACTAATTTAATTACGCTTATTTACCTACATATGTCAACGAGTGACATGTGGTTAGCACATCACCTCAATGATATATATAATATGCAACTAAGGTAGCCTATTACTTGAATGGATGAAGATCGATTAAATTTTGCACAGATGCCTTTTTATTCAGGCTTGTGGTTCTTTTAAGAGCCATGAAATCATCAGACTCGGCAGGACTTTCCCCATTGGATTTTCCCATCCAAAAAAAAATCATTGTCCCCGGCCGCGACCCTTGGGTCTAGAGGCAAGGAAAATACCTTATAGACCAACGCGGCCGACACTTTTGATGTCCTATTTTACTCTATAGTAATTCTGCCCGAGGGCACGTCTTTCACTGCAATCATGGCATTTTCATGCTATGCTTTGCAGCTTCACTAGGTAATTATAGGTGTGGTAGCTTCCCGTTGCTTTCCACATCGGTGAAGGATGATGATGATAATGATTGCCTGATGATTTTCGGGGAACATTGGGCCCTAAGCTCCCTGGCCATTGCCTTACAGGTGAGAAAAAAACCCGAAAAAACCACGCCCAGGAGCCTGACCCGACCGAGAATTGAACCCAGGCCCGCTGCGTGACAAGGCAGCACGCTACCTCAAGACCACAGCGAAGTTGTTATAATTATAAAAAGCTAAATTGTAAACTACCAATTTACCAACAGAACTGTGAAAGATATTTGAATTTCTTCTTAAAAGTGACCAAGTTACTATACACTTTTGCAAAACTCAAAATTTTTTGGAACACCAAATCATTTTTTAATAATTTTTAATTTTTTAAATGTTAGTATTTTTTTTTTCAAAATGTTTTGAATACTTCAATGTTCACATAATATTATATATATATATATATATATATAAAGAAAAATGAATGCTTGAGTCGGGATTTGAACCCGAGTCTCTAAACTCTGTACGTTTAGTGATCTAACCAACTGAGCTACTAAGAATTCCAACACAAACATTATTTTTCTTATATATGTAGTATTCTCAATTCGCACAAGAGGTAGTGGGAATTCGTTCCAACACCATCTAGTTGCCAACATAACAGTTAAGCAATTTTTAAAGAGAATATTTACTTTATAGCAGTAACGCTTGTATATTTAGATTTAGATATATATATATATATATATATATATGTCCACCGCTGTAATCTCGAGATAGCTTGCTGCCTTGTCACGCAGCGGGCCCGGGTTCGATCCCCGGTCGGGACAGTTTTTCTGGCTGAGGTTTTTATCGGGGTTTTTCCTCACACGTAAGACAAATATCAGGAAAACTTTAAGGCCCAAACGGTCCCCGAAATCATATGGCAATCATCATCATCATCTTTATCATTATCATCATCACCATCATCATCATCATTTACCGGTGTGGAAAGCAACGGGAAGCTACCACCACCTACAATTCCCTAGTAAAGCTGCAAGCATTAGCATGAAAATGTTATGATTGCAGTGAAGGACCTGCCTTCCGTCGGGCGCTATATTCTGACTTTCGAGTTCGGGCGCAATGCGCCTGATCAGCATACGCTTTAAAAAAATATTTAACACACTGTTTGCCAATCTGAACAATGAAAAGTCGAAGAAATGTTATTGTTAGGGATGTCCAAAGGATAAAATATTCAAAATTTGCTGCTAGAAAACTTTTTATCGGACATAATATTGATTAAACAAATTTGTGACAAGCCTTCAAACAACATGATACAAAAGTAAGAAGAAGTTGGGCTGAGTTCAAATATACTTGAAAATAGTCCACATTATCAACATTTAGCCTGTGTTTTTAGCAAAATTAATCAAGAACATAACATTATTTAGTCCAAATCTTAATATATATAAATTTCGTGTCAAGTTGTTTGTCCGCGATGGTATCCTAAACTACTGAACCGATTTTAATAAAATTTTGCACACTGTGTGCAGTTTGATCCAACTTGAGACTTAGGGTAGTTTATAACTAAATTTATAGTCGCATTATTTTTTATTGCAAATTATTTGTTTATTATTTAACAAAGAGTTATAATTATCTGTGAGTTCTATACGATTCTACCAGATGGCGGTGTAATTATCTGTGAGTTCCATACGATTCTAACAAATGGCGGTGTAAGGTAATCTGGTAAGGTAATTAGTTTATTATTTAACAAAGAGAGATCCAGATGGCTGTGCTTTTTGTTGCAACCGCGAATTTCAATTGAATTACAAATATTGATTATTTCATAATTTAAGTGTGTTCAGTGTTCATTTTATTTTCAATATTATTAATTTCGTGTGTAAGTATTAGTTTTAAGTAATCTGGCTGAAAGACAGCAACTTAATTTAAATTTTTAACGTATACCTTAGCCACAGCAACGCGTGGCCGGGACTTCTAGTAAGTTAAATAAATAATTTTCTTTTTGCAAATAATTTAAAAATACACACGTTCCATAATGTAACGACTTCGGGCGCAATAAGCTTCTCTGAACAAAATATTTACAACACGCCGTGGTAATGGTCGAGAGCAAACTCAATGGGGTGGCTGTTTATAGCAGGTAAAATGAAACAGCTACTCGGATGTCCAGTCGTCAACACCGTCAGATGACAGTGGAATGTGACATAATTGAGAAGCTGTGCCTCTCAGATCAGATGCGCCAGAAGGAAGGGGTAGAATTTAAGTTGGAATATATCTTCTTCTTCTTCTTCTTCGGCTTTCCCCCACTTATAGGTTTGCCGTCTTCAGTTTCCATTTATCTCTATCATTCCAATCTCCCTCTTCCAAATTCCGATCATCCATTATAGTTCTGACGTAGGTTTTCCATTTCCATCTTGGTCTGCCACGTTTATTTCTTCCAGGGGGTGACCATTGGTATATATTTTTTGGCCATCTTTCATCTTCCATTCTTTGTACATGGCCATACCATTTAAGTGTTTGATTTTCAATCCTCTTAACAACAGATGTGGTGACATTCATTTCTCTCCAAAGGAATTAATTTCTTATTTTATCCTGTCTTGTTTTTTGGAGGCTTCTTCTAAAGTAATCAAATTCAACTGTTCTAATTTTGTTCTTTTGTAATTCCGTCAAAGACCAAGTTTCACTTCCATATGACAAAATATTCTGTATTATGCTCTTATAAATTTTCATTTTAGTTTCCTTTGTAATATTTTTATTCCAAATTATTCCATGTAATGTCTTAGTTGCATTTTTTGCCATTGCAATTTTAGTCTGTACATCTCTCTCACAGGTACCAAAACTTGTAATTATTGATCCAAGATATTTAAAAAATTCACACTTTTTATTTTCCCTGTTTCAAGTATGAGGTCATCCACATCCTTTCCCAAACACATATATTCTGTTTTCCGTAAATTTATATTCAGTCCCCATTTTTTATATTCTTCCATTAGTTTATTTATCATATATTTCATATCATCTTCATCCCCTGCAAAAATTATTTGATCATCTGCAAACAACAATGAATGCAGTACTTTTCCTCCTATAGGAATACCCATTTCAGAACATTTTTTATACCACAAGTTAAGAGCCTGGTCTAAATAAATGTTAAAAAGAATTGGTGACAAACTGCATCCCTGCTTAAGGCCTTTATTCACTGTGAATTCCTCTGTTAAAGTATTCTGTATTTTTACTTTAGCTTTTGTATTACTATAGATCCTCCTAACAATATTAATCCATTTATCACAGATATTCAGATTTCTCATTGCCGTCTATAACAATTGTCGAGGTACACTATCATATTCCATCTCTAAATCAATAAAGGTCATATGTATCTAATTTGCAATTATCAATAATTGTAGGTTAAAAGACACTTAAACAATATTAATGTATGTAATGATTTTGAATGTTCTTTTTTGTAGGATTGCAGTTCTGATGAACTGGCGGTGAGAACTACACCTATTACTCATCTAGATGCAGACATTCGTGAGCGAGCCCAGAAGCTATGCTCTGAATATTTGCGTGGAGCTTGGACGAAAATTAGTCCACAGGAGTTATACATCCGAAAAGTCAGGTTTGTTGACAAAACAAGCTTAAATTGATATACTTACTTAATACTTAATACAGGCTTTCCACTTTACAGCAGTTTGCCTTTGATTCCTGCTTTCCAGAGATTCCTATCTTCCCATTGTCCATCTTCCATACCCCTCTTCATCATGGCATCATATATTCCCTCATACCATGCTCTTCTACTTCTTCCCCTTCTCCTTCTGCTTGGTATCATCCAATCCAACACCTGTTTAGGCCACTGGTCTTCCGACATCCGTTGTACATGTCCATACCATTGTAGAGCTCTCTTTGTTATCCTATCGATAACAGTTTCTTGTGCATCCATTTCTTGTCTGATATATGTATTTCGAATATGTTGTAGCCTGGATATTCTCTTACTTCTCCGTAATCCATAAACTGATATAAAGGTTTAATGAAACCCATTAATTGTACTACTTTAACATTTTGATTGCTAAAAATAAGTCCTGCCATTAGGGCTCCAATAGCACCTGTTAAAGGTCAAACTCTTTTGTCAACTAGATGGAAGGGGTGATTTCAACAAGTTTTAAATCTGGGAAAAGCTGATATCAGCATCTGCAGAAAAAATTAATGACATTAAACTTACTTTCTATTAAAAGTAGCCAGGTTTATTGTAATTGTCACTGATACACTTAACTTCCTTAAGAATTTCTCATCAAATTTCTTGTTCATCTCTATTACTTCTTGTTCTTTAGTATTCAAAAGCCTTGAACATTCCATGTGCCAATAGCAAAGGTCCGTTTTCGTAGCATAAGTCTGTTACATTTAAATCCATCCGGCTGACATATTTCACTGAAGCACGTAGTGGTAAAAATTTTTCCAGCCTAACCCCCAGACATGGAGGACTTTTTTTTTCTCCCTTAGCCGACAGGTCTCAGTTTTAAGGCGCTGAGAACTTGCTTTCGTCCCATCCTGTTAGCTACAGTCTATTACGACTGCAGCCAGGGAGCACGACGAGAACGTAGGATTAGGACTTGTTGGCAGAGCTGCTAAAAGAGTCGCAGTGGCATTTCATGAGATGTATTGAGGTATACATAGTCGGCATCTGTATCCTTCTCGAAGCCGTACCAACCATTTGCTCCCTATTTTCTGTTCATAACATTTACCTTCATAATTCAGCTTGCTACATACAAAATGACTGATTTGTGATATAACTGAATACCGTCCAGTGGAACTGATATTTGTTCCTTGAGAATCAAATTCCTTTGTGATGATAATTAAGGGGTTTAGCTGGTTGAGCCTAACTTGTATGGTAGTGTGGGTGATTTAGGACTAGTGCTATGAAAACAGTAGCTGGTTGAGCCTAACTTGTATGGTAGTGTGGGTGATTTAGGACTAGTGCTATGAAAACAGTAGCTGGTTGAGCCTAACTTGTATGGTAGTGTGGGTGATTTAGGACTAGTGCTATGAAAACAGAAATTGTATGGTAGTGTGGGTGATTTAGGACTAGTGCTATGAAAACAGTAGCTGGTTGAGCCTAACTTGTATGGTAGTGTGGGTGATTTAGGACTAGTGCTATGAAAACAGAAATTGTATGGTAGTGTGGGTGATTTAGGACTAGTGCTATGAAAACAGTAGCTGGTTGAGCCTAACTTGTATGGTAGTGTGGGTGATTTAGGACTAGTGCTATGAAAACAGAAATTGAGGCTAACACATCCACTGGAAAGATCAGAAAAAAATGTTAATGAAACGGCGCAGAATGAGTCACGCTGTTTTGCACTAAGATGCTTAATGGGGAATGAAAGACGTGCATGGAAGCTTCTTGTAGGAAAACCAGAAGGAAAACGCCCAATTGGTAGACCAAGAATGAGGTAGGAGAATAATATTAACTATGATATGAGGGAAGTAGATTATACAGGGAATGATTGGAAAACATTAGCTCAGGACATGGATGTATGGAGAGCTTATCCCCGCGCGGCCATGAACCTACGGGTTCGATAGTGCCAGTGAGTTAGTTAGTTTAGTTGGCACAGAGTTTTACGTTCTCCCTTCTCTTTATCATTATCATAATTCTCACAACACACAATACATAAACACTCTTTTCCTCTCTTAAAGTAAGAGACCAATGTTTCACATTTTTATAACATAACCTAACTAAAGAAAGAAATTAATACAGTAAAACCTGTCTATGAAGGAACATGGTGGTTCCTTAAATATATTTTCCGTCTTGGCAGTTTTCCTCCTTATAAAGGGTTCCTAAATTACAAGCTTGAATTTTCTCACGCAGTGTAAGGGTTTTACATCACGCTTTAAAGACATAATGTATTGATTGAAATACAGACAAAATAGTGTATGTAACACAGCTCAGTTTGTACGGCAATACAAAACAACTTTATTACACAAAAGCGAGAAGGAACTCAACTACAGGAACACTGAAGAGTTTCCCAACTCCCTCGCAGGTAACGTAAGCAGGCAAGGAAAAGTGAGGGATTTCCTGCTGCCACACATAAGCAAGGGTATCCCCGCAATACAATGGCAACAGAAAAAGTGAAAATGATATAATGCATAAAGCGTCATATGCAGAATTTTCATGTGTGATCATTAATACTGTAATTAGAACGTGCTTAAGAATAATTTCCATCTTACTGAGGTAAAAATTAACTATTGGTACTTTAAAAGCCATTCCGTTTCCGCATTATGAAGGTTTCCGGCTTATACAGGACGATTTTACATATAAAATCGTACCGTTCTGGAGATTTTTTTCCGTCTCTACAGGTTTCCTTCTTATAAAGGTTCCGGCTAAGACAGCTTTTACTGTATCAGTATACAAGTCATGCGAGTCAATTTGTTATAGTTTTGTTTGTCAATTTCAGTGGTGGACTCAGCAATCTGCTGTATTACTGTGCTCTTCCTGCATCCCAGCATTCAGTTCATGGAGAACCTACACATGTGTTATTGAGGTTATATGGACAACTACATGGAGAGAGAGCATTGGAAGGACTTGTCACAGAAGCTGTCATATTCACAATGTTATCTGAGAATCAGAGAGGTCCGCGACTGCTTGGAGTCTTTCCTGGAGGACGTATAGAGGAATATATACCTGTGAGTTTATTCTCTACTATTTACAACTCTAATAAGATACTGTCTGTAATTGATCTATTTAGGTTCGAATATATGAACGCATTAGACCGTAAAAGTCGTTCTCTGCCTGTACTCTGCTGAGAAAGTTGCATCCAAAAAAGTTTTTGCGTACTCAAAAATCTGTTCATGCGATAATAATTGTTGAAATTCTTAAGCTACCTGGCGAGGTAACTGCAGAGAAACGAATCGTGAGCAACCCGATGGGAACCGATGTAGTTTGAAACCTTGCCGCGTACGCTGCTGCTTTATCCAAGATGTCGGACCTTGAAGACTTCGATCATGTTTACGGTATACGCGGAGTAGAGGAATTTGATAGAGTCTACCAAAGAATTCAAGTGGAAGAACTGGAGAATCGGCGTAATATCTCGCGACGCAGACGTCGTCGTATACGGTATTATTTGCGGGACGCAAGCGTAAATGCGTTCCTCTAGCAGACGAAAATAACGGAAGTGGTTTTATCGCTGAGAATATGGGTAATTTCTTGCCAATATTACGAAAACGATGACTTTCATGCATGACCAGTTAGTGGGTAGCTAATTCGATCTTTGCACTTGCTCACGGAAAGTCAGCTCACCAGTGATTGGAAGTAATTCGAGTAGAGACTAATGTATTTTGTATGTGACCCTTAGTCACAGAAAACAATTGAGAAACAGTGAAGAATACTGAAACTAAGATTGAGGAATTTCTTCATACTAAGCATGTGATTTATTAATTAAATAAAAATAAAACTTAGTTTTATTTGATTTTCATATTTATTAAGATATAATTCAGTGACAGCTGTTTCGGTTCACTGTACCTTCTTCAGACATGTTAACAAATTATGAATTGTGTTATTGTAGTACATATCAACTGATCTAAGCAAAAATACAACAATAATTTATTTAAATTTTAAAATTTAACAAAGGCGATTTCATTCAAATCAAGTTGAGAATTTAACAATTTATTACTACTTTTCAATTTATTTATTTCTACAGCCTCCAAAAGGTCCAACTTCTTACCCTTATCACAAACATGTAAAATTTCAAAATTTGGATCGAAACAATGATTAAATTGGAATAGGTGGTTAGCATATTTTGAATATTCTAAATTTCTGTTATATGCTCTCATGTGTTCCTTTATACAAGAGATAAAAGGTCTACCAGTTTGTCCTATATAGACATTGTCACATGTGCCACACTTCAATTTATATACACCTGATAATTTTTATTTTTTTATTTTAAAACAATAAAACCAAAATAAAAAAGAAAAATTATCAGGTGTATATAAATTGAAGTGTGGCACATGTGACAATGTCTATATAGGACAAACTGATAGACCTTTTATCTCTCGGATAAAAGAACACATGAGAGCATATAACAGAAATTTAGAAAATATGCTAACCACCTATTCCAATTTAATCATTGTTTCGATCCAAATTTTGAAATTTTACATGTTTGTGATAAGGGTAAGAAGTTGGACCTTTTGGAGGCTGTAGAAATAAATAAATTGAAAAGTAGTAATAAATTGTTAAATTCTCAACTTGATTTGAATGAATCGCCTTTGTTAAATTAAAAAAATTAAATAAATTATTGTTGTATTGTTGCTTAGATCAGTTGATATGTAATATAATAACACAATTCATAATTTGTTAATATGTCTCAAGAAGGTACAGTGTACCAAAGCAGCTGTAACTGAATTTCTTCATACTATAATCACATGATTAGTATGAAGAAGAAGAAGAAGAAGAAGAAAGAATTGAACTTTTATAGGAAGAAATCACTATGAGGTTTAGTTTAAGTTAAATTAAATGCATCATACCTCTCCTCATACCCAGTCCATTAAATAGACCACGGTTTCAAACCCTTGGCGGATTCATCTTCAGTACCCTCTCGTTTACTGATGTTATGTCAATCAGAAGAATTACTTCTTCCCTCTGTTGGTGGACTGATAAATCTCCGGATCCAATCAGAATCTGCGGGAATTTCGAACTTCATAAGTTCTTCTGTCTTTTTTTTTTTTAGATTTTTTACAAAAAGAACTCATGGTTTGGGAAAAATCCACTTTAAAAAAATACAATAAAAGAAAGAAAAACTTATGAACTTAAAAATTCCTGCAGATTCTGACTGAATCCGGATGTTTATCGGTCCACCAACAGAGGGAAGAAGTAGTTCATCTGATCGACATAACATCAGTCAATGAGAAGGTACTGAAGATGAATCCGCCTGGATTTGAAACCGCAGTCTACTTACAAGAGACTGAATATGAGGAGAGGTATGAAGCATTTAATTTAACTTAAGAAGAAAGAAATTTGTTCTTAAAATCTGTGAACTTATGTTTCTTCCACCCTGCATTATCATCTGCTACCCAGTGACAACATTCAGTTCAGTTGAACTTGATTCGCCATAGCTGTCATGCCATGGATTAATCTTTTAGGCTACTAATTTAATTATCATTGGGGTCATAGTTCAGTTAGAGGTTTAAACTAAAAAACATGTGTCGACAATGCTGAAATGACAGATAGCTTATTGCATGCTAAAATTATCTGCTCTTTAAAAGATCAAGGTCAACAAATTTTATTTCAAGTTGATTGTTTTTTAATGAGATTTTTTCTTTCTTTATTTGTTTTTTATGAGATTTTTCTTTCTCTATTTTTATCATGTGTTACATATTTGACTCTAAAGTTATTTTTTTTTTTCAGTGAGAAAAATTTCAGTAGCAAAAGGTGCTTACTTTCCTTTCTTATATTATTATTATTATTACTTTTAAATAAAAGAAAGTGAATTCATCATCATCATCATCATAATTGGCTCGACAGCCCCATGTGGGCCTTGGCCGCCTTCAGAAACCTATGCCAGACTTCCCTGTTCTGTGCTTCATTCTTCCAGTTTTTTATTTTTAAAATTTTAATGTCTTGAATTATACCATCCTCCCATCTTAATTTAGGTCTTCCAACTTTTCTGGCCAATAGTGGTTGGTCATTGTAAATTCTTTTTGTAATCCTTTTGTTGTCCATGCGAATAATGTGTCCAGCCCATGCCGATCTATTAACTTTAACAAAATTCAAAATATCTGGCTGATTGTACAATTTATACAATTCATTATTGTATATCTTTCTCCATGCATTATTTTCTTTCACGGCACCAAAAATGGATCTCAGTATCTTCCTTTCAAAACGCCCTAATAATTCCTCATCAGATTTCAACATGGTCCAAGTTTCTGATGCGTAAGTTAACACTGGTCTAAGGAGAACTTTATACATGAGTATTTTTGTCTTTCTAGATATAAACTGAGATTTAAACATTGTCCTGAGTCCAAAAAAACATTTGTTTGCAGCCATGATCCGTAGATGTATTTCAGCCGAATTGTCATTTCTACAATTTACTTCAGATCCCAGATAAAATAAAGCTATGAACTAGTTCAAATTTATATGTGCCAACTTCCAAACTAGATGGGCAAGCTTCACATTTACCTTTAATCACAGGCATATATTTTGTCTTGGCCTGGTTAATTTTAAGATTCATTCTTTTTGCTGCCTTCTCTAGGCTAATAAATGCATTCTTCATGGCTAATTGACTTCTTCCTATTATATCTATATCGTCGGCATATGCAAGAATTTGCACAGATTTATGAAAGATGGTTCCCCTTATATTAAGGCCTGCGTCTCTTACCACTTTTTCAAGGGCAATATTAAAAAGTAGACATGCAAGAGAATCTCCTTGTCGTACTCCATTTTAGAAAGTGAATTAATCCCTAATATTTTTAATATTAAAAATTAATTCTTTATTTTAATTCAATAATTTGTGAAAAAAATGTAAATGTAGTTTCTTGTAATGTAAGTACATGTATTTGAGACTGATATTTCCAAGGACCCGTGTTCAATTCTTGGTTATACCATAAACATTTTTTCCTTGAGTAAAGAAACTTTAATCTTGTGCCTGGCATAATACAGTTAAACCTGTCTATGAAGGAACATGACGGTTCCTTAAATATATTTCCGTCTTGGCAGTTTTCCTTCTTATAAAGGATTCCCAAATTACAAGCTTGAATTTTCTCATGCAGTGTAAGGGTTTTACATGCACGCTTTAAAGACATAATGTATTGACTGAAATACAGACAAAATAGTGTATGTAACGCAGCTCAGCTTGCATGGTAATACAAAACAACTTTATTACACAAAAACGAGAAGGAACTCAACTACAGGAAGACTGAAGAGTTTCCCAACTCCCTCGCAGGTAACGTAAGCAGGCAAGGAAAAGCGAGGGATTCCCTGCTGTCACACATAAGGAAGGGTATCCCCGCAATACAATGGCAACAGAAAAAGTGAAAATGGTATAATGCATAAAGCGTCATATGCAGAATTTTCATGTGTGATCATTAATACTGTAATTAGAACATCCTTAAGAATAATTTCCGTCTTACTGAGGTAAATATTAACTATTGGTATTAATTAAATAAAAATAAAACGTAGTTTTATTTTTATTTAATTAATAAATATGGATTTTCATCAAGTAAACACCAACTCAATTGATTAACTATTAGTACTTTAAAAACCATTCCATTTCCGCATTATGAAGGTTTCTGGCTTATACAGGATGATTATATATATATATATATATATATATATATATATTCGTACTGTTCTTGAGATTTTTTTCCCGTCTCTACAGGTTTCTTCTTACAAAGGTTCCGGCTAAGACAGGTTTTACTGTACCAGGTTGAAAGAAGGTCTGTGATAAGCTGTAGAATGATGCCAGCTTACCAAGCCTATTACAACTTCACAGGAACATATGAAACGAAAATAAACAAAATTGATGACATGAGTACGGAAAAGTCGTGAAATTAAATGTTTGGCAGGGGAAATGGGAGAAATGCCCTGACTCTAATTCATCTACCACAAGCCCCACATATGGTGACAGAAATGTGAACTTGAGATTCATAGGTGGAGGGCAATTGTCTAACCACTTGCGGCACAGAGCCAGCTTTTTTGAGTATAGGTTTGAAAAGAGTCACTTAGCCTCATGAGGATAACTGATAAAGGAAAATCTGGTTAAGAAAACTGGAACTATGATTGAAAAATTGTGTGATGTTATTGATGTAATTCTCTGCTCTGTCCACCTGCTAGCTAGTGACAACCAAAGCCAGAGATATACTTTTTGGAGCCTTGAAGCTCTCATTGTGATGGGATCTTTTGCAGTAGTGACAATAAGATGACTACCATCATCACTCTTATGAGGAACTAATTGAGATAGGTAGTACTGTTCTAATCATAAACCAGGGCTAATTCTGTACAGTCCCAATAACCTGTTTAATTGCATAAGTTTTTTCAATGTTGTATATCGGTAAAATTTTAGATCAAAAGACAGCACTGCCTAGTATCTCCTTTAAGTTAAAAAAAATTATAATTGAGGCATTAGCATGGGAAAGGTAGTAAGTCATAAAAAGTAAATTTTACAAGGGAATCAAAAACAATTTTCACAACATTAATTTTAATACAATTTTGACACTACTAAACAAGAAAATTTATTTGCAAAATAGTTATAAAATATCCATATTAGCTTTACAAAATATATTTAAATTTAAAAGTTTCAAAATTGTTTTTTTTTTCTTCTCCTGTAAAATTTTATTTTTATGACATACTACCTTTCCCATGTCAATGCCTCAATTTGTCTAGAACTCCATATGCGACAAGGGTTAACCAAGTTATGCATAATTCTCTACAGATATATAGAAAGCCAGGTATAATAAGAACAGCTAAGACTTGTTCGAATTTATAAACGCATTAGACCGTAAAAGGCGTTCTCTGCTGAGAAAGTTTTATCCTAATACATTTTGCTTACTCAGAAATCTATTCATGCCATAATAATTGTAAGCTACCTGACGAGGTAACTTAAGATCATAGCTCAAGATAGAAACTTATCGTGAAAATCCCGAAGGGAACCGATGGTAACCGATGTAGTTTGAAACCTATACAGCTTTATCCAAGATGTCGGACCTTGAAGACTTCAATCATGTTTTCGGTATACGCGGAGAAGAGGAATTTGATAGTCTACCAAAGAATTCAACTGGAAGAACAGGAGAATCGGCGTAATATTGCGCGACGCAGACGTCGTTGTATACGGTATTATTTGCGGGACGCAAGTGTAAATGCGTTCCTCTATAGCAGACGAAAATAACGGAAGTGGTTTTATCACTGAGAATTCTGGGTAATTCGTTGCCAATATTATGAAAACGTCAACTTTCATGCATGACCGGTAAGTCGGCCGTTAATTCGATCTCAGCAATTGCTCACGGTGAGTCAGCTCACCAGTGATTCGAAGTAATTTGAGTAGAGACTAATGTATTTGCATACGACCCTTAGACTGCGATGGGCAAGACATGTGGCACTAATGGGGGATGAAAAAGGTTCATGGAAGCTTCTTGTAGGAAAACCAGAGGGAAAACGCCCAGTTGGTAGACCAAGAATGCGGTGGGAAAATAACATCCATGATTTGAGGGAAGTAGATTACACAGGGGATGATTGGAAAACACTAGCTCAGGATAGGGATGTATGGAGAGCTTATGTTCATGCAACCATGAACCTAAGGGTTCGATGGAGCCAGTGAGTGAGTTAGCTATATTTTTACACGTGTTAAGTGAGTGACATGTGATTAGTTGTTGCCTCGAAGAGACACTAGTAGGCAACTAAGGTATTACTTAGGTGGGAAAGGCAATTAAAGTTTTCTCAGAGGCTCTAGTTTCGTCCTGAGGTTATTTTAATAACTTGAAAATCTTCAGACTCAGGATCTATAGCTTAAAGTCCTTCCCAGAAGACTTGTTTCTAGGATTTTCCATCCTAAAAAATGTCGGCCCTGGCCAGGTTTGAGACCCTTGGGACCAAAAGTAAGGAACTTAGCCCCTAGACTACCAAGACTGATAATTGACAATTTTATAGTTTTAAATCAATGTAAGAGATACTTTTTTTATTTGATATTCACTGTTTGTCAAATAAATCTACACCAACTAACCCCCTTTAACTTTAAAATTATAAACAAGCATTATTATTTTTTATATTATATTTAATCTGAACAACTTACCTCAATATTAATGTTGATTTGTTCTTGAACATGTTTCAAAACAATTCTGTTTTATCGTCAGCTTTTCCAGACTAGCTGACGATAAAACAGAATTGTTTTGAAACATGTTCAAGAACAAATCAACATTAATATTGAGGTAAGATGTTTCAGAGCAAAAATAACTATAATTAAAATAAACATCCCCAAAATATAACTTCCTAAAATTACATATTATTATTTTCTTTCTGTTTATTTAATTCACTTTTGCACTTAAATGATTAAGAGGTTAGCACAATGAACTCCTATCATATCATCAATGACTTAAAGTGAACTTGTTGATAGTAGGCCTATTAAGGAAATAGCAGTGATTATAATGACGTTATTTTCTAAAGCTTACAATCATGAATGTCCACAAGTTGATGCATTTTATTTTAAAATCTTTATTTCATACTAAGTCTTATTTCAGTACTTTACAATTTACAAGGAGTCCAGAAAATGGAACATTTTGATGTTATATTTTAAATTAACATGTTCTAGAATTGGATATAGTTTTGTTTTAGAAAGAACAATTACGTTTGAACCAGGAGTCGAACCCCTGATCTCTGACTGTGTGCGTCAGTGCGGTAACATCAAAATAGTAGCTTTAATCACTTAAAAATTAATGTTCAAATTCTCAATAAAAATACTTCGAAAAAGAAGTCGTTAGATGGCGTTGTTGATAGCGATGGCTATCGGCCTTCGGATGAAAGGAGAATTAATTGTATAAGTAGAAAGAAATTTGACATTCGAATGGCGTAATGGTTACTGCACTGACGTACAGAGTCAGAGGTCCGGGGTTCGACTCCCGGTTCGAACGTAATTTTTCTTTCTAAAATAAAACATAACAGTACATGAACCATAATATTCACAAAAACAGACATCACTGTCCTCAACAAATGAATTAAGCATGTTAAACAAAATTGGTAAATGCATATGAAATAAAACTGTATATGTTAAAAGGATTAAACATATTTTATGATTTTGTTTCAGTAAACATCTCAACTGATCTGTAAAACCTCTTTTTCAATCCTTGTAATTCAGTGATGCAATTTCTAACTTCTCTCACATTTCATTCATAGTATTCTGCCCAAGAGCAGGTCCTTTACTGCAAACTGAAAATTCTTTAACTTCTCTCTTTTCTCTTCATATCTCCATTCTTCTTATTCTTCCTTCCAAGTATTAGGCCAAGGCCTGTTACGATCCTATAGAAAATTTCCCCTCCAGAGTTTCATAGGACAGCCCAGAAATCTTCACCCTCCTGGTATATAATTATAAACAGCTTTGGGGATCCGATTTGAACTCATTCTTTCAAGACGGTGTTTTCAATTTAGTTGGTACTGTTTAATATATTCCAAAATTGGCGTAGTATTCAATTCTTTTAAAATATCGGTGTTCCTTTTCCGACCCCATTTGGTGTAACCTGCTGTTCTGCGCATGAATCTCATTTCACATGTCTTTATTCTGCTTTCATGTTGTCTTTTTAGTGTCCATACTTCACTACCATAGATCAACACTGGTCTAGCCAAAGTGTTATATAAATGTAATCTGGTGTTTTTTTTTTTTGTACAAGGGATGGTTTCATAACTTGATTAATAATTCCCAAACTTTTATTACCTATAACTAGTATTTTTTTTCAGGGATATCCTTTTCATCCCAGATAGAGAGACACTATCCAAGATATTTAAATCGATTAGATCTCTCTAAAATGTTATTCTGAAGACAGATTTTACTTTGTATGGGGTCCTTCCCATGAAATGCCATAATTTTAGTTTTGTTAATTGATATTTCTATATTAAATTTGGCAGATCTTTTTTGTAAATTATAAATTGATCGTTGCAAATGAGTTTTGGAAAGTGCCAGAAGCCTAACACTCTTGTTTAATAAACAGATATGAAATTAAACTTGCAGATAGTTGATTTTTATCGGGTAAATATATCGTTGAACCTATTTATTAGTTCATAGTTAAATATGGGAAATAACATTATGAGGTTATTAATTCGTATATTAATGAGTCATTTTTTACATCTTACCTAATATTTTATGTTTCTTTAAACACGGATTAAAGAAACATAAAATATGAGGTAAGATGTAAAAAATGACTCATGAATTTACGTATTTATTAGTTGTTACATAAAGTGGTCTTTTAAAATTCATTGGAGAAATTTTTTTTTGAAAACTTGCCTCATCAATTTCGTGCTTTCCGACGACAGTCAGAGTTTTGACTGAAGATGAATGAGACGTCATCCGAACCATGGTTTCGTGAAAAGCACGAAATTTATGAGGTGAGTTTTCAAAAAAAAATTTCCCCGACGAATTTTAAATGATTATTACCTCATAATGTTTTAGGAAAGGGGTATTGATTATAAGAAAAGTCACATAGTCTGTGGGAAGTATGGAAAACACTTCGTAAATTAATGAGTCATTTTTTAACATCTTACCTCATATTTTATGTTTCTTCAAACATGGGAACTAGTTTTCGAGAGACATCCTTCTCTCGAAAACTAGTTCCCTTGTTTGAAGAAACATAAAATATGAGGTAAGATGTTAAAAAATGACTCATTAATTTACAAATTAAGAACCTCATAATGTTATTTCCCATATTTAACCATGAAAACACTTGTTTAGTTATTTAATAATAATAATAATAATAATAATAATAATAATAATGAATAACTTAAATGTTTTTATTTTTTCATTTCATCATCTTAATGATGGATAAATCATATTTGAAGAGAAAAATATGAATTAATAACTTGTTTAGTCATTACAATTAAAGAGAAAAATGTCTCTCTGAACCACCATTAGAACCCAAGATCTCCAGCTTTATGCACTATTGGTCTTGAGTTATCCAGGCAGTCCCAAAATCAGACACAAATTGCTCTCTCTTTAAATCCTGGTTCAGGCAGAAATTTTTTCTCTTTAGTTGTATTAATTATTGCTGGCACATGACTTGCTTAAGTATATTAATTTTATATTTGGTTCAGTTAAAACCAAAAAATATTGTTAAAATTTAGGATTTTGGGTTTGTTAATATAATTTTTATTATGATGATCTTGTAGAAGATTTCCGGGCTGTTGGCCGTGGTCTTGAGGCTTGTAGTTCCCCGACGTTTCGCCAGAGACTGCGTCCGGCATCCTCAAGGGTTGTCTTGAGACTGGCAATTTTGTCGACTACCTGCCCTATTTATACATTTATCCGCGATGCGTTCTCTTCGCAGTCCGTAAATGAAGAAACGGACCGCACAGAGAACGCATCGTGGATTAAATAGGACAGATAGTCGACAAAATTGCCAGTCTCAAGACAACCCTTGAGGATGCCGGACGCAGTCTCTGGCGAAACGTCAGGGAACTACAAGCCTCAAAACCACGGCCAACAGCCTGGAAATCTTCTACAAGATCATCATAATAACTCCGGCCGTGAAAGCCTAAGTCAATATAATAATTTTTATTGTTTAATATTGTGGCTCCATGATTTCATGGTCATTTTTAGTGACCTCTATTGTAATAACCTAGAACTAATTATGAATTATGGAACTTCGTTACTGATTAATTATCAGTACAGTAAGAAATAATTTCATGCATTAAAACACAATTTTTCCATTAAAAAACTAATTACACTGAGCAACAAAAAATAAACTTTTTTTTTGTCTCAGAAAGAAAAATATGTGATTCGGATAGTATTTTTTCTCCTGAATTCAAATATATCAGTTTTTCTCCATCATGCAAGGTTTCCGAGAGACAGGAATTTATAATTTCAAACACTTTAATATTTTCTACATTCGTAACTACACAATATTCGAACATTCGGACTCACCTAGAAAGTAAGAAATGATGATTTTCTGCTATATTTCGCCTGTGCAGCATCCCTCTTGATGGTCCAACAATAATCGGCCAGAATATTAGCATTCCATTTGCCTTAATATCTCTTTTTCATAGCTGAAACCATTTGAGTTAGCTCATTTGGTTTTATTTTACAATGGACAAATGGACAAAAAAATGTGTATTTAAAAATTATTATTTAAATCCATTAATTGAAATTAGAATAAAAAAACTGTGGATGATGGAGAAATTCCGAATACACATTTGAAAACACGATAAAAAAACTGCATTAAGTACAAATATTGGTGCTCATGAGACAAAAATCATGTTGACCAGTGTTATTATTATTATTATTTTCCTCAAACTTAAATAAATATGCTGCAGCATAACTTGAGAAAATGTTATCACCATTGGCTTATGGAGTGCAGAAAACTTGCTTCAGTCCTAAGATGAAAGGCAATTTATAGGCAAATCGTCAATATATAAATATTTTATTTTTCTAATTGTCCAACTTTATTAATATATTCACTCCTTCACCTATTTTTTAAAGTTGCGAGTAGCATTGATGTGTGATTATGTTCCTACCCTCATCTACACAATTACATTGGGAAAAAAACATAAAGAAGAAGAGGAATTAAAGAGGGGAATTTCCATTCTTAGATCCTTGGCAATGAGTCATTAATAAGACATTAATTTATCTACATCCAATAGTATTAATTTATTTACATACAACTTGAGTTCATTATAACCAGGTCAACATAAAAAAAAAAGTTTTATCTAGGAAGTATTTTGTTAAGATTATAATATTTCTTTTTCTTCTTCACTTCCTTGGTTTAGGCAAGAGTTGCCTGTTCCGTCTTCACTAATAGATCTAAGACCATCTCTTCCGAGGACGTCCGACATCTCTTCTTCCTCTTGGAAAATAATGGAAGATTTTATTTGGTAATCTTCACGTTTCTTATCTGGTCCATTCTAGTGCAGCCTTTTACTCTTCTTAAAAATTTCATCTCGGCTGCTTGGATTTTTTTGGTTAAGTCCGTCCGAGTTTCCATTGTGAAGAAGAATACGAGTAATATGTTTTCCTCTGATCGCGGTACCAACGCTATGCAGAGTAGACCATTGGTGGGGCTGCCACCTCAAAGCTTTAGGTCCAGCTTGTGGATGTACTAACCCCATCTAGAGGGTTGCCACTTCCGCCAGATCCGCCGTGATGAAGGACTCCTGCGCCGAATCTGCCGTTGAGGTCTTCACCGTAACCCTGGCTAGGGGACCTTACAGAGTACTATCAGTCGGAGCCAACTGAACCCTGGTTCTTTTACGATGTTGTTACTCCTCCCCCTCCTCCTTTCTCATCCGGGCTTGGGACCGGCCATGGCGGAGGTATTATAATATTTCAAAATTAATATTCTGCAGTCAAATGAGATTGATATATAAAGAAATCAGAATACCAGTATGTACTGCAGGTCTTAGGAGGTCCTTATGGTTATTGGAGGTTAAGGGACCTTTCTAGATAACTGGCATGAAATGTCAGCTGAATTGTGATCCATGAGTGACATGTGCCTTTACTCCCTGAACAAAATCTGGTACTTGTTTCCATTAACCCAAGAGTGGTGGCGTGAGATATTTTCCGACACCACATGATTTTAAGTTCTAAGAATTAGTATTACAATAATCACAAATATGATATAATTATATATAAAAAAAATTATAAATTTAATTTTGGGCGTAAATGGATACTAATTGGAATGATTTTATTAAATTTTTCACTTGATGTATGATGATAATAGTTGTCTTAAAACATTGTTATACATATAAATATTTACTTACTTACTCACTGGCACTATCGAACCCATAGGTTCATGGCCGTGCGGACATAAGCTCTCCATACATCCCTATCCTGAGCTAATGCTTTCCAATTATTCTCAGTATAATCTACTTCCCTCAAATCATAGTTAATGTTATTCTCTCACCTCATTCTTGGTCTACCAACTGGGCGTTTTCCCTCTGGCTTTCCCACAAGAAGCTTCCATGCAAGTCTTTCATTCCCCATACGTGCAACATGTCCTGCCCATCGCAGTCTACGAGACTTAACTGTTCTTATTATATCTGGCTTCCTATAAAGACCATGTAGTTCATTGTTATGTAGTCTTCTCCATTCACCTGTCTGTTCATCTCTCTTTGGTCCAAAAATTTTTTCTAAGTACTTTGTTCTCAAATACTTGTATCTCCTTTCTTCCCTTAAAGTAAGAGTCCATGTTTCGCATCCATATAATATAACTGGTAGAATAATAGTTTTATATATTTTCAGTTTAACGTTTTTTGAAAGGAATTGGGACATCAAGAGTCTCTGTAATACATAATAGCACGCATTTCCAGAATTGAGCCTATGTTTAATTTCTTTGTGCATCTCATAATGAGTCTAGGACACACGAGTCTTGCACAAAATGCTGTGAAGGCAGATTTCAGTTTGCATTACTAAGTAACAGCTCCACTCCAAGGATTGGTAGAATTTTTGGTGTCTGGAAAGATTCCCTAGTATTTCACAACTGGATTATGTATTAATTTATTTGCCAAATGATTCTTTAAAAATATTAGTAATTTACTAAAATTAAAAACAAGATGTGAATTAATTTTCTTTTAAAAATGTAAATAATAAGAAAATAAATTATATTCCCAATTCATTACATAATATCCACTGTTTATATTTTGTTTAACAATTGCAGGCTCGTCCATTACAAACAAGCGAGCTCAGTGACCCAGTGTTGAGTCGGCTTGTCGCAGAAAAACTTGCTCAGATCCACATGATGGATGTACCTATCAACAAGGAGCCACGTTGGCTATGGGACACAATGAACAGGTAAACATATTGATTTATTGTGTGTTTAAGATAAAACCCACCAAGCTGACCAGTGCTAATTGGTAGATAGCCCATCCCTTTAATTCATTTGTATAAACAATATGTTAACAGCTGCACCACAAGAAAGTAGGAATTAGACGCTGGGTTATTGTCCAGTTTGGTTCCTCTAAGCTTTCAATCTAGAAAGAATTAGAGCATCTCCTCCCTGTTATGAAACAATAACCCTTTGCAGCCGTATATATGATTTAATTGTCAAAAGAAAGATATATTCCATAAACTAATGAAATTTCAACTTGCTAAGGAATTTGCTCAGTTAAGCACTTCCTGCATGATGGATTTTTTTTACTATAAAGATCTCCCAGATTTTTTTCCACAGCTCTTTCATACAGAGAACAAAAGTTTAATAATTAGATTACATAATTTCATAACAAACTTAGAAGTAAAATGTTAGCAAATTTTAATCTGTCCCATGCCGTAGCCGAGCTGGTTAAAGCAAGATATCTTGGCACACTTGCGCTGATTCGAGTCTCCTTGGGGGAAGAAATTTTCTCATGGAGTTTCGGCCAGTATGCTACCGTGCCCATCCAGAATCATGGGGAATTTGGGTAGCTACAATAAGTAGTGGCTCCAGGTTGAGAAAATCAGCTATAAGTAGTAGTAATATTCAAATGTTCTGAAGCTCTTGATTTGTCATCATTCGCTTGCGGGCTTCCCAATAATATTCAGCAATTTGGAATGGTGTTCCAACTATTTTCTGAAGATCAGCGCAGAACATCAAATGATCCTTGTTCATTATCGTATTTGTGTCCTTGCGTACTATGCAGTGTGGAGAGTCTAGTAGCTTAATTCTATGTAGATGTGCTGCCAAGCAATCATGACCAGTTTCAAAACGAAATGACGCAACTGCAATTGATCGGGGGCTGTTTGGTATTGTATCTGGTTCTAGTAATGTCTTCCATATCTTGGCTTCACATTGGATTTTGTTTTGTTCGGCTATATGGGATTTTATTTTCATTTTGGTGTAGAGTTGTACTGATTTGTAAGATAGGTAATTGATCTTACTCTGTTGGATGAGTGCAAGCATATCAGCCTTCTCATTACCTTCCACGCCACAATGTGCTGGAATCCATTGTAGAACAACATTTCTGTTTAGATTTTTCAACATCCTGATGCAATTTTTGGCTTCTATTATTCTATGATCTTGGATGGTCTGGTTGTGTGTTAGTGCCATTATGGCTGAGGTAGAGTCAGAAAGTATTACAGCATTTTGGAAGGAATTTATATGAAGAAACAATTGTTGTAAGGCTGTAAGTATTGCTTGTAGTTCACCGTCATAATGTGTTGTATATTTCCCAAGAGAGATGTAAAATGAGAAGAGTTTACACGTTACTCCTGCTCCTGCTTCTCTATTCATTAGTGACCCATCTGTATAGACATGAAGCCACATGTGTTCTGGATATCTAATTTTGATTGTTTCGAATGCTAATTGTTTCATTACTATTGAACTTGTAGTTTTTTTGTTGATCTCTTCTGTCAGGTTTAATCAGCTATAATGGCTGCAGGATCTGACATGTTGACCACATGTCACCTCTACACTAGCTGAATGGTCGTCTACCTCTGTGATTAACACATGTTGATGTGGGGCCGGCTGCGCTGTGGAGTTCTGTTTAGATTTTTAACCTATTCGGTTCTAAAGTGGAATTACAATAAATAAAATTTTATGTATGTTTAATGAGTTTTTAGAGCACAAAGCGATACTAATTTTGAATCAAAAGTTGTTTTTGGGCTCCAATTCTGGCATTTCTTTTTACATGAATCCAAAAGATTTGGAGTTTTATAATTTTGTTTTCATTTAATTAAATAAAAATAACACAGTTTTATGTGATTTTCATATTAATTTTGTTTTTGTTAACATGAGTTTGCAAGTAGCAAAATGTTTTCATTTTTGCAAAAAAAAACAAGAGAGAGAGTGAGAGAGAGGTAAATTAGATGGGGGTTGAGTGTTTATCGTTTATGATACAATTTCTTTTAAGTTTTTACAATTACACAGTGCTGACACCTAACTTCAACAGTTAGAAATAAAGTAAAAATACTAGGTTAGGTGTTGTAAAGAACCAATTCATTAAAATTCATCGGAGAACATTTTGTTTAAACAACTCACCTCATAGGGTTTGTGCTTCCATGATACCGCTGTTTCAAACACAGTCGTGTTCATCTTCGGTCATAACTCCGAAGAATTTTGTCAGTCGGAGTTATGGCTGAAGATGAACACGACTGTGTTTGAAACCACAGTATCATGGAAGCATGAATCCTATGAGGTGAGTTGTTTAAACAAAATGTTCTCCAATGAATTTTAATGATTATACCTCATAATGTTTACTTCCCAACATTAATTTAATACAACCAATTCATTTCTTTGCTACTTTGACAATACCTCAAAGGGTGACTTCCTAACAATTCTGTGTTTACTATGGGTATTTTTTTAAAAATTGGTTATGTTCTAGGTGGCTTGGAAATGTGCAGGACTTCATGAGCAAGCAACATAGTGATCCAGTATCAAAGGCAAGAGCAAACAAGCTCATGAGTTATAGTTTAAAACTTGAACTAGACTGGCTTAAGTAAGTTTTCTGTTTTATCAAGACTGAGAATCTGTGTTTAGGAACATTCTCACTTACAAAAAACACCATATTATTTTTCAAAACCAATATTAATTTAACAAATAATTGTTTAACTTTTATAGGAATTAATCACTATGATTATATTATTTTTAGTCTGATCATCTTACCGTCCCGTGCCGTAGCCGAGCGGTTAAGGTAGGAAGCCTTGGCGCAGAGCTACGGGACTTGCACTGGTTCGAGTCTCCATGGGGGAAGAAATTTTCTCATGGTATTTCGGCCAGTATGGGACCGGTGCCCACCCAGCATCGTGAGGCAATTGGGTAGCTACAATAAGTAGCGGCTCCAGGTTGAGGAACCAGCTATAACAGCTGGGGGACTCGACGTGCTAACCACATGTCACCCCTACACTGGCTGTTGATCATCTACCTCTGTGATTGACACATGTGGATGTGAAGGGCCAGCAGCCGGCTGGTAAAAGGGCAACCGCTGAAAAGTGGAAAGACCCTCAATCGGAAATCATCTTACCTCAATATTAATGTTTTGTTCTTGGACATGTTTCAAAACAATTCTGTTTTATCGTCAGCTTGTCCAGACTCTAGGAAGTGATTTTTGAGGTTATTTTAATTATATTATTTTTAGTCTGATCATCTTACCTCAATTTTAATGTTGATTTGTTCTTGGACATGTTTCAAAACAATTCTGTTTTACCGTCAGCTTGTTCAGTCTGGATAAGCTATTTAACCATATTGTACCTTTTGCAATTATATTAAAATTGCGTATAGAAATTTAGATAACATAAAATATTAAAATACCATATATCTGATAACGGTGGTAACATTTAAAACGCTGTTAAATGTCACACCTATAACTAATTACTTCTATTGTACTTAGGTGGGCTAAAATGTTAGAGTCCATGACCCTTCCCGGTTAATACAAGCCCGATTTCCAACACACTTTTCAAGTATTCAGTATTTTAAGCACCTCTTAGTTAAGTAATTCTCTGGACTTGTTCAGCTTTGAATTTTAATAATATAACAAAGATTATAACAAAACTTATTATAGTTGAGGATGACTGTGTTATATAAGGTACAAAAAATTTTATAATTGAAATTATTTAAAATTTCCCTACAAATGAATAATTCAATGAATATGGACACTTAAAACAAATGAGAGATATTTTAAAGAAGTGGCAGAATTCAAATACCTAGGAACAATAATTACAAACAGGAATGAGGTGCACAAAGAAATTAAAAAATAGACTCTAGAAACATTTGTTCATTATGCTTTACAGAGATTCTTATCATCCCAATTTCTCTCGAAAAATATTAAACCAAAAACATAGAAAACTGTGATTCTATATGGAAATAAACCTTGATCTTTTCATTAAGAGAGTGTAATGAATTGAGATAAATATATAAAAATAAAATTTGGGATAATTTATAAATAGTTATAAGGATGTAATAATTTGGAAAAATTATATAAAATAATAATGAAAAAATTGTGAAATATTACTAAAACGATTACAAAAGGAAATTTAAAAATAGACTGTTTAATACCCAGACTGTATAACAAATAAAAGATTAATAATAATAATAATAATAATAATAATAATAATAATAATAATAATAATAATAATAATATTCTTAGAAAAAATGTTCAAAATGTGATATCAAATACAGGGTGAATCATAAATATGGCTATACGTTTGATCGCATTGTTTGATGAAAATATTACCATTACAGGAAATATGAAATTACTGTTGGAAAGGCAATTATTCAAATTACAACAATGGAATAAAACAAAACAGTGTAGAACTTACGTCACTAGTCAAAATGGCATTGAATATGCAACAGCAAATTACAATTGCTGCATGGGCAATAACATATGCTAATGATCGTGAGGCCGCAAGATAGGCAAGACGTGAGTTTAATGTAGCATTGCAGCCGTTGACTATGGGGAAGTGGAGAAAACGGCTGCTGGAAATGGGAAGCATGCAGAAAATCAAACCTCCTGGAAGGCCTCGCATTAGCACGGATGCAAAAACAACGAAGAGTATTGTGGAGGCTTCCGATGCTACCCCACAAAAATCAACCTGCCAAGCTCCACGTGAGCAGTGATTAGTTTTGTTTTGTTCTATTGTTGTAATTTGAAGGATTCCCTTTCAAATGATAACATCATATTTCCTTTAATAATAATATTTTCGTCACAAAATGCAATCAAACATATAGCCATATTTCTGAATCACTCTGTAAATATTTGAACAGAACATGTGATGAGAAGACATGTAAGGTTCCTTATTTAAAGTCCAAAGTGAACACAGCTGGAAGGTATAAATTATAACTACGTCCAGATTCATATGTAATTACATTAAATTAAAATGTTTCATATCTCACCTGTAGCTGTGAGCTACATGATCTTTTCGAGAAACCAAATGTAATAAAACAATTAAGTCTTGGAGTCTGCAACATTAATCATGATTTGAGAGAGATGAATTATACAGGGAATGATTGGAAAATATTAGGTGGGCATAGGGATTAATGTAGAGTTCATGGTCATGCAGCCATAAATCACTGACAACCTTAGTGCCATTGAGTTCGTCAGTTAATTAGGCCAAATACCTACCTTAATGTTTTTCTTTCAAACACCACCTATGAAAAAATATAGGAAATTCACATATCACCCTTAGGTACATAATAAATTTCAAAATATATTTGAAAAGTTTAATATTAAATTAGCACCAAAAAATAACTACATTTTAAATAAACTAATAAAAACCAACAAAAATGAAAAAACTGATAAAAATAAAAAGTCAGGAATATATCAAATTGAATGCATGGGTTGTGAAAAGATATATATAGGAAAAACAAAAAGAAACCTAAAAATTAGAACCAAAGAACACATAAGAAATATTAAAAATGGAGAAATTGAAAAATCTGCAGTTGCTGTTCATGTTTGGTCTGAAAAACATAATATAAATTCAGGCACTAAATTATTAAAACAGTTAGAAAATACAAAAGAGCTGACTATTTGGGAAAAAAATTTATATTCAGAAGAACAGAAACAGAGTTATGAATTTTGATATTGATGGAGGGTGACGTTGTTTGAAGGCTCTTTGGCCAACCACAGGATGGAGCTGACATCGACATCCAGGTTGTGCAACATAATGCAACATAAATAAAACCAGTCTGGGAAAGCTGACGATAAAACAGAATTGTTTTGAAACTCCAAGAACATATCAACATTAACATTGAGGTAAGATGTCCAGACTAAAAATAATATAATTAAAATAACCTCAAAATATAACTTCCTAAAATTAAATATTAATACCAATAATTTTTTTTTTTGTCTTTCTCTTTTAACATCCAAGTCTCACAGGAAAAAAATTGTATTAGCATATGATACATTTTCAAATCAGAACTTCTGGAAATTAATTCATTTTTAAAGAATGTTACATTTGGATGAAGTGTCCTATTGCCTAACATTATGCTAATTTTGATTTCTTCTTCTATTGAATTGTTGCTATTTAGTTAATAACTGTTATAATTAAATGTGAAACTGTTATGTGACAGGGAGTTCCTGAAGAGCATTAAATCACCCGTAATGTTCTGTCACAATGACCTGCAAGAAGGAAACATCCTACGCAGGTTGGATCCTGAAGAAAGTAATCGAAGCCAGCCTGAATTAGTAGTCATAGACTTTGAATTCTGTTCTTATAACTACAGGGGTTTTGATATAGCTAACCACATGTGTGAATGGGTGTATAATTACAGTAATGAAAATCCTCCGTACTTCTGGGCTACGCACGATACTTTCCCTACATTAGAACAACAAGTAAGTTTATTAATCACATCCCATTTCTTTTCTTTTAAGTTGGCCGTAAACCTATTTTATACAGAGTGAAAGTAATAAAGGTGTACATTAGGGTTATAACTATTTGGACTTTTGTGAAATAAAATATTTCCTGTACAATGGATGGATTGTTGGACGATCACTAAGGGTCGAATCTTTGAACGCATTAGACCGTAAAAGGCGTTCTCTGCTGAGAAAGTTTTATCCTAATAAGATTTTGCTTACTCAGAAATCTATTCATGCGATAATAATTCGTAAGCTACCTGACGAGGTAACTTAAGATCATAGCTTAAGATAGAAACTTATCGTGAGAATCCCGATGGAAACCGATGTAGTTTCAAACCTTGCCGCTTTATCCAAGATGTCGGACCTTGAAGACTTTGATCATGATTTCGGTATACGTGGAGAAGAGGAATTTAATAGAGTCTACCAAAGAATTCAACTGGAAGAACAGGAGAATCGGCATAATATTGCGTGACATAGACGTCGTTGTATACGGTATTATTTGCGGGACGCAAGCATAAATGCGTTACTCTATAGCAGACGAAAATAACGGAAGTGGTTTATCGCTGAGAATTCTGGGTAATTTCTTGCCAATATTACGAAAACGACGACTTTCATGCATGACCAGTTAGTGGGTAGCTAATTCGATCTTTGCACTTGCTCACGGTGAGTCAGCTCACCAGTGATTGGAAGTAATTTGAGTAGAGACTAATGTATTTGCATGCGGCCCTAAAAGACAAGAACAAAGATTGGAGGCAGCTGAGATGCGATTTTAAAGAAATATAGCAGGATATACTCTGTGGATAAGAAAAGAAATGAAGATATAAGAAAGGAACTAAATATTTTCAAACTTACAGACTGAATAATTAAATATAGGAACGACTGGAAAGAACATATTAATAGAATGCCAGAAGAAAGATTTCCAAAATGATTGATAAATTATAAACCACACGGAAGGTGAAATGTTGGACACACACACAGAAGATGGTATGAACAATTTTAAACAATTCTAGCTTTCATGAAACCGGAACGAGCCAACAGGCTTAATCCCTGGATGATGATGATGATGGATGGATGAACTTTTACTTAAAATCATTGAAAAAGGCCTTTATTCCACTGAGCTTCAAGAAAAGGTCACCCCCAAATATATTTATTTATCAATATTTAATATTGATTTGGGGGTGACCTTTTCTTGAAGCTCAGTGGAATAAAGGCCTTTTTCAATGGTTTTAAGCAAAAGTTCACCCATTCATTGCACAGGAAATATTTTACTTCACATCCATCCATCCATAGTAATTCTGCATGAGGTCCTTCACTGCAATCACAGCATTTTCATTCTATTCTCTGCAGCTTTACTAGGGAATTGTAGGTGTGGTAGCTTTCCACACCGGTGAAAGGATGATGATGATGATGATGGCCATATGATTTTGGGGACCGTTTGTGTCTTAAAGTTTGCTGACATTTGTCTTACAAGTGAGGAAAAACCCCGATAAAAACCTCACCCAGAAAAACTGTCCCGATGGGGATCGAACCCGGCCCACTGTGTGACAAGGCAGCATGCTACCTTGAGACCACAGCGGTGGACTTAACTTCACAAAAGTCGAAAAAATTATAACCCTAGTGTACATTTTAAAATTCAAATTCCACATTATAGATACTAGGTGCTCTTTATATACAAAAAACTTGCTCCCAACTTACTCACAGCCTTATTGATCAAAATCATTACCTTAAACTATGACAAAGCACATTGAGTGGTGGATAATGAGTTCAAAATTTGAGGTCAGGAAAAATGAGGAGTTGCATGCATTTAAAAAATGATAAACATACTAATACTTAAATTAAATTTGAAGAGAAAAATTTTCGCCTAGACCGGGACTCGAACCCGGGACCCTTGGCTTTCCGGGCCAAGTGCTCTACCAACTGAGCTACCGAAGCGAGTTACGATCTAGACGCAAATTTTTCTCTTATATACGTTGTAATTCCCTATCGCCAAATGCTTTTTCTATCTTTGCAAATGGCGGCTTCTTAGTTAAGAAGACATTTATTGGGAATTTAACATTACTTTATAAAGCTAGTATGGCTTCTAATGATGTTTTTATTATTAATTTTAACATTTCTCAATGAAAGATAAATTAAATTTGAAGAGAAAAATGTTCGCCTAGACCGGGACTCGAACCCGGGACCCTTGGCTTTCCGGGCCAAGTGCTCTACCAACTGAGCTACCGAGGCGAGTTACGATCTAGACGCAAATTTTTCTCTTATATACGTTGTAAATGTCTTCTTAACTAAGAAGCCGCCATTTGCAAAGATAGAAACAATGGTTTCAAAAGCATTTGGCGATAGGGAATTACAACGTATATAAGAGAAAAAATTGCGTCTAGATCGTAACTCGCCTCGGTAGCTCAGTTGGTAGAGCACTTGGCCCGGAAAGCCAAGGGTCCCGGGTTCGAGTCCCGGTCTAGGCGAAAATTTTTCTCTTCAAATTTAATTTATCTTTCATTGAGAAATGTTAAAATTAATAATAAAAACATCATACTAATACTTCCATATTTAATATTAAATTTATCACTTCTCACTCAATGACAAATTTAATTTGATAAGAAAAATATATACCTAAATTGGGATTTGAACCCAATATCTCTGGTTCTGTACAGTGCTGCTTTAACGATTTAAGCTATTAGGCATCATGATTTAGACATAGATTTTTCTCTTATACTAATACGATTTCTGTGCACCAGGTAGCAGTGAACTTATTATTTAAGTGAACTCTTATTTAAGAATTAAATAAAAATAAAACAGTTTTATTTGATTTTCATATTTATTATATAATTCAGTGACAACTGTTTCGGAACACTGTACCTTCTTCAGACATGTTAACAAATTATGAATTGTGTTCCAACTGATCTAAGCAACAATACAACAATGTTTATTTAAATTTTTTTAATTTAACAAAGGGGATTCATTCAAATCAAGTTGAGAATTTAACAGTTTGTTACTACTTTTAAATTTATTAATTTCTACAGCCTCCAAAAGATCTAACTTCTTACCCTTATCACAAATATGTAAAATTTCAAAATTTGGATCGAAACAATGATTAAATTGGAATAGGTGGTTAGCATATTTTGAATTTTCTAAATTTCTGTTATATGCTCTCATGTGTTCCTTTATCCGAGAAAAAGAAACCTGGGGCATTTCCAAAAAAATATATATATAGCCATTATGTAATAATATGAAAATAGGAAAATGCAAATAACATTGTTGTGAAATATACAGTTATTAAATTAATTACTTATTGTTCTGGGGCACACCGTAGCATAGTGGTTAAGGCACTGCACTACAAGTCGGAAGGTCGAGGGTTCAAGTCCCAGTGGGGTCAGGATTTTTAAACTGACCAAAACCTTCTGGCGGCACTATGGCCCTGGGGTCGACTCAGCCTCTAACGGAAATGAGTACCAGACGCTTGTTCTGGGGGTAAAGGCGGCCGTCACGCAGGGCTGACAACCCGGCTGACATCAAGTGCCGATTGTCTAGAAAAAGTGGGAGCCTTAACCTCCTACTACCCCAAGGGCCTCCCGGGGCCTGTTGTGGGATTACTTTACTTACTTATTGTTCTAATATAGAAACTGTTCCTGGAAAGCTATCTCCAAGCAATGAAAGGACAATGTTCTACAGTGGCACAGCCTGTTCCAAAAGAAGATATGGAACAACTTCTAAAAGAAGTGCAAGCTTTCACTCTAGCCTCACACTTCTTCTGGGGACTCTGGAGTGTTTGTTATGCTAGCATTTCTACAATTCCATTCGATTACTGGGTGAGTATGAGACACTATCTAAGATACTACAGCCTATAAAGGGTTTGACTGCTCTTACAACATGCCTCTATTCATTCTTATATTCTGCCTTTCTTTGCCATTCTGTGTATTCCCAAAATTTTCACTTATCTTTGGAAAAACAGTACTTTACCTTTCCCAACATATTTTCTAAGTCCTATAGAATTACCTTTCCCAACATATTTTCTAAGTTCTACAGAATAACAGTGCACACATGTACATGAGTATTTATATATGAATTTATATATTTATGAGTATTTATATGAGAATTCCTTATGGATTAATCCTGAAATCTCTTGAGATATTAATCCTATAATCTGCTGTGATATTAATTTTTCAGCTATAGTATATCTTAATTCCAGTGTTAAAGTGTTAAAGTCAAGAAAGAGCTATCACAAGGTGGAATCACACATCTTTGAAGTCTTTCAGATAGTTTATAGAGCTGTTGCTAGATGGCAGCATGCAGTATGACTAACCTTTGAAATAAATTCCCAGAGCACTTGGACTAGAAAACCAAGGGTCCCGGGTTCAAGTCCCGGTCTGAGTGTATAATTTTTCTCTTTAAATATGATTTATCCATCATTGAGATGTATGAAATTAATAATAAAAACATCGAAAATAGCCGTACTGGCATTTATAATGTAATGTATAATTCCCAAATATGTCTTCTTAATATAGGAGCCGCCATTTGCAAAGATAGAAGCAAAGGCTTCAAAGCATTTGGTGGGCGGGAATTACAACGTATATAGAGAAAGATTTGCGTTTAGATCGGTACTTGCTCAGGTAGCTCAAATGGTAGAGCACTTGGACTAGAAAACCAAGGGTCCCGGGTTCAAGTCCCGGTCTGAGCGTATAATTTTTCTCTTTAAATATGAAATTCCCAAATGTTTACTAGAAATGGATATACAATAACTTCGCTCTTCCTAACCTAACAAAATAAATTACATGCATATTATTTACTGAAGTGTACACTAACCTGATGTACACTAACCAACATTAACACCAACCTAACAAAAGTAGTGTATTCATAGTTAAATATAGGAAATAACATTATGAGGTTCTTAATTCATAAATTAATGAGTTCTTTTTACATCTTGCCTCATATTTTATGTTTCTTTAAACACAGGAACTAGTTTTCAAGAGAAACATGAAATATGAGGTAAGATGTAAAAATGACTCATTAATTTAAACACGGGAACTAGTTTTCAAGAGAAACATGAAATATGAGGTAAGATGTAAAAATGACTCATTAATTTACGAAAAATAGTGTATTTGAGTTGTTGATGGTGGCGACATTGGAAGAGAAGGGAAAATAGCTAATGAGTTTCAAAATATCGTCTAAAAATGTTGTAATGTTACTGTGTTTGCTCATAAATAAATAAGTTTGTAAAAATTGTAAAAGAATGTTATAAGAATTGTTGGAAAAAAATGTTAAAAAGATTACAAAATGTTAGTAAAGACATGAGAAGTACTTAGAGTATCAGTATTACAAGAATACACTGGAAAATGAAGGGAAAGGTAATGTACTATTGAGCCAAATCTTCAATTGTTGATACAAGAAAACTATAATTCCAAATTTCAACTAATCCATTGTTCCATATGTTGATAATTATGGGTAGGGCTGCATATGTCATAACTATCTGAGCACCATAATCATCAATGACAAACATTTATTTCTAAATAAAAGCTTACATAAAAATAAAAAGGCTGGTAACCAACCCAGGAGACTTGCTACTACTCGAAGAAACTTAAGCAAAGACTGGAATGATCACACTGATGACGACAAAGCAAGAAATAGGTTAATGATTCTGAGGAGAATGGCAAGAAATAGACTTCCAAAATTGGCATTCCAATATACCCCAACTGGACATAGAGACCAAGGAAGACCAAAACATCGGTGAAAAGATCAAGACCATCTTCGCTAGGTTTACCATATAGGCCACATGGCCTAAAACGAATTTGTTCATGATGATGATGATAAAAATAAAACAATTCATAAAATCTTATATTTGGAGTGTGCTGTTATATGCCCACAAAAGTTGGTCCTGACAAAAAGAGACAAAGAAATTGGCAGTAACAGGAATGTGGTTATAGAGACAGTAATAAGCAAAGATAAATTGGACACACAGAAAAACAAACCAACATTTACTTAATGAAATAGAAGAAGTTATCTGATTAATCTTCAAAATCAAAGATAGAAAAATATCCTCTGTCATATTAATTTCTTTAGAAGAATTTTTTAGGCAAAATTTAGGGGGGGGAGGGGGAAAATTAAAAGAAAGCCTAAGGAAGACTATTTTAGGAATTTGTAATATAAATTATAGGATGACAGGAAATAAAAATGGTAGCTGAAAGAAGAGAATAATGGTTTTTACTAACAATAAATTGCCTTTAGAATAATAATCCATCCATAGTAATTCTGCCCAAGGGCAGGTCTTTCACTGCAATCATAGCATTTCCATGCTATGCTTTGCAGCTTTACTAGGGAATTGCAGGTGTGGTAGCTTCCCATTGCTTTCCACACCGGTGAAGGATGGTAATGATAAGGATGATGATGAAGGCCGGATGATTTTCGGGGACCGTTGGGCCCTAAGCTTCCTGACATTTATCTTACAGGTGAGGAAAAACCCCAAAAAAAAACTCACCCAGGAGCCTGTCCTGGCTGGGAATCGAACCCGAGCCCACTGCGTGACAAGGCAGCATGCTACCTTGAGACCACAATGATGGACAAAATAATAATAATAATAATATGAAGAAGAAGAAAATTATTAGTAAAATTATCAACTTCTGTCAGATGCAAAAATTTAAATAAAACTTCAATAAAAGAAAATCTGCAAAAATCCC
Source organism: Diploptera punctata (assembly GCA_030220185.1). Lineage (NCBI taxonomy): Eukaryota > Metazoa > Arthropoda > Insecta > Blattodea > Blaberidae > Diploptera > Diploptera punctata. Next base: position 559,411 of record JASPKZ010004939.1, on the reverse strand, counting down.
AGAATCCCTTATGGATTAATCCTGAAATCTCCTGAGATATTAATCCTATAATCTGCTGTGATATTAATTTTACAGCTATAGTATATCTTAATTCCAGTGTTAAAGTGTTAAAGTGAAGAAAGATTATTAGTTCATCCTGGTTACATATTTACATTTCATTATTTTTTTCTTTGTTACAGGAATATGGCGAAGAAAGATTTGAATCCTACTTCAAGCATAAAGCCCTAATGTTTCAAGGCATAGATGAGTCACCAGCATCTAAAAGTATCATTGCCCTGATGAAGACTTTGTGAATGTTTTATTTCAAATTTTTGGGAACTTGGCCTGTGAAAGTATTTTGGATTAGGCTGTGACTGTGCTTAAAACTGCTGTCTTTTGCCTCTGCAATAAATAATTACATCATTTGACAATTATTAAATTAATTACTTGATATGATTACAATTTTATGATTCATTTTTTAGGATATCATATTAAGTTTATTATTTTATGGTGATACAACTTATTAGAAATGGTATAGGAATTTGCTATGATGGTTGAATACCAGAGTGATTCAGAAATATGGCTATACGTTTAATCACATTTTGTGACGAAAATATTATTATTAAAGGAAATATGATATCATTGGAAAGGGAATCCTTCAAATTACAACAATAGATGCTCTCAAGTCTTATACGAGAATTTCCCGGAGGACGTTGGAGGGAAAATTTTCTATAGGATCGTAACAGGCCTTGGCCTAATACTTGGAAGGAAGAAGAAGAACAACAAAACAAATCACTGCTCACGTGCAGCTTGGCAGGTTGATTTTTGTGGGCTAGTGTCAAACGCCTCTACAATTCTCTTCGTTGTTTCTGCATCCGTGCCAATGCGAGGCCTTCCAGGAGGTTTGATTTTCTGCATCCTTCCCGTTTCCAGCAGTTGTTTTCTCCACTTCCCCACAGTTGACGGCTGCAATGCTACATTAAATTCACGTCTTTGCCCATCTTGTGGCTTCACGAACATTAGCATACATTATTGCCCATGCAGCAATTGTAATTTGCTGTTGCATATTCAATGCCATTTTGACTAATGACATAAGTTCTATACTGTTTTGTTTTATACCATTGTTTTAATTTGAATAATTGCCTTTCCAATGGTAATTTCATATTTCCTGTAATGATAATATTTTCATCACACAACGCGATCGAACGTATAGTCATATTTATGATTCACCCCGTAGTTAGTATTTTTACTTATTACATCTAAGATCATTACTATCAACAGAAGTGGCATCAACAAGTGTACCGTATGTTCAGAACCAGGATTCCTGGCAGTTTTAAAATATCAACCATATGGTAAAAGATTGTTGGAATAGTCTAGAAAGAGATGGTTGGAAAATTGTTTGTAGGCCATTCAGGATTATGACAAAAGAAAGATAATTATGACGACATCTAACATTATAGTTTCAGTACTAATTCCAGTCTGCTTTTTAATACACTTGTATTAATGGTGTATTTAGTTAGGTAAAATTTAATCACTCACCCCATATTTTTCTTTTTGTATTAATTTAAACCAGTTTCAGGACTTTAGATTTCAGTTCCATCGTCAATATCTCCGCAACCATTGTTCTGTCATCTTGAAGAGCCATCTTTCACTCCTTCTAGAAGAGCCATCTTTCGCTCCTTCTATTGGCAGACTGAAAAACCTCGAAACCAGGTCATTAGAAGGAACGAAAGACAGCTCTTCAAGATGACAGAACAATGGTCGTGGAGATACTGATGATGGAACTGAAATCTAAAGTTCTGAAACTGGTTTAAATTAAAACAAGAAGAAAAATATGAGGTGAGTGATTAAATTTTACCTAAATGAATATACCTCATAGTGTGAATTCCTAAAATAAGTCATTAATAGTGTAATTAAGATTATTTTGGTGTGGAGGCTTAAACATATCTCAATTTAAGAATTAAATTAATGTTTTTATTACCTCACCTCATATCCTTTTTACACGCTTTATATTAGCTTGACCTCTATCTATCTATCTATCTATGTAACTGAATCTTTCAATGCGATTTTCACCCACTTAAAATAATTGGATCGACTTGAAATTTTGTATACTTGTAAAGGACCCATGACAATTCAATAATTTCATATTTATTTTCTAAAATCCTGGCCAGAATCATCAGAAAAATAAAAAAAAGTGTATTTGTATTTATGTAACGGAATTTTTGAACACGATTTTCACCCACTTAGAAACATAGGATAGACTTGAAACTTTGTATACTTGTAAACGACCCGTGACAATATAATAATTTCATATTTAGTTTCTAAAATTCTGGCCAGAATCATCAGAAAATAAAAAAAAGTGTCTTTGTATTTATGTAATGAAATCTTTGAACAAGATTTTCACCCACTTAGAAACAATTGATCGACATGAAACTTTGTATACTTTTAAAGGACCCATGACACTACAGTAATTTCATATTTTGTTTCTAAAATCCTGGCCAGAATCATCAGAAAATAAAAACTGGTGTAATAGGTTGCGGAGTTGTCGACTTTTTAGTCACTCGTTGTAAGAGCTCAGTTGGTAGAGCAGTGAACTAGTGGTATATAATTTCAGTAATCCGTAGGTCGCTGGTTCAAACCCGGCTGGGGAGGATTTTTTTTAGAAGAGTAATACTTTTAGCTCATACTACAATAGTATCGAATTTAAAGATGTTTACATTTTTATCTTATTCTGTAAAATATTAAAACTAAAAAATAAAAAATAAATAATAGTTTTAAAAAACTAAAACAGCACGCTTTATTAGAAAACCGAACTCAAAAATGAAAAATAATTTTAATTTCCAACACGCTTGGGATAAATTTAAAGTGATCAACAAAAAAATCATCTCCAGCACATATAGAATAAAACTAGAGTTATCAACAAAAAGAAAATAATTTTACCATCAAAAGCGTGGGGTGCTTTTTCTGATTTTTACATTTTCTTGTTAGAGACTTTACTTTTACCAACATCTGTTTATTCTTCTAGACTGCAGTTTCTTCAAAGCCCCCAAACTAGACATGTACATGCCTTGGTTAGTAATCAAGAAGCAAAATAAACAAAATATTTTGTGAGAAGAAATTTGGGATTATAAAAAATGGACAAAATCCCACGTGAGGAAATGTGAAATAGGATGGATGCAGAGAAAACAATCATGAAACGGATTGCACAAATATCTTTAAGATCTTTGATCTAGTCACAGTTGGATACTAGATGAAAATGGAAGCAGTTTAACTTCCAAAACCATTCCTCAAGAATCAACTAAATATGAGGTGAGGTGTTAATTTCGACTTCTTTCAGTGATATTGTTAAGATAGGTGGATCATGTGATGAGAATGGGGGATGATAGATGGCCAAAGAATTGCTATTGCTAACTTTCTGGCAGAGCAAAGAGAGGAACTGAGATCTAAGAGGAAGGAAAATATGCTGAGAGGGATGTGAACCAGATGCCTGAATTTGCAAGATGTATTGGAAACAAATAAATGACGATTAAGAGTGGCAAAGCAGCCACATCCATAAAAACTGATATATATATATATATAATGTCCACCGCTGTGGTCTCGAGGTAGCGTGCTGCCTTGTCATGCAGCGGGCCCGGGTTTGATCCCCGGTCGGGGCAGTTTTTCTGGGTGAAGTTTTTATTGGGGTTTTTCCTCACCTGTAAGACAAATGTCAGGAAAACTTTAAGGCCCAAACGGTCCCCGAAATCATATGGCCATCATCCTTATCATTATCATCCTTACCATTATCATTATCATCATCCTTCACAGGTGTGGAAAGCAACGGGAAGCTACCACACCTACACAATTCCCTAGTAAAGCTGCAAGCATAGTATGAAAATGCTATGATTGCAGTGAAGGACCTGCCTTCGGGCAGAATTACTATGGATGGATATATATAATTTAATTTCATCATTGCCAGCAGCCTATGAATTGAACAATGTTCGTTAAAAAATATGTTTTTGCAAAATAATAGACATAGTCTGACTTTTTTGCTAAACAGAAATCCAATTAATGGAAATTAATGTTTTAACTGTATGGCATTAGGTAATAGAAGCTTACTGTTTCTTCAAGCATATTGACTACCATTACTGCCTTCCTCCCGAACTAAAGATCCTAGTGATGCCACTGAATGGCATAGTATTGTCATATATGGTAACAAGTCACATTTATTTAATTTACTTTATACCAGTTTTCACAAAAATTCCAAATCTTCTTTATTTCCTTCACAGTTATTCACTCTACAAGCTAAAATGAAACTCCATGTTACGACAGGCCTAGAAAGCCCTTGGCCTACCAGCTGCTGACCACACATTCACATGTGTTCTTCACAGAGGTAGACGATCATCCAGTCAGTGTATGGATGACATATGGTCAGGATATCAGGTCTCCCAGCCGTTATAACTGGTTTTCTCAACCTGGAGCCACTATTTATTGTAACTACCCAAATGCCTCACAATGCTGGGTGGGCACTGGTCCCATACTGGCCGATAAAATTTCATCCCCCATGGGGACTCAAACCAGTGCAAGTCCTGTAGCTCTGCGCCAAGGCATCCTACCTTAACCATTTGGCTATGGAACAGGACTTCACTGTATAAGCTATATAATTATTCTGCTACGAGTCTCTCTCTAGTCCCATCTTCTACATTCGTAACTACATAATATTCGAACATTCGGACTCACCTAGAAAGTAAGAAATGATGATTTTCTGCTATATTTCGCCTGTGGAGCATCCCTCTTGATGGTCCAACAATAATTGGCCAGCATATTAGGATTCCATTTGCCTTAATATCTCTTTTCCATAGCTGAAATCTCCTGATGAAAGTGTTCCCCGTGCCCATCGCTCAATGGACAAATGGACGAAAAAATGTTTATTAAAAAAATTATTTAAATCCATCTTCGGTCCACCAACAGAGGGAAGAAGAAGAGTTTCTTCCGATTGACATAACATCAGTCGCCAAAAAAGTACTGAAGATGAGACCGTTATGGTCTCGAAATCGCGATCTACTTAGAAGATTTATATGAGGAGAGGTAAGAAACATTTAATTTTACCAAGAATTTTTTCTCTTTGTTTTTGTGCTAACTGCAGTTTACTGATAGCTTATCTGTGTATGTTAATAACAAGATATCAGCCCTGCGTGATGGCTGTCTTTACCCCCAAAACATAATATTTCTGTTAGAGGCTGAATTGACTCCAGGGCCATGGGATCATCACAAAGTTTGGGTAAATTTAAAAAATTTGACCCCATGGGACCTGTCCTATACTTTCCAGTTTGAAACCTGTACCTTTAACCCTACACTACGGCATGCCCCAAATTTTTATAGGCTGGAAAGGTAATTAATTTGTATATTGAGAAAAAAATAATCAGCCATGATGGACTAGTGGTTATGCTCCTTGCCTCTGGTCCCAAGAGTCGCGGTTCAAACCCGGCCGGGGTCGATGGATTTTTTAGGATGGAAAAATCCAAGGAGCATATCCTCTGGGAGGGACTTTAAGCCGTGGGTCCCGAGTCTGAAGATTTTCAGGCTCGTAAAAGATCCTTAAGCCCGAATGAAAAGGCCTCTAAGCAAAATTTACCGAATTTTCCCATCCTAGTACTACCTTGGTTTCCTAGATGTCAGTATGTGGCAGAACGCTGACCATGGACCACTCAAGTGACATCTATATGAAAACAAGTGTAACTAAATTAGTATGGTTCAAATTCTTCCCTGTAGGGGGAGAGCGCCTAAATCTCTGTTAAGGGAAAACATGGACTTACAAGAAGAAGAAGAGAAAAAAATATCTTTGACATCATAATAATATTAATTTGAATTATCTTATCTAGTACTGGAACCTTAAAGACATTGCTGATAATATGTATGAAATGTATCACTTTTGAGATTAAAATATGTGTCTGAATTACAAGTCCTTGAATATATAGATAAGCTGGGACACTTCCCTACTTATTATAGGTTGTGTGTGCCTAGAAACCTTGACTTTATCTTATCCCGGAAAATATCAGAAAGGTATATCTGGAAAATGACTTGCAACTTTTTATCTTCAAGAGATAACAAAGAAAATGCTATAGGAAACGAATATTGGATTAAAATTTACATATTTATTCATATTATTATTCTTCATTCATATCTAAGTTGCGGTAATTTCATTTTGTCTGTCCTGCGGGTTCAGGTGGTAGCATGCCTGACTCCTGCCTAGTGGACTTGGGTTCAATACCTATTTTAACATTTTAGTTTGGTGATTTTGATTTTATTGATAATGTATAATACAATTTTATTATCATAAGTAATGTCACGAGTGGGGGCACGCCGTAGCGTAGTGGTTAAGGCACTGCACTACAAGCCAGAAGGTCGAGGGTTCGAGTCCCGGTGGGGTCAGGATTTTTAAACTGACCCAAACCTTCTGGCGGCACTATGGCCCTGGGGTCGACTCAGCCTCTAACTGAAATGAGTACCGGACGCTTGTTCTGGGGTAAAGGCGGCCGTCACGCAGGGCTGACAACCCGGCTGACATCAAGTGCCGATTGTCAAGAAAAAGTGGGAGCCTTAACCTCCTACTACCCCAAGGGCCTCCTGAGGCCTGTAGTGGGATCACTTTACCTTTTTAATGTCACGAGTGATTTCCAAATCATTGATAAATTCACGAGTAACAAAGTGACAACTGAATTTATCTAGAGGATTTAAAAATCTAGAGTGGCATTTGTTAAAGGTAAAGCAATCCCACTACAGGCCTCAGGAGGCCCTTGGGGTAGTAGGAGATTAAGGCTCCCACTTTTTCTTGACAATCGGCACTTGATGTCAGCCGGGTTGTCAGCCCTGCGTGACGGCCGCCTTTACCCCAGAACAAGCGTCTGGTACTCATTTCAGTTAGAGGCTGAGTCGACCCCAGGGCCATAGTGCCGCCAGAAGGTTTGGATCAGTTTAAAAATCCTGACCCCACCGGGACTCGAACCCTCGACCTTCCGCTTGTAGCGCAGTGCCTTAACCACTACGCTACGGTGTGTCCCCTGTGGCATTTGTTAGGATAATAAAATTGTATTACATTTAATGAATAAAATTGAGCTGTTTAATCAAATATCACTATTTAAATATAATTACCGGTGTTTAAAAATATTTATATATTTAATGTAAACAGCGATGTTTGAAAACAAATCAGAAATGTAAGGTTATGTATATTCACTGTAACTTGATCATATTATTTTATTGCCAAATAGGATCGCAGTATTGTAAGAATGTACCCTAGTGGAGAAATAATGAAACATGTCAAATTGTATATTATAATTAACATTATAGATAATTCACCTATTTTTTTTTAGTTAACAACTCAATAAAATCACGGAATCTGTTCATTATTTACTATATTCAATGTATTTGTTAGAAAAAAATAATACTCTGACCTGTTCAGAATATTAAAAAAGAGGAGCTTTCTTTATCACAAAAGCAGGAGATGATAAAGTGAAATCAATAAAGAGTGAGGTGAAACACAACTGTCATTGGTTGTAAAACAAAACTCATTGAAATATGATTGATCATTGACTAGGATTTGGGGCATGAGTTATATAGTCACCAAAAAGATCCTGTTTATTAATATAAATTGAATTAATTTGATTACAAAGTTTTCAATCTTGGGACCAGGAGAGGTGGTGGTATACAATTTTAATCACTAGATTGTGCATCAGATATCTGCATTAAATTAGAAACCTCTCTGCAGTACATATGTTGAGAAGACATCTGGCACTGTTGATAGCAATTTGTCTGTCGGGTGGGGATGTTAAACCAGGTGGCCCCCTTGGTGCTTTTTGATAGGAATAGGCTACGTGTCAGCACTGTGTTTCGTTTTTTCCTTTCTCTTCATCACCATGCCTCATACAACCTACTTTACACTACACAAACACACAAACATACTTTTAATTAAAATTACAGTGGGAGGAAACACTATGAGGTATTTGTATTAATAAATGAGTTGGAGAAAATGTTTTAACATCTCACCCACAAAGTTGCATGTCTTCATGATACCAGTTTCAAAAGTATAGTATTACTTCCATCTTCAGTCAAATTCCATCTGTTGAAATTTTGTCGTTAACATCATCTTCTCAACTGCCATCTAGTGTAGATTTTATAAACTTGGAGATTAAATTATTCTCGTCGGGTATATCGAAATTCATTGCTTTATATTTATTCTTCTGAATGTATATCTTTTCCCAAATTGTTAATTCTCAAGGTTTCTCCAAATGTTTTAAAACAGTTTAGTGTCTTTTCCGATTTTATGATTTTCTAGCAAACTATGAGCTGCAATTGCCGATTTTTCAATTTCACCATTTTTAATATTTCTAAGGTGTTCTTTTGTACGAATTTCTAAATTCCTTTTAGTTTTTCATAGTTTGATACAAATTTTAAAGATCCATGGCCTAAATACAGAGAAATTACCTCAAATAACAAATACAGAGAAATTTTTATTTTGGAAGGCACTGGCCACTTCTAATTGGTAAGCTTCCTGATGTTACTACAGTGACGAATGTTGATTACTGCCTTGTTTATTGAAGTCTCTGACAAAATGAGGCATTTAAATGAGTTTGAAGTGTATCATGCTCTACATCTTTTACGACAAGGTCAATCTCTGCGACAAGTGGCTAGAGAGCTTGGGGTTTCTCCTTCCGTGGTGTCCAGGTTACGCAACAGGCGCAGAAAGACAGGTCAGTATTGTAGAAGATGTGGCCAAGGCCATAAATTTAAAACAAGCCCCCAGGATGACAGATACGTTGTTCTTTCTGCTCTTCGACAGCGTACAAAAACTGCAAAAGACCTGCAGAATGACCTTCATATGGCTTCCGGAATCCGGGTTTCAGACCAAACCATAAGGAACAGATTAAGGAAAGAGAATATTCGTCCAAAAAGGCTCATTAAAAAACCACGCTTAACAAATGGGCATAAGGCAGCAAGACGTACATATGCTAAAAACCATGGTGATTGGAACCTGAACCAGTGGGAGTCTGTGCTCTTCTTGGACGAATCCAGGTATCGTCTTACACATTGTGATGGTCGATTGAGGGTATGGGGACGGCCAGGAGAAAGATTTTCTGCAGAGGCTGTACAGGAAATTGATAGATTCAGAGGAGGTTCCATAATGGTGTGGGCCGGAGTTATGTACAACAATCGTACGGACCTTGTACTTGTTCCCCAGCGACTGAATGCTGTCCGGTATATCGAGCACGTTCTGGAAGAGCATGTAGTACCTGCTGCCATTGGAGTAGGCCCTGGATTTCTGTTTGTGCAGGATAATGCCAGGGCACATTCTGCGGCTATCACCAGGGATTTCCTGAGGAGGAATGAAATTGAGGTAATGGAGTGGCCAGCGGTCAGCCCAGACCTCAACCCTATTGAACACTTGTGGGATCTTCTAGACAGGAAGGTCAGGAACCGACATCAAGCTCCACAAACTCTGCTGCAACTTGGAGATGCTCTGAAGGAGGAATGGGAGAATATTCCGCAAGAGGAAATCCAGAATCTTATTGGGAGCATGCCACGAAGGTGCCAAAGTGTCATCGAAAGTCGTGGAGGCCATACACGATACTAACTCTATATAACGAGTGTTTAACTTTGAAAAATAAGCACAAGATTCAATTGCTTACATAGTGGAATTATTTGAAAATTTAATTGTCAGCGTTATTCATTTGTTTTTACTGACATGAACAATAAATAAATAAATAAATAAATAACCACAAATAATGTACTTTATTAATTTCATGTTTGTACCTTTATCCAATGAAAAAATATTTGCATATTTCATAGTGTTCCTCTAATTGTTTTGAGCAGTGTATTAATAAAGAAGGAAAAATTAAAAAAAAAAGAGTGGGAGGATACAAAATAAATAAATGTTACCATTTAATTAAAGGCATGTTGTGGAATCAGGATACACCATTGAATTGCCAAAAACAAAAAAAATGTATATATAAAACACATTTTAATCCTATATCAATTTTTTATTTACAAAATAAAACGTCTTCCTGTGCCCAAAGCTTTTTAAATTTTTATCTTCTTTCTCCATTCTTCTCTATCTTCCCATTCCAATTCTTCCAGACCTAGCTTCCTCATACCTCTTCTTGCATCATCCATCCATTTAAATCTAGGTCAACCTCTCTTTCCTTTTCCAGGTGGGATCCATTCCGAAGCTTGTCTGGATAATCTTTTCTCTGACATCCTATGTATTGACCATACTATTCAAGTTGACTGTATCTCACAAAATCTAATATTAAATTTTGGACTTTCATTTGTTGTCTTTATGAATTTATGGAGCCAAAATTTATATATCAATTTATGGAGTAAAAATATGAACAGTAACAAAGAAGGATTTAAGTAAAATTCAAGAAACAGAGATATAGTTTTAAAGAAGTTTGGAAAAACATAGTGATAGAGTACAGAACACTAATGTAAGAGAAATTTTGAAGTTTGTTAAATTCAAAATGAAACGGAAGACAGTAGAATAAGATGCATGGCCATATTAAAATAATGAATATTGGAAGGATAGAGACATTCGAATAAGTCCAACTACTTTTAGGAATTCCAAACTCCAGTAGGATGCAATATAACTTTTTCCTCTTTAATTGAATAGTTTGTCTTTTGAAGTCTACATTAGTTGATGTACAGTACCGTTATATTCCCATTTCTTTTCTAAAATCTGTCTTATACTAAAAATCTGATCTGTTGTAGACCTGTTTCTTCTAAATCCACATTGATGATATCTTATTATGTCATCAATATAGGGAGTAAGTCTGCTTACTAATATATTTGTTAGAATTTAGTACGAAAAATTTGTTTCACGTGACACCATGATCTTGACAAGCGTGAGCTCAGAAATTGGCAACATTGCCACATTTTTTCAATATTGCTACCGGTATGTTTTTCGTATGGTTCCTCAGTGAGAATATTAAAAAAATTATTTTTCCTAATTTTTCAATTCCAAAATTAGGGTGTGGCTTATACACACACACACACACATGCAGCCAACACACAAGTAAATATGGTATTTCGTTAGGTGAAAAAATGGGCAAGTTAGTGTATAATCGCCTCACTATGATGGTTGTCCATTTATATAAAAGCGGGTGCCGCGCGACAATGCTTGACAATGATTAACATGCGGCATCTTTGTATTTAATTATATATAACAGCTGTGGGAAAACAAAGTGATTCACTGGACAACCATCATAGTGAGGCTACAATACATCAGATTAGTTTACAGTTTATTAGATAATCTGGCGCACCATAAGGAAAGTTGGCTATTCTGTCTCAACAATGACTAATGTAGGTGCCTCCTGACATATAATCCTCAAAACCTTATCCTATGTAATAGCTTTGTGCTATATAAATAAGAGTCCTGAAATAAGAGACATGAGCAAACATTTGTCACATCCAGGAATGCTAATGACATAATTTGCAAATCTATGCAATTTATTATATTTATAGTTAGAAATGCATGTGGCACAAATGGGGAATGAAAGAGGGACATAGAAACTCTATAGGAAAACCAGAGGTAAGCCTACTAGTAAAGCACCCAGTGGATAGGCCAAGAATCGGGTGGGCGAATAACATTAACTACAATTTGAGGGAAGTAGGTTATACAAGGGATGATCCGAGAACATTAGCTCAGGATAGAGAGCTTATTTCACGTGGCCTGAACCTATGGTTTCAATAGTGCCAAGGAGTTATAGTTAAGAATGTGTACTCTTTTATAAATTTCAAACGGTAGCTTTCCTTTAATGGGAATAAAAGCGTAATTAAACATAATAAGCCACTTATCTTGCTTTGGTCAGCAAAACCCACAAAAAGGCTTTGGCCTTGATCTTGATTGCATACAAGGTCGACCAGGTGTCAGTGGTGGTTAGTGAACATTTCCATATCGATTAATCCACCGGGAACATATAGATATAAACGTTATCAGCATTTTTCTATTACGTAAGTAAATCACATGGGTGTAACACGAATATTATTTCTTTTGACTTTGGACTTTGATATCCGTGTTTGATATACAGTGGGATATAAGAACTCTTGACGAAAAGAATTGGAGTTCTTTATAGATGACCTTCATTTTTTACCAGTAGATGGCAGAATGCATAGTGTTAATTCGCACGTGTGTACTTCATGTGTTAGATTGTTGCCATTTGTTTCGTCGGCGTTTAAAGCTTTTATTGGACATTCCGTAAGAATTAGAACGATAAGGAATTTAGCCATGTATCAAGCTGTAGAAAGAGGTTCACCAAATACAAGTGACTACAGGATTTATTTTAGTGAGTTTTATTTAATTATGTGCATTTTAAAGACCGTAAACGGGTTGTATTACTAAGCATTTATATGACCTAAATGGTAATACCTGGAATAAAAATGGTTTTATTCCTACATATGCGGAAATAAGTAATTTGACAGTTCTATGTAATTTATAAATTAACAATGAATGGTGATTGTCATACCGGAGATTTTTTTACATAATTGAAACAAGACTCGATTATCTTTTTAAATTGAATTGCTTACCATATTGAATATAGTTAGCAATTATTTTAGTAATGAAAGGCTTTGAAATCAGTAATTAGTTTGTCAGGTAATTTAAAATATTAGAATTACAGGTTATGTTAGCTGAGTTCACATTATTTCTTGGGATTACTAAACATTTCGTGAATTCTTTTGAAGTAAACTTTATCCGAAGTTTGGTTTTATACAAAAATCATTAGGCCTCAATATTCTGTTTTTAATTATCTAGAAATTTAGGTAATTATGTAGAAAGGTACTGCTTTTGGAATAATTCAATATAGTAAAATATACTGTAAAAAAAATATTTACGTTCCAATGGCATTACTCAGTGCTATGAGCTCTGTTTGTTTTAATAAAAATTGCAATCTTTAAGAACGTGAAATTCTAAAAGCTTACTGGCCAAATTTCATCCTAACTTATAATGCATGTTAGATAAAAGAGAAAAAATCATTTTAGTTAGCTTTTTAAATTAAATCACCCAGATATGTTTATATTATGTGAAGTGAAACTTGATAAGTTGTCTGTAAATAGTACATGAAACTAAAATTCATAGAATGAGGTAATCATCTTGAAATTGTTCACTAAAGTTAATTTGTTCAAAAATGATACTGGAAAAACTGCACTTAAACTAGCGTAAAATATTTTCAAAGTCCTATAGAACAACAGTGCACATGCACCAGAGTTTATAGAGCCAGAGATAACTCACAATTGAACCACATATCGATTATCATCCTCGATTACTATCCGTCACTATGAAATGTAAATGACCAATATTTGCAATATATCCCCAAATCTATGTTTAAAAAAAATATGTTTTTATTGGTGTTTTTCCTCACCTGTAAGACAAATGTCAGGAAGCGTAGGGTCCAATGATCCCTGAAAATCATCCGGCCATCATCATCATCATGCTTCACTGGTGTGGAAACCAACGGGAAGCTATCACACCTATAATTTCCTAGTAAAGTTGCAAAACATAGCATGAAAATGATATGATTGCAGTGGAAGACCTGTCCTTGGGTAGAATTACTATGGATATATATATAGGTTATATATATTTTACAGGAAATGCTAATGGACCAATATCTCCTCTACATGACATTCCTCTCTATTCTGATGCCAGCAAGAAGATCTACAACATGGTTGTTGAAATTCCACGTTGGACGAATGCTAAAATGGAGGTATTTTTAACAAAGAAGTAGCCTATAAGATTAATATTAATACATACTACAATATATAAATTCATTTTATTGCATAATCTGTACACTTTATTATATGAATGTGTCACATTCAGTACCAGGCACTGAGCAGGGCATTTAGGGCCGCATGCAAATACATTAGTCTCTACTCAAATTACTTCCAATCACTGGTGAGCTGACTCACCGTGAGCAAATTTCTGAGATCGAATTAACGGCCGACTTACCGGTCATGCATGAAAGTTGACGTTTTTGTAATATTGGCAATGAATTACCCAGAATTCTCAGCGATAAAACCACTTCCATTATTTTCGTCTGCTATAGAGGAATGCATTTACGCTTGCGTCCCGCAAATAATACCATATACAACAACGTCTGCGTCGTGCAATATTACACCGATTCTCCTGTTCTTCCAGTTGAATTCTTTGGTAGACTCTATCAAATTCATCTTCTCCGCGTATACCGAAAACATGATCGAAGTCTTCAAGGTCCGACATCTTGGATAAAGCTGCAAAGGTTTCAAACTACATCAGTTCCCTTCGGGATTTTCACGATAAGTTTCTATCTTGAGCTATGATCTTAAGGTCCTCGTCAGGTAGCTTACAATTATTATCGCATGAACAGATTTCTGAGTAAGCAAAATGTGTTTGGATAAAACTTTCTCAGCAGAGAACGCCTTTTACTGTCTAATGCGTTCAAACATTCGACCCTTAAACCCACAGGCCAGCCATTTAAATACCCCAGCTACCCTTTTCGTGACACTTCAGAAAATGGACCATTATTCACAAACTATTAGTCCTAGAAAATTCAAATTTTGTACATACCTAAAGGAGATATCCTAGTAGGATTTGATGGTGAAATAACTTGGGTGATTGACATCACATGGTATCGGCGTATCAATTTCAGGAAGTGGAAGTTCATCTTCACTTTCACTTTGTGAATCTTCTAATTCAGGAATCAGTTCATCACCTGAATCATCATTATACAAAATATTCACTAATTCTTCTTCAGTGAGATATTTTTCTTTTGCCATGGTTTCACTCACGCACAAACAACAGCACGATAACGGGAAACATACGTCTGCATTGGAGCTTGGAGGCGAGTTTGGATGAATGAATTTCATGTGTGTTTGTTTTAAAAATAAAAGGGGATTCACCAAGGTTAAACGGGAATAGAAAATGTACATTTATATGCCATCTATCATCTCCAAGACATACTATACCAACACAATATTTAGGTGCGGAATACAAATGCGGTTTGTTTGCGCCCACTCTAAAACGAGTTAACTGACCGACGGCCACATACACAATAGTCTCTTTAAATGCCTTAACTGGTTTATGCTACTGAATTTGTTAAAATTTAATTGAAGTGACACTGTGAGATTTATTTTAATAATAAATTGAGTTAGATTTAACATGGTGTTTAATCTAACTCTATTAACTGTACACTTTGGTTTTAGTTTCTAGTCAAAGTATTCGGATATTTTAGCACAAATGGACAAGAGTCATCTTTTGCTCCCTCTGTTGGTAGATAGAAAAACCTCAAAAACAGGTCGTTTTCCCCAGGAATTTCAAAGTTCGTTAATTTCTCATTTCATTTTTTTTAATATAAATTTTTTCCCAAACAGTATTGTATTGTAAGCGCTTGTTTTCCCTTTTACAGAGATTTAGGCGCTCTCTCCCTACAGGGAAGAATTTGAACCATACTAATTTAGTTACACTTGTTTTCGTATAGATGTAATTTGAGTGGTCCGTGGTCAGCGTTCTGCCTCATACTGACATCTAGGAAACCAAGGTAGTACTAGGAGGGGAAAATTCGGTAAATTTTGCTTAGAGGCCTTTTCATTCAGGCTTAACGATTTTTTACGAGCCCGAAAATCTTCAGACTCGGGACCCATGGCTTTAAGTTCCTTCCGGAGGACTTGCTCCTTGAATTGTTCCGTCCTAAAAAGTCCATCGACCCTGGCCAGGTTTGAACCTGCGACCCTCGGGACCAGAGGCAAGGAGCATAACCACTAGACCACCGCGGCCGATTCCTCTAACTTTCGTTCTTGATCAGAGAAAACATTCTTGGCAAATGCTTTCGCTTTAGTCCATCTTGCGACGATCCAAGAATTTCAGCTCTAACGTCGCAATACGAATGCCCCTGTCTGTCGCTATTGACCATTACCTCGGGCATTCCGAAAACCAACAAAATAGAACTGAGGTCTTATTCCATTATTCCATGCACTCAGTATTCAGGCTGATGATCATTCCGCAGTGAGTTTTTTTGGTTTTACCTCATAGTGTGAATTCCTAAAATAAGTAATTGTGATTAGTACTTATCCATTGCAACAACGGTTTGATGTGGCACCACTAGGAAAGCACAGCATGCAGGATTGTATTTGCTAATCATGTTCTGGTACACTCACTCCATCTTATGTGAGAAAAAGAATTGAGGTGAGGTGTATATTTCTGATTCAATCTCTTATCAAATTATCTCTTAATGTTACTTCCAGTAAAGTCTGAGAATAAAAGATGGGATTATTTTGATTTTAGTGACTATTTAACTCATGCCCCAAATGGGAGTCAATGACCAATCACATTTCAATGATTTTTTATTTACGACCAATCACAGTCGTGTTTCACCTAGAACTTCCAACTAAAGTTTATCATAATAAAGAAAGCACCTCCTTTTTAACATTCTGAATAGGTCATAGCATTGTTTTGCAGTGACTGACTCTCTAAGAAATACGGCTACCAGATTATACACCATGATTCAAAATTGACTTTACAACTTTACAAGCTTATAGAAATTTATTTAGAAGACCTACAGAATTGGTTTTAATGTCATATGATAGCACAACTCATCAAGTTTTCACCGACATAGTTTTATAGTACCTACCAACCACAGAGTACCAGAGAAGAAAAGTGGACGAGTTGCGCGTACATGCCACAGGCGGCGCTAGTGTAATACAACTAACGACACCTAAATTTTTTCGGTTCTTTTTTTGGTACTAATATGATATTCAGCACCGCCTGGTGGTAAAATTATGAATTATAATTATATAACGCTATCTGGTGAATATTTATGGAATTTAACTTTTATAGGAATAAATAACGTATTAATTAATCTTAAATTGTGGAATTATGTATACCCAGTCTCTCAGACCTACAGATTTTCTTTAATTTTAACAGAAAGGAAGAATGGAAATAAATAAAACATGTTAATTTATTTTCGTTTATTAAAATTTTAAAGCGTGCATTATGAGCTCTTTTAATAAATATGTACAATTGACCTACCCCCTTATTCTCACATACATATTTTATACAATATTTATTAAATAATCTTAGCCATGTCGTACATTCTGTCCATTATAAAGTCACATTTTTAAAATGTTTATTAGAAATGGCTGTACACTAACATCACTCTTCCTAACCTAACAAATCTTAGAATTTTATCACTTCTAGTAGGTTTATCTTTGAAAATAGATTCACATTAAAAATGTAAACAAGCTTGAATTTACTTACAAATTAGAGTAAAATAAAATCTAAGTAATGATTTTAACTTTCGATAATTTACAGTACCGTCTACATAGAACGAAAAGATAGCAGTTAAAAATTTAAATTTACAAAATGGCTAACTTCCCATAATCCCGAGTGAACACCGTTAAACACGCCGTGAACGACGCCGTATGCCTTGTATTTGTTTTATTTAGTTACATATTCTGTTACTACGAAACAGCGCTACCATTATAGTTTGCTCATTGTAGTTCATCGTAAACGATCGAAATTTTTTAGATGTCACTGTACTCAGTTTCCCCTCTATTCGAAGTTTCTCTATGCCTACCAACAACAACAACATGGCCACCTCGGTCTCCTGATTTAATGCCACTGGACTTTTTCTTATGGGGGTTCCTTAAAGATAAAGTGTACGTTCCGCCCCTACCTGCCAATCTTGCTGAGCTCCGAAACCGAATCACTGCCGCAGCTGCGTTACTGAAGCCGGATATGCTGCAACGTGTGTGGGAGGAAATTGATTTCAGGTTGGATGTTTGCTGCATGACCAACGGAAGCCACATTGAACCACGTTGACTGAATAGGTGAAAACTTGATGAGTTGTGCTATCATATGACATTTAAACCAATTCTGTAGGTCTTCTAAATAAATTTCTATAAGCTTGTAAAGTTGTGAAGTCAATTTTGAATCACGGTGTATATATAGTGCATGATTGTCAGATGAAAGCGCATGCGGGAGTTAATACAAAAACATTTTTAAGAATTGATTATACCACAAAAAAAAAAAAAGAAACCACTGTTTGCACTTTCTTAAATGAATTATTTTCCAGGAAATGACGTTGCAGAAAAATATAATTGACATATTTACATCATAGGACATCAGAAATTAATTAATACCTATAATGTTGGTTATAAATTTCTCCACTAGGGTGCATTCTTACAACATTGCGATCTTTGGCAATAAATAATATTATGATCTGGTTGCAGTGATGAACAAATGAAGCATACCAGGTCGTTTCTCATTTGTTTTCAAAATCGCTGTTTATATTAAATATATAAATATTTTAAAATAACTATAGTTAAATAATGATTTGTGAGTAAACAGCTTAATTTTATTAGTTAAATAGTCCCTAACAAATGCCACTCTTGATTTCCAAATTATCTAGATAATTTGGAAATCACTCGTGGCATTACTTATGAGAACAAATAACAGAAATGTGATATTTTATGTAAATTCTGTCGAAAAGTGAATTTAAAATATTTTAGGAAAGCACAGCATGCAGGATTTAAGTATAATGTAGAGGTTATTATAAAGGATCTCCTATATGGACGAAAAAATGTGCATATATTTTAAAGAAGGTGTACACTATCAAAGGAGCATTATGTGGCATAGGATAAGGCAATATGCTAAAAACTGGAAGAGTCCCAACAGAGTTATTTTTTTAAACTTTATAGCAGCACCATGGTCCTGGGGTCAACAGAGACTCTTAATGGAAATTATCATCAGACATATGTTCTGGGGGTAAAGATGGATGTCACACAGGACTGATATTTAGTAGTAAATTGTCTAGAAAATTGGGAGCCTTAACCTCCCACTACCCCAAGGCCTTCTAAGGCCTATAGTGTTATCACTTTATCTTTGACAATATGAGAGTTTTGCTGTTTGTCCCATACAGACTATTTTTATACTATTTATATAAATTGATATATTGATGTAGACTTTCATGGCCAAAGTTGCTATGATGATCTTGAAGAAGATTTTCGGGCTGTAGGCCATGGTCATGAGGCTTGTAGTTCCCCGAAGTTTCGCCAGAGACTGTGTCTGGCATCCTCAAGGGTTGTCTTGAGACTGGCAATTCTGTCCACCGTCTTCTGTCCTATTTATACGTTCACCGTGATGTGTTCGTAAGTTATATCTGCCTTCTGATTGGTCAGCGGTAGGGACTTCCATTGCTCCAATGAGATTGCTGTTTGATGTCTAGTCGACTGTACTTGTAGAGGTTTGCATTCTGCATTTTTTAGAACTGATATCTATACTTTGTTGACTTTTAATGATTTTTCTTTTCTAAGGAGCATGAAAGATACAGTCGCCTTAAACAAATGGATAAGTCGGCAGTAGCAAAACACTCTTTACTTGATGGCCACAGAGTACAATACCAGAATACAGACATATTATCTAACTGCACACACTATTTTACCCGTCTACAACGAGAAGCCATCGAAATATTCAAACATAAAAACAGTTTTAATAGAAAAGAAGAATCATTAAAAGTCAACAAAGTATGGATACTGGTTCTAAAAAATGCAGAATGAAAACCTCTACAAGTACAGTCGACTAGACCATCAAACAGCAATCTCATTGGAGCAATGGAATTCCCTACTGCTGACCAATCAGAAGGCAGATATAACTTACGAACACATCGCGGTGAACGTATAAATAGGAGAGACAGTGGACAGAATTGCCAGTCTCAAGACAACCCTTGAGGATGTCAGACGCAGTCTCTGGTGAAACTTAGGGGAACTACAAGCCTCACGACCACGGCCTACAGCCCAAAAATCTTCAAGATCATCATATATAAATTGAGTTCGATCCAACTCAATTTATAGATTGTAAATTACCTCATAGTGTTATTTTCCACTGTAATTTTGATTATGTTTTTTATGCTGTTATTTTCTCAATTCTAATAAATTATGTTTTTTAAATAGATAAATCTGAAGGAAGTTCTGAACCCAATTAAGCAAGATACGAAGAAAGGAAAATTGAGATTCGTGGCAAATTGCTTCCCACACCACGGATATATTTGGAATTATGGGGCAATTCCTCAGGTAATCATCTCTTTAAATACAGTTAATTATTTTTCCCACACTGCAGTCGAGCCACACTACCTTGACCCAGAACTACAGAATGTAAAAGCTCTGGGTAAAAGAAATTGCCAAAGGCTAGGTATTGACAAAGAATCAAGTTTTTTTGAGACTGGAAACATCTTACCTCAAATTAATGTTAATTTATTCTTGAACAT
Organism: Diploptera punctata; assembly: GCA_030220185.1. Taxonomy (NCBI): domain Eukaryota; kingdom Metazoa; phylum Arthropoda; class Insecta; order Blattodea; family Blaberidae; genus Diploptera; species Diploptera punctata. The sequence continues at coordinate 539,171 of JASPKZ010004939.1, read as the reverse complement.
GTTTCGATATAATCTTTTATATCATCTTCAGCTTGCCCAGACTGTTGAGTTTTGTGAACCCTGGATGTCAATATCAGCTCCCTCTTCCAGCTGGCCGAAGAACCTCCAAACTAGGTCATGTTCAGCAGGAATTTCAAAATTCATAACTCTATTTTTGTTATGATTTTCAAGATTTCTGCTGAACGTGACCTAGTCTGGAGGTTCTTCGGCCAGCTGGAGGAGGGAGCTGATATCAACATCCAGGGCTCACAACATAAAACTTAACAGTCTAGGCAAGCTGAAGATGATATAGAAGATTATATTGAAACATGTTCGAGAATAAATCAACATTATAGTGGAGGAGGAATGAGTTGGCATGATTTCTTCTATCCTTGTCTAGAGAACTGTTCTTCCACCCTTCGCAAAACACGATGGGCTACCCTTGTAAAATTGTTTAGGAATGCTAGAAAAACTCCACCCCACTTCTGTCCAGTCACTTTTGTGTCAGGTAATTTTCGTCAGTGGCGACTGGTTCAGAGTGCTCTGTTAAAAGTGACTGCAGAAGAGCGTGTGAACACACTGAAAAGATTGAAGAGTCATATTGGCAGGCAGATGGTTTAATGGACGAAATTAGTGATCGGTTTGAAATAAATTTAGACGATACCGACGACAATGAAAATGAAGACATAGAAACTTGGCAGGAAGAATGTTTAGAAGAAGGGAATGCCACCACTACAGGGAGTGTCTGCCCTACCGCTGTCACCGTGAAGTGATATGCGCATAAGTGAGAAAGAAGATGGTGAGTACTCTCTTTCTCTTTCTAAAATATTCTAGACACTTTAGCCCTCATAGACTATAATTTGAGATAAGATGTTTCCAGTCCAAAAAAAAACTTGATTAAAAGAACCTCAAAATATTAATAATTGAGTTTGTATTTTTTAACATTCTTACCTCATATGATTGTTTAGTTGGACATATGTTTCAAGTTTCAAGGCTGTTGCCCCATTGTCAGCTTTTCACAAACTGACAAAGAGTTTGTGAAAAGCTGAAGATGGGGCAACAGCCTTGAAACATATGTCGAACTAAACAATCATGAGGTAAGAATGTTAAAAAATACAAACTCGATTATTAAATTAAACCTCATAATGTTACTTCCTAATGATTTTAAAATAAAAAAAACTCAAAATATTACTTCCTAAAATAAACCTTTGACAAAGAAAGAAGCTTGGCAGAAACTTGAGATGAAGATTGTGGGCCAAAGAGGGCTGTTATACCAATTGTGATGATGTTGATGTATAGACTGGTAACTATCCAGCATTGTGAGGAATTTGAGAAGCTACAATAAGTATTGATTTAATATAATAAATTTGGGAATTTAACAGTTTGGGAAAAGATATACATTCAAAAAACCATACTAGAACCATGAACTTCGAAACTCCGGATGAACCAAGCTTGATTACAAAGCTCTTTGAAAGTACACTAGATGGCAGTTTGGATAATTACTTCTTCAAAGGTACACCAGGTGGCAGTTTGGATAATTACTTCTTCAAAAGTACACCAGATGGCAGTTTGGATAATTACTGGCAAAAGAAAAAATTGACAGTCGTGAAAACAGCTGAGGATGGGAACGATGGTTCTCCGATACCGTGGTGATGTGTTTAAAGATACATAGATTTATGAGGTAAGAAGAATTCACGATTCATTTGATTCTTATTAAGAAAACCTCATAATGTTAAAATTCCAAAATTTATTATATTAAAAAAAAGTCATATAATGTTTAGCGTATGTGACTACTTCCAAAGATAGCAGGTTCAATTCCTGAGCATGCCTTAAACATTTTTTAATACAAGGTGTAGAACTAGGTCCATTCAGCCTTGACTTTGAGTGGATATTTAAATTAAGAAGTAGTGAAACTGAGATAATGAAAATCTTAAAATAAGGTTGAGAGATTGCACAATGCTAATTATCCAACTCTGTGTATTATCGTATAGCAATTAAATGATTCCTCGGGGTTGTTATATCACAAATGTATGTATGTTATTTATTCTTTGTTCCAAATGAGAATGTCTTTTTTTTTTTTTCAGACATGGGAAAATCCTGAAGTATTGGATGAAGCTACAGGCTGTAAAGGTGATAATGATCCAATTGATATTTTAGAAATTGGATACCGAGTAGCAAAGAGGGGAGAAGTGTTACAAGTAAAAGTTCTGGGAACTGTAGCACTTATAGATGAAGGTAAAATTAACTATTATAGCAGGATTTTAATATCATAATAAGTATGAAAGTTAAAGTTAATAATTTTGTATTTTAAAATTCATTGAATATTTAAATATAACTTAAATAAAGAAAAACATATAAATAATTCATTGTTGTAAAAAAAGTCTCAGTAACAATTAAAGAAATTGCATTACATAACAGTCTTTCTAAATAATGCTTTTAAAATTGTTTTATGAACTGGCATGGGAACCATTTCTAATAGAAGAGCTGAGGATATCACTACAGCTACTGGCAACAATTCATTATGACGAGCTTCTAGCAGAAAGAGTGAGGAAAAGAAGCGAGATTGATTCGGACTTCTACGCCACAGAAGCAATGATAAACCAAACGTGGGCGAACCCAGCGGCATGTACTTACTCGATTCTCTATACATGGCTTTCATCACGAGATATGCAAAAAACCAGGCTTTCACCAAGCGGACGAATATTGTGTGTGTTCTCTGTGCGGATGTATATGCAGCCAATACCATTTAGAACTGTGTACAAAAAGGACAAAAAGCTTAAACGCTTACAGCAAGAAAGTATTTTAATGCACATATGTGCGCAATTCTACTTATTATTAAAATTGTTTTAAGTCATTGTTGTCAGAATTATAAAGCTTTCTGTTATAACTGTAATAAGAACACCTTAAGTTATGTAGATAGGAAATAACACTATGAGGTTTTTTAATATTGTTTATTTTTTATTTCACTCACCTCATACTAATGGACTCTTACTTTGAGGGAAGAAAGGAGATTACAAGTATTTGAGAATAAAGTACTTAGGAAAATTTTTGGACCAAAGAGAAATGAACAGACAGGTGAATGGAGAAGACTACATAACAATGAACTACATGGTCTTTATAGGAAGCCAGATATAATAAGAACAAGTCTCGTAGACTGCGATGGGCAGGACATGTTGCACGTATGGGGGATGAAAGACTTGCATGGAAGCTTCTTGTAGGAAAATCAGAGGGAAAACGCCCAGTTGGTAGATCAAGAATGAGGTGGGAGAATAACATTAACTATGATTTGAGGGAAGTAGATTATACAGGGAATGATTGGAAAGCATTAGCTCAGGGTAGGGATGTATGGAGGGATTATGTCTGTGCGGCCATGAACCTACGGGTTCGATAGTGCCAGTGAGTAAGTAAGTTACAAATAACATATCAACCGTAGGCAATGAAAACATCATAACTCCATCAGTCATTGAAAACCACATACCTCCAGTAGACAGCACAGAAATATGTGATGCATAACCGTTGAGAACATGGAGTTCAAATTTATTAATAATTTGACTTGTATTCTGTAGTAAAATATATGGGAACTATTGCTGTATCAATTTTCATAATTATTTAAAACATTTATTTTTTCTCCTGTAAAATTTACCAAAATGGAGTTACAAGGTTTTCATTGCCCACCATCAATAGTGTTATTGACTATCTAAGATATAATGTATGTTTGTTTTTCAATGACCAAAAATATGGTTTTCACGTCATTTTACTTCCAGCTTCAATTTGATCAATTCTTTGCTTTTTATGTTTGTTGAGACTACTGTACTCCATTAGATGGTCCAAATTTGTGATGGTATATTTGCATAGAAGCTATTCAAAATTTAGTTATGAGCTGAATAATCATTATAAAAAAAATATGGCTCAACTGCACTTCTACTAGCGCTTGATTTTCCAGTTATATTGTTGTAAGCTATAGCTCTTCTTCTGTTTCTACTAACATTATTTAATATTTTAAACTTTTTCAAACAATTTTTATAACATTATTAGACAATTTTGAAGTATTTATTTAAGTATGCAAATCACAATATTATGACACTGTTAGACAATATTGTGATGCTAACTGCTATTTTCTCCACAGAGTATATCACTTAATCTACGATTTTTCCCTATCGCTGTTTTGAGTTTTCGCTGGTTGAATCAGTGTTAGGGAGTGATAAGTAAGTGTACACCCATTTGTAATAAACTTTGGTAATTTTAATATTATTAATATTTTTTTTAACATAGATTTGGGGATTTATTGCAAATATTGATCATTAAATTTCATAGCGACGGATAGTAATCGAGGATGATAATTGATATGTGGTTCGATTGTGCGTTATCGCTGGCTCTATAAACTCTGGTGCATGCGTACTGTTGTTCTATAGGACTTCAATATTTCACGCTAGTTTAAGTGCAGTTTTTCCAAAAATACTAGTATTTACCTTGTTTAAGGGAAAATATTTAGAAATTTAAATATCAATTTGTGCTATGATTAAATTCCTTGAGTGCAAGAGAGATATTTCCTTGGTTTTAAAAAGTCAGACCCGTACTAAAGAAAAATGATTTCTAAAAGCAATTTAATTTTCAATTATTAATGTAAATTTTTTTATTTTCAGGTGAAACTGATTGGAAAATAATTGCTATTGATGTTAAGGATCCATTAGCTGACCAATTAAAAGGTAATTATATTTTTTATTAAATAATAACATGATATAACAAATGGTTTCTGCGCAAATATGTAAGATGAAATGTTTGAGTTGAACTGCAGGCTTCACCAAACGTGATTAGAAAACTATGAATAAATATTAGATAATTTATGTATTCACGTAGACTTTCACGACCGGAGTTGGTATGATGATCTTGATGAAGATTTTTGGGCCGTAGGCCGTGGTCGTGAGGCTTGTAGTTCCCCGACGTTTTGCCAGAGACCCTTGAGGATGCCAGATGCAGTCTCTGGCAAAACGTCGGAGAACTACAAGCCTCACGACCACGGCCTACAGCCCGAAAATCTTCATCAAGATCATTAGATAATTTAATTGTGATTAAATTAATATTGAGAAGCTAAAGCTGTTACTATGATAGAAATAAGTAAATTAATGAACATAATTAAATTATTGTAAATCAATGGTAAAAAGATTTTTTTTTTTTGCCTGAACCGGGAATCGAACCCTGAACCTTTAGCTTTCCGTGCTAACACTCTGTCCACTGAGCTAATTCAGGCTTCATTCCCATCCAAGCAGAAATCCTTCCTTTACCTTACTCTACTGGCCCCACATTCAATTGCAGTGTATCATCATTGACAAATGCACAATGAATGGCTTCCACATTAAGAAGACATGAAGGGACTCCACATAGAGTGAAATAAAATGTTGAGATTACACTCATAATTGCAATTTGGCCGGACTGGCTTACCTTAATTCTCGTCTTGTTGTTGGTGCACTTACTCAGCAAGTTCGTGAGTTGTTCGATACAGTAAAGTCCAACCACAAATACTGTAAAGAATAAATTCACATGATGTATTTTGTGCGAGAAATAACATAGTTTCATTGTATAATATTAATAAATATCAGCAGAAGTTATAAAGATAGTTATGCAATTTATCAGGACAGCTAAAGAAAGTCTGCAATTTTCTCTACTACTGTGCCATCAGGAAAAAGAAATAGATAAACACATCAAAATATGTGAAGCCCTACAGGCACATCATGACTTACTTACTTACTCACTGGCACTATCGAACCCGTAGGTTCATGGCCGCACAGACATGCTCTCCATACATCCCTATCCTGAGCTAGTGCTTTCCAATCATCCCCTGTATAATCCTTTTTATATTTTCCCGACCCACTTTTGCATTAAAATCTCCTAAGACAATTTTCATATGATATCGTGAAAAAATATGAAATAAGCAATCTAATTCTTCATAGAACTCATCCTTGATCTTGTCATCTTTATCTTCTGTGGGAGCATGTACATTTACGATTATAAAATCATGTTGTTTACCCTTCAGAATTATGTATGATATCCTATCGCTGGCAAACTTAATATCTCGGATAGCGGACAGGATTCTTCTTTTGACTAAAAAACCCATTCCAAATTCAAGTCTTTCTGCACCCCCATAGTATAATGCAAAGCTTCCTGATTCCTGACTACCTTCTCCTGGCCACCTAACTTCCTGTAAAGCGACTATATCCAAGGGTGATTTACTTAATTCCCATGTTAATATCTCTAGTGCCCCGCTATTGTATAAAGTCCTAACATTCCATGTTCCTAGGAACATGTCCCTGTGTTTGAGCCTTTGGCATGGGTTCCCTGAAGTAGTCCCTGCCCGGAGAACCGAAAGGGGGACTATTTGACCTCTGGAAAATTTTACCCCAGTTGAACTCATGTTCGCATTTCTTGACGATTGTCTTTTTATGGTGAAAGATTGTGACTCTTTCAACCAAGGTACTTTTTTCGTCTGGCTTATAACCTTCGACCAGTCCGGCATGGGTAACCCTATCGGCAGCAATGCTATCACCGGAATAACTGTCGGGATCATTTAAGCACGCAAGCCACTCCACCACGACAAGGTAAAGATACCATGGAGGGTACATCATGATCTAACATAAAAATATTGGGAAACATGAAAAAATAGTCCTGTACCATAACTGAATGATTTAAGGCATGATGCCTTGGTGAAGAGCTATGAGACCTGCACTGGTTTGAGTCCCCGCGGGGGAAAGAAATTTTCTCATGAAATTTTGGCTAGTATAAAACTGATACCCACCCAACAAAATTTTGATTGAGGTAATGATTTAATATTATTTATTTCAAATTATAGTAAATAGTCTGTAATTAAAATGTTGTAAGAAGTGTTTCTAATTTATTGTAAATCAATGGTAAAGACAAAAATTTTTGCCTGAACCGGGAATCGAACCCCGAACCTTTAGCTTTCCGTGCTAATGCTCAGACCACCGAGCTAATCCAGGCTTCATTCCCATCCAAGCAAGAATCCTTCCTTTACCTTTACTCTACTGGCCCCACATTCAATTGCAATGAATCATCATTCACAAATACACAATGAATGGCTTCTACCTGAAGAAGTCATGAAGGGACTCCACACAGCTATAGCATTATTTATTAAGTTAATATTGGGATTAATATTTAATTTTAGGAAGTTATATTTTGAGGTTATTTTAATTATATTATTTTTTGGTCTGGACATCTTACCTCAATATTATGTTGATTTGTTCTGACATGTTTCAAAACAATTCTCTGTTTTATCTTCAGCTTTCCCAGACTGGTTTTATTTATGTTGCATTATGTTGCACCACCTGGATGTCGATGTCAGCTCCATCCTGTGGTTGGCCAAAGAACCTCCAAACAAGGTCACCCTCCATCGGAATATCAAAATTCATAACTCTGTTTCTGTTCTTCTGAATATAAATTTTTTCCCAAATAGTCAGCTCGTTTGTATTTTCTAACTGTTTTAATAATTTAGTGTCTGAATTTATATTATGTTTTTCAGACCAAACATGAGCAGCAACTGCAGATTTTTCAATTTCTCCATTTTTAATATTTCTTATGTGTTCTTTGGTTCTAATTTTTAGGTTTCTTTTTGTTTTCCCTATATATATCTTTTCACAACCCATGCATTCAATTTGATATATTCCTGACTTTTTATTTTTATCAGTTTTTTCATTTTTGTTGGTTTTTATTAGTTTATTTAAACTGTAGTTATTTTTTGGTGCTAATTTAATATTAAACTTCTCAAATATATTTTGAAATTTATTATGTACCCAGGGGTGATATGTGAATTTCCTATATTTTTTCATAGTATTGAGGTAAGATGTCCAGACCAAAAATAATATAATTAATATTGGGAAGCTAAAGCTATTACTATGATAGAAATAAGTAAATTAATAAACACAATTAAATTATTGTAAATCAATGGTAAAGAGAAAAATTTTTGCCTGAACCGGGAATCGAACCTTTAGCTTTCCGCGCTAAGCTAATGCTCAGACCACTGAGCTAATCCAGGCTTCATTCCCATCCAGTAGAGTAAAGGTAAAGGAAGGATTCTTGCTGGCGAAACGTCGGGGAACTACAAGCCTCACGACCACGGCCTACAGCCCGAAAATCTTCAAGATCATCATAGAAGCAATGGTTTCAAAAGCATTTGGCGAAAGGGAATTACAACGTATATAAGAGAAAAATTTGCATCTAGATCATAACTCGCCTCGGTAGCTCAGTTGGTAGAGCATTTGGCCCAGCAAGCCAAAAGGTCCCGGGTTCGAGTCCCGGTCTAGGCGAAAATTTTTCTCTTCAAATATAATTTATCTTTCACTGAGAAATGTTAAATCTATAATAAAAACATCATAAATCATAATCTCCATTTTCAACTAAACTCTATTTTAAATAAGTTGGAAACTTCAAAATTCATGATTCTCTTATTATTGTTCTGAATGTTTATCTTTCCATATATTGTGAGTTTTATTGGTCTTCCCAAATGTTTTAAAAGTTTAGTTTCTTCTTCAATTTCGTGTCCTGTGTATTAAATGATTTTTCAGTTTCCTCACTTTTAATGTACCTGAAATGTTCTTTAGTATGAATATCCAATTTATTGTTAACAAGGTATATTTTATTAGGTGACATTTTGGTAAACAGATGAGGACAGAGACAAAACTAAGATTACATAACATCACATCAAAAGCTGCTCTAAAATACGGAAGTGAAATTTGGATTTTTAAATAAAAGAAACTCTCATAAACTTCAAGTAAGCCAAATGCGCTTCTTACGATCATTGTTAGGAGTTAATAGACTGGATCACCAAAGGAACACTATTATCAGAGGAAAACTTGGAGTAACAAGTTTAAATGAAGATATACGAAGATACCAACAAGAATGGAAAAATCATCTGAGGAGAATGGCAAGAAATAGACTTCCAAAATTGGCATTCCAATATATCCTAACTGGACATAGGGACCAAGAAAGACCAAAACATTGGTGGAAAGATCAAGACCATCTTCGCTAGGTTTACCGTACAGGCCACATGGCCTAAAACGAATTTGTTCATGATGAGGTGTACAGTTTCCAATTCATATTTGTATTGAACTACTATAGGAAATATCACTATGAGGTTTAATTTAAGGTTTACAATAAAATTCTTTACACCTCACCTCATATCCACATCCATACTGGATATGAAGTGAGGTGTAAAGAATTTAATTTAAAATCTCATATTTGTATTATGTTAAATATTTCTAATGCTTGGTTTTTATGACAGATATTACTGATGTAGAAAAACATTTCCCTGGACTTCTAAAAGCAACCATTGAATGGTTTAAGATCTACAAAATCCCAGATGGAAAACCTGAAAATCAGTTTGCATTCAGTGGTGAAGCAAAGAACAGAGATTTTGCTCATCATGTTATAGATGATGTACACAAGTACTGGCGCAGTCTTGTGAAGAAAGAAGCAGAAGCTGGTGGCATTTCTTGGTAAGTTATATTTTAGCTCGGTTATAATTAAATTTGAAAATTAAGTAAAAGACATTTTGAGAGTTGAAATAAACACTTTTTTGACCAGTTTGATCTACATTAAAAAAAATCTCCAAGTGTGACAGACCTTGAAGGCCCTAGGCCTATTAGCTGGCTGCTGGCCTCATGTCCACATGTGTTAATCACAGAGGTAGACGATCATAAGCCAGTGTAGGGGTGACATGATCAGCATGTTGGGTCCCCCAGCCGTTATAGCTGGTCTTCTCAACATGGAGTCCCTACTTATTGTAGCTACCCAAATGCCTCACAATGCTGGGTGGATACCGGTCCCATACTGGCTGAAATTCCATGAGAAAAATTTCTTCCCCCATGGGGACTCGAACCAGCGCAAGTCCTGTAGCTTTGTGCCAAGGCTTCTTGCCTTAACCGCTTGGCTATGGTGCGGGACGATCTAAATTATATAATTTAAATTAATGTATGTATTTAATTATATTATTTTTGGTCTGGACATCTTACCTCAATATTAATGTTGATTTGTTCTTGGACATGTTTCAAAACAATTCTGTTTTATCGTCAGCTTTCCCAGACTGGTTTTATTTATGTTGCACCACCTGGATGTCGATGTCAGCTCCATCCTGTGGTTGGCCAAAGAACCTCCAAACAAGGTCACCCTCCATCGGAATATCAAAATTCATAACTCTGTTTCTGTTCTTCTGAATATAAATTTTTTCCCAAATAGTCAGCTCTTTTGTATTTTCTAACTGTTTTAATAATTTAGTGTCTGAATTTATATTAGGTTTTTCAGACCAAACATGAGCAGCAACTGCAGATTTTTCAATTTCTCCATTTTTAATATTTCTTATGTGTTCTTTGGTTCTAATTTTTAGGTTTCTTTTTGTTTTCCCTATATATATCTTTTCACAACCCATGCATTCAATTTTGATATATTCCTGACTTTTTATTTTTATCAGTTTTTTTCATTTTTGTTGGTTTTTATTAGTTTATTTAAACTGTAGTTATTTTTTGGTGCTAATTTAATATTAAACTTCTCAAATATATTTTGAAATTTATTATGTACCCAAGGGTGATATGTGAATTTCTTATATTTTTTCATAGGTGGTTCTTCTTTTTCAAGATTACTTCTGTTTATCATTTTTTTGTTTTTTATACTTTTCTATCCTTTTATATATAATATACAAAAGAGCTGACTATTTGGGAAAAAATTTATATTCAGAAGAACAGAAACAGAGTTATGAATTTTGATATTCCGATGGAGGGTGACCTTGTTTGGAGGTTCTTTGGCCAACCACAGGATGGAGCTGACATCGACATCCAGGTGGTGCAACATAAATAAAACCAGTCTGGGAAAGCTGACGATAAAACAGTATTGTTTTGAAACATGTCCAAGAACAAATCAACATTAATATTGAGGTAAGATGTCCAGACCAAAAATAATATAATTAAAATAACCTCAAAATATAACTTCCTAAAATTAAATATTATGTATGTATTTGTTGCACCGTGGCTGTTATGCTTTGATGGAAAGCTGATTTGAGTTTTCCGTGGGAGGGAAGAAATTTTCTCATGATTTTCATCTGAACCTTGGCCAAAAGAGTGACGATCTTTCACTGTAAAAATACAACCATCAAGAAATGTGGACATGGGTTCCATTTGGGGTAAAATTCTTCGGAGGTAAAATAATCTCCCATTTGGTTCACCGTGTAGGGACTACTTCAGGGTTTCCATGTCAAAGACTCAAACATCAGGGACATGTTCTTAGGAACATAGAATGTTAGGGAAGTAGATTATACAGGGGATGATTAGAAAACATTAGGTCAGGATAGGGATGAGAAGCAGTGAGTGGGTGAACTGCTCTAAAGCATTGTGTTTATATTTTAGTGCAAATGTGACGAATACAGACAGCCCATTCAAGATTGAACAGAAAGATGCAGAAGACATTATAACAAAGAGTCCACAACCTGGTCCAGGACAACCCATAGAGCCAATAGGTATGTAATTTTCTCAATGATATATTTTTTTTTGCTACTAGATAAATTAATTATCTTTTCCCATAGAATAAGATAGCAATTCTTTTTTCTCCAGTGCCAGCAGATTGTCTTTAATGACATTTCTGGATTTCTCCCTGGTATTGGCAGAATTGTATTCCATTTCTTAGGTTGGGACATCAGGAGAGTCCTTAACCTAAATTCCAGACCAAGGGCAACCACAGGAATAATTCCCTTTAAGAAAAAATTCCTATGGTCTGACTGGGAATTGAACCTGGGACCTCATGAACTGTAGTCAGAAATGTTCATATTATTTGTTTTTAAACATTTTAATGATGGACAAATTATATTTGAAAAGAAAAATATATGCCTAGACTGGGGTTTGAACCCAGGACATTTGAGGTTAGGGAATTAACTATGTAGAAGAGAAAAATATGAGTTTAGATTGGAGGCCTAGGTAGCTCACTTGGATAGAACATTGACATAGAGAGTCAAAGGTCCTGGGTTCAAACCCCAGTCTAGGTGTATAATTTTTTCTTTTCAAATATAATTTGTCCATCATTAAGATGTTTAAAAACAAATAATATGAACATTAAAAGAAGCACTACTGGCTTTATAAGCAATGTTTAAATTCCCAATAAAAAAGTCTTCTTAACAAAGGAGCCGCCATTTGCAAAAATCGTAGCAACAGCTCGTACCATTTGGGGTTAGGGAATTAACTATGTAGAAGAGAAAAATACGCATTTAGATTGGAGGACTAGGTAGCTCACTTGGATAGAGCATTGACATAGAGAGTCAAAGGTCCTGGGTTTAAACCCAGTCTGGGTATATATTTTTCTTTTCAAATATAAAATGACCACAACCCTTTTAAGGCTGGTATTCTTCATGAATTACCAACTGCATGGTAGTGTATGGGTGATTGGTAAAGCTATTTGTACAATAGTTAAAAAATAAATTTGCATACAGAATGTTCTAAAAGAAGATTATAAATTTCTAATATTTAGAGAGGTAATATGAGTTAGCAACCAGAAAAAAGTTCTCAAAGCATGGATCCTAAAATGAGATCATCATCAAACTGCCATGATGGCTTATCATATCGTGCAATTTTTAAAGTGATCTCAATAAAGAATGTCTTTCCTCTGGGATAGTATTTTAAAATCTGACGGTGGATGTAGATTTGATCTAAACATTGAAGGTGTTCATAGTTAAATATGGGAAATAACATTATGAGGTTCTTAATTCGTAAATTAATGAGTCATTTTTTACATCTTACCTCATATTTTATGTTTCTTTTAAACATGGGAACTAGTTTTCAGGAGAAGGATCTCTCTCAGTTTCAACCGACATTATGACTACTGGATTTTCATTGGAATCTCCATCAATAATATTTAATTTTAGGAAGTTATATTTTGAGGTTATTTTAATTATATTATTTTTGGTCTGGACATCTTACCTCAATATTAATGTTGATTTGTTTTGAAACATGTCCAAGAACAAATCAACATTAATATTGAGGTAAGATGTCCAGACCAAAAATAATATCCATCAATAATGTTGCCATCTGGTGTTGATTTGATGAACTTTGAGATGAGGTCACGTTCATCAGGAATCTTGAAATACATGGATCTAAATTTGTTCTTCTGAATATATATCTTCTCCCAAATTGTCAGTTCTAAAGGTTTTTCCAAATGTTTTAAAAGTTGGGCTTCTTTTAAAACATTTGGAAAAACTTTTAGAATTGACAATTTGGGAGAAGATATATATTCAGAAGAAATTTAGATCCACAAATTTCGAGATTCCTGATGAACATGACCTCATCTCAAAGTTCATGAAATCAACACCAGATGGCAACGTTATTGATGGAGATTCCAATGATTCCAACGAAAATCCTGTAGTCATAATGTTGGTTGAAAATGAGAGGGATCCTTCTCTTGAAATCTAGTTCCCATGTTTAAAAGAAACAAAAAATATGAGGTAAGATGTAAAAAATGACTCATTCATTTACGAATTGAAGGTGTTGCTGTCATTGATTCCTGTATATAGATGTGTGGTCCTTAACAGAAGAGATTTGAAGTTCTTGCAGAATGTCCACATTTCTCTTTTAGTCTAATTTTGAGTACCTAGCTTCTCTTCTCATGAACTTTGTGTCACCAGCTGTGATTCTCCTTATGTTTCCTATACAATCCAAACTCTGCTTCCCTTTTCAATTTATGTTGTTGTTTTTGACTCACCTCATACTTCTGAACTCTCTCGCAGACTCGAGTTTCTTCACTGCATTTGTGACATTCTCAATGCTGTATAACATTCACAACTGATGTCCAACATTCGCCTCTCCTGCAGACTGACCTCCGCACCATCTGATGGCTGACCGACAAACTTCCAAATCAATCCCCTCTCCTTATCCCCGGGTATTTCAAAATTCATAGTTGTGTTTTTATTCTTGCATATGTAAATTTTTTCCCAAATTGTGAGTTCCTTCGGTTTTTCCAATTGTTTAAGTAATTTTGTTTTGGTTTCTATTCTGTTTTTTTTTTTTTCAAAAAATGAAAAGATTGAATCGGGAATTTATCAAATTAATTGTAAAGATTGTGAAAGGATATACATAGGAAAAGCAAAAAGGAATTTAAATACAAGATTAAAAGAACACCTCAGAAATATTAAAAATGGAGAAACAGATAAATCTGCAATAGCTGCATATGCCTGGTCAGAAAAACACAGAATAGAAACCAAAACAAAATTACTTAAACAATTGGAAAAACCGAAGGAACTCACAATTTGGGAAAAAATTTACATATGCAAGAATAAAAACACAACTATGAATTTTGAAATACCCGGTGATAAGGAGAGGGGATTGATTTGGAAGTTCGTCGGTCAGCCATCAGATGTTGCGGAGGTCAGTCTGCAGGAGAGAAGGTCGTTGGACGTCAGTTGTGAACATGATACAGCATTGAGAATGTCACAAATGAAGTGAAGAAACTCGAGTCTGCAAGAGAGTTGAGAAGTATGAGGTGAGTCAAAAACAACTCAACATAAATTAAAATAAACCTCATAGTGTTATTTCCTACCTACATAACTTAATTTGCTTCCCTTCATCTTATCATGGTTTATAAGCCCTGACTCATGTCTGCACTAAAAATGGTTTTATATCTGTGAAATCGGAATGACCAACATTCAAAAATTTGGAAATCGAATATAACCTTCATTTAACAGAAGACATCAAGAAATCTGAAACTCCTCCATATATTTTAAAACAAATGTCACTGGAAATAATAAATCTAAAATACCCAGCTCCTGAATGGATACATATTTTTACAGATGGCTCCAGCCTACCAAATGACGGTGGCACTGGTGCTGGTGCAGTATGTCCACTTTTTTCCTTTTATCGTAAACTAAACACAAATTCAACAAACTTTGATGGCGAAATTCTAGCAATTTTCTTAAGTTTACAAAATCTTTTATATCACATCCAAAAATTTACAAAAGTTGTAATTCTATGTGACTCCAAAGCAGCCATTCTTGCTATAACACGAGACACAACACCCAAAAGCATCAAAATTATCGAATGTCACAAAATGATAAAACATTTATCCCGTCTACATAAAAAAGTTGTACTTCAATGGATTCCGGCCCATTGTGGAGTGACAGGCAATGAAATAGCCGATTTTCTAGCCAAGAACGGTAGCAAAATTGTTTCAAACCCAACTTCTGCTCCAGTTTCCTTTCACTCTATCAAAGAATTATCTCAAATAAATACATCAATAAACTTAGAGAAGAATACACCACCAAAACATCTGGAAAGGAATGGGAAAATCTACAAGCTTATGACATTACTACATTACAAAGAAATCTGCAGTAGCAACATTCAGACTGCTAACGGGACATGACTGCTTGAATAAACACCTACACAGAATTGGCATAACAGATTCACCTAAATGCCCTTTTTGCAATTTAAATGAAGATATGGAAAGAAACCATCTCCTCCGTTGTCCAGCTTTTGTAGAAGAGACCAGCCTTTCTGCGAATGATTTCATTATCAAGTGCTCGACATTAGATAGCAACTACATTCGAAAATATAAATAGGTGAATCTGGTCATCTTACCTCATAAATAATTGATGTTTCATTTGACATTTTAGATATGTTGTCCAGACTGATTTTTTATATTGTTGGCCCTGGATGTCAACTCCTACTCCATCTTCTGGTTGACCAAAGAACTTGTGAATCAAATCTTTTTCCTGGGAAATTAAAAAATTTATAATCCTACAGATGTGATGAGAACAGTTAATTCTTGTGGACTGTGATGGGCAGGACATGTGGCACGAATGGGGAATGAAAGAGGTGTGTGGTAGCTTCTTGTAGGGGAAAAATGCCCATTTGATAGACCAAGTATGAGGTGGAAGAATAATGATTTAAGGGAAGTAGATTATACAGGGGATGATTGGTAAACATTAGCTCAGGCTAGGAATGGGTAGCTTATGCCCGTGCGGCCATGAACCTATGAGTTTGGTGGAGCCAGTTAGTTATAATCCTATTTGTATTCTTCTGGATGTAGATCTTCTCCCAAATGGTAAGTTCTTTAATGTCTCCTAACCGTTTTAATAATTTAGTGTTTGCATCAATTTTATATTTCTCTGATCAGACATGATCAGCTACTTTAGATTTTTTCTATTTCTCCATTTTTTAATTTCTATAATTGTAGCAGAAATTTCAGAAATATATAAAATTGATGTAAACACTAAGGGTCGAATGTTTGAACGCATTAGACAGTAAAAGGCATTCTCTGCTGATAAAGTTTTATTCAAACACATTTTTCTTACTCAGAAATCTATTCACGCGGTAATAATTGTAAAGCTACCTGACAAGGTACCTTAAGATCGTAGCTTATGTGAAAATCCCGAAGGGAACCGATGTAGTTTGAAACTTATCCAAGATGTCGGACCTTGAAGACTTCGATCATGTTTTCGGTATACGCGGAGAAGAGGAATTTGATAGAGTCTACCAAAGAATTCAACTGGAAAAACAGGAAAATCTTCGTAATATTGCGCGTCGCAGACGTGTTTGTATACGGTATTATTTGCGGGATGCAAGCATAAATGCATTCCTCTATAGCAGACGAAAATAATGGAAGTGGTTTTATCGCCGAGAATTCTGGGTAATTCGTTGCCAATATTACGAAAACGTCAACGTTCATGCATGACCGGTTAAGGTGGCCGTTAATTCGATCTCAGCTCACCAGTGATTGGAAGTAATTTGAGTAGAGAGTAATGTATTTGCATACGACCCTAAGGGTTGTATCTATGAACGCATTAGACTGTAAAAGTCATTCTGTGCTGAGAAAGTTGCATCCATAGACGTTTCTGCGTATTCAAAAATCTGTTCATGGGATAATAATTGTCGAAATTCCTAAGCTACCTGGCGAGGTGAGTTTGCAGAGAACGAATTGTGAGCAACCAGATGGGAACCGATGTAGTTTAAAACCTTGCTGCTTTATCCAAGATGTCGGATCTTGAAGACTTCAATCATGTTTTCGGTATACGCGGAGAAGAGGAATTTGATAGTCTACCAAAGAATTCAACTGGAAGAACAGGAGAATTGGCATAATATCACACGATGCAGACGTCGTCGTATACTGTATTATTTGCAGGACACAACCGTAAATGCGTTCCTCTAGCAGACAAAAATAACGGAAGTGGTTTTATCGCTGAGAATTCTGGGTAATTTCTTGCCAATATTACAATAAAAACTACTTTCATGCATGACCAGTCGGCAACTCACTAATTCGAACTTCACACATTCTCACGGAAAACTCAACTCACCAGAGACTAATGTATTTGCATGCGGCCCTAAATTTTTAAAAAACAGTTAGAAAACACTAAAGAGCTCACTATTTGAAAGAAGATCTGCGTCCAGAAGAATAAAAATGGGATTATGAATTTTGAAATTCCTGGGGAAAAATATTTGAATCACAAGTTCTTCAGTCTACCAGAAAATGGAGTGGGAGTCGACATCAAGAGCCGACACATAAAAATCAACGATCTTGGACAAGTTGACTATGGTGGACAACATATCGAAACATGTCAAATGAAACATTAATTATTTATGAGCTAAGATGACCAGATTCATATTATTTATTAAGAAGATCCTTATATTAGTTAATAAGAGTTAGATATGTACCACTCACCTCATATCTCATATTGTCTAAAATAAACCTCATAGAGTTTAAATTTAAAGAGAAAATTTTTTGCCTGGATCAGGACCCGAACCCTGGACTTTTGGTTTGCCGTACTAATGCTCTTACCAACTGAGCTACCGGGGCAAGTTCCAATCTAGGTGGTCTGGGCGAAAATTTTTCTCTTCAAATTTAATTTATCCTTCAAATAGATGTGTTAAATTAATAATAAAAACCTCAGAGTTGCTTTCTTGAAATATTAAAGAACCTTATATTGTTACTTACTATTGTAATTTATTAATAAATTCGAAAATACATTTTAAGAAATGGATGTTTACTCAATTCATTTGCTAGATTCTGATGGGACAAGTTAGTTTATATCAGATTGCTTCATACTTCATAGTTAAATATGGGAAATAGCATTATGAGGTTCTTAATTCGTAAATTAATGAGTCATTTTTAACATTTTACCTCATATTTTATGTTTCTTCAAACACGGGAACTAGTTTTCAAGAGAAGGATCTCTCCCATTTTCAACCAACATTATGACTACCGGATTTTCGTTGGAATCGTTGGAAAATCCATCAATAACATTGCCATCCCACATGGGGAAATAAGGGTATAGATTATTATAGACTAGACAATAATGCTGGGGGTGAAACATGTTCCCCAAAATACCATGTTACTCTTGTTAGAATGAACTATGGGGGAGAGGCAGTATGAACCAGTTTATACTGAACTGTAGCTAGGATATAAAATGAAATAAGGAAGACACCAATATATAGTATAGAAATAACATATTTCAATTGAAAAGTAAGATATTAAAATTTAAAATGGCTGAATATAAATAAGAACTACAGTAAGTAAGAAATAAATATAAAAGTAAACATAAATTGGTATTGAGTCTACAGTAAGCAATTAACAATATTTACAATCATTATTTGAAAGGAAAAATTAATACCATAACTGAGATTTGAACTTGAGACCTCTACCTTTTAACTAATAATTTGTTCGTCATCTTCAAGGTATTGGCCTGTTCCGCTCCCCGCTGCACAATATGCTACAGGTCGTCCTTCCAACGCCGTTTATATCTATTTTGATAAACAATTATTTGGCATTCTTTGTACATGTTCAAACCATTTATATTTATTTCTGTATGTTCTCTCATTTATATTATATACTTCTAATTCTTTGTCCATCATTGCAAATGTTAAATTTAAATTATAACATCAAAATGTCTACAATATTTTTAATTTTGTTTGGTTGTTTCTTGACTCATCTCATACTTCTTAACTCCCTTGCATATCTAGATTTCGTCACTGTATTTGTAACATTCTCAATGCTGTTCACGTTCACAATATGAGTTGTGAACGTGAACAGCATTGAGAATGTCACAAATACAATGACGAAATCTAGATATGCGAGAGAGTTAAGAAGTATGAGGCGAGTCAAGAAACAACTCAACAAAATTAAAATAAACCTCATAGTCATATTTGAAGAGAAAAATTATACGCTCAGACCGGGACTTGAACCCGGGACCCTTGGTTTTCTAGTCCAAGTGCTCTACCATTTGAGCTACCTGAGCAAGTACCGATCTAAACGCAAATTTTTCTCTATATACGTTGTAATTCCTGCCCACCAAATGCTTTGAAGCCTTTGCTTCTATCTTTGCAGATGGCGGCTCCTTTATTAAGAAGACATATTTGGGAATTATACATTACATTATAAATGCCAGTACGGCTTTTTTCGATGTTCTTATTATTAATTTCATACATCTCAAATATGATTTATCCATCATTGAGATGTAAGAAATTAATAATAAGAACATCGAAACCTCATAGTGTTATTTCCTACCTACATAACTTAATGTTTACAATATTTAAAATATGTAGGCCCGATCTAATTGCTCGATTTATTCAATATTCACTCACACATTTTCCTATCATAGCAATACAGCAATTACTTGGTTACAAAATAAACTCGACTTGTAAACAGTTTCCATTTGAAGAGCAGATCACATCACCGATGGTTCAACAACCTCAACTACATTCTGACTTTCTTTAATCTCAAAATTGATTGGAAATAACATAATGAGGTATTTTAACAAAGAAATATCAGTTATCTTATTGATTATACGTAAGTCAATATAATGTCTGCTATCTTATGAACTTATCATTTAGTTAATAATGGGCCATGGTTACCTCACAGAACATCTGACTAGAATAAATATAATTCAAGATAACTATTGCATATTGTGCAAGAACAGAAGCAACATTTGTAAGTGTAGAACAGTAAACAATGGCAAACAGTACAATGGTATCTGGAGTCTCTTTATCTAGAAGGTAAGAGAGAGAATTAACATCAGTGTCCCAAGCAGCCACTAGCAAAAAACCAACATTTTTGGTTATGAGGACTTTTTAAAGATTTTGATTTATACAGCCTTGCACCAGTATGTACTCTCAACTAAAAAAATTTGCGTCTAGATAGCAACTCGCCTCGGTAGCTCAGTTGGTAGCGCATTTGGCCCAGAAAGCCAAAGGTCCCAGGTTCGAGTCTCGGTCTAGGCGAAAATTTTTCTCTTCAAATATAATTTATCCTTCAGTGAGAAGTATTAAATAAATAATAAAAACTTCAATAGAAGCCCTACTGGCTTTATAAAGTGGTGTTAAATTCCCAATTAATGTCTTCTTAACTAAGAGGCTGGCATCCTCTCTAAATATTAGATAATTTTTCCAGAATGCTATGTACAGCTGTTATATCCTATGAAGGTATTTGTATTTCAATTGACATGCTTTATTAGTTAGTTAAATAGTTTTCTTTTCTTTTTCTTTTCAGTTGATAAATGGAATTTTCTTTCTTTAGAAAAAAGGAGATTTAAATTATGAAATTTGGAGTTTGAAGATATTTGCATGTTCTGATTGATGACGTTTGAATGGCATATTTCTATCATTATCTGTTGTGTTGTTCATCTCATTGAATTTATTAAACAAAGGAAAGTAGAAGTGTGATTTTACTTTTGAGTTTGTGTGCTATTTTTAAGGACTTGAAAATATCCAATAAAATGTACATAGAAATATGAGAATTTCATTAATTGAAAAAACCTATTATTTAAATTAATATTGGGAAGTAAACATTATGAGGTTATATCATTAATAGTGAGTGGAGAACATATTTTAATCGACTCACCTCATACATTTTCAAACTTCTTTGATACCGACGGTTTCACACAATATCATGTCCTTCTTCAGTCAGAAAAATTTCAAGAAAATTACTTACCATCCAATAGCACATGGGAAATTTCAAAAAAATATTTGACAAATACAACATTACTTTGGCACCAATAAATAAATTTAATCTGGAAAAACTTCTAAATACCAATAAAAAATCAACATCCAGACAGTAAGAAATCTGGAATTTATCAAATTAATTGTAATGATTGTAGCAAAGTATACATAGGAAAAACAAAAAGGAATTAGGAAACACACACTAAAGAACATTTTAGAAATATTAAAAATTGTGAAATTGAAAAATCAGCAATTGCTGCACATAGTTTACTAGAACATAATAAAATTGAAAAAGAAGCAAAACTTTTGAAACAATTGGGTAAACCGTTGGAATTGACAATTTGGGAAATGATATTCATTCAGAAGAATAAATATCGATCTATGAATTTCGATATTCCGGTGGATAAAAATTTAATTACAAAGTTTATAATCCCAACAAAAGATGGCAGGACAAGAGGTGATGTCACTAAAGAAATCAACAATCATGGAATTTCATCAGTGGATGCCATGACTGAAGAAGGACATGATATTGTCTGAAACCGTCGGTATCAAAGAAGTTTGAAAATGTATGAGGTGAGTCGATTAAAATATGTTCTCCACTCACTATTAATCTTATTATTATTGATATAGAAATTATTCCTTCCAACAAGTCATCTGTTGACTGTAGTACACATAGCTATACTTTAACCGACGTAAGTTCCAGTTGTACTGTAAACAAATTTCCGTAAGTCACTCCGCCAACTCTGTCTATTGGGGTAACTGTGGTACTACTCTTACCTGCCACATGAGTGGATTGTCTATGAAAGTGTTGATGATAGAAGCATTTTTCTTAGGATACATTGTATTTTATGGAAAATGAGACTGAATACAAGATAAGATGGTACCAATAACACTGAGCAACAAAAAAGAAACCTTTTTTTGTTTCGGAAAGAAAAATATGTGAGTCTAATAGTATTTTTTCTCCTGAATTCAAATATGATACCGGTTTTTCTCCATCATGCAAGGTTTCTGAGAGACAGGCATTTATAATTTCAAACACTTTAATATTTTCTACATTCGTAACTACACAATATTTGAACATTCGGACTCACCTAGAAAGTAAGAAATGATGATTTTCTGCTATATTTTGCCTGTGGAGCATCCCTCTTGATGCTCCAACAATTATCGGCCAGCATATTAGGATTCCATTTGCCTTGATATCTCTTTTCCATAGCTGAAATCTCCTGACTTAGCTCATTTGGTTTTATTTTACAATGGACAAATGGACGAAAAAGCGTTTATTAAAAAATAATTATCTAAATCGCTTAATTGAAATTGAAATAAAAAAAAGTGTGGGTGATGGAGAAATTCTGAATACATATTTGAAAACACGATAAAAAAACTGCATTAAGTACAACTATTGGTACTCATGAGACAAAAATCATGTTTACCAGTGTATAATTAATAACTTCCATTTCTTATTTATTTATGACAAAACATTATATATGGCCCTACCTAATCAGACGTTTATTCTTTTTCCATAATGTCGATAGATATCCTTTATTCGCAATTTCATTAGGTCTATGAGTATAATATATGCTCAACGCTGACTGACTTGTAAATTCTGGTGTTATTTTCATCACATCCTCAATGGCTGATGTAGGATATTTTTCACTAAATTGTTTGAAACATTCAAAACAATTTGTTTCTCTCTGCTTTTCAAAGGTTTTCCTTTTTGATGCTTAAAAAATTGTATAGGAGAAGCAGCCATTTAAACAATCAAAATTCTAAAATATTCTGTATTGCACATGCATAAGAATTAAACAATATTGCTTATTTATGTAATTTATTAAAACTGTAATCATATATTTTAAAATTCTCTCCCTATAAACTTATGTAGACATTTGTTAGATAATATATATTATTGGTAAAATCAAATGTTTCTTGCCTCTCCTTATACAAATCTTCTAAGTAGATTGTGATTTCGAGACCATAACGGTCTGATCTTCAGTACTATTTTGGTGACTGATGTTATGTTGATAGGAAGAAACTCTTCTTCTTCCCTCTGTTGGTGGACCGATGAACCTCTGGATCAGGTCAGAATTTGCAGGAATTTCGAAGTTCATAAGTTTTCCTTTGTTTTTCTGAATGTGGTCTTTTCCCAAACCGTGAGTTCCTTTTGTAGATCCACATAGAAAAGATCCACATTCAGAAAAACTTATGAACTTCGAAATACCTGCAAATTCTGACCTGATCCAGAGGTTCATCGGTCCATCAACAGAGGGAAGAAGAAGAGTTTCTTCCGATTGACATAACAACAGTTGCCAAAATAGTAATGAAGATGAGACTGTTATGGTCTTGAAATCGTGATCTACTTAGAAGATTTGTATGAGGAGAGGTAAGAAACATTTGATAAATTATATTTGAAGAGAAAAATTTTCGCCTAGACCGAGACTCGAACCCGGGACCTTTGGCTTGCCAGGCCAAATGCTCTATCAACTGAGCTACCAAGGCGAGTTGCGATCTAGATGCAAATTTTTCTCTTATATACGTTGTAATTCCCTCATGCCAAATGCTTTTGAAACCATTGCTTCTATCTTTGCAAATGGCGGCTTCTTAGCTAAGAAGACATTTATTGGGAATTTAACATTACTTTATAAAGCTAGTAAGGCTTCTAATGATGTTTTTAT
This sequence comes from Diploptera punctata, assembly GCA_030220185.1. Classification (NCBI taxonomy): domain Eukaryota; kingdom Metazoa; phylum Arthropoda; class Insecta; order Blattodea; family Blaberidae; genus Diploptera; species Diploptera punctata. Next base: position 515,563 of record JASPKZ010004939.1, on the reverse strand, counting down.
TATTGATTTAACATTTCTCAATGAAAGATAAATTATATTTGAAGAGAAAAAACTCGCCTCAGTAGCTCAGTTGGTAGAGCATTTGGCCCGGCAAGCCAAAGGTCCCAGGTTCGAGTCTCGGTCTAGGCAAAAATGTTTCTCTTCAAATATAATTTATCTTTCAGTGAGAAATGTTAAATCAATAATAAAAACATCATAAGAAACATTTGATTTTACCATAAATTAAACCTCATAGTGATTAATTCCTGTAAAAGTTAAAAAAAAAATTATTTATTTCAAGCATTAGAAAGCAAACTACATTTTCTTACCTGCTTAAAGGTAAAACGGTTATTTGGCCCATGAAAATTCAGTCCATATATCTTGTTTGTTTACATTACAACTGGAACTTAGCTCGGAAAAGGAATAATAGATAACATTTTGTACTTCAGTCAGGATATCAACCACAGATCATCTGTTCATAAAGTTGGACACCTGTGGTTTTAATTCTAGCTGAGATGTTAAATTTTTCTCTTTAGAAATGATAATGACATATTGTAGTTAACTAAATTTATTTATTTTGTTTGTGATTTTTACTTTTCAGTTGATAAATGGCATTACATTCATCTAAAGTAATAACAAAGAAGATTCTACACAATTTTGGGAATGTGAAGCCAATTACAGATACATAACTGAGAAGATTCAAGTCATGATAAGCTTTATATTGCAATGAATTCCATTTGGTTGCTTGTATATGTTTTACAAAAAGTGATATTTTACTCTTATACAATGGATGGGATTGCCATTACAATTTTACAAGAATCAAGTGCAATTAATTCCATTTGCTTGCTTGTATATATTTAACAAAAAAGTGATATTTTACTCTTATACAATGGATGGGATTGCCATTACAATTTTACAAGAATCAAGTGCAATTAATTCCATTTGCTTGCTTGTATATATTTAACAAAAAAGTGATATTTTACTAAAATTCATCGGAGAACATTTTGTTTAAATAACTCACCTCATAGGATTCGTGCTTCCTTGATACTGCGGTTTCAAACACAGCCATGTTCATCTTCAGTCATAACTCCGACTGACGAAATCCTTCGGCTGTCAACTGTTCTATTAAAATATATATACAGTCAATATGCCCATTTCACCAATTAATGTTTTAAAATGGTCAACAAGTTTCCACAGCCAAGCTGTCATTCTCAAGACCAGATATTGACTGAAGACAAAATTGATAATAAATAAATAAACAAATTCAGTTAATATTTGACTGTATATATATTTTAATATTTTATCACCAAGAAGATCACTTGTGTATTTAACTGTTCTATTGTCGCCATCTTTAGTGCTGCCATCTATGTTGAATTTATGAACTTCGAAATTAAAGTAATTTCGTTAGGGATATCAGAATTCATTGATGTATCTTTATTTTTCTGAATGTATATTTTCTCCCAAACTGTCAATTCCAAAGGCTTCTCTACTTGTTTTAAAAGTTTAGCTTCTCTTCCAATTTTATGATGTTCTAATAAACTATGTGCAGCAATTGCAGATTTTTCAATTTCACAATTTTCAATATTTCTGAAATGTTCTTTTGTCCAAATTTCTAAATTCCTTTTTGTTTTTCCTATATAAATTTTATTTTGTCAGTTGGAGTTATGGCTGAAGATGAACACGACTGTGTTTGAAACCACGGTATCATGGAAGCATGAATCCTATGAGGTGAGTTGTTTAAACAAAATGTTCTCCGATGAATTTTAATGATTATACCTCTTAATGTTTACTTCCCAACATTAATTTAATATGATATTTTACTCTTGTACAATGGATGGAATTGTTATTACAATTTTACAAGAACCATTGCTTCTTAAATGCATTCTTCTATTAAAAACCATTGTACTCAATCTCACTGTAATGACTTAAAGCACTAGGCAAGGAATTCACTTAACTGTCCTGTGGTCATTTTATGTCTTATGTCAGATCCTTAAGATGTTTTTCTTGCTATGTAGAATACTTGAAAAAGGGAGGAATTATAGACGATTCCATGCTATAATTTTTATTGATTATTATTTATATTGCTGTAAACAGCAACAGCATCAATGATTGCCCTTTCATATATGGTGTCGTACTGGTGTCTGAAACTTACAACACAAACCACAGAGACTATAAACATTAGTAAAAAGTAAAGTGGTCCCACAACAGGCCCGGAGGCCCTTAGGGTAGTGGGAGGTTAAGGTTCCCACTTTTTCTAGACAATCGGCACTTTATGTCAGCCGTGCGTGACGGCCGCCTTTACCCCCAGAGCAAGCGTCTGGTACTCATTTCCATTGGAGGCTGAGTCGACCCCAGGGCCATAGTGCCACCAGAGGGTTTGGGTCAGTTTAAAAATCCTGACCCCAACGGGACTTGAACCCTCGACCCTCTGGCTTGTAGCTCAATGCCTTAACCACTACGCTACGGCGTGCCCCCATAAACATTAGTGACACATGTATTAAGTTATGTAGGTAGGAAATAACACTATGAGGTTTATTTTAATATTGTTTAGTTGTTTCTTGACTCACCTCATACTTCTTAACTCCCACGCAGACTCGAGTTTCTTCACTTCATTTGTGACATTTTCAATGCTGTATTATGTTCACAACTGATGTCCAACGGCCTCCTCTCCTGCAGACTGACCTCAAAGAGGCCATTGGACATCAGTTGTGAACGTAATACAGCATTGAGAATGTCACAAATGAAGTGAAGAAACTCGAGTCTGCGTGGGAATTAAGAAGTATGAGGTGAGTCAAGAAACAACTAAACAATATTAGACACATGTATTGTTCAGAGAACTAAGGTAACTTGTGAGAAAAGTAAACTAATTTATAATCCCAGTGGAGTCCCGTGCCGTAGCCGAGTGGTTAAGGCAGGAAGCCTTGGCGCAGAGCTAAAGGACTTGCGCTGGTTCGAGTCTCCATGGGGGAAGAAATTTTCTCATGGTATTTCAGCCAGTATGGGACCGGTGCCCACCCAGCACCGTAAAGCATTTGGGTAGCTACAATAAGTAGCAGTTCCAGGTTGAGAAAACTAGCTATAATGGCTGGGGGGCTCGACATGCTGACCACATGTCACCCCTACACTGGCTAGATGATCATCTACCTCTGTGATTGACACATGTGGATGTGAGGCCAGCTTGTAGGCTAAGGGCCTTCTAGGAAAGGATAATCCCAATGGAAGTACAATAAAACCTGTTTTAGTCAGAACCTTTATAAGAAGGAAACCTGTAGAGACGGAAAAAAATCTCCAGAACGGTACAATTTTATATGTAAAATAGTCCTGTATAAGCTGGAAACCTTCATAACGTGGAAACGGAATGGATTTTTAAGTATCAATAGTTAATTTTTACCTCAATAAGATGGAAAATTACCTTCATGACATGGAAACGGAATGGTTTTTAAAGTATCAATAGTTAATTTTTACCTCAGTAAGACGGAAAATTATTCTTAAGCACGTTCTAATTACAGTATTAATGACCACATGTGAATATTCTGCATATAGTGCTTCTGCATTATATTGTTTTACCTTCTTGTGTTGCCATTGTATTGCGGGGATACCCTTGTCTGCTTACATAATCTGCGAGGGAGTTCGGAAACTCTTCAGTCCGGTTGAAGTCTTCGTGTAGTTCAGTTCCTTCTCGCTTTTGTGTAATAAAGTTATTTTATATTGCTGTGCAATCTGTGCTGTGTTACAAACACTATTTTGTCTGTATTTCAGTCCAATGCGTTATGTCTTTAAAAATACTGTAGTACTCTATATAATTTGCTTGTAATTTGGAAACCCTTTATAAGAAGGAAAACTGCCAAGACGGAAATATATTTAAGGAACTGTCATGTTCCTTCATAGACAGGTTTTACTGTATAACCTTTCTAAAACTTGACACCAGTGGGGATTTTGTTTAGTTGTTTCTTGACTCACCTCATACTTCTTGTGTCACATTCAGTACCAGGCACTGAGCAGGGCATTTAAACCCACAGGCCAGCCATTTAAATATCCAGCTACCCTTTTCGTGGCACTTCAGGAAATGGACCATTATTCACAAACTATTAGTCCTAGAAAATTCAAATTTTGTACATACCTAAAGGAGATATCCTAGTAGGATTTGATGGTGAAATAACTTGGGTGATTGATATCACATGGTATCGGCGTATAAATTTCAGGAAGTGGAAGTTCATCTTCACTTTCACTTTGTGAATCTTCTAATTCAGGAATCAGTTCATCACCTGAGTCATCATTATACAAAATATTCACTAATTCTTCTTCAGTGAGATATTTTTCTTTCGCAATGGTTTCACTCACGCACAAACAACAGCGCAATAACGAGAAACACATATGACTGCATTGGAGCCTGGAGGCAAATTTGGGTGAACGAATTCCATGTGTTGTTTGTTTTAAAAATAAAAGGGGATTCACCAAGGTTAAACGTGTCAAACGGGAATAGAAAATGTACATTTACATGCCATCTATGATCTCCAAGACATACTAAGCCAACACAATATTTAGGTGCCAAATATAAACGCGGCTTGTTTGTGCCTGCTCTAAAGCGAGTTAACTGACCGACGGCTGCATACATGATAGTCTCTTTAAATGCCTTAACTGGCTTACGGTACTGAATGTGACACTCCCACGCAGACTTGAGTTTCTTCACTGCATTTGTGACATTCTCAATGCTGTATTACGTTCACAACTGATGTCTAACGGCCTCCTCTCCTGCAGACTGACCTCCGTGCCATCTAATGGCTGACCGACAAACTTCCAAATCAATCCCCACTCCTTGTCACCGGGTATTTCAGAATTCATAGTTATGTTTTTACTCTTGCATATGTAAACTTTTTTCTCGTGTGCAGCTATTGCATTTTAAGTAAAATTTTAACATACTTAAATTAATAACCAATTTTAAATTCATAATATTTTAAAATTTCCTCACTTATAAAATATATAAACAAGTTTATCCCTATCAATCTGTGTTTTAGTGGGTGTAGCCTTTTTAAGTGTTCTGGGATATGTAGATTTTTCAGTTTCTCCATTTTTAACATTTCTAAGGTGTTCCTTTAATCTTGTATTTAAATTCCTTTTTGTTTTTCCTATGTATGAGGGAGTTAAGTATGAGGTGAGTCAAAAACAAGTCAACAAAAAATTAAAATAAACCTCACAGTGTTATTTCCTACCTGCATAACTTAATGAGATTGAAGATTAGTATCAGTTTTCTTTTTTTATTTTTATTTACTTTTTTTTTTTTAATTTTGTTGAGTTGTTTCTTGACTCACCTCATACTACTTAACTCCCTCGCAGATCCGGATTTCGTCACTGTATTTGTGACATTCTCAATGCTGTTCACGTTCACAACTGACGTCCAATGGTCTCCTCTCCTGCAGACTGACCTCCGCACCATCTGATGGCTGACCGACGAACTTCCAAATCAATCAGCCATCAGATGGCGCGGAGATCAGTCTGCAGGAGAGGAGACCATTGGACGTCAGTTGTGAACATGAACAGCATTGAGAATGTCACAAATACAGTGATGAAATCCGGATCTGCGAGGGAGTTAAGAAGTATGAGGTGAGTCAAGAAACAACTCAACAAAATTAAAATAAACCTCATAGTGTTATTTCCTACGTACATAACTTAATCAGTTTTATTTATTGATGAACATAGTTAAATGTGAGAAGAATAGAATATATTTTTTACCATCTTGCTGTTGATTTAATGGATTCTATGGATATGGATAAATATTTATTTTCTGGAGAAACAATCCTAATCGCATCCAAGAAGTAATGGTATTGGAATTACATTGTATTTTGGCAATAAAATTATTTCCGATTCAATTTCTTGATAATAATGAATCTATTTTTTACATAGATTTTATTCAATCAAACTTGACATAATCTTTAAATGTCAAATAATATAATTTATATTATGGAATGATATAGAATGAAATTGTGATGCAAGTAACTCGTGAGGCAAAGCATGTGAACAACCTGGCTTTGCTCTCGGACAGCAGAAGGGCGAAGATTTTTTTTTAAGTCCAGACGCTGCTATGATCCTCATATAAAATGTGAATCTGCAAATTTGAGTGGGTAAAGTTGATGAAGAATAAGCCATTGGCTAAGAATATGTAATATGTTTACTTACAAAAAAGAAATTGTGGCTTTATCTGACATGTCTTTTTTCTAACCTCCGGTATATCAGCAAATGGCAATTTATTACATAATTATATTTGATTTTGATCAAGAAACGATAAAATTATGCATATTTTATATTTTACATTATTTATATATTTTTAAAAAATTTGAATTAGATGAAGATAAAAATGAATTTATCAGATATTATGAGTGAAAAAAAAATTAGGAACATAAAATTGTTATATGTTGAAAATACACTATAACTCCACTATTTTTTTTTATTTAGCCTAGGTATTTTTGGGAAATCTTATCACCTATGTCCAATAGTCTGATTGAACTGATGATGAGAAACAGAACTTCTGAAATATGTTCTAGATAAAAAAAAAAGTGGAGTTAAAGTAGGTTTCTAACATACTGAAAGTTATCTGAAATTTATTATTATGATATACAGTTATATTGATATAATTGTATACAATGTAGACATGAAATCATTCTTACATTGATTTTGATTGTATAAGAATTGACAGAATCTTCTTATTTTGAGAAATAAAATGTGATAAAAATTGTAAGTGTTATATCTATTTCATGATCTCCAAATCACTTTGTGTGTGTGTGTGTGTGTTTATGTGTATATAGAAGAGAATCATAGTAAATATATTTCTTTTTTAATTTAATGCCACCACATTGTCATTTTGAAGCGTATAATTTTTCTCTTCAAATATGATTTATCCATCATTGATATGAATGAAATAAATAATAAAAAACATTTAAAGAAGCCGTACTGGCATTTATAATCTAATGTAAAATTCCCAAATAGTCTTCTTAATAAAGAAGCTGCCATTTGCAAGATAGAAGCAAGGGTTTCATAGCATTCAGTACGTGGAAATTAATAGCGTATATAAGAGAAAGACCAGTATTAAGATATGGTAGTGAAGCATGGACAATACGAAGAAGAGATGAAAGCCAAATAACCGCAAATGAGATGTGATTTATGTGCCATACAGCAGGCTACATAAAGTGAACCATAAAAGAAATGAAATTATGGAAGAGTTGGATGTAGAACCCATTCTTCACCATATAAAAAACTAGCAGAACAACTGGAAAGCCCATCTTCAACGAATGCTGTCTCATAGAATTCCAAAAGCCATACTTCGCTACTGCACCCAAGGCAAAAGATCGCTGGGATGTCCATAAAAGCACTGGATGGAAAATTCCTCTTTGAGACCGTAACAGGCCACACGGCCTAATACATGCATGGATGATGATGATGATGATGATAAGTAAAAAATTTGCATTTAGATTGGAACTTGCTCAGATAGCTGTCGGAAGAGTATTAGCCTAGAAAGCCAAAGGTCATGGATTCAAGCCCCAGTCTGAGTATATAATTTTTCTCTTCAAATATGAGTTATTCTTGTTACGTTTTTAAATTTCATGTGTATAAATCATCTCCTAAAGTGGTCCCTACCCAGAAATCCAAATGAGAGAACTTTTTACGTCCGGAATTATTTCCTTTAGGAAGCATCATGCCACATTCATTGTCCATTTAGCACTAACCATGGAGCACGTGTGACTTAAAGTATGTCACAGATGCGGACAACATTTCTCCACAAATCATTAACAGTTGTAACTATTATGAGAAGTGCAGATACATAGTAAAGAGGAAAAATGCATGAGAAACAAAATACTGGATACCATACCTCCTCTGAGTCAAGTTCCAATTGTAATCTAAAAAGAACCAGATGTATGGACTGCATTTTCATTGGTCGAATAACTGTTTTACATTTAAGTTTGTAAGAAAATGTAGTTTACTTTCTAACATTTAAAATAAATAAAATAAAAATATATATTATCTAGCACATGTTATAACAGGATTTTAATATTATAATATGAAAGTTAATAATTTTGTATTTTAAGATTCTTTTAATATTTTAATATAACTTAAATAAATAAAAACATCTAAATAATTCATTGTTGGTTATTGTTGAATAAAAATGTCAGTAATAATTAAAGAAATTGTACTACATCAAAAAGCAGTAAAAGTGAGGGAACAGAAACGGAAGGAAATAAATGAGGAATTTTACACTTCCAGTGCCATGACAGACAGAAACTGGACAAGAGAATGTCAGACACTGAGACACGTTGTAACCAGACTAGCAATACATGGCTTTCATCACAAGGTCTGCGAAAATAAAAAATTCCACCAGCCATTGAAGACTGCAGATGTGCACTGTGCGGTGATAAGTGTAAACTTTATCATATCACAGAGTGTAAAAACAGAACAAAATCAATTAATGAATACAGCAAAGAATGAATACAAGTGATCAGTGGAAAAGAACGTAAAACTTTCGAAACTAATGCTCTTCTGAGTGCTCCTTTATATTATTATTATAACAGTTTTTGTAAAGAATGCTTTTAAAAATTGTTTTAAGTCATTGTTGTCAAAATTATAAATCCTTCTGTTATAACTGTAATAAAAACACCTGCATAACCTCATATTCTTAAATAAAAGTAAACTAAACTCTGATTGGATGTTAAAACAATTAACTTTCTTATTTAACAAATCAAATTAAACCTTATATCTAAAGAACTATTAACCAAGAGAATTTAAAATTACCATCATGTGATGTAATAATGTTCTTAAAATTATAAAAGAATTACACTAGTCATTCAGCATACAATTTTGATCAATGATAGAAGCAAGAAGAGCTCTCCTGATAAAATGTAAAACTTAATACAAGAAGAATAATTGATTTCATCATCATCATCATGAACAAATTCGTTTTAGGCCATGTGGCCTGTACGGTAAACCTAGCGAAGATGGGAATAATTGGTTGATTTAAGAAAAGAAAATAATTTACTTTTAATTGACGGTGAAGAATAATACCACCTACATTTACTTAATCTGCTGGGAACTGAAGAAGGGAATAAATTTGCAATTATTTCTACAAGAAACATTTTTTTTTAAGTGTTTTCCTATTCAGTGTACCAACTTCCGACCTTAAGAAGAGAATCTGGCTCTACCGAAAATTAAACCCATCCTAAACCAATAATCCTTTTTGGGACACAAATACATCTTCAAAATGTTACCATCACATTGAGAACTCACATGAAGAGAATTATTTCTTCAATGTTTATAAGTTATGTGGGAGAATTTTAAAACATGTAAATATAATTTTAATAGATTTAATAAATAAGCTTTTCATATTTTTTTAATAAACCAAGACCTATGTAATAAAGCCAAAGACAAAAAATGGAATATTTTAGTAAAGAAGCCAGATATTCCAGAAATTCCACGTAAAACTACAGTAGCAAAATTTAGACTGCTTACAGAACATGACTATTTGGCCAAACATTTATATAAAATAGGAATCTGCATGAATCCAAATTGTCCTCTATGCAACAAAGACGAAGAAATGAATGAAGAACACCTACAAACCTGTGAAGTATTACCTGTTGGATCCACCATAGAGAAATATTGGAGAGCAAGAACGCTAATGGCATTGCCAAGGTCCAGCATTTGAAAACAACATATTTTTTAATTAAATGTTTTTATTATTAATGTAATACTTCTCAATGGATAGAAAATTAAGTGAAGATATTTGTAAAGAACTAAAAATATTCAGTTTGACAGATAAAATACAAGAGTATAGAAGAAAATGGTATGAACATGTCTGCAGAATGAATACCAACAGATTGCCTAGGAAAAGTCTGAACTATCAACCAAGAGGAGGAAAAGGAGCTCGGGGACGCCCACAAAAGAGCAGCTATGATTCTTGGAGCCAGAAAGAACCAATAAGGTTCAATCCTTGAAACTAGAAGAAGAAGACTTCTCATTGAAGGACAAATTATATTTGAAGAGAAAAATATATATTCAGACTGAGGTTTGAACCCAGTACCTTTGGCTTTCTGTACCAATGCTCTACCAACTGAGCTACCTGAGCACACCAATTTAAATGCAAATTTTGCTCTTATACATTGTTAATTCCCGAGTGCCAAATGTTATGAACCTTTGCTCGATCACGCAAATGCCGACTTCATTTCATTGTTTAATACTTGCGCATGTGCAATACAGAATACTTTAGAATTTCAATTGTTTCAAATGGCTGCTTATCCTATCCAATTTTTGAAGCATCAAAAAGGAAAACCTTTGAAAAGTGGAGAGAGAAAAATTATTTTGAATGTTTTTAACCTTCTGATCGGCTGTGGTGGACTAGTGGTTATGCTTCTTGCCTCTGTTCCCGAGGGTCGCGGGTTCAAACCCAGCCGAGGTCAATGGATTTTTTAGGATGGAAAAATCCAAGGAGCAAGTCCTAGGGACTTTAAGCCATGTGTCCTGAGTCTGAAGATTTCCAGGCTCATAAAAGATCCTTAAGCCTGAATGGAAAGGCCTCTAAGCAAAATTTACCGAATTTTCCCGTCCTAGTACTACCTTGGTTTCCTAGATGTCAGTATGTGGCAGAACGCTGACCACGGACCACTCAAGTGACATCTATACGAAAACAAGTGTAACTAAATTAGTATGGTTTAAATTCTTCACTGTAGGGGGAGAGCGCCTGAATCTCTGTTAAGGGAAACATGGGCTTACAAGAAGATTTAACTTTCTGCATACCATGGGTAAAAATCTCTTGTGTTAGAGAAATAAACTGTATCTGCCGATGTGATTGGCTTTGCAAGTGGTTTAAGTATAGTATCTGGCTGGTAATGGACAGAAGCATTAGAGCCGATCTAATCAGCTGATGGCACCTAAAGGGTTAAACAATTTAGTGAAAAATTACTTAGATTAGCCATTGAGGATGTGGTAAAAAAAGCAGCAGAAATTACAGGTAAGCCAGCATTAAGCATATATTCTGCCCGTAGACCTAATGAAATTGTAAATAAAGGATATCTTTCGTAAATTAATGAGTCATTTTTTTACATCTAACCTCATATTTTAATGTTTCTTTAAACATGGGAACTAGTTTTCAAGAGAAGGATCTCCCTCATTTTCAACCGACATTATGACTACCGGATTTTCGTTGGGATCTCCATCAGTAACGTTGCCATCTGGTGTCGATTTGATGAACTTTGAGATGAGGTCACGTTCATCAGGAATCTCGAAATTCATGGATCTAAATTTGTTCTTCTGAATATATATATCTTCTCCCAAATTGTCAATTCTAAAGGTTTTTCGAAATGTTTTAAAAGTTGGGCTTCTTTTACAATTTTATGATTCTCCAATAAACTATGTGCTGCAATAGCTGATTTTTCAATTTCACCGTTTTTAATATTCCTAAAGTGTTCCCTAGTGCAAGTGTCCAAATAGATATATATTCAGAAGAACAGATTTAGATCATGAATTTTGAGATTCCTGATGAATGTGACCTCATCTCAAAGTTCATCAAATCAACACCAGATGGCAATGTTATTGATGGGGATTCCAACGAAAATCCAGTAGTCATAATGTCGGTTGAAAATGAGAGAGATCCTTCTCTCGAAAACTAGTTCCAGTGTTTAAAGAATCATAGAATATGAGGTAAGATGTAAAAAATGACTCATTAATTTAAGAATTAAGAACCTCATAATGTTATTACCCATATTTAACTATGAATAAAGGATATCTATTGACATCCTGGAAAAACCATAAACACCTGAACAGGTAGGCCCATATATAATTCTTTGTCATAAATAAATAATATACAGAAGTTACTAATTATTGGTACCATACTATTTTCTGTCCACTGCTGTGGTCTCGAGGTAGCATGCTGCCTTGTCACACAGGCCGGCCCGGATTCGATTCCTGGTCGGGACAGGATCCTGGGTGAGGTTTTTTCAGAGTTTTTCCTCATCTGTAAGACAAATATCAGGAAGCTTAGGGTCAAACGGCCCCCTGAAAATCATCCAGCCATCATCATCTTTCATCAGTGTGGAAAGCAATGGGATGAGAAAAGCTAATGGGTTCATACCCCATTTATAGAGGAAGAGCCCCTCTTCTCTAATTTCTAATAATTCAACTAAAATTCTTTTCATAACCACATTAATTAATGGTCTCCTTATTACAATCTCATCAAATTCTTGACTTGGGCCATGGATAGGATTAGAAATCAATTTACTCTCATTTATTCCCACCACACCTATAATTCCCTAGTAAAGCTGCAAAGCATAGCTTGAAAATGCTATGATTGCAGTGAAAGACCTGTCCTTGGCAGAATTACTATGGATGGATGGATATTATATATAAGTATGACCAAATTATATTAACTTTTAAACTTATTGTACTTTTTAATGTTTCAATTGTTGGTAATTATGTAATGAAAATACCTGTTCTAGATTTTTTAATTTAGCAAACTATGACACCTAAATATTGAAATAATGATTAATGATGCGTGTCCAATCGATGAGACAGAATTACTTCTTACTTTGCTATACACAGTACATTTATGTGCAATATAAAAACAAAACATGCAATGCCCTCCTCGCGATCCATTTTATCACTTCGACACACAGTAGATATATACACTAACAAGCAATGCATAGGATGTAATAAATATGTTGAAAATCTATCCTTAAAAATAGTTGCCAACCATTTATTTATTCATGATTATAAAATTATTTTACGAACATAAATTGTAAATGTATTATCCTTCTTTTTTCCTAAATAAATTATAAAAGTAAAGTGATCCCACAATAGGCCCGGAGGCCCTTGGGGTAGTAGGAGGTTAGGGCTCCCACTTTTTCTAAACAATTGGCACTTTATGTCAGCCGGGTTGTCATTTCTGCGTGACGGCCGCCTTTACCCCCAGAACAAGCGTCTGGTACTCATTTCAGTTAGAGGCTGGGTCTACCCCAGGGTCATAGTGCCGCCAGAGGGTTTGGGTCAGTTTAAAAATCCTGACCCCAACGGGACTTAAACCTTCGACCCTCCGGCTTGTAGCTTAGTGCCTTAACCACTACGCTACGGCGTTCCCCAAATTATAAAAGTATATATATTTAGGGAAGTGTGCTTACTACGTAGAGGAAAATTATCTATAAGAATTTAAAACTGCTGTTTACATTTGGGAAGAATATTGATTTTTTGTTTATATATTTCCCTGTCAGATGGCAGCAGAAGTAAGTGCTGCCTTTGGTTGCCATCTCTCGATTGGTATATGTACTATAAGAAAGCCTGCATTTAACTGTATTATGAGTGAATGTACTATGATGATGATGATGATGAGTCTTCTCGATCAAGTAATCGATAATTTTGCAGTGAGATCGAAATAATCATGATCATAGTAACCAACCAGAAATAATGGTAGTTTTATCAAAATAATAGTGATGTGGCTAATTAATACAATAAGATCGTTGGTTATCAAATCTTAATTTTATTTATTTGGTCTAATTTCCCATCTTAAGAAGTCATTTATATGGTCAGTATTCAAATCCTGGTTCTTTATTTTCACCTTCATTCAGAATTATCCTTTCATATACATTCAAATTCTGGTTCCATCTTGTTCTATGCCTATTGTACAAATATATATAACTTAATATCTACCTTCTATATTTTCAAGTATACTTTGTCATTTTTCGCTTACCCTATTTGGGCAAGTTTATTAAATTAAAAACTATTAAACGTTCAATAACATATTTTTTTCAGCATAATTATTAACTTATACAATATACAACAACGAATCCCGGTGCTGAAAGCCCGCTAACGCCAGAAGCGTCACAAAGTGTTTCCGCGTGTTTAATAATAATAATAATAATAATAATAATAATAATATATAATCTATATATGCCTATCACTATATTTTAGTTATTAAAAAGATAAATTACATTTGAGTTAAGTTTCGAATAATTTATAAAAATACATCCAGAATAGGTTCTTTACATTTTAGGGGAAATATCGTATATTTTTGTAGCCATCTCAGTGGAACTATTTGAAACCGGATATTCATGACCGCTCAGACATAAGCTCTCCATAGGCTTTCATCCCTATCCTGAGCTAAAGTTTTCCAATTATGCCTTGTATAATCCACCTCCCTCAAATCATGATTAATTTTGTTTTTTCACATTTTCTTAGCCTACCTGGGCGATTTCCCTCTGGTTTTCGTAGTTTCCATGCCCCTCTTTCATTCCTTATTATGGGACTTATAGTAACTGTTCTTATTGCATCTGGTTTCCAATAAAAATTACGTAACTCCTGTTAAATCGTCTTCTCTATTCATCTGTTTGTTCGTCTCTCTTTAGTCCGGAAGTAATAGGATTAATACACGGGTAAATAGATATTCAATATTTATTTAAAATCTGAAGGCACTCATAGGAATATATTTTAATAAATAGTGGGGATATATTAATCACTTGGTGATTTATTATAATTACTGCAATAATCTTTATAATACAAAATGAAGCACGCACCAATATAACCGATTTACAAATTGGTGATAGCCAAACACAAGGAAATAGTTTTAAAAGTTTTAAAAAACAATTACCTAAGCATTTCATTGTTACATTACAGACTGTACAGTACAGAGGAGGAAACGGGAACACACGTGTGCTGCGTCGGCGTGTGCAATCGATTTTCTAAAGGTTAGTTCCACTTCCCTCTACCAGATTGTATTAGTGCGCCACCTATTGAGGTCCAGATGAAACATCTCGGTGATTCCGCGTCTGTCAGAGTGCAGTGAATATTGTTTTGGTGGTGGGTTTGGTTCGAATCGTCGCGAAATTCGTGTGTATAATCTATAAAAACTGACACAGAGGAGATTTATCGGACATTAAGGAACATAGTACACATATTCATCTTCAATCTCCGACAGTGGTTGACTGCCGATTCGCAAATGAAAATCCTTTGGATTATTGTTCTGCTGGGCTTCTTGGCCGCGACAGGAGAAGCAAAAAGAAAACGAAAATTCGAAGGTGATTTCGAATTTGCTGAAGAGGTAAGTGATATTATTTTGTTATATGATAAAACTAGCAGTTTAATAATATAGCCTAGGACAAATATCATGTTCGTTTAATTACATGAGCTATTGTTGTCTGTCCTGTCATTTCAATACTCAGTGTTATAAAATAGTATTAATGTATAGATTGAACGATAGAAAAGTAAGTACATTCGGACCCGTATATTCATTTATTTTGTTTTGTTTTAAAAGTGATAAATAATCGAGACGATTATTTCATACTTTTAAGGGATTGAAAAATATATATCACTCTACTATTAACATATCTGATTAATATTAAAATTTCTCGTTTGTCATATAATTAAATGTTTTGTTACACGCGATAAATAGTAAACTTTGTTGGTTTTGGCCTCGTTTCGGGAAGTCCCGAGTTCAGTCCCCAGCTTTGTCCAGCAGAGTTTTTGCTTAAGGTTGAAATATCGTTCTTTCGTGGTTTTACTCGGTCTTCAAAGCAAATACTGAATTGGATTTTTATTATCAGAATCGATTCGTAATCAATATCTGTTATATATTTATTTTATGATAGTTTATACGTGTATTATGCATTTATAGACATCAACAATATGAATGTGTAAGCAATGCCATTAAATTAACCATCTGTAATTTGTACCTTTGTAATTACAAAAATGTGATGAAGTTTTTAAAAATATATATTTTTAATTTCAAGTTTTGGATTTGACTATTATTCATTGAATAATTAACTAACTCTTTAAAATAAATTTAAATATTACTGTGTTAGATCCAACTATTTTCTCATATAGAGGTAATGTAGATAATAATATTAACCAATGTAAGGAATGACTTATCTTAATCAGATCAGATTGATGATATTAGATCAGTGAGAGTTAATATTTCAAATTTCGTCATTTTAATATAAAAAATTAGTGAGAAGTACGTTTCTAAATTTCGTCTTTTTAATATAAAATGTAGTAAGAGGTACATCTTAAAATTAGTTTTTTAAATATGCAAATAGGGTAAAATTTGGTAAGTTCGTGACGGTATAATATATTACGTGATCAAATATTCAGTTTTGCTAAGAAATAACTAATGGTTCTGTGATTTTAGTGTCCATTTTATGAGATACATTATTTTTTCATTATGAGCACCCAAAATAAAGTAAATAATAAAAGTATTGGAATTTTTATTTAGTTTTAAAAATGTATCACGGAATAACTTCTAATAATAAGTTACATATCTTTACCCTAATTGAAAATCACAACTCGGAGAGCGTATAAAACAAATATATGCTCATTATATAGGATTGTACATCTCGTTTTGACTGAGGTAGTACAGATTTGGTGGCCCTTGTTCTGGTATCCTGCTGATTTACATTTTATCCCGATTTTCAATCGTGACAATTTTTCTGCACTTTATGTAACCTATCTTCATTGGAGTTTTCTAAAATATTATTTTTAGTGATTAAATTCCAGAATATTGGGCAAATACTTAACCGAAATGTGATGTAACCAATGCCTAATCTATGCTAGATAAAATGTTTAAGATGTGATATTTTTATTAGAATTTTAAGTTTAAACAAATGTGAATAAACCTGAACTGCAACTCAAATATTATCGTGATATTATTTTGGTATTACTACTTTGGAGTCGCTTCTTTTTTGTATTAAATGCGTTTGCAATCGTCTCCAGTAATTATATTATTATTATTAATATTATTATTATTATTATTATTATTATTATTATGTACTACAAGAATAGACTAATAGCTCTAGAAATGGATTATTTACGAAGAAGTGCCAGAAAGTCTAAATTAGAACGTGTCACAAATAAGGAAATTAGAAACATAATGGAAGCAGAAGAAAGCATAATTGAAAGAATTGAGGATAAGGAATTAAAGTGGTTAGGACATGTTTTAAGAATGGAAGATGAGCGATGCCCGAAGCAACT
The DNA here is from genome assembly GCA_030220185.1 of Diploptera punctata. Taxonomy (NCBI): domain Eukaryota; kingdom Metazoa; phylum Arthropoda; class Insecta; order Blattodea; family Blaberidae; genus Diploptera; species Diploptera punctata. The sequence goes on along the minus strand of JASPKZ010004939.1, from coordinate 498,598 downwards.
ATATGAATGGCATCCGAACAGAAAGAAGAAAAGAGGAAGACCAAGGTTAACATGGAAGGAAAACATGAAGACAGTAATGCAAGCTAGAGGGCTAAGCATCGAAGATGCCCAAGACCGTAGGCTTTGGAGGTTTGGCACGGGAAGACATCTTAGAAGAATTACACATGGAATCTTTAGAAAACGAAAATTTCTGATTATAAGTCAAGATGGATACAACATGTTCATCGAATGGAAGATCACAGAATACCCAAACTAATGTTAAGATATCAACCTGCAGGAAGAAGAAGACCAGGACGTCCACTCAAAAGACCTCTGGATGGTGTTTCTCTTGAGGCGGAAACAGGTCAACAAATGGCCTAAATTCGTGAATGTACTATGATGATGATGATGATGATGAAGACGGCAGCAGCTGTAAAAACCCGAAGATAGAGAGAATTATTATTATTATTATTATTATTATTATTATTATTATTATTATTATTAATATTAATATTAGTGAAAAATGAATTTGTAAAAATCCTAAATCCGAGTGATCCTAAGAAAGTATAATTTCCATTAAATTTTTATTTTCTTATCTGAAATAAAATAAAGCAGGTGTGAATGCTTGGATGTGCTAAAAATAGCATTATGGTTCGCACTTAAGTCTTGAATTGTTGTAGGAGCGGCTACATTACTTTCACCAACGTCACTTATATTTCAACCAGGTGTCTCCAATGTGCGTGGGTAGTGTAGAAATGGCCTGACCACTGTAATCATAAACATAACATTTTATAAATCGTATATTTTCAATTTTCTTACAATTATTTACTCTTAGATGTACTGAAACACCTGTCTTAATATGTTTAGCGTATCTAACGTCTCAAAGTACCCGAGTTCGATTCCTGGTTATACAATAGACATTTTTTAATGCATGTAGGGTCTGCATTGTGGTGTATTCCGACTCGTGAGAACAACAGAAGTAGTGACGTAATGTGAGAGATAAGACAAATCCGTTAAAAAAGTTGAAATTTATCTCTTCATACCCAACTTCTAATTTCTTTAACAAAACTAAAACAGTATTCACTTTACATTTACAATCGATCCTTCAGAACACATTTTCGAGGATTCTAAAATGAAAGAATGGGTCCCTAAGGATTATTCCCCTTGAATTGGAAATAGTCATTTGTATATATATATATATATTATATTCTCCATTATTACTAAATGTCGCGAGAACTCGGTCTTCACTGCCATCTAGTAGCTGACTATAACAAGTAAGCAAATTAAAGAGAATATTTTTACCTTATAGCAGTGACGCTTTATAGATGTTATAATTAAATATATAAGAAAAATAAGTGTTTGATTTGGATTCGCCTGGTAGTGTAATGGATATCACGCTGAGGTACAGACTCAGAGATCCGGGTTCGAATCCCGTCCGGGCATTTATTTTTCTTATCATACCATATATATATATATATATATATTTCCCTAATGGCACCAGGTTGTCTTTTATGATATATATATATTCCCTAATGGCACCAGGTTGTCTTTTATGACATTTCTGGCTTTCTCTCCTCCAAGCATTGGCGGAATTGTAATTCATTTCTTAGGTTGGGGCACCTGGTTATTTTTAATTAATGTTAATTACTAAGATTGATTGGAGAAAACCCTCAATGATGAGGAAAATTCTCAAAATGATGATAATGATCAATTGGAAATATTCTTACCGATTGTAATTCAGATTTAAATTACGTTATGCAACTACATTTGGAATGACTCATTCTTCATTGTCTTCCTTTGTGTCTCTGTGCACGTGGATTGTAGTTGAGGGTTTTAAAAGGTATGCAGTGGGCTGGGATTCGTAGTACATACTGTTCCTGATGCTGTTGGTGTTTATAAATGTTATCTGGTCATTTCTTCTATCCACGATTGATTCTTTAGGTCTTCACTTCAAATGTGGTCCCTTAATGTGACACCTGAAAGGAATCTTATGAATCACATTTGCGAAGAATCTGTTTTGTTTTTATCATTTTGGTGTAATATTTTACTGACTACCATTTACTTCCTTACTTATTTACTTACTCACTGGCACTATCGAACCCGTAGGTTCATGGCCGCACGGACATACGCTCTCCATACATCCCTATCCTGAGCTAATGCTTTCCAATCATTCCCTGTATAATCTACTTCCCTCAAATCATAGTTAATGTTATTTTCCCACCTCATTCTTGGTCTACCAACTGGGCGTCTTCCCTCTGGCTTTCCTACAAGAAGCTTCCATGCAAGTCTTTCATTCACCATACGTGCAACATGTCCTGCCCATCGCAGTCTACGAGACTTAACTGTTCTTATTATATCTGGCTTCCTATAAAGACCATGTAGTTCATTGTTATGTAGTCTTCTCCATTCACCTGTCTGTTCATCTCTCTTTGGTCCAAACATTTTCCTAAGTACTTTATTCTCAAATACTTTTAATCTCCTTTCCTCCCTTAAAGTAAGAGTCCATGTTTCGCATACATATAATATAACTGGTAGAATAATTGTTTTATATATTTTCAGTTTAACGTTTTTTGAAAGGAGTTGGGACATCAAGAGTCTCTGCAATGCATAATAGCACGCATTTCCAGAATTGAGCCTATGTTTAATTTCTTTGTGCATCTCATTCCTATTTGTGATTATTGTTCCTAGGTATTTGAATTCAGCCACTTCCTCAAAATTTCCCTCATTTGTCATTAGCTGTCCATTTCCATTATATAATGAATTTCTACGTGTGACCGTATTTTATTGATACCATTTAGACATTGAAATTATGTTGTGGGATCTTAATTGAATTTCCTTCCTCATTTGTTTACCGTTTACTGATATTTTATCGTAAGATTCAGTTTAATACATTATGTTTCATCAATTATTTTCGAATATCAGTTTTATTATTAAATAATGAGATATGGCTTCCTAAATACGTAAAATCTGTAACTTATTCTTTCACTTTATTAGGCTGTGTATACATATTTTTGCTCTTACATGTTTTCCACAATTTGTCGTAGATTTTCTTTTTTTTTCTGGAATTTTCATTTTGTATTTACTTAATATGTTTTTTAATTTAAAAATGGACCATTGAATATCCCGTAATAGTCACTTTTTCCATTACATCCAGTCATCTACAAACATTACTGTATTTAATTGTGTCTACCGCAAGTGGTCTCGAGGTAGCGTTCGATCCTCGATCGGGACAAGGTCATTTGTTTTTACACGCTTTATATTTGCTTTTGTCTACCGCTGTGGTCTCGAGGTAGCGTGCTGCCTTGTCACGCAGCGGGCCCGGTTTCGATCCCCGGTCGGGGCAGTTTTTCTGGGTGAGGTTTTTATCGGGGGTTTTCCTCACCTGTAAGACAAATGTCAGGAAAACTTTAAGGCCCAAACGGTCCCCGAAATCATATGGCCATCATCATCATTCTTCACCGGTGTGGAAAGCAACGGGAAGCTACCACATCTACAATTTCCTAGTAAAGCTGCAAGCATAGCATAGCAGTGAAGGACCTGCCTTCGGGCAGAATTACTATGGATGGATGTATCTATCTATGTAACGGAATCTTTCAACACGATTTTCACCCACTTAAAACATTGGATCGACTTGAAACTTTGTATACTTGTAAAGGACCAATGACAATACAATAATTTCACTTTTTTCTAAGATCCTGGCCAGGATCATCAGGAAATCAAAAAAAAAATAAATAAAGACCGGTATAATAGGTTGCGGACGTATCGACTTTTTAGTCTATCGTTGTGGTAGCTCAGTTGGTAGAGTGGTCGACTGTAGTGGTATGTAATTTCAGTAATCCATAGGTCGCTGGTTCAAATCTGGCCCGGTGGATTTTTTAGAAGAATATTACTTTTAGTTCATACTAAAATAGTATCGAATTTAAAGATACTTACATTTTTATAAAACCAAAATAAACAGTAAATAATAGTTTTAAAAAACTAAAACAACACGCTTTATTAGAAAACCGAACTAAAAAATGAAAACTAACTTCAATTTCCAACACGCTTGGGATAAAATTAAAGTGGTGAACAAAATAATCATCTCAACACATCTAGAAAAAAAAATCATTTTACCATCAAAAGCGTGGGGTGCTCTATATCAATTAATATATTTGATAATAAACAGATATTGGTAAAAGTAAAGTCTCTAAGAAGAAAACGTGAAACCATAAAAAGCACCCCACGCTTTTGATGGTAAAATTATTTTTTGTAGATAACTCTAGTTTTATTCTAGATGTGTTGGAGATGATTTTTTTGTTGACTACTTTATTGTTATCCCAAGCGTGTTGGAAATTAAAAAATATGTTTTTGATAAATGTTCTCTCGAAGTATTTGGAGCTATTAAATTAATTAATTTATTGTTTCAAAAATATTAATAATGACTTTATTTTTCATTTTTTAGTTCGGTTTTCTAATAAAGCGTGTTGTTTTAGTTTTTTAAACTATTATTTATTATTAATATAAAATTATGGAATATTCACCTGAAAGGTCCGTCTCCTCAACTTAATTAATAATTTAACTGTAGCGCTTTCGGGACTTGTCCCATCATCGGCAGGATTCAAAACTGGTGTTTCACTGAAGATCTGGTAGAGGGGGTTGCATGTATTGGGTTCGTTTTCGTTTATCAGGCTGTCGTTGTGAGCTGCTTTCATGATTTCCATCTCTTCGAGTATGAAAAAAAAAACATATTGCAGTACCTTTTATTGCAGAAAATCTATTTCAATTACACAGTGCACTTTTACAACAATTTTGAAATGCAGTTAACAATCAGAATAAGGGTAGAAGCTAGCATAAGCTCCAATAAATCGAATAAAATTCCTAGAAGTGGGCAAATTCATTATGCACATACCTTGAAAAATAGGGGTAGTAATTAGCAGAACAACTACTTAATTCCAAGAAATTGTATTGACAAGGAAAAATACTGAATTATAATAAAAATCTTAAATCGAATACAAATAATGTCACAACCTTCCGGAAAAGTGTAAAAAATACTCATGACCTAAAAATTGCCAAAAAATGACCTATCCCTAAGAAAGTTAAGAAAATGCAAAAAATGCCCTAACCAATTGCTTTTATTTAATCCGTTTTTTAATGCCATACATTTTCATATATATATTTAGAGGAATTAAACCCAATGGGTACAACTTGGACACTACACACACCCAGTCCCAAGGTTGAGAATTGTTTTAAAAATCCCTTACCCCGCCGGGAATCGAACCCGGATCGCCGGAGTGGAAGGTAGGGACTCTACCAACTACGCCACAGCGACGGACACATTTTCATATATGCAAGCATAAGAAAAAGATGAAAAAATCATTAATTGCCTTTCCCTATTAATCAGTTTTTAATCTCAGCCAGAATCAGTGGAACTTTTCGATTGAGAAAAATTCCAAGTTTCCATCAGCTGTTCCAAAATTTGACCTGATTTTCAGAAAAAAAATGCCTCAGCACATATTTATGATAAGTAAGAAAACGCCCTTAGCACGACTCCACTAGAATGTTTTCTTTGAGGATAATATATGTACCCTACTGGATTGTTAGATAAGGCGAAACAAGGCTGTATTTTATAAACTGGTATTACCAAGGGGGTCACATGCTCAATATAGCCAGTGTTATTTTCTGACTTGATTCTTTTCCACATGCCCAATAGAGGAAACTAGTCTAACTGGACGTAACATTATTTCCAGTGAAAAATACCCTTTTAACTTCAAAGGTATAGTGGACGAAATATTCGACATACAAAATAGGCTAGATAAATTATAACTACTATCTTTTTAAAGAAGCTTCATACATTTCTCCATTTACAGATTTTTTTTTCTGTTTTATTAATAAGCTGTTAGTTTATGCTGATGATGTAGTATTGTTGGCCGATAGCGAGGAGATACTAAAGGACAACACGCACATACAATTGAGTAACACTAAGAAATTAGGAAACTAAATATATGGTCACACGTAGAAATTCATTATATAATGGAAATGGACAGCTAATGACAAATGAGAGAAATTTTGAGGAAGTGGCTGAATTCAAATACCTAGGAACAGTACTCACAAATAGGAATCAGATGCACAAAGAAATTAAACATAGGCTCAATTCTGGAAATGCGTGCTATTATGCATTGCAGAGAATTTTGATGTCCCAACTCCTTTCAAAAAACGCTAAACTGAAAATATATAAAACTGTTATTCTACCAGTTATATTATATGGGTGTGAAACATGGACTCTTACTTTAAGAGAGGAAAGGAGATTAAAAGTATTTGAGAATAAAGTTTTTAGGAATTATGTTTGGACCAAAGAGAGATGGACAAACAGGTGAATGGAGAAGACTGCATAACAGTGAACTACATGATCTTTATAGGAAGCCAGATATAATGAGAACAGTTAAGTCTCGTAGAATGCGATGGGCAGGACATGTGGTACGAATGGGAAATAAAGACGTGCATGGAAGCTTCTTGTAGGAAAACCAGGGGGAAAACGCCCAGTTGGTAGACCAAGAATGAAGTGGGAGAATAACACTAACTATGATTTAAGGGAGATAGATTATACAAGGAATGATTGGAAAGCATTAGCTCAGGATAGGGATGTATGGAGAGCTTATGTCCGTGCGGCCATGAACCTACGGGTTCGATAGTGCCAGTGAGTAAGTAAGTAAGTTTTAATAATTTTTCGATTGACCTAAATACTCCCATTTTGAACAATATCAATAAACAATCAATTGAATTGGTGTTTACTTGATGAAAATCCTTAATTTAATTAATTAAATAAAAATAAAACTTAAAGTTTTATGTGATTTTCGTATTTATTGAAATATATTTCTCGTATAAAGAAACATATGAGAGCATATAACAGACATTTAGATTATTCAAAGTATGCCAACCACCTACTCCAATACGATCATTGTTTTGATTCAAATTGTAAAATTTTTGTGACAAAGGAAACAAGTTGGATCTTTTAGAAGTTGTAGAGATAAATAAATTGAAAACTGGTAATAAGCTGTTAAATTCCCAACTGGATTTGAATGAATCACCTCTTTTAAATTTATAATAGAGATTGTAAAAAAAATTGTTGCATAGTTACAGTTGTTATGTACTATAATAACAAAATTCATTCATTTGTAATAATGTCTGAAGAAGGTACAAAGTACCGAAACACCTGTAACTAATTTATATTTCAATAAATATGAAAATCACATAAAACCTCAAGTTTTATTTTTATTTAACTAAATGAGTATAATTAAAAATTATAGAGACTATTTAACTCGTGCCCCAAATGGGAGTCAATGACCAATCACATTTCAATGATTATTGATTTACAACCAATCACAGTCGTGTTTCGCATAAAATTTACCAAATAAAGTTTATCATAATAAAGAAAGCACCTCCTTTTCTACATTCTGAATAGGTCATTGCATTATTTTGCAGTGACTTATCCCCTAAGAAATACGGCAACCAGATTGTATATATAGTGCATGAATGTCAGCAGAAAGCGCATGCGATAGATAATATAAAAGCATTTGTAAACAATTGTTGATACCACAAAAAAACACTGTTTGCACTTTCTTAAACGAATTATTTTCCAGGAAATGACGTTGCTGAAAAATATAATTGACATAATTATTTAAATCATAGGACATCAGAAATTAATACTTATAACGTTGGTTATAAATTTCTCCACTAGGGTGCATTCTTACAATATTGCCATCCTTTGGCAACAAATAATATGATCTGGTTGCAGTGATCAACAAAAGAAGTAAATGAAGCGTACCAGACGTTTCTCATTTGTTTTCAAACATTGCCGTTTACATTAAACATATAAATATTTTAAAATAACTATATTTAAACAATGATTTGTGAGTAAACAGCTTAATTTTATTCGTTAAATAGTCCTAACAAATGCCACTCTTGATTTCCAAACTCTCTAGATAAATTGCAAATCACTCGTGGCATTTGAATGCAGGCTTTCACGGCCGGTAATCATAATGTTGAGCGATTCCGGGTTATGTGGCCGTGGTCCATAGTTGGTGTTGATACCAGACGTTTCGCCCTCAACTGCGGAGGGCATCTTCAGTGGCGAGTGCTTCTAGGCGTGTTTCCTGGTCGGAAGATCTCCTTGGAGGAGATCTTTCCATCGGTTGAAGGGTCTTCCGAGGTCTTTTTTGCCTTTAGGGTTGAGGTGGTAAATCATCTCCTTGGAGGAGATCTTCCGACCAGGAAACACGCCTAGAAGCACTCGCCACTGAAGATGCCCTCCGCAGTTGAGGGCGAAACGTCTGGTATCAACACCAACTATGGACCACGGCCACATAACCCGGAATCACTCAACATTATACTCGTGGCATTACTTATGATAATGTGGATGTTAAAAGATTCACAATAAACTGTTAATAAATTATACATCAAGGGGTAAAGGAACTCTTGGTCAGCTTAAGATAAGATCGTGTGACAAACTGCAGACGTAATAGCCTAATACATGAATGTAGATGAGGTGACTGATCCATAGAATCGTAAATAATTTCTGAATGTGCATAGATTAGAATCAAATTAAGAAAAGCAAAGTCCGTAACACAATAACTGCTTAAAGTAAGCGAATTCCTCAGCAAGTCCAATATATGTTCCAACTTTGGTGGTTTCCGGATTATATATACATTTTTGTAAATTAAATCGTATTATCCAGTTACGTTACGAGGAAATAAACATGGGTGTCGCTAGATATATTTTTAAATTATGTATTTCATTATTACTTATGGAGCAGAACTTTGGCCATTAACAACAAAAACAAATAAGTATCTTTTGGCAACGGAAATGGATTTTAAACAAAAGGCAGCAAGAATTTCAAGAAGAATAAAAAAAAATAGGAACTCAGTTATAAGGGAGAAAATGAAGATTGAAGACACTGTTTTAGATTATATTAAAACTCAGCAATTAAGATGGTACGGACATGTCCAGCGAATGGAAGAGCATCGCTACCAAAATCGGTTTTGGAATGGAAACCTGAGGGAAGACGAGGCAGAGGAAGACCTAAAACCTCCTGGAGTCAGGGAATATGTTTATACATGAAGGAGAAACATCTACAACAAGGAGATTGAATGGACCGACAAAATTGGCATCGTGATATACTATTAAACTAACTACGTTTTATCTATTGTCAATAGTTTGGTCTTTTATTAAAAATGTCTAAGTATGCTATCAACTTTTTACATTTAGTGATTAAATAAAATAAAAGTGTTAAAGTTTTATTGTATTGTATTGTAAGCCCATGTTTTCCCTTTACAGAGATTTAGGCGCTCTCCCCCTACAAGGAAGAATCAAGCTTATACCTGCCTATCTTAAACTAAACTCAAAAATTAATTAATAATAAAAAAAATAAAGAAAAGTTTTAAATTCAATTTTATTTCTATAAAACTTGAACCATACTAATTTTAGTTACACTTGTTTTCGTATAGATGTCATTTTGAGTGGTCTGTGGTCAGCGCACGCCTCATACTGACATCTAGGAAACCAAGGTAGTACTAGGATGGAAAAATTCGGTAAATTTTGCTTAGAGGCCTTTTCATTCAGGCTTAAGGATTTTTTACGAGCCTGAAAATCTTCAGACTCGGGACCCACGGCTTGAAGTCCCTCCCGGACATATGAATAAACCATTACGAATTAACCATCCACTACTCAAAATTGTTAATAACGCTTTAATTGATTTTCCTTCCCCATCCAATATTAGAAGATGATGAAATTTTGGATCTTTATTAGGATTATGCTCCTTGGATTTTTCCGTCCTAAATAATCCATCGACCCCGGCCGGGTTTGAACTCGGGACCAGAGGCAAGGAGCATAACCACTAGTCCACCTCGTTAAAGTTTTATACGATTTTCATATTTATTTTAATACACATTTGCACAAAACGTTTAACAGTTTTATTTTATTTAATCACTAAACATAATGGATTTTCATTAAGTAAACACCAAATCAATTGATTACTTATTACACCCACATTATGTATTTAAGTTTTTACAACACGTAATTGGTTTGGATGCTTATGATCCAGTTTTTGTTGCAAAACTATGTTGCAGTAGTCATCTAACTTCTAGGCGTGTGTAGCAATTCTACTTTGACGTTTTGTGGCATTGAAACGCGCAGTTTCTAAAATTGATTTCATATCAACCCTTGAATTAGCAACGCATCCTGTTAGTTACAATGCTCTTGATTACCTGACATTTTAATAAAACGAATCTATAGAAATCACTTGAATTTAAACAAATTACACAGTTGTTCTCAATACTAATTTACATTAGTGACTGACCTCATAGTCTTATGGTTAAAGCTTGTGAATACAGTTCATAAGGTCCTGGGTTCGATTCCCAGGTCAGGCCAACGAGGTTTTCCTTAAAAGGAATTATTTCTGTAGTCGCACATGGTCTGGAATTTATGTTAAATTTAAGAACTCTCCTCGTTATCATTTAACAGCCATCATAATTATCATCGGAGTAATGTAAGTTCGTTTTGAAGCCGCCCCAACCTCAGAAGTGGATTAAATTACTCCAGAGCCAGAAGAGAATGCAGAAATATCGTAAGACAAACGGATGGGATTGGACAAATGTAATATGCACTAGTTATTTTCATTGTGATGTCACATTTAAATGAATGAGAAATTAAGTTTCGTCAATTGAATAGCCGCCTGTCGTAAGCCTAATTCTTCCCAATGTTGGGTTTTGCATGCAAAATAGTTGTAAACGTGAGACTGTTTTCCTTGAAAAATTAAATTTAAAAAAAGAGAGTTATAACCCTGTTCTAGGCGACTATTCAATTTAAGGCTTAATAAAACTAAACTTTCCATATTGTCATTTATCCTAGCAGTATTGATATTGCATCTGTTTTTCATTTTATTTTTCTGCCATATGTAATAATTAGGGTCCGGATGTTAGGCACTTAAAATTCAAAATAGGCAGGCAAAAAGGCACTAAAATCATTAATATAGGAGCTTAACCACTAGACCACCGTGGCCGATTTTTATGGAACTTACTTTTTTATATTTTAAAGCCCGTAAATCTGAGCTCTAGTAATTTCATTATATCATTATTATTATTATTATTTTATTATTATTATTATTATTATCGTAAGTATTATTATTGTTATTATCGTACAAAATGTTGTTTGTACATGAAATTAGATTGCTACATTTAATGTATCTTTAACTGTTTATAATTAGTATAGTGTATATCTATATTTGTCAAATATTTATTTGTATTTGTGCTGGTTGAGTGGAAGAGAAGGCCTTATGGCTTTAACTCTGCCAGAATAAATAACACTATTATTATTATTATTATTATTATTATTATTATTATTATTATTATTATTATATCGTGTCTAGCCCTATTCGTTGATATCCCAACTCCTTTCAAAAAACGTTAAACTGAAAATATATAAAACTATTATTCTACCAGTTATATTATATGCATGCGAAACATGGACTCTTACTTTAAGGGATGAAAGGAGATTACAAGTATTTGAGAATAAAGTACTTAGGAAATTTTTTGGACCAAAGAGAGATGAACAAACAGATGAACGGAGAAGACTACATAACAATGAACTACATGGTCTTTATAGGAAGCCAGATATAATAATAACAGTTAAGTCTCGTAGACTGCGATGGGGAGGACATGTTGCACGTATGGGGAATGAAAGACTTGCATGGAAGCTTCTTGTAGGAAAGCCAGAGGGAAAACGCCCAGTTGGTAGACCAAGAATGAGGAAGGAGAATAACATTAACTATGAATTGAGGGAAATAGATTATACAGGGAATGATTGGAAAGCATTAGCTCAGGATAGGGATGAGATTATGTCCGCGCGGCCATGAACCTATGGGTTCGATAGTGCCAGTGAGTAAGTAAGTAAGTAGTTCTGAGCTCTAGTAATTACATTGTGATATCGTGCCTAGCCCTATTCGTGGCTGATTTCATGGGATTTCAATCGAGTATTTCAATAGACCGTTGATTTGGGTCCTTTCTCATTGATGCCTGTGTATTGCCTTAGCGACGACATTGATTTGTTAATGAAGTCCCTGTTCTCTCCCTCTTGTTACACTGATTAGGAATTCAAGGGAACCAATGATTATGGGCTGTTGGCAAAAATCAGGCGCCCTTTTGTCTCTGCCATGCATCTGCCTATATAAGCCTATTATTATTTTGTTCATTACATTATCGCCACAATATCTTCGTTAACCAAAGTAAGCTTTTGATTTTGGGATAATGAACATTTAGTCCGCAGCTTCAAAACAATGTGAGATTTGACCGAATGATGCAATCTAAAATGCCACTTGCACAAACAATAAGCAGTATTGTAACATCACACACACACGCACGCACACACAAAACAAAAAACACAGGAACATCACAAAAAACCACAAAAAAAGAACACCACAAAAAAAGAACACCACAAAAAATATAACATCACAAAAAAGAACACCACAAAAAAAGAACACTACAAAAAGAACACCACAAAAAAAGAATGCCACAAAAAATAACACCACAACAAAAGTACGCCACAAAAAGAAAAAGAACACAAAAAAAGTACACCACAAAAAAGAAACACCACAAAAAACAAACAAACACAAACACCTACCTACACTTACATCCCTACACACCTACACACCTCCACCCCTACACAAAATCACCACAAAAAAACACAGAAACACAACAAAAAACACACAAAAACGCTAAAAAACACACACGAACACACAAAAACACACACGAACACACAAAAACACAAACAAAAACACACCTACCTACACCTACACCCCTACACACATACGCGCGCATTACAGTGTTTTACTCCATGGCGCGAGAGGCTTAGAAGGCACTTCGCCTACCAGCGGGCTGTTGGGATTACGTCCACTGTCATTTACTGAGGTGGACTGTCAATTAGCCTTTATTGGGATGACGAGTGGTCAGCATGTTGGGTACCGCAAGCGTTATAGCTGTTTTTTTTTCAACCTGGAATCGCTACTTATTATAGCTACCCAAATTCCTCACGATGCTGGGTGAATAACTGCACCATAATAGCGGAAATTTCATGAGAAATTTTATTTCCCCATGGGGACTGAAACCAGCGCAAGTCACGTAGCTCTGCACCAAGACATCATGCCTTAAACTGCTCGGCTATTGAGCGGAACACACGCAGTCTTTAGTTTATTAAAACTTATCGAGGTATGAGCAACTTAAATCGAAATTAAAATCAAGAACGCGACTCCATCGCGAAGTGTTGGTGAGTCCAAATGTTCGAATATTGTGTAGTTACGAATGTAGAAAATATTAAAATGTTCGGAATTATAAATGCCCGTCTCTCGGAAACCTTGCGTGATGGAGAAAAACCGATATCATATTTGAATTCAGGAGAAAAAATACTACCAGAATTACATATTTTTCTTTCTGAGACAAAAAAGTTTATTTTTTGTTGCTCAGTGTAATTGTATCCCATTAGTCAAACAGTGTTTACTATGTTTTATTAAAACTATTATTGGGAAGGGGCACGCCTGTGGTTCTGCATTTATTGATCACCGATACGAGTTCTTTTTGTTAAGCGCTATGACCTATATTTTCTTCAAACCATATGAAATAATAACCATAAAATTGTTCGCTAAAAGCTTTATTATAAGTTCAATTAAAACCCATTTTACATGCTTTTAGCAACACTTTGAGTCCGGTACTTTTTTTCACTCATAAATTTCCCTTGTCAGCGAATTCCGAAGGAATATATCTATTGAAGTTGTTCTCATGATAACATTTTTCATTTTTTTTACAAATCGATGTACTAGTGCCAAAAGTACTGTATAAACAATATATCTCACCAGAATTAGAAACAATAATGTAATTAATCAATTGTTGGTGTTTACTCGATGAAACTCCATACGTTTTATTTGATTTTCATATTTATTATATAATTCAGTGCCAGCTGTTTCGGTAAACTGTACCTTCTTCAGACATGTTAAATTATGAATTGTGTTTCAACTGATCTAAGCAACAATACAACAATATTTATTTAAATTTTTAAATTTAACGAAGGGGATTCATTCAAATCAAGTTGAGAATTTAACAGTTTGTTATACTTTTAAATTTATTAATTTCTACAGCCTCCAAAAGATCTAACTTCTTACCCTTATCACAAACATGTAAAATTTCAAAATTTTGAAATTTCATGTTTGTGATAAGAGTAAGAAGTTAGATCTTTTATTTTGAAATTTTACATGTTTGTAATAAGGGTAAGAAGTTAGATCTTTTGGAGGCTGTAAAAATAAATAAATTTAAAAGTAGTAATAAACTGTTAAATTCTCAACTTGATTTGAATGAATCCTCTTTGTTAAATTAAAAAATTTAAATAAATATTGTTGTATTGTTGCTTACATCAGTTGGAACACAATTCATAATTTGTTAACATGTCTGAAGAAGGTACAGTGTACCGAAACAGCTGTCACTGAATTATATAATAAATATGAAAATCAAAACTACGTTTTATTTTTATTTAATTATAATAATGTAATTAGTTTCGACCTAATTCTGTGGTATTAACTTACCCTAATTCTTAATTGGTTGAAATTAAAATAGAAGTGCATTACTGTTAATAATATAATTGAATAATCATTCCAGCCAAGGAAGTATGTCTCTGGTCGCGGGTTCAAATCCAGCCGGGATCGATGGATTTAAGGAGCAAGTACTCCGGGAGGGACTTTGGTCCTTGGGTCCCGAGTCTGAAGATTTTCAGGCTCGTAAAAGATCCTTAAGCCTGAATAAAAAGGCCTCTAAGCAAAATTTACCCATCTCAACTTCCTAGTACTACCTTAGTTACCTGCTAGATGTCTCATTGAGTATGTATATTGACTGCATACCATTCATGACATCTATGGACAAATCCATCCATAGTAATTCTGCCCGAGGGTAGGTCTTTCACTGCAATCATAGCATTTTCATGCTATGCTTTGCAGCTTTACTAGGGAATTATAGGTGTGGTAGCTTCCCGTTGCTTTTCACACCGGTGAAGGATGATGATAATGATAAGGATGATGGTGATAACCGGATGATTTTCACGGACCGTTGGACCCTAAGTTTTCCTGACATTTGTGAAGTGAGGAAAAACCCCGATAAAAACCTTACCCAGAAAAACTGCCCTATCCGGGGATTGAACCCGGGCCCGCCGCGTGACAAGGCAGCACGCTACCTCGAGACCACAGCGGTAGACATATAAGATATAAGCAATTGAATTGGTATGGGCACGTACAACGAATACAAAAAATAAAGATTACCCAGGAAAACATTGGAATGGTGTCCACCTGGAAGAAGAAGGAAAGGAAGACCTCGAAACTCGTGATGCAAGAAATAAGAACGGGAATGAGAACAAGAGGACTGGAGGACATGGAGTGAATGGATAGAGACGAGTGGAGAAGAACAATAAAAAAAACTTTAGGCACAGAAAGATGTGTAAACATTAAAAATCTGTATATATATATATATATCCACCGCTGTGGTCTCCAGGTAGCGTGCTGCCTTGTCACGCAGCGGGCCCGGGTTCAATCCCCGGATGGGGCAGTTTTTCTGGGTAAGGTTTTTATCGGGGTTTTTCCTCACTTCACAAATGTCAGGAAAACTTAGGGTCCAAACGGTCCCCGAAATCATAGACCATCATCATCGTTATCGTTATCATCATCATCCTTCACCAGTGTGGAAAGCAACGATAAGCTACCACACCTACAATTCCCTAGTAAAGCTGCAAGCATAGCATGAAAATGCTACGATTCCAATGAAAGGCCTGCCCTCGGGCTTAACTGTTATGTTAGCCGCCAGATGTCAGTTGGAACACATTTCCGCTACCTCTTGTGTGAATTGAGAATACTACATGTATAAGAAAATTGTATGTTTGTCATGGAATTCTTGGGTAGCTCAGTTGGTTAGAGCGTTAAAGGTACAGACTTTAGAGACTCGAGTTCAAATTCCGACTCAAGCATTTATTTTTCTTTTCATATCATATTTGCCTTCATTGCCAAATGTCAAAAATATATTTATAATATATATATATATATATATATATATATATATATATATATCTGTTAATGCTCTAGAGGCCATAGTTTTGTTTTTCTTTTCGTAACCAAACTTGGTATACAGTATTAAATTTAAAAAAAGTACGGTGGAGTTCCTTAACAAGCAAAATTGGACAATTAGGAGTGCAGATTAAACTGAAGAAAACATTTAAATATCGCTCTAGCGAAATTAATTTTCTCTTTTTCGTATCGATACTCATTATATGCCATTGAAATAAAACGAGAAAGGAATCCCTAAAATTCCGAAGAATTCCGACCATTAGGAGAAAGGCGTAATTTAATAATCGCTCTATCGGCGGCCATATTTATTTTCTCGCAACGTAACTGTATAATAAGTCCCAACTAACTAACTCACTGGCACTATCGAACCCGTAGGTTCATGGCCGCGCGGACATAAGCTCTGCATACATCCCTATCCTGAGCCAATGTTTTCTAACCATCCCCTGTATAATCTACTTCCCTCAAATCATAGTTAATGTTATTCTCCCACCTCATTCTTGATCTACCAACTGGGCGTTTTCCCTCTGGTTTTCCTACAAGAAGCTTCCATGCATGTCTTTCATTCTCCATTCGTGCCACATGTCCTGTCCATCGCTGTCTACAAGACTTAACTGTTCTCGTTATATCTGGCTTCCTATAAAGACCATGTGATTCACTGTTATGCAGCCTTCTCCATTCAGCTGTCCATGTCTCTTTGGTCCAAACATTTTCCTAAGAACTTTATTCTAAAATACTCGTAATCTCCTTTTCTCCCTTAAAGTAAGAGTACATGTTTCGCACGCATATAATATAACTGGTAGAATAATAGTTTTATATATTTTCAGTTTAACGTTTTTTGAAAGGAGTTGGGACATCAAAAGTCTCTGTAATGCATAATAGCACGCATTTCCAGAATTGAGCCTATGTTTAATTTCTTTGTGCATCTCATTCCTGTTTCTGATTATTGTTCCTAGGTATTTGAATTCAGCCACTTCTCAAAATTTCCCTCACTTGTCATTAGCTGTCCATTTACATTGTACAATGAATTTCTATGTGTGACCATATATTTAGTTTTATTGATATTTACTTCCAGTCCTAATTTCTTAGTGTTACTCAGTAGTGTGTGCTATACGGTTTAATTAACAAAGTCATTAGTCTATATATGATATATTTCGTAAAACAGAAAATTGTACCATAAAATGGACTTGCTGTAGAATTCTCTCTCTTAATTTACGCAGTTTCTATGCGACGGACATTTGTTAAACGCTATGACCTATTTATTTTCTTCAAATCATATGAAATAATAACCGGAAAATTGTTCGCTAAAAGCTTTATTATAAGTTCAATTAAAACCCATTTTACATGCTTTTAGCGACATTTTATGAATCCAGTACTTTTTTTCTGGTCATAAATTTCTCTTGTTCTTGCTTTATATCCTGTCAGAATGTAACGAATACAAAAATCATGTAAGTCTTTCAACTCTCCCCCACTTAATGGGGGATGAGAAGTCCATTTTTCTGATGGTATCTTATCCCAAACATTTTTATTGTACAAACTACAAAGTTCTAGAAAATGGCTGTCGGGAGACAGTCTACGTCTAGTCCATCTTCAGACATCTGTGACTGCAAAATGCTTTTTAGTTCGTCTGTTTCCACCATTTGATTATATTGTTTTCAAATTTTCTGCAAAGGATTTTACTTAACTTTTCTTTAAGACCATATAAAGTCGTTTTTAAAGTTATTATTGTCTCTGTCTTGTGATTTCTGTATTTTTACATGCTTTATATTAGCTTGACCAGTATCTATCTATCTACGTAACGGAATCTTTCAACGCGATTTTCACCCACTTAAAATCATTGGATCGATTTGAAACATTGTATACTTGTAAAGGACCCGTGACAATACAATAATTTCACATTGTTTTTCTAAAATCCTGGCCAGAATCATCAGGAAAAAAAAGTGTCTTTGTATCTATGTAACATTGGATTGACTTGAAACTTTGTATACTTGTAAAGGACTCGTGGCAATACAATAATTTCACATTGTTTTTCTAAAATCCTGGCCAGAATCACCAGAAAATAAAAAAAGTGTGTGTATCTATGTAACGGAATCTTTGAACACGATTTTCACCCACTTGGAAACATTGGATTGACTTGAAAGTTTGTATACTTGTAAAGGACCCGTGACCATACAATAATTTCATATTTATTTTGTAAAATCCTGGCCAGAGTCATTAGAAAATTAAAAAAGGTGTCTTTGTATCTATGTAACGGAATCTTTGAACACGATTTCCACCCACTTAGAAACATTGGAACGACTTGAAACTTTGTATACTTGTAAAGGACCCGTGACAATATAATAATGCCATATTTTGTTTCTAAAATCGTGGACAGAATTATCAGAAAAAAAAATGAAAACTGGTATAATAGGTTGCGGATTTGCCGACTTTTTAGTCGATCGTTGTAAGAGCTCAGTCGGTAGAGCGGTGAACTGTAGTGGTATATAATTTCAGTAATCCATAGGTCGCTGGTTCAAGTCCGGCTGGGAGGGTTTTTTTTATAGAAGAGTATTACTTTTAGCTCATACTACAATAGTATCGAATTTAAATATATTTACATTTTTATCTTATTCTTTAAAATATTAAAACTAAAAAAATAATAGTTTTAAAAAACTAAAACAACACGCTTTATTAGAAAACCGAACTAAAAAATGAAAAATAATTTTAATTTCCAACACGCTTGGGATAAAATTAAAGTGGTCAACAAAAAATCATCTCCAACACATCTAGAATAAAACTAGAGTTATCTACAAAAAGAAAATAATTTTACCATCAAAAGCGTGGGGTGCTCTATATCAATTAATATATTTAACAATAAACAGATATTGGTAAAAGTAAGCTCTCTAAGAAGAAAATGTAAAAATCATAAAAAGCACCCCACGCTTTTGACGGTAAAATTATTTTATTTTTGTTGATAACTCTAGTTTTATTCTAGATGTGTTGGAGATGATTTTTTTGTTGACCACTTTAATTGTATCCCAAGCCGTGTTGGAAATTAAACTTACTTTTCATTTTTTAGTTCGGTTTTCTAATAAAGCGTGTTGTTTTAGTTTTTTAAAAGTATTATTTATTAGATTAATTTCATAACGACCAATTGATTTGTCAGTCCCGACCATCTACCAACTACAATTCTCGCTTCTGAATCCTAGTTCGTAGGTTTAAGCTCGGTTAGGTAAGCTTACACATTCTTCAAAGGGTAAAAACCTTTGGGCAGGCCTACATCGCCTCGCGTCATGGAGTGTATTATTATTATTTTCTTTATTATACTTACTTACTCACTGCCACTATCGAACCCGTAGGTTCATGGCCGCGCGGGCTTAAGCTCTCCATACATCCCTATCCTGAGCTAATTCTTTCCAATCATTCCCTGTATAATCTACTTCCCTCAAATCATAGTTAATGTTATTCTCCCACCTCATTCTTGGTCTACCAACTGGGCGTTTTCCCTCTGGCTTTCCTACTAGAAGCTTCCATGCAAGTCTTTCATTCCCCATACGTGCAACATGTCTATCATCGCAGTCTACGAGACTTAACTGTTCTTATTATATCTGGCTTCCTATAAAGACCATGTTGTTTACTGTTAAGTAGTCTTCTCCATTCACCTGTCTGTTCATCTCTCTTTGGTCCAAAAATTTTCCTAAGTACTTTATTCTCAAATACTTGTAATCTCCTTTCCTCCCTTAAAGTAAGAGTCCATGTTTCGCATCCATATAATATAACTGGTAGAATAATAGTTGTATATATTTTCAGTTTAATGTTTTTTGAAAGGAGTTGGGACATCAAGAGTCTCTGCAATGCATAATAGCACGCATTTCCAGAATTGAGCCTATGTTTAATTTCTTTGTGTTTCTCATTCCTATTTGTGATTATTGTTCCAAGGTATTTGAATTCAGCCACTTCCTCAAAATTTCCCTCATTTGCCATTAGCTGTCCATTTCCATTATATAATGAATTTCTACGTGTGACCATATATTTGGTTTTATTGATATTTACTACCAGTCCTAATTTCTTAGTGTTACTCTATAGTGTATGCGTGTTGTCCTTTAGTATCTCTTCGCTATCGGCCAATAATACTTTATTATTGTTGGTATTATTTAATGTTTTTAAACATATTTTAGGTTTACCTCTTTTGGGAAGAATAACAGTCTGCGCCTCCTTAGGTAACGTAAATCGTATATTTACGTCAGGAAAACATTCAACCTAAAGTATTAAAATATACAATCAATATGCCCAATTAATGTTTTAAAATGGTCAGCACGTTTCCACAGCCAAGCTGTCATTCTCAAGACCAGATATTGACTGAAGACAAAATTGATAATAAATAAACAAATTCAGTTAAAAAACAAACTACGTCACATGACGCAATCAATCACAAGTAAACAGCAAAACATAATAATTGAATTAAAGAAATTGGATGCAATGACTGTGATATGAAATATGTTGCACAAACCAGAAGATCCATTTGAACTAGATTTAATGAACATATTGCCCATTTACACTTAATAGAATTGAAAAATCTGGAGTTGCCCAGCATATTTCTGATTACGGTCATGCTATCAATAAAATTACCTTAGGCTGATTCGTTCGATCATTGGTTTCAAATTCCTTGACGTCCTTGAAAGTTTGGAATTTTATAAAAGAAGGATAAAATCATGAATAAAGACAAGGGCCATATTCCGTACAGCGCCCTCTTTTCTTTAATTGGATTTTACGAATACTGCTTAGGGGTGTGTGTCATGTAAAAAGTGTACTTACTTACTCACTGGCACTATCGAACCCGTAGATTCTTGGCCGCGCGGACATAAGCTCTCCATACATCCCTATCCTGAGTTAATGCTTTCCAATCATTCCCTGTATAATCTACTTCCCTCAAATCATAGTTATGTTATTCTCCCACCTCATTCTTGGTCTACCAACTGGACGTTTTCCCTCTGGCTTTCCTACAAGAAGCTTCCATGCAAGTCTTTCATTCCCCATACGTGCAACATGTTCTGCCCATCGCAGTCTACGATACTTTAACTGTTCTTATTATATCTGGCTTCCTATAAAGACCATGTAGTTCATTGTTACGTAGTCTTCTCCATTCACCTGTTTGTTCATCTCTCTTTGGTCCACTATAAAGACCATGTAGTTCATTGTTATGTAGTCTTCTCCATTCACCTGTCTGTTCATCTCTCTTTGGTCCAAACATTTTCCTAAGTACTTTATTCTCAAATGCTTGTAATCTCATTTCCTCCCTTAAAGTAAGAGTCGATGTTTCGCACCCATATAATATAACTGGCAGAATAATAGTTGTATATATTTTCAGTTTAACGTTTTTTGGAAGGAGTTGGGATGTCAAGAGTCTCTGTAACGCATAATAGGACGCATTTCCAGAACTGTGCCTATTTTTAATTTCCTTGTGCATCTCATTCCTATTTGTTATTATTGTTTCTAGGTATTTGAATTCAGCCACTTCCTCAAAATTTCCCTCATTTTTCTCATTAGCTGTCCATTTCCATTATATAATGTATTTTTATGTGTGACCATATATTTAGTTTTATTGATATTTACTTGTGCGAATATATCACCATTTTTTTGTGTTTAGCTCTAAAGCATAATTATTTGTAAGAACAATAATTTGGTATTCTCATTCGCAGAATTTATGCTTCACCATTGTTGAGGGTACGCGTATCACCAGTTGTAAACCATTGTCCTGTAGGATTATATAGTGGAGTGTCCTAGGTCAGATGTTGCTTGGCTTAACTTCATAGCGATTAGGGATCCAGCTGACAATATAATCTAACGGTCTCGTGGGGCCAGTGCTGAATGTTTTCTTATTCTACTTCCTCCTGCCACACTTGATGGGGAAACCAGACTGACCGGTTATTTTGGTAATTCATTATATTCAAACATACAGGTTTCCTGATTTGGTCAAACCTCAACTTGAGGTAACTAATTCACTGGCACTATCGAACACGGCGGGTCGGACGTAAGGTCTCCATACGCCCCTATCCTGATCTAGTATTTTCCAAACATTTCCTGTATAATTTACCTTCCTGAAATCATAGAAAAAGTCACTCGTGTCTTCCTATTGGAAGCTTTTCTTCTGATTTCCTTGTATCTCTTTCATTCCCTATTCCTGCTACCTATATGTCCTGTCCAGCGCAGTCTATGAGAATTATTTTTTTATTATAAAAAACTTTCCTCATTAGAGGATTGCCACAAGGACAAAGTGATACAAACAATAAATTCAAAATTGATGAAATACATTTTGTCATCATCCGGTATCATGGCAGCTGCCGCCGTCTTCCGGAAACCAATCGCTATTCCTCTTTGTCCATCCATTGATCTTCCTACATTCCTCTGATATTCATAGCTGCTTGTACCCTTTCTATCCAAGTTTTCTTCGGTCTCCCTCTTTTCCTCCTTTCCATTGGGATCCATTCCATAACAATTTTTGGCAATCTTTGCTCTGGCATTCTTTTGACATGACCATACCATTGCAATGTTTTCTTGTCTATGATGTCCGGCTCCTCTTGTACACCCATAATTTCCCTTATTTCTTTATTTCGTATTCTATCCATTCTAGATTTTCCAGTTGATCTTCTTAAAACATCCATTTCTGTACTTAAAATTCTTTTCATTTCTCTGGTAGGAAAATGCCAGACTTCAGCACCATATGTTAAAATGCTCTGAATTATGGTTTGATATATTTGTAATTTTCTATTTTTTGTAATATTTTTGCTCCACCAAACAGAGTTTAAAGCATTTATTGCTTGTTTTGTTTGTGCGATTCTATTTTTAATTTCCACTGTGTTATCGTCTGAATTGGTGTAATTTTGTTCCTAAATAAGTGCACTCAATACTAGGTTTTAGTTCTTCTCCATTGTTGAAATTTATATTTTCCATTTCTTCTCCTATACACAGATATTATTATTATTATTATTATTATTATTATTATTAGTAGTAGTAGTAGTAGTAGTAGTAGTAGTAGTATTATTAGTAGTAGCAGTATTATTATTATTGTTATTATTATTATTATTAGTATTATTATTATTATTAGTAGTAGTAGTAAATACATTAAACAAATTTTAAATTGTAATTGAAGTATATTCTATAAAGTTGAAATTTTGCAAATATCTATTTTCGGACGTAAACTAACTTGCCATTTCCTAACCAAAGAAAATAATTTACATGCATATTATTTATCCCCAAATGCTAAAAAAAAAGTGGACGGAAACCAACTTCCCGTTTCCTAACCTAACAAAACAATTTACATGCGTATTATTTAATAAACTTCAAAACGAATTTTACGTACACTAACACTAAATATGGTTTGAAATTATTTTCAAATGTTGATAACTCCGATTTGAGAGTCAGCTAGCGGATGTTACATGAAACATTTCCGCGTCTCTAGAACCCGATGCACAAATTTCGCATAATTTATAAATATTTAAAAATCATAAGAAATGTTTATAAAATGGTTCCAAAATGTTTAAAATATTACGAAACGTGTTTACAAGTGTTTAATGCATCAGTGGCATAAGAAAGTAATAGTAGAATTGTGTCCGCCAAATAATGGACCTCAGCCGAGGTAGGAAAATATGCTAAAAGGGATGAGAATCAGATGACTGGATTTGAAAATTGCATCAATAGAAAACTGTGGCGAGTAGGATTGAGAAAGCGGCCACAGCTGTAGAAACTCTATGTAAATTCGAATGACGGGCGAGACATGGGGATAAAGAATAATACATTGTAAATAAAATTAGAAAAGAAACAAAGATAAGAATGTATAATGTTATGGCGGTTTCCACAATATTGTATGGATGTGAAACTTGGGCTCCAATGAAAAAACAAGGATAGAATACAGACGGCGGAGATGAGGTTCCTAAGACAAGTTAAAGGATGTACAAGACTTGATAGAATAAGAAATGAGGATATAAGAGAAGAATTGAAAGTACAGCCTTTATTGGATAAGGTCACGAATTACAAACAGAAATGGATTGATCATATGGATGGAATGAGTAAGGAGAGATATCCATTGTTAGCAAGAAATTATCAAGCATTGAAAAAGAATTGAAAGTACAGCCTTTATTGGATAAGGTCACGAATTACAGACAGAAATGGATTGATCATATGGATGGAATGAGTAAGGAGAGATATCCATTGTTAGCAAGAAATTATCAAGCAAGAGGAAGACGTGATGTTGGAAGACCTAGAAGACGTTGGGCTGATGCATTATGAAGTCGGAACGGGCAATTGCCTAATCCCTGGAGTGATGATGATGATGACATTGTAATTAAATGTTATATGATGCTATATGTTTAATATTTCATTGACCTGCGATCGGGTGTTGACGTCATGGTTGGAGGATAAAAGATGAAAGCGAGCTGCCAGATAAAATATGACATATCTGGGATTGTGTATGGTCAGCCGTGAGGTTGTATTGAAGTTAATTATGCGTCATATGGACAATTCGCTATTATGCTAAGAGTAATGTGAAAATTAATCACTTTAAACCGTGTTTCTGTTCCGCTGCCATACAATTTAGTGATTTGTTTGGCGGCTGATTACGTCATCGGCGCTGCGCTATGTGTAATTTTAAAATTTAATCATTGTATAAATTTAAAACATGTAATTTTTTAGTATTTGACAAACATTCATTGTGTTTACTCGTCCTAATTCATCTTGTTTATATCGAAAATAAACCTCTGAGTATTTAAAATTAAACACACGAAAAATGTTAATTATAACTGTGAATTCTATAATTTAATAGACTAGAGCAGAGTGGACCAATTGTACTTTGTGGTTGCTACCAAATGATCCATACATCCATAGTAATTCTGCCGGAGGGCAGGTCTTTCACTGGAATCATAGAATATTTCATGCTATGCTTTGCAGCTTTACTAAGGCCGGGCACACACGTTGCGGTATAACAGTCAGGTAAAACAACACAGGTAAACCGAAAAGGTATTACACATCCAAGTTAACTGTTCACGGGTGGAGGGGAAGAGTTTTAGCGCTAGTGTCGCCAATCTACTGAATATGTGGAAGGAATGTAGGAGAAAACTGTACATCCGATCACGTATTGCAATTTTTCAACTTCAAATGTGGGGGGAGAATCTCTAAACACGTGTGAAAGATCTTAACATTGTTGTCAAATTAGTCATTTAAGCACGGAACGCTCAAGCGGTCGGATCATTTAAAATCACAGTATTTGTCGTCTCTCTGTTACAAGCCTCACAATAAATCACAAGTGGCAACATGTAATGAGAAGTGCAAGGAAGGGACAGCTCATTCCTAGACGTAACCCCAAAAGTAACAGGGTTGTCAAGTTAGTCATTCTGCCACTGCCCACGCAGATCGACGGATCATTAAAATACATAGTATTTGTCAGCTCTCTCCTGCCAATCAAACAACATAATACAGAGGACAGGAAGTGACAACATAGTAAGGAATAGAAAGAGAAAGATAGTTTGTTAGTTAACATATTTTCCGCCTGCACAAAACACTTGGATGGGTATACAGGCTAGAGCACACACATGCTACGGTAAACCGGAAGATTTTAACTCAGTCGAGAGATGGCGAGCAAACAAGAAGTCATCCAAGTTTGACACAGACGCACCAGGAGTATCTTGATCGCCAAGAAAATCGAATAAATCCAAGAACCACAATGTTGATAAGTAGACGTCTGTTGAAGCTCCGGATGTCATTGGCACGTCACGTTTCTTCTTCTCTTTACCTACATTACTTCTTAAATTATTTATTTTTTAACTAGACTTCTTTGAAGCATCGGGTTCTAACTCCTTTAATTTAATTACAAGTCTTTCAAAGACCGCTCCTCTCTTTTTACACGGTCGTGGTACTCTTTACTTTTCACCCGCAAAAGACAAGGTTCCGACCTATATACTTCTATAAATTCTTCTATCACTTGTTTCCGTTTTCGGCTTGACATTATGGTACACTAGTTATGAAGAAGTGTTTTAGTCAGTTCTTCATTATTTTCCACGTTGTGGGCGCAATTTTGAAGAAGTAATTCTTTTCCCATGTTATGACGATGTTTTGAAGCAGCTAACTCTCTTCATTGCCCGATGTTGTAGTAACATTTTGAAGGATTAGTGTCCAAAAATAATAAATAAGAATTACTGGTTCAGGTTGGGTTTGATTTTCGTTAGAGCTGGAATCTCTTCTCAAGGTCGAAGTTGGTACACAAGATAGGAAAACACTTTAAAAATCACTAATTACTGATTCTTGCAGACATAGTTGTAAATTTATTTACTATTTAATTTCCCAGCAGATCAAGTAAATATAGGTGGTATTATTCTTTACCGTCAATTAAAATTAAATTATCTTCTTTTCTTGAATCAAATATCACTTTTTATCAGGAGAGCTGTTATTGCTTCTATCCTTGATAAAAGTTATATGATGACTGACTAGTGTAATTCTGTTATAATTTTAAAGAACATTATTACATCACATGATTTTATATTTAAATTCTATTGGTTAATGGTCCATTAAATACCAGGTTTAAATTTGATTGGTTAAATCAAAAAGTTAATTGTTTTAACATCCAATCAGAATTTAGTATACTTTTATTTAAAAATATTAAGTTAAGCAGGTGTTCTTATTACAGTTATAACAGAAAGCTTTATATTTCAGACAACAATGACTTAAGACACAATTTTAAAAGCATTATTTAGAAAGACTTATATAATACAATTTCTTTAATTGTTACTGAGACATTTTTATTCAACAATGAACAACAATTAATTATTTAGATGTTTTTCTTTATTTAAGTTATATTTAAGAGTCCTTCCTTTTTTCCATTTCTTCTTTCCTTTATTTTCTTTTCTTCTCCAGAAAAGCCTGACCAGAGGCTATAAGATGGCAGCCCCATCACTGGGATTGCCTTCCTTTGGCCAGCAACCAATCGAAGGGACTATTATTATGCTTTCAAGTCTTATACGAGAATTTCCCATAAGGGAAAATTTTCTATAGGATCGTAACAGGCCTCGGCCTAATACTTGGAAGGAAGAAGAAGAGAAGAAGAAGAATTTTAAAATATAAAATTATTAACTTTAACTTTCATATTTATTATGATATTAAAATCCTGCTATAGTTAACACTATTGTACACGTAAATACAAAAAAGACTCTGTACTCAAGGAACTAGCCACAACTAAACTAAAAACTGTACTAGCATGCCGAAGCCCCCCCCCCACACTCATGCTCAGGCATACATGCCTGCACAGGTAGAAAGAATTGAATTTTGATTCTTCTTCGGTCGCCTGCTCTGGTCGCTACACCTGTGCAGTTTGGCCTGCAGAGGCTGGCACACACTTATCTGCACAGGTTACCTGACAGATATACCGTAACGTGTGTGCCCGGCCTAAGGAATTATAGGTGTGGTAGCTTCCCGTTACTTTCCACACCGGTGAAGGATGATGATGATGATGATAATGAGAAGGGTGATGATGATGGCCGAATGATTTTCGGGGACCGTTGGGCTCTCAGCTTCCTGACAATTGTCTTACAAGTGAGGGCAAACAGCAAAATTCGACATGCTGAAGAATTCAATTAGTTGACGCTATTCTTGCGTGACTGACTTCTACTTTGTCAATTGTATTAGGGCTATATAATTGAATCGATTCTTCATAGAAGAGCTACACCTGGACCTTCTCGTGCCGGCAACAGATGCCTACAAAGAACTGCTGTGGGAACTCAACGAGAAAAGAGAACAGATATGGCCTGAGTTCTACGCAACGGATGCGATGATCTACAGGGAATGGACAGCAGCCAGATACGACCTCAGACACACCGTGACAAGAGTCGCGGTCCATGGTTTCCACAACATGATATGCACAACAGTAAAGCGCCATAACCCAGAAGAAAAATGCAAGTGCAAACTATGTGGGTCGCACTGCGACCGATATCACCTGTTACAGTGTAAAAACATAGGGACATCGATAACAGACTTTTGTAAGACATGAAAACATTTTTTTTTCTACATGGCATTGGCTGCAATAATACCTATTATTATATAATTGGATCGTGTGATAAATGGGTTACTGTAGGCCTATCCTTTATCATTGTCTGTTTAAGTAATTTACGAGAGTAATGACGCGTACTGCGTGTCGAGTGCGTATGAAAATGGTAACCATGTAGACATATAATGAATGCTTTAATTAAATAACTTTTTGTAAACATACGAGCGTATTCTTTTCATTACCCACGTGCACAATCTGTTACACATGACAGTCTGCTCTTTTTATGTTAGTTCAAAACTACGCACGTAAAATTGGATGTTATACAAAATATTAAGGTAAATCGTAAGGGATTTTAAGCATGACATTAACTATGCGAAGTTAAAGTAAGCGTAGAGTAGACTTAAAAAATGGCATCCACTTTTTTACTGTCAAAATTACACCAATTAGATAAATCAGTGGCCAGACCAGTATTTTTTTTATCACACGGAGACATGTATGCCTTCCTCGAATTAGTGGTAGCTCAGTGCTGAGGTCACCTCGAGACAACACGAACATTTCAGACAAGACACATCATTCATTCATTCATTCATTCATACTAAACAAAGGGGTTATGATGACCAAAGTTATGTTCGGGGACTGCTTGAAGACTTAGTTTCCCGTCATTTACCTTACAAGCGAGGAAGAAATCTGAAAAAAAAAACATCCAGGAAACTTCTTCCGACCGGGATCGAATCTGGGTCCTCTGCATGCGAGGCGCTCTTGGACGCGAGGGGGAGAGAGGGAGAGTGAGTGAGAGAGAGAGAGAGGGAGAGAGAAGGGGGTATGCATATATGTACGTATGTGAATGTGTGTGTGTAGCGAGAAAGCCAATCATATTCTGCGCTAGTGCAGAAATTTATTTTTGCAGAAAGTCTTATTTCTCACACAAGATTATCATGCTTTTTGATTTGGCGCAACAAACATATGTCAATAGAACGCAAAACCGGCATATACAAAACGATAGTTCGACCAGTTATAGTATATGGAACAGAAACTAAGGCTGATACAACAAAAACTAAACAAATAATAAGCACATGCGAAATGAAAATCTTAAGAACTATTCAGGGGAAAACATTATTTGATCAAATACACAACACAGAAATTAGGGTCAAATGCCATATTCTGACATAACCAAATTTATTATAGATAGACGAAACTATTGGAAGGGTTATATAGAAAGAATGGACGAAAACCGGTTTGCCAAAAGAGCCAAAGAAGATAGACCAATGGACGGGAGAAGAACAAGAGGAAGACCAGCCAAGAGATGGATAGACAGTGAATGCACATCCAATACGTCTTCCTCCGAGGAGTGATTTTGGAAATAAACAGGATGAAAATCCTACAAATTAAGTTTAAGTAGAAGAAGCTTTGTGCATGTGAAATAAGTTTATGAAATCGAATTCATGCATTTTTTGTTTACTTTAAGATTATATAAATCTAAATGTTTTATCAGAATATGATTTTATTTTAAGTTTGTATGTTATTTTGTGGCCCTAGAGGTCAATATCGTTACAGCGGATAGTAGAGCTGATGTCACCTATCTTGTTACGTAGGCCGAGTACAGGTCTACCGTTGGCTAACAATCGGGGATCCTTTTGGAAGCTTCTCTTAGGACCTCATATTATGCAAATTTTTACATTTATTTTTAACTTGTATAACAACAATAGGAGAAAACAGAGAATGTGACAAAAACCAATAATTGAGGAAACTTAACGTTAGTGTTTGAACAATCCCTGTTTTCCCCAGCATAGCAAAAATTCTTCTTCTTTATCATCCAAGGATTAGTTCGTTGGCTCGTTCCGGTTTCATGGAAGCTAGAATTCTTAAAATTGTTCAGACCATCTTCTGTGTGGGCGTCCAACATTTCTCCTTCCGTGCAGTGATTTTTAAATCTTTCTTCTGGCATTCTATCAACATGTTCTTTAATCGTTCATCATTACCAATTTAAAAGTTTTATAAATGTAGTGTGAGCCGTCTATGGACCTACTACAACTTTTATAAACTTATTATATTTATTTTATTATATTAATATTTTTTTTATTTTGTCATATAGAAGTGAAACTTGGTATTTGACGGAATTACAAAATAATAGAATTAGAACAGTTGAATTTGATTATCTTAGAAGAAGCCTTCAGAAAACAAGACAGGATAAAATAAGAAATGAATTCCTTTGGAGAGAAATGAATGTCATCACATCTGTTGTTAAGGGAATTGAAAATCAAACTCTTAAATGTATGGCCATGTACAGAGAATGGAAGATGAAAAATGGCGAAAAAAAATATATACCAATGGTCACCCCCTGGAATAAATAAATGTGGTAGACCAAGATGGAAATGGAAAACTTATGTCAGAACTATAATGAATGATAGGAATTTGGAAGAAGGAGATTGGAGTGATAGAAATAAGTGGAAACTGAAGATGGCAAAACTATAAGTGGGGGAAAGCCCAAGAAGAAGAATATTTTTTTAAAAATTACCCGATCTCAAAGTTATCTCTATTTTCATAATTTTGTCCTTTTTTTTAATGTGGTTACCATATATCTATTTTTTTTATTTGAAAACAACGTACTGTCATTTTTAAAGAAAAACACGGAAGTTAAAAGTGTCTTATCTTGTATGTTTTCAAGCTGGATGACTTTGAATAGAAACTTGTTTCCGACAAATGTAACTTTCAAGCAATGTTGCTTGGATGTAAAGGTATACAACTTAATACAGACAAGAGCATAAATAATTTCTTCTTTCTTTTTTCTAGACTCTTTACCCTTCCGCTCTTTTGTATGGCATTTCCCCAAGGGAGTTCCAAGCCAATAAATGTACGGCTTGTTTGTATAGGCAGGGGAGCAGGAACTCTGAATAATACTTCTTCTTCTTCTTCTTCCGAATGCAGTATTGGGTGATGATGCCCGTTCTGCGACTACAAAAACTGATCTTTCCATCGGTTGAAGGGTCTTCCGAGGTCTCTTTTGCGTTTAGGGTTGAGGTGGTAAATCATCTTTGGTAAACGGGAATTTGACATTCTCTGGACGTGTTGGAACCATTTAATCTGATAATTTTGTATATGTTCAACCATTTCCCTACTATTCCACTGCATCCTTATCTCATCACTTTTCATTCTATCCCTTAATGTTACTCCAGTTAGTGATCGGAGGAATCTCATTTGTGAACTATTAATGCGGGATTTATCTTTTGCTCGAAGTGTCCAGCATTCACTTCAGTATAGTAGAGCAGGTTTGGGTATGGCATTATGAAATCTCAAATGGATTTCTTTCCTCATTTGCTTTCCAAAATTTCTCCTAATTATACCATTTAATCTGTTATATTTTTCTAAATTTGTTTCCACTTTAGAGAGGTAAATAGTGGCGGGCCACTTTATATCTATAGAGAGCAGTATGGCACGACCAATGCCAAATACGTAACAAGATAAGGATACAGATCCAGATGGAGAAGGGTCGTATGCAAATACATTAGTCTCTACTCAAATTACTTCCAATCACTGGTGAGCTGACTTTCCGTGAGCAAGTGCAAAGATCGAATTAGCTACCCACTAACTGGTCATGCATGAAAGTCGTCGTTTTCGTAATATTGGCAAGAAATTACCCAGAATTCTCAGCGATAAAACCACTTCCGTTATTTTCGTCTGCTAGAGGAACGCATTTACGCTCGCGTCCCGCAAATAATACCGTATACGACAACGTCTGCATCGCGCAATATTACGCCGATTCTCCTGTTCTTCCAGTTGAATTCTTTGGTAGACTCTATCAAATTCTCTCTTCTTCTCCGCCGTATAGCGAAAACATGATCGATGTCTTCAAGGTCCGACATCTTGGATAAAGCAGCAAGGTACGCGGCAAGGTTTCAAACTACATCGGTTACCATCGGTTCCCATCGGGTTGCTCATGATTCGTTTCTCTGCTAAGTCAACTCGTCAGGTAGCTTAGGAATGTCAACAATTATCACAGGAACAGATTTTTGAGTACGCAAAAACTTATTTGGATGCAACTTTTTCAGCAGAGTACAGGCAGAGTACGACTTTTACGGTCTAATGCGTTCATAGATTCGAGCCTTAAAATCCCGTATACCGCAGGGTAAGAGGATAGAAAGTCTAGTAACAAGGGCGACTTTTAAAAGTATGTCATCATTGAGCCATAGAAATTAAATTTAGAGGGAGACATATTTTCAAGCTTTTTTTTTAGATGTAATGATGTCAGCTGTCAGTATTTTGCCTCATGGTTTTGTGGTCAGAGCTTGGATTCCCGGTGAGAAATAAGATGTTTTTCTTAAATGGAATTATTTCTGTGGTCGCCCATTGTTTGGAATTTAGATTAAGTTTAGGACTCCCGTGGCACCATTATCATTATCACCCATCATATCATCGGAGTAACGTAACTACGCCTTCCAGGTGCCCCAACCTAAGAAATGGATTACAATTCCGCCAGTACCAGTGGAGAAAGACACCCTGTGACGCTGAGCAAAAAAATTGTGCACTTTTTAATATATGATGGAAGTTAAAAATTAAAATGTACCTGTTGGTAGGTGCCGTCATCCTCAACTTTGTTAAAATATTATATATAAAATTACCTGGAGCGCTTTCGGAAGTTATCTTCCATCTTCGGCAGGTTGAGCTTCCGCTACTCGTTGTTCTTGTGTACGGTGATGTGTACTCCAACTGTTTGTAGCAGCAACAAAACAGTTATATATATATATATATATATATATATATATATATATATATATGATATGAAAAGAAAAATGAATGCTTGAAGTTCAAATCCCGACTCAAGCATTCATTTTTCTTTTCATATCATATTTGCCTTCATTGCCAAATGTCAAAAATATATTTATAATAACTATATATATATATATATATATATATTATTTGAGGGAAGTAGATTATACCGGGAATGATTGGAAAACATTAGCATAGGATAGGGATGTATGGAGAGCTTATGTCCGCGAGGCCATGAGCCTACGGGTTAGATATTGCCAGTGAGGTAAGGTAGTTTTAGTTACTGGATTATGAATGTTATGTAACTTTTTTCTTTTGTGAAATCCTGGCTTCACTATCGAAACTTGCTTGTTTACAAGCTCCTCTTTAACAAGGCAGTCTTCTCTTTAATTCATTTACACCTTGAATTTCTATGACATCAGATATGACGCATAGTTTTAGTGTAAAATGAAGATGAATTGCCTAGTTGACCTCAAGTGACGAAGCTAGATTTTGTAGGAGAAAATAAATTAAACTTGCCTATGTTTGTTTGGATAGGTTATTAATAAATGTACTTTGTTTTCCACGTTGAATGCAGTGGTATTGGATGCAAGCCAATGTATCAGCGGTGCGTTCTTTGCCGGGCAGGTCTAGGGACGATACCCTCTGTAGACGTCGCAGAGAGCACGAAACCCTTGCACACGTCCTTGGGGGGGCTTGTCCGTTTGGGGAATCACTAATCGAAACATGATGGCAGAAGCCTTGCGAGATTATGGATACACAGTTTATGAGGAATTTCATGGTGTGGCCACTAATGGGAGTAATGGACAATAGATATTATTGTATTTAGACCATCTTCTAAAATTGGTATGATATTAGATCCCACAATCCGTTTTGATACTCATAGTGGTCAACCTGAGGAAGTTGACTCTGAAAAGAAAGCCATATATGAGCCAACAGTTGACTATTACAAGGATAAACATCAATTAGATAGTCTAACTGTCACAGGATTGATGATCGAGGCAAGAGATACCGGTACTATACCAGGATTCTTAGCTACATTTTGGAATTTCTTAGATTTGGACAGAATGTATATTTTTAAACCCTTAAAATCACAAGAAAAGAAGCAAAAATGAAATTTTATAAAGTAATGACCGTTCCTGTATTGATGTATGGATCAGAATGTTGGACGATCACTAAAAGACAAGAACAAAGATTGGAAGCAGCTGAGATGATATATTTAAGAAATGTGGCAGGATATACTCTGTTGGATAAGAAAAGAAATGAAGATATAAGAAAGGAACTAAATATTTTCAAACTTACAGACCGAATAATTAAATATAGGAACGACTGGAAAGAACATGTTGATAGAATACCAGAAGAAAGATTTCCAAAACTATTGCTAAATTATAAACCATACGGAAGGAGAAATGTTAGTCGCCCACACGGAAGATGGTCTGAACTATTTTAACAATTCTAGCTTTCATGAAACCGGAACGAGCCAATATGCTTAATCATTGGATGATGATGATGTATCTTTCTAAAATTTCCATCGCTGCCATTAGAGGATCAATTTCAATTTTAGGAAACCATCTTTACAAAATTTATACTTTACAGAATATACTTCAATTACAATTAGACATTTTTTAAATGTATTTACAAAATATATTTAATCAATTTTGAAAGTTAATTGCCTATATTACTTTGTCCTTATGGCAATCGTCTAATGAGGATTCCGACTGAGGGTCTTTCCACTTTTCAGCGGTTGCCCTTTTACCAGCCGGCTGCTGGCCCTTCACATCCACATGTGTCAATCACAGAGGTAGATGATCAACAGCCAGTGTAGGGGTGACATGTGGTTAGCATATCGAATCCCCCAGCCGTTATAGCTGGTTCCTCAACCTGGAGCCGCTACTTATTGTAGCTACCCAATTGCCTCACGATGCTGGGTGGGCACCGGTCCCATACTGGCCGAAATACCATGAGAAAATTTCTTCCCCCATGGAGACTCGAACCAGTGCAAGTCCCGTAGCTCTGCGCCATGGCTTCCTACCTTAACCGCTCGACTACGGCGCGGGACCTAATGAGGAAAGTTTTAAATAATAATGGTACATAATGTGTTGAACAACAGCTCAATATGGTTACTGTTTCCAGGTCTGTCTTTATTATCATTTCATTTGGCATATTGTTCTGCATACGGCCATTTCCCAAATGTTGATTTCCGAAACTCCTTCCTTCACTAGCAGGACAAAGCCTTGGTCCGATCTCGATAGCGTTGTGTTACAGAAATCAATACTTTTATACCAGAGAAGACACGGCAGATTTGATTAACAAAAAACAGAATAATACTTTTTTAAAGGAAATTTATACAATACAGCACTTTTTTTTTTTCAACCCAAGGTAACTTTATTCCTTCTGATATTACTTTCTTCTCAAATGGAACTACAGTAAAACCTGTCTATGAAGGAACATGACGGTTCCTTAAATATATTTCCCTCTTGGCAGTTTTCCTCCTTATTAAGGGTTCCCAAATTACAAGCTTGAATTTTCACGCAGTGTAAGGGTTTTATATGCACGCTTTAAAGACATAACGCATTGAACTCAAATACAGACAAAATAGTGTATGTAACACAGCACAGTTTGCACGGCAATACAAAACAACTTTATTACACAAAAACGAGAAGGAACACAACTACAGAAGGACTGGAGAATTTCCCAACTCCCTCGCAGTTTACGTAAGCAGGCAAGAAAAAGCGAGGGATTCCCCGCTGTCACACATTACAAGGGTATCCCCGAAATACAATGGCAACACAAGAAGGTAAAAAGATATAATGCAATAGCGTCATATGCAGAATTTTGAAGTGTGGTCATTAATACTGTAATTAGAACGTGCTTAAGAATAATTTTCCGTCTGAGGTAAAAATTAACTACTGGTACTATCGTTTCTCATTTGTTTTCAAGCATCGCCGTTTACATTAAATGTATAAATATTTTAAAATAACTACATTTAAATAATAATTTGTGAGTAAACATCTTAATTTTATTCGTTAAATAGTCCTAACAATTGCCACTCTTGATTTCCAAATTCTCATAAGTAATGCCACGAGTGATTTCCAAATTATCGATAAATTCACGACTCACGAAGTGAGTCGTGAATTTATCTAGAGAATTTGGAAATCAAGAGTGGCATTTGTTAGGACTATTTAACGAATAAAATTAAGCTGTTTACTCACAAATCATTCTTGAACTATAGTTATTTAAAAATATTTATATATTTAATGTAAATGGCGATGTTTGAAAATAAATCAGAAGTGTGAGGTTATGTTCATTCACTGCTGCTTGATCATATTATTTATTGCCAAATAAGATCGCAATATTGTAAGAGTACACCCAAGTGGAGAAATAATTAAACACATCAAACTATATACCATAATCAACATTACGGGTTATTCATTTATTTTTTTAGTAAAAAACTCAGTAAAATCAAGGATTCTTTGCTATATTCAATGTATTTGTTGGAGAAAAATAATGCTTTCACCTGTTCAGAACATTAAAAAGGAGGAGCTTTCTTTATCACAAAAGCAGGAGCTGATAAAGAGAAATCGACAAAGAGCGAGGTGAAACACGACTGTCATTGGTTGTAAAACAACATTAATTCAAACGTGATTGGTCATTGACTAGCATTTATGACATGAGTTAAATAGTCATAAGTAATGCCACGAGTGATTCCAAATTATCGATAAATTTGTCTAGAGAATTTGGAAATCAAGAGTGGCATTTGTTAGGACTATTCAACGAATAAAATTAAGCTGTTTACTCACAAATCATTATTTAACCATAGTTATTTTAAAATATTTATATATTTAATGTAAACGGCGATGTTTGAAAACAAATGAGAAACGATTGGTATGCTTCATCTGCTTCTTTTGTTTATCACTGCAAACCAGATCATACTATTTATTGCCAAAGGAACGCAATATTGTAAGAATGCTCTCTAGTGGAGAAAACATGAAACACATCAAACTGTATATTAATTCATTCCTGATGTCGTATGATGTAAATATGGCAATATATATTTTTCTGGATTGTTACCTGGGAAAAAAATACATCTAAGAAAGTGCAAACAGTGGTTTCTTTTTTTGGTGGTATAATCAATTGCTACAAATGTTTTTATCTTAACTCCCGCATGCGGCATGTGTTGACATTCATGCACTATATACACAATCTGGTAGCCGTATTTCTCACAGGCTCAGTCACTGCAAAATAATGGTGAGACCTGTTCAGAATATTAAAAAGGAGGAGCTTTCTTTAATATGGTAAATTTAACACTGATAAATATTTCGTGAAACACGACTTTGATTGGTTGTAAAACAGAAATCATTGAAACGTGATTGGTCATTGACTCCCATTTGGGGCATGAGTTAAATAGTCATAAGTAATGCCACGAGTGATTTCCAAATTATCGATAAATTCACGACTCACGAAGTGAGGAGTAAATTTATCTAGAGAATTTGGAAATCAAGAGTGGTATTTGTTTAGGACTATTTAACGAATAAAATTAAGCTGCTTACTCACAAATCATTATTTAACTATAGTTATTTTAAAATATTTATATATTTAATGTAAACGGCGATGTTTGAAAACAAATGGGAAACGATTGGTACGCTTCATCTGCTTTTTTTTGTTCATCACTGCAACCGGATCATATTATTTATTGCCAAAGGATCACAATATTGTAAGAATGCACCCTAGTGGAGAAATTTATGAACCAACATCTATATGTATATTAATTAATTTCTGATGTCCTATGATGTAAATATGTCAATTATATTTTTCTGAAATGTTATTTACTGGGAAATAATTCGTTTAAGAAAGTGCAAACAGTGGTTTCTTTTTTTGGTGGTATAATCAATTGCTACAAATGTTTTTATATTAACTCCCGCATGCGGCATATGTTGACATTCATGCACTATATATAGAATTTGGTAGCCGTATTTCTCGTAGGCTCAGTCACTGCAAAATAATGGTCAGACCTGTTCAGAACATTAAAAAGGAGGAGCTTTGTTTAATATAATAATTATAACACTGATAAATATTTCGTGAAACACGACTCTGATTGGTTGTAAAACAGAAATCATTGAAACGTGATTGGTCATTGACTCCCATTTGGGGCATGAGTTAAATAGTCTAGACTATTTAACTCATGCCCCAAATGGGAGTCAATGACCAATCACGTTTCAATGAGTCCTGTTTTACAACCAATCAGAGTCGTGTTTCACCAAATATTTATCAGTGTTATAATTACCATATTAAAGAAAGCTCCTCCTTACAATATTGCGTTCATTTGGCAATAAATAGTATGATCTGGTTGCAGTGATAAACAAATGAAGCAGTAGAAGCGTACCTATCGTTTCTCATTTGTTTTCAAACATCGCCGTTTACATTAAATATATAAATATTTTAAAATAACTATAGTTAAATAATGATTTGTGAGTAAACAGCTTAATTTTATTCGTTAAATAGTCCTAACAAATGCCACTCTTGATTTCCAAATTCTCTAGATAAATTCACTCCTCACTTCGTGAGTCGTGAATTTATCGATAATTTGGAAATCACTCGTGGCATTACTTATGAGAATCTGTTTAAATAAAGGAGCGGTATTGGCAATGTACTGCGATAATGGAAGTTAATATTTACATAGTATAAGTTATATGTATATCTTTAGACACGGAAATTCACCTTTTTTTTAGGGTAAATATTTCCATGTTCCGATCATGCGAGCCAAAACGTTCAGTATGTGCCAAATGTGTTTACTTTGTCTTAAAACTGCCACATAGATGGACATGTAAGCAATTTTTAACGACAGGTGAAATTCCATATCTGAAAGTTTACATGACTGAAGCTTGAGGAACTGTTGATTAAACTCTTTCTTTATCTTGAAATTACATACGTCAAAATTTTATTATCCTATTCTTAGAACTGTGTTTCTAGAATAAACTGCTAACTTGAGAATACAATGCATACACATGTAAGGCTATCGTATGACTTTGTCCCTGTTGACTCATATGAATATGTGTACAACATGTACACATGCCAGCAAGTACTGTCTGAAAATATATAAAACTATTATTCTACCAGTTATATTGTATGGATTCGTCCCGCTCCCTTGTCACGCAGCGGGCCCGGGTTCGATACCCACTCGGGACAAGTTTCCTGGGTGAGGTTGTTTTTCGGGGTTTTTCCTCACCTGTAAGACAAATGTCAGGATACTTTAAGGCCCAAACGGTCCCCGAAATCATATGACCATCATTTATATTCATCTTAGGTTAAGCTTAGGATTAGGGGACTCACCTGGCACACCACTATCATCATCATCACGCATCATATCATCGGGGTCTTCCATGCTCCCCAACCTCAGAAGTGGGTTACAAGTACGCCATGCTAAGAGAGAACACCAGGAATGTCGAAAGACAACCTGGGGCATTTGCAAAAAAAAAGTATATATATATATATATATATGTGTGTGTATATATATATATATATATATATATATATATATATGTATGTATGTATATATATATATATATATATATATATGGTATGATAAGAAAAATAAATGCCTGGACGGGATTCGAACCCGGATCTCTGAGTCTGTACCTCAGCGTGATATCCATTACACTACCAGGCGAATCCATTTCAAACACTTATTTTTCTTATATATGTATTATACTCTCCATTATATATATATATATATATATATATATATATATATATATATATATATGTGTGTGTATATATATTCTACCAGTTATATTATACGGATGCGAAACATAGACTCTTACTTTAAGGAAGGAAAGGAGATTACGAGTATTTGAGAATTAAATTCTTAGGAGAATTTTTGGACCCAAGAGAAATGAACAGACAGTGTTATGTTAACAGTGAACTACGTGATCTTTATAGGAAGCCAGATATAATAAGAAACATTAAGTCCCATAGACATGCCGCACGAATGGGAAATGAAAGAGACACATGGAAGCTTCTTGTAGGAAAATCAGAAGTAAAACGCCCAGTTGGTAGACCAAAAATGAGGTGGGAGAATAACATTAACTATGATTTGAAGGGAAGTAGGTTATACAGGGAATAATCGGAAAACATTAGCTCAGGATAGGGATGTATGGAGAGCTTATGTCCGTGCGGCCATGAACCTATGGGTTCGATAGTGCAAGTGAGTTAGTTAGTTTAACAAGTACTGTACCTAAAAGATGTGTTATTGTTAAATTTTTTTTATAGTACAGTTAGAATGATTAGATTTTAGAATGTCATCTATTGGGGTAAGATTGATCTCGTGACACACGAACCAATTTTAAGCGTCACGCTGAGTGATTTATGAGAAAAAATAGAAGTAAATATATAATAAAACATTTTGTTCTTAAATTATATTCTATCTTATATTCTCATATTGATATTGTTTTGCTCAACCATATAATACAATTTCTTGGTCAAAATATTATACATTTTTTAAGTAAAATAATAATAAAAATAAATATAAAAATATAGAATGCAGAATTCTGTTTTCTTTCTAATATACTAGCTATTAAAAAAATAATACCCGGCATTCGCTGCTACGCCTAAATAAATGAAAAATTAATGTGCTTTTGTTTTTGGTTGAATAAGTGAGAGGAAACATAATTATAAATTTATATTTTTAGATACCCCGTGCTGATTACTCGGCGTTGCCCAGGAATCTACTTATCCCGATCTTCTTGACATAAATTAGCTGAAATACGAAATTTAATGTGTTTTATGTTTAGTTAAATAAGTAAGAGGAAACATTTATATCGTAATTAGTTTTAGATACCCCGTGTTGTTTACCCGGCGTTGTCCGGGAATCTACTCATCCCGATCTTCTTGGTATAAATGAGCTGAAAGACAAAAATTAATGTACTTCGGTAGTTGAATAGGTAAAATGAAAAATAATTACAAATATATATCGTAATTGTTTTAAGATTCCCCGTACTGATTACCCGGTGTTGCCCGGGGAATCTACTTATCTCCTTCTTCTTGGCATAAATTAGCTAAAAGACTAAATTCGTTGTTGTGAGTTATCCGTAAAAGAATACCTGTCATGTGCTGCTATGCTTGCACAGGAATCTACGTACTTGTCTCCATGTTTTTTGGCATCAGTGAAAGACAAAAATGGTTATTGTGAGTTATCCGTAAGAGATAAACATATGCTGTCCGGACTTATTTGTAGAGCTTTTTTGAGATATTCAATTCTGTGTACATTACTTTTGTGTTATGGTTTGGCAGCGTAAGCCATTTAAGCGTCCAAAAAGCTACTTTTTTCACGTTTTCCACTACAAAGGGCGATTTTTAAGGGTGTAGGAGTTGAGTATCACAACTCTATTATAGCCTATGTTCATCCCGGGAATCTCCTGAACATTTTGCAAAAAGCCCCATGACAATTGGATCAACGGTATGGCCGCGCATGAAGTGCTAACAAACAAACAAACATTCATTTTTATATATTAGATAAAGTCCACCGTTGTGGTCTCGAGGTAGCGTGCTGCCTTATCACGCTGCGGGCCCGGGTTCGATCCCCGGTCGGGAAAAGTTTCCTAGGCGATGTTTTTTTCAGGGGTTTCTCCTCACCTGTAAGATGTCAGGCAACTTTAAGGTCCAAACGGTCCCCGAACACCATCTGGTTATTAATACCATTAATATCACATTCGCCTAATTTGCTTAAGTTTAGTTTAAGGCCTCTCCTGGCGCATCATTACCATCATCATCAACTCTCATATCATCGGGGAGCGTAACCCCGCCTTCCAGGCGCCCCAACCTCAGAAGTGGGTTACAAGTACGCCATTCCAGGAGAGAACACCAGAAATGTCAAAATGACATTCTGGGGCATTTGAATATATATAAAATTGGTCAGTGTTTTTGGGATACCAGTAGGCCTATTGTTTTTAATTTAACATAACTATAGAGGAAATAAAAGTTAAAACTGTGCCGAGATTTGAAACAAGATATCCAGCGCTGGAGATTTTGATTTTAAATCCAGGCTTAGGTAGGGGGCCTATATTTTTGTTTCTCTCAAATTATGTTAACTGTACGGATGACTTATCTGGAAAAATAATTTTCATTGTTTATAAATATTTTATAACACATTCATTCATTCATAGTGTTCTGCTCAAGAGCAGGTCTTTCACTGCAAACTCAGCATTCCCCACTCTTTCCTTGACTCAGCTTTCCTTTTTGTATCTGCATACAAACCATTTATTTTAATATTGTCTATCATCTGATGTCTTTTTCTGCCTCTAACTTTCTTTCCGTTGACCATTCCTTCTAGAGCATCCTTCAGCAGGCAGTTTCTTCTTAGCCAGTGGCCAACCCAATTTCTTTTCCTCTTCTTTATGAGTTCCAGAATTGTTCTTCTTTCACCCATTCTGTCTAGCACATCTTCATTTCTTACTTTGTCTGTCCATTTTATACGTTCCACTCTTCTCCATATCCACATCTCAAAA
Organism: Diploptera punctata; assembly: GCA_030220185.1. Classification (NCBI taxonomy): domain Eukaryota; kingdom Metazoa; phylum Arthropoda; class Insecta; order Blattodea; family Blaberidae; genus Diploptera; species Diploptera punctata. Next base: position 456,231 of record JASPKZ010004939.1, on the reverse strand, counting down.
GCTTCCAGTCGCTTTTCCTCATTCCGTCGCAATGTCCACGTCTCTGCACCATATAATGCTACACTCCACACAAAGCACTTCACTAGCCTCTTTCTTATTTCTCTTGCCATAGGTCCGCAGAAAATGCTTCTCTTCTTGTTGAAAGCTTCTTTCGCCATTGCTATCCTCTGCTTTACTTCTTGACTGCAGTTCATGTTACTACTGATAGTACAACCCAAGTATTTGATGCTCTCCACTTGCTCAATGGCCTCGTCTTTAAACTTCATGTTTATCTTCCTTTAATGCAATAAAATCATGTTGTTTTAAAACAATTGCAATTTAAATAATAATAATAATAATAATAATAATAATAATTATTATTATTATTATTATTATTATTGTGGGGGCATTCTCTTTAGTCAACAAGGCGTTTTGATAGCTGTCTGGGCTGCAGAAGTTTCCTAAAGTAAAGTCGGTCTACCCATCGATACTACGCCTAGGATAGCCTCCCTATGTGGATGCCTGCCGTTGACTAAGGGCGTAATTTTCTTACGACCTTACAGATTAATAAATAAATAAATAAATAAATATAAATAATTAATTGCGTGTTGGGCATGCTGTTTGAAAAAATGGAATATATTATCAAGGAAGAGCAGTATTTTGAAATAGATCAATAGCCATTTTAACTAGGGCTATACATTGTTGGTAGTAGGAAGTTGAGAGAATGTGTAACTGTCATCACGTTTTACATCAAATTTGGACAGGGTAGCCAACACAATTGAGATTTAGGAGTTCTGAAATTGAGGGTAGCTTAAACGCATCCTGGGTGCACGATAATAGAGCGAGAGTGGACACAGCAGATGGTGTTAACACAGGAAGATGATGGAAGTAATAAATACAATGTCAACATAGAGTTGGCTACTGTATGTAAATACGTGCTTCGCCAGCTTGCATCATGATTCTTTTTTCTTATTATATGAAATTAAATGTTGCGTTTTAAAGCTACAAAGTTATTAATTATTTTATCTCTCAAGGAACCATGACCGGAGGACTACTTTGGGGAAATAATGATCATCATCATCATCCAGGGATTAAGCCTGTTGGCTCGTTCCGGTTTCATGAAAGCTACAATTGTTAAAATTGTTCATACCAACTTCTGTGTGGGCGACCAACATTTCTCCTTCTGTGCAGTTTACAGTTTAGCAATCATTTTGGAAATCTTCCTTCTGCCATTCTATCAATATGCTCTTTCCAGTCGTTCCTATATTTAATTATTCAGTCTGTAAGTTTACTATTCAGGGGAAAACATTATTTGATAAAATACACAACACAGAAATTAGGGACAAATGCCATATTCAAGACGTAACCAAATGTATTATAAATAAACGAAAATATTGGAAGGGTCATATAGAAAGAATGGAATAAAACCGGCTTGCAAAAAGAGCTAAAGAAGATAGACCAATGGACGGGAGAAGAACAAGAGGAAGACTAGCCGAGAGATGGATAGACAGTGAATGCACATCCAATACGCCTTCTTCCGAGGAGTGATTTTGGAAATAAACTGGATGAAAATCCTACAAATTAAGTTTAAGAAGAAGAAGAAGAAGTCTGTAAGCTTCAAAATATTTAGTTCATTAATTTCTTTTCTTACCCAGCAGAGTATATCCTGCTATATTTCTTAAAAATCTCATCTCAGCTGCTTCCAATCTTTGTTCTTGTCTTTTAGTTATCGTCCAACATTCTGATCCATACATCAATACAGGAACAGCCATTACTTTATAAAATTTAATTTAATTTTTGTTCCTTTTCTTGTGTTTTTAAGGGTTTTATAATGAGCAAATAATAATTTTTTTAACATGTCTGAAGAAGGTGCAGTGTACCGAAACAGCTGTCATTGAATTATATCTTAATAAATATAAAAATAAAATAAAATAAAGTTTTATTTCTATTTAATTAATGGATATGGATTTTCATCAAGTAAACACCAACTCAATTTATTATTATTATTATTATAATTATTATTATTATTATTAAACAATATAAACAGCTAATTTAAATACTAAGGATCATTGATCACATATATTAATGGTTGCACCAATAATTGTATGTAGGTATAAACAATAATGGGAACAGCAATGAATGTTTGCTTTACTAAAGTAATGAAAACACGATATGTCTAAATAAACTAAATTACATATAGAGTATGTAACGCGGTAATTAAACCAACTGTTAGATATTGATCGAAACATGGTTTATCATAAGTAATGCCACAAGTGATTTCCAAATTATCGATAAATTCACGACTCACGAAGTCAGGAGTGAATTTATCTAGAGAATTTGGAAATCAAGAGTGGCATTTGTTAGGACTATTTAACGAATAAAATTAACCTGTTTACTCACAAATCGTTATTTAACTATAGTTATTTTAAAATATTTATATATTTAATGTAAACGGCGATGTTTGAAAACAAATGAGAAACGATAGGTACGCTTCATCTGCTTCTTTTATCACTGCAACCAGATCATATTATTTATTGCCAAAGGAACGCAATATTGTAAGAATGCTCTCTAGTGGAGAAAAAATGAAACACATCAAACTGTATATTAATTCATTTCTGATGTCTTATGATGTAAGTATGACAATTATATTTTTCAGGATTGTTACCTGGGAAAAAATACATTTAAGAAAGTGCAAACAGTGGTTTCTTTTTTTGGTGGTATAATAAATTGCTACAAATGCTTTTATATTAACTCCCGCATGCGGCATGTGTTGACATTCATGCACTATATATACAATCTGGTAGCCGTATTTCTCATAGGCTCAGTCACTGCAAAATAATGGTCAGACCTGTTCAGAATATTAAAAAGGAGGAGCTTTCTTTAATATGGTAATTATAACACTGATAAATATTTCGTGAAACACGACTCTGATTGGTTGTAAAACAGAAATCATTGAAACGTGATTGGTCATTGACTCCTATTTGGGGCATGAGTTAAATAGTCACAAGAAATACAGTTGCAGTTGAAAGCTGGAATAGAAACATTTTGAGAATCATTTATAGATCAATCAAAGATCAGGAGGGATGGAGAATGTCTGCACTAACACAGAAAATGTTCATTATGTATATAAACTATTCAATATTTTGCTCTAATTAAGGGTAACATGATTGAATGGATTGGACATGCAATCTCGATGGATGGAAATAGAAATGGAGTACTTAAAAATAATTTCTGAAACGAAATTTGAGGGAGAATATGTAGAGGACGATCTAGACGATATCATTGGATTCTATAGCTAAGGACTTTAGGAGTTAGATGATGTAGGAGGTAGATGGAGAAAATATAAGTAGTAATTCCTATCACCCCTCCAAACACCATTTGGGCTCCAAAAGATCGCCAAAAGATTCTATTTTCTGTTAGCATCTTAACTTCACTCCAATTCTTCCCTAATTGCTCGGCTTCCCATTTCATCCTGTTTGTGAATGTAATTCTGGGTCTTCCTCATATTCTGATCATTTCTTGGAGATGCCATTCCATAGTCATTTTTGCTACATTTCCACCTTCCCTTCTCAAAACATGTCCGATCCATTTCCATTTTATTTGTTTAATTTATTTGGAAATCTCATACTGATTTGTCAATTTCTATATTTTTGTTGTTGTAAACAAACGAACAAATTCTTGTTATAAATCTCAGAGATCTTTTTACGAAAACTTGTAATTTCTGTAAATTTTTTTCGATTAAATCAATATATATATGTTATATTGTCGATTTTCATGGATATAAGTATGATTAAGAAATTTTTCTTTGTTTTCCATTACTCGGAAAACCAAAGAAAACACTTTCTTAATCATATATATATATATATATATATATATATATATATGATTAAGAAAGTTTTCTTGGGTTTTCCGCGTGATGGATTTAAGTTCGGCCTCTGGCCACTGATTCCGACGTTTGGGCATGATCCCACATGCCATTATCAAGGAGTGACAAGTTTGAGTTATATATATATATATATATATTTATATGACATGATAAGAAAAATAAATGCCTGGATGGGATTCGAACCCGGACCTCTGAGTTTATATCTCAGTGCGCTACCACTTACGCTACCAGGCGAATCCAGAACAGACATTTATTTCTCTTATACATATTCTCTATTGTTAGCAGATATATTAAATGGATTTTTGGAGACGATTGACAAGAGTTTCAAGATGGGATAAAGTCAGAAGCAGCACAATATACTTCTTCTTCTTCTTCTCCGTTCCAAGTATTAAGTTGAAAAAAAAATACAAAAATAGAAGAAACACGTTTGAAATGGTATGGACACCTCATAAGAATGGATAAGGTAAAGGTAAAGTGATCCCACTACAGGCCTCAGGAGGCCCTTGGGGTAGTGGGAGGTTAAGGCTCCCACTTTTTCTTGACAATCGGCACTTGATGTCAGCCGGGTTGTTAGCCCTGCGTGACGGCCGCCTTTACCCCAGAACAAGCGTCTGGTACTCATTTCAGTTAGAGGCTGAGTCGACCCCAGGGCCATAGTGCCGCCAGAAGGTTTGGGTCAGTTTAAAAATCCTGACCCCACCGGGACTCGAACCCTCGACCTTCCGGCTTGTAGCGCAGTGCCTTAACCACTACGCTACGGTGTGCCCCCTTAAGAATGGAAGAAAATGGAATACCAAAGAAAGCCTTGATTGGTAAGCTAATGGAAGAAGTGGAAGAGGCAGACCTAGAGCACGTTGGATAGATGAAGTGAGAAGTATGGAAGCTAGAGATTTAAAGGAAAAATATGCTTTAGATAAAAATCTCTGGCGACAAATTACTTTGGGTTGAAGGAGAAACACTGTAGTTTGGAATATTCCTAATAAAAATATTATTATTATTATTATTATTATTATTATTATTAAGGAAGTGGCTCTGATGTATAATCCTGAAGGACGAAGATCGGTAGGAAGACCAAGAAAGCGCTGGGCTGAACATATGTGAGATAGGAACAGGCAAAGACTTAATCCGTAAAGGATGATGATGATTATTATTAAGGAAGTTAAAGAAATCTGTAAGTTGTGAAAAATTTCAACATATGTAAAACTGTATAACACACACAATGTTGTGGAGTAGGGATCACTTAGCGGAGAGAGATTTTAATCAATATGACACTGAATTTGAACAGTGTATTCATTGTTTTGAAACAGGGTGTAACGTTTCACACAAATGTGCATTTAAATTAACTTTCTCACACAATAATTTCGTGGGAACTAAATATTCACACTCGCAATTTGCTCACGTGCGTCGATGGTAGCAATTTAAAAGTTGCACAACCCTGTAAACATGTGTGTAAAATTTAACTTGCATTTCTTCTACTTGGAAATTACGTTTGCAGCTCATAAAATAGAGTTCAGTGTGTTTTGATGTAATCAGGCCTCAAATATATTTTTATAAGATTTTACAAATAAATGGAGTACTTGTAGCTACATTTGCTGATGATACTGTCATGCTCTATTCACATGAAGATGCTAGGCAAGCATCTCAACACCTCCAGCAACAACTTAATAAGACAGAAGAATGGTTAACCACGTGGTGTATACGAACTAGTGAAAATAAATCTATTTATGGTTACATTTGGAACCAGAACTGGTAATTGTCCTACTGTAACATTAAATAATAAAACTCTTCCAACAGATGATACCGTCAAGTATTTGGGAATGCATCTTGATCGTCGTTTAACATGGAAGAAACACATTTAACAAAAACATAGCCGTAGCGTAGTGGTTAAGGTACTGAGCTCAAGCCGGAAGGTCGAGGGTTCAAGTCCCGGTGGGGTCAGGATTTTTTGCCCTCTGGCGGCACTATGGCCCTGGGGTCGACTCAGCCTCTAACGGAAATGAGTACCAGACGCTTGTTCTGGGGGTAAAGGCGGCCGTCACGCAGGGCTGACAACCCGGCTGACATAAAGTGCCGATTGTCTAGAAAATGTGGGAGCCTTAACCTCTTACAACCCCAAGGGCCTCCGGGCCTGTTGTGGGATCACTGGGGGCACGCCGTAGCGTAATGGTTAAGGCACTGCGCTACAAGCCGGAAGGTCGAGGGTTCAAGTCCCGGTGGGGTCAGGATTTTTAAACTGATCCAAACCTTCTGGCGGCACTATGGCCCTGGGGTCGACTCAGCCTCTAACGGAAATGAGTACCAGATGCTTGTTCTGGGGTAAAGGCGGCCGTCACGCAGGGCTGACAACCCGGCTGACATCAAGTGTCGATTGTCTAGAAAAAGTGGGAGCCTTAACCTCTTACTACCCCAAGGGCCTCCTGAGGCCTGTAGTGGGATCACTTACGTTATCTTGATCGTCGTTTAACATGGAAGAAACACATTTAACAAAAACGTACAAAGTTAAAACTAAAAACATGAAAACTTAATTGGCTCATAGGTCACAAATCAAAACTGAGTCTAGAAAATACAAAACTGTACTCAAACCTATTTGGTATCCAATTATTGGGAACTGCCAGCAATTCCAATATTGAAATTCTACAGATATTTCAGTCTAAGACCCTTCGCTTTATTGTTGCTGCTCCAAGGTATGTAAACAACGCCACCATTCATCATGATTTAAAAATAGCTGCTGTAAAAGAAGAAATAGAAAAGTACAGCACTCGATATCTAAGGCGACTAGAAGTTCATCCTAATCATCTTGCAAACAATCTCCTAGACAACAGCAAAGAAATAAGAAGACTAGAAAGAAATAAGATCATTTTTACATAAAGTTTTGTCTAATGGACAGTATTCTCCTTACAAGTTATGTATTTTAACAAATTTACTTACTGTCTTTTCGAGATAGATTGTCCGATTGAGGGCCTTTCCACTTTTCAGCGGTTGCCCTTTTACCAGCCGGCTGCTGGCCCTTCACATCCACATGTGTCAATCACAGAGGTAGATGATCAACAGCCAGTGTAGGGGTGACATGTGGTTAGCATGTCGAGTCCCCCAGCCGTTATAGCTGGTTCCTCAACCTGGAGCCGCTACTTATTGTAGCTACCCAATTGCCTCACGATGCTGGGTAGGCACCGGTCCCATACTGGCCGAAATACCATGAGAAAATGTCTTCCCCCATGGAGACTCGAACCAGCGCAAGTCCCGTAGCTCTGCGCCAAGGCTTCCTACCTTAACCGCTCGGCTACGGCGCGGGACAGATAGATTGTAAATGAGCAATAAAGTTAAAAAAATAAGATTTCGTTTGAGGCTCCTATATGGCGGATAGTATGTTTAGAGTACTGTACCCTTAAAACAAATTAAACACTGCTGAGATTACCATGTAAAGTCTAACTCACTGCAATGATCGCACCCGGAGGTTCATGGCCGCGCGGGCATATGCTCTTCATACATCTCTATCCTGATTTATTTTCCAACAATTCCTTGTATAATTCATCTCCCCCAAATCGTAGTGGTGTAAAAATGTGTGGGTTCGTCTTCAATGATTAAACTGTAATAGGACTAATGCGTTCGGATATCCGCATCAGCGAGGTTTATAGAGATGCAAGGCCAGATTATCACGCTGTGGCGCCATGGGCTGTACTTCCGGAACGCCAGCAATGCAATGTAATGTAATTTCTAGAGACTGGTTTTAAATCCACTATTAAAACATGTATGCAATCATGCTCTATTGTAAGATCAATTATGCACAATGAAAAGGAAAAACAGCATAAATATGCGCTATCAAAATTTATATTTTATCCGTAGACACAGCAGTATGCTATGCTATACTTAAATAAAACAACAACAATAATAATAATAATAATAATAATAATAATAACAATAATAATAATAATAATAATAATACTACTACTACTACTACTACTACTACTACTACTACTACTACTACTACTAATAATAATAATAATAATAATAATAATAATAATAATAATAATAATAATAATATCTGTGTATAGGAGAAGAAATGGAAAATATAAATTTCAACAATGGAGAAGAACTAAAACCTAGTATTGAGTGCACTTATTTAGGAACAAAATTACACCATTCAGACGATAACACAATGGAAATTAAAAATAGAATCTCACAAACAAAACAAGCAATAAATGCTTTGAACTCTGTTTGGTGGAGCAAAAATTTTACAAAAATAGAAAATTACAAATATATCAAACCATAATTCAGAGCATTTTAATATATGGTGCTGAAGTCTGGCAAATTCCTACCAGGGAAATGAAAATAATTTTAAGTACAGAAATGGATGTTTTAAGAATATCAGCTGGAAAATCTAGAATGGATAAAATACGAAATAAAGAAATAAGGGAAATTTGGGTGTACAAGAGGAGCCGGACATCATAGACATTATAGAAAATAAAAGATTACAGTGGTATGGCCATGTCAAAAGAATGCCAGAGCAAAGATTGCCAAAAATTGTTATGGAATGGATCCCAATGGAAAGGAGGAAGAGAGGAAGACCGAAGAAAACTTGGATAGAAGGGGTACAAGCAGCTATGAATATCAGAGGAATGGAGGAAGATCAATGAATGGATAGAGAGGAATGGCGTTTGGTTTCCGGAAGACGGCGGCAGCTGCTATGATACCGGATGATTATGAATAATAATAATATTAGCCGTACAACTATTGGTACCCATGAGACAAAAATCATGTTGACCAGTGTTATATAGGGATTTAGATCTGGTGGGATATATTAGAAGAACGAGACTGGAATTGGTAAGACACGTGTTGCGGATGGAGCACGAAAGAGGTGCAAGAAATATTTAGAATGGAAACCGGAAGGAAGAAGAAAGGTTGGAAGACAGAAACTAAGATGGTTAGATAAGGTTGAGGAAGACTTAAGGCATCTGAAGGAGAACAGGTGGAGACAGAAAGCTAGTAATAGAGAAGAAAGAGCAGTTGTAATGGAGGAAGCCAAGGTTCTTAGAGGACCGTAGAGCCAAAGGAAGAAGAAGAAGAAGAAGATAGGGATTGTTATGATGGCCACATAATGTTCGAGCTTAAAGTGTCCAAGCCAGGAAACTTGTCACAGTCGGGAATAGAACCCGTACCCGCTGCGTTTAAAACAATGTTGCCACTAGCCCACAATGGTTGACGATAGATGTAAACAATTTAATTTAAAAAATGCATCAACATGGAAATACGGGCTTTCAAATATTTTATATTTTTATTTATATACAGATTTTCAATGTTTATACATATTTCTGTGCCTAAAGTTTTATTTTCCTCCTCCACTCGTCTCTATCCATCAACTCCATTTCCTCCAGTCCTCTTCTTTTCATTCCAGTTCTCATTTCTTGCATCCATAAGTTTCGAGGTCTTCCTTTCCTTCTTCTTCCTGGTGGACAACATTCCAATATTTTTCTGGGTAACCTTTCTTCTTGCATTCGCCGTACATGTCCGTACCAGTTAAATAGCTTGTATCTTATATAACCTATATGCTTTTGGAAATATTTCACCCAAAGTTTGGGCTACGCAGTCTTGATTTTAATCCGGGACAGTAGCGATATATTAAATAGGTTACTAGCTAAACCCGGTGTGAGCTGCTACACCTAAATAAATGAAAATTAATGTGATTTTATGTTTAGTTGAATAAGTAAAAGGAAAAATAATTATAAATATATATATATATATATATATATATTTAGATACCTTGTGCTGATTACCCGGCGTTGCCCGGAAATCTACTTATCCCGATCTTTTTGACATAAATGAGCTGAAACACAAAAATTAATGTGTTTTGTGTTTAGTTAAATAAGTAAAGAAAATTTTTATATCGTAATTATTTCGCCGTAGCCGAGTGGTTAAGGTAGGAAGCCTTGGCGCAGAGCTACGGGACTTGCGCTGGTTCGAGTCTCCATGGGGGAAGAAATTTTCTCATGGTATTTCGGCCAGTATGGGACCGGTGCCCACCCAGCATCGTGAGGCATTTGGGTAGCTACAATAAGTAGCGACTCCAGGTTGAGGAAACCAGCTATAACGGCTGGGGGGCTCGACATGCTGACCACATGCCACCCCAACACTGGCTGATGATCATCTACCTCTGTGATTGACACATGTGGATGTGAGGCCAGCAGCCGGCTGGTAGGCTAAGGGCCCTCTAGGCCTGTCGCGCCAGGAGTTGTTTTAATTATTTTTAGATACCCCGTGCTGTTTACTCGACGTTGTCCGGGAATCTACTCATCCCGATCTTCTTGGCATACATGAGCTGAAAGAAAACATTAATGTACTTCTTATGATTAGTTGAATGAGTAAAATGAAAAATAATTATAAATGTGTATCGAAATTACTTTAAGATTCCTTGTGCTGATTACCCGGTGTTGCTCGGGTATCTACTTATCTCGATCTTCTTAGCGTAAGTGAGCTGAAAGACAAAATTCGTTATTGTGAGTTATCCGTAAACCCGCCACGTGCTGCTATGCTTGCACAGGAATCTACGTACTTGTCTCTATCTTCTTGGTATCAATGAAAGACAAAAATGGTTATTGTGAGTTATCCGTAAGAGATAAACGTATGCTGCGGACTTTTTATAGAACTTTTTGAGATATTCAATTCTGTATTTTTGGTCTGGACATCTTACCTCAATATTAATGTTGATTTGTTCTTGGACATGTTTCAAAACAATTCTGTTTTATCGTCAGCTTTCCCAGACTGGTTTTATTTATGTTGCATTATGTTGCACCACCTGGATGTTGATGTCAGTTCCATCCTGTGGTTGGCCAAAGAACCTCCAAACAAGGTCACCCTCGATCGGAATATCAAAATTCATAAATATCAAAATTCATAACTATAGTTATGAATTTTGATATTCCGATGGAGGGTGACCTTGTTTGGAGGTTCTTTGGCCAACCACAGGATGGAGCTGACATCGACATCCAGGTGGTGCAACATAATGCAATATAAATAAAACCAGTCTGGGAAAGCTGACGATAAAACAGAATTGTTTTGAAACATGTCCAAGAACAAATCAACATTAATATTGAGGTAAGATGTCCAGACCAAAAATACAGAATTAAAATAACCTCAAAATATAACTTCCTAAAATTAAATATTCAATTCTGTGTACATTAATTTTATGTATTCGTTATGGTTTAGGCAGCGTAAGCCATTTAAGCGTCCAAAGAGCTACCTTTTTTCACGTTTTCCACTACAAAGGGCGATTTTTAAGGGTGTAGGAGTTGAGTATCAGAACTCTAATATAGCCTATGTTCATTCCGGGAATCTCCTGAACATTTTGCAAAAACCCCATCACAATTGGATCAACGGTATGGTCGCGCATAAAGTACAAACAAACAAACATTCATTTTTATATATTAGATGGCTTTAAGAATGTTGAATTTTTTATTTACAGAAATGTTGTGCTGCGAGGAGAAAGATATAAATAAATCGCAGGATTTGTGTTATAATAATACAGCAATAACCTTGGGAATGACAATATAATGATAATGGATGGTAAAGCTTTGCCCATTCGGCGGTTTCCTTTTCACAGCAGTAGTCATAAAACGTATGTATTGTTTGCGATTGGCAGACCGACAGTCAACCCAACCCAAATTGTGTGATGACGAATTTGGAGAGGAAATAGCATGTGATAGACAGCGTCATATCTGTATTGAAAACTAGAATATCCAATTCCAACTTCTCACAGATTTATTAGTTTACGATACATTTTGATAACGGGATTTAATCACCGGAAGAAATGTTCAAAAGTCTGCCATTAGTATCAGTTGTTTTTGTTTCAAGTGAAAGCTAAACAAAATATCTTGTCACCAATGGCGACAATAAAATGACGTCCTTATTTATTTAATAAATGTATCCCTTTCTAATGCTCGTATATATATATATATATATATATATATATATATATATATATATATACTTACTCTCTGGCACTATCGAACGCGTAGTTTCATGGCCGCGCGAACATAAGCTCTCCATACAAACCTATCCTGAGCTAATATTTTCCATTTATCCCCTGTATGATCTACTTCCCTCAAATCATAGTTAATATTATTCTCCCACCTCATTCTTGGTCTACCAACTACGCGTTTTCCCTCCGGTTTTCCTACAAGTAGCTTCCACGCACGTCTTTCATTCCCCATACGTTCCACATGTCCTGCCCATCGCAATCTACGAGACTTAACTGTTCTTATTATAGGCCTATCTGGCTTCCTATAAATACCATATAGTTCATTGTTATGTAGTCTTCTCCATTCACCTGTCTATTCATCTCTCTTTGGTCAGAAAAATTGCATAAGTACTTTATTCTCAAATTGTTCCTAGGAAAATGTCCCTGTGTTTGAGCCTTTGGCATGGGTTTCCTGAAGTAGTTCCCGGCCGGAGAACCGAATGGGGACTATTTGACCTCTGGAAAATTTTACCCCAGTTGAACCCATGTCCGCATTTCTTGACGGTTGTATTTTTACGGTGAAAGATCGTCACTCTTTCGACCAAGGTACTTTTTTCGTCCGGCTTATCACCTTCGACCAGTCCGACATGGGTAACCGTATCGGCAGCAATGCTACCGCCGGCATAGCTCTCAGGATCATTTAAGCACGCAAGCCACTCCACCACGACAAGGAAAGATACCATGGAGGTATATATATATATATATATATATATATATATATATATATATAATTTCTTTTCATGTCATAGGGTCAAATTCACCAACAGAGGTAACTGTATTACGCCAGTTTTCCCCGTGTATAATGTATAGCTTAAACTGGCGTAATACAGTTACCTCTGTTGGTGAAACCGACCCATAATTGGCCTTCATTACTAAATGTCAAAAAAAAAATTAATATGTTCTGCCCAAATGCAGGTCACTGCAAACTCAGCACAAACTGTTTCCTTAACTCAGCTTTCCTTTTTGTATCCGCATACAAACCATTTATTTTAATACTGTCCATCATCTGATATCTTTTTGTGCCTCTAACTTTCTTTCCGTTGACCATTCCTTCTAGGGCATTTAGTTATAACATCTAAATATACAAGAGTTTTACTGCTATAAGGTAAAAATTCTCTTTTAAATGCTTACTTGTTATAGTAGCCACTAGATGTCTCTCGTGAATTGAGAATTATATACATAAATAAATATTGTCAACTCGTGTCCAACTCAAGGTCGGTTTATAATTATACATTTTTCTTCGTATGCGCTGTTCATTCATTCATAATACGTGTTGAAGGTAAGCATTTTGATAGTATTTTATTCTTTCACAGAGATTAAATATTTTAAGTTCTGTTCTTATATATTCGTTTTTCAGCCCTAATAATTATATAAGTAAATATTTATACAAAATTAAACTGTTCTGGTTTCTAATTGTAAAATTTAAGATGATAATAATTATGTTGATTGTGAGTCCATTTTTGGCAAACAGTTTTCAGACACTTTTGTAATCCAGAATGGGTTGAAGCAAGGAGATGCACTATCTCCTCTACTATTTAATTTTGTACTAGAACATGCCTTAAATCTTTAGAGAATGAGGAAGGCTTACAACTGAATGGTATCAATAAGCTGTTAGTTATGCTGATGATGTAGTACTACTGGCCGATAGCGAGGAGATATTAAAGGCCAACACGCACACACTATTGAGTAACACTAAGAAATTAGGACTGGAAGTAAATATCAGTAAAACTAAATATATGGTCACACGTAGAAATTCAGTATATAATGGAAATGGACAGCTAATGACAAATTATGAGGGAAATTTTGAGGAAGTGGCTGAATTCAAATACCTAGAAACAATAATCACAAATAGGAATGAGACGCACAAAGAAATTAAACATAGGCTCAATTCTGGAAATGCGTGCTATTATGCATTGCAGAGACTTTTGATGTCCCAACTCCTTTCAAAAAACGTTAAGCTGAAAATATATGAAACTATTATTCTACCAGTTATACAATATGGATGTGAAACATGGACTCTTACTTTAAGGGAGGAGAGGAGATTACGTGTATTTGAGAATAAAGTACTTACGAAAATTTTTGGACCAAAGAGAGATGAACAGACAGGTGAATGGAGAAGACTACATAACAATGAACTACATGGTCTGTATAGGAAGCCAGATATAATAAGAACAGTTAAGTCTCGTAGACTGCGATGGGCAGGACATGTTGCGCGTATGGGGAATGAAAGACGTGCATGGAAGCTTCTTGTAGGAAAGCCAGAGGGAAAACGCCCAGTTGGTAGACCAAGAATGAGGTGGGAGAACAACATTAACTGTGATTTGAGGGAAGTAGATTATACAGGGAATGATTGGAAAGTATTAGCTCAGGATAGGGATTTATGGAGAGCTTGTGGCCGCGCGGCCATGAACCTACGGGTTCGATAGTGCCAGTGAGTAAGTAAGTAAGTAAGTAAGTAAGTGAGTCCATTTTTGTTTCGGGGCTAAGCCTCGGACGCCACTGGAAATAGGAATTAAAAACTTGGAGCATCAAGTCTGTTGAGCATGCAGAGGATGTTGTTAACCATTCATTGTATGTAAACACACATCTGCCATGTTACTTTGCATTGTATATTACTGTTGTGGATAATAGATTGTTATTCTGTTGGAAAATCACATTTCACTTCAGAGATCCATCTGTCACACTGTCATACATATTCAAATAATTAGTTTCATTAGGATGCTAAAATAAATACCAGCGCTATCCTTCAATGAATACAGAGTAGGCTCAAACAAAAGGAAACAGTAATGGTATTGCAGTATTTGAAAAAAGAGGCAAGAAATGTACGTAATCGAGCGAACTAGTTCACATGGTAGTGTTTTGAGATTCATATTCAGGAAATCTCGAGATCTAAACTCCGACCAACATGATGACTTTTTCACGGTTTTCCTCGAATGGCAACGCAAATTGAGGCTTTATATGTGATTACACTGGTCAACATGATTTTTGTCTCATGAGTACCATCTTGAAAGAATGATTTCAAATCGGATCCCCAAAGCTGTTTATAATTATTAATTATATACCAAAAGGACGAAGATCTCTGGGCCGTCCTAGAAACGCTGGAGGGATAATTTTCTATAGGGTCGTAACAGTCCTTGGCCTAATACTTGGAAGGAAGGAAGAAAGAAGAAGAAGAAGAGTACCAATAGTTGTACTTAATGCGGTTTTTATCGTGTTTTCAAATATGTATTCGGAATTTCCTCATCACCCACAGTTATTTAATTTCTCAGTTTCAATTAATGAATTCAAATAATTATTTTTTTAATAAACGTTTTTTGTAAAATAAAACCAAATGAGCTAACTCAGGAGATTTCAGCTATGGAAAAGGGATATCAAGGCGAATAGAATCCTAATTTGCTGGCCTATTATTATAGGACCATCAAGAGGAATGCTCCACAGGCGAAATATTGCAGAAAATCGCCATTTCTTACTTTCTAGGTGAGTCCGAATGTTCGAATATTGTGTAGTTACGAATGTAGAAAATATTAAAGTGTTTGAAATTATACATTTTTGTCTCTCGGAAGCCTTGCGTGATGGAAAGAAAAACTGATATCACATTTGATTTCAGGAGAAAACATAGTACCAGAATCACATATTTTTCTTTCTGAGACAAAAAAAAAAGTTTATTTTTTGTTGCTCATTGTTATTAGAAGTATTCTGATTAATTAGAGGACTGGATGTGAGGTGAGGTATGATGCTTTTTAATTTTAATCTTATATTATACATATTTATCATCATCATCATCATCTGGTATTATGGCAGCTGCCGCTGTCTTCCGAAAACAAAACGCCATTCCTCTCTGTCCACCCATTGATCTTCCTCCAATCCTCTGATATTCCTAGCTGCTTGTATCCAACTTCTATCCAAGTTTTCTTCGGTCTTCCTCTATTCCTCCTTTACATTGGGATCCATTCCATAACAATTTTAGGCAATCTTTGATCTGGCATTCTTCTGAGATGGCCATACCACTGTAATCTTTTCTTTTCTATAATGTTATGATGTCCGGCTCCTCTAGTACACCCATAATTTCCCTAATTTCTTTATTTCGTATTTTATCCATTCTAGATTTTCCAGCTGATCTTCTTAAAATATCCATTTCTGTACTTAAAATTCTTTTCATTTCCCTGGTAGGAATTTGCCAGACTTCAGTACCATAGGCCTATGTTAAAATGCCCTGGATTATGGTTTGATATATTTGTAATTTTATATTTTTTGTAATATTTTTGCTCCACCAAAGAGAGTTTAAAGCATTTATTGCTCGTTTTATTTGTGCGATTCTATTTTTAATTTCCAATGTGTTATCGCCCAATTTTCTTCCTAAGTAAGTGCATTCAATACTAGGTTTTAGTTCTTCTCCATTGTTGAAAATTATATTTTCCATTTCTTCTCGTATACACATAGGCCTATATGTAGTTTTCTCAATATTCATATAAAGTCCCCATTTTTCATATTCTTCTTTTAGTTTTTTTTGCCATATATACATATTTATGTCACCGAAAAAATAAACTAATTAAGGGCCGTGGATGTTTCCTTGCGTTGAGTTATAAAATGTGATTACGCCTGTGCATTCACATTTCAATGATTTTTTATTTACAACCAATCACAGTCGTGTTTCGCATAAAATGTACCAACTAAAGTTTATCATAATAAAGAAAGCACCTCCTTTTTTAACATTCTGAATAGGTCATAGCGTTATTTTGCAGTGACTGACTCTCCAAGAAATACGGCTGCCAGATTGCATATATAGTGCATGAATGTCAACACGCAGCGCATACAAGAGATAATATAAAACATTTGTGACAATTGGTTATACCACAAAAACAAAAAAGCCACTGTTTGCACTTTCTTAAACGAATTATTTTCCAGGAAATGACGGAGAAAAATATAATTGATATATTTACATCATAGGACATCAGAAATCAATTAATACATATAACGTTGGTTATAAATTTCTCCACTAGGGTGTATTCTTACAACATTGCGATCTTTTGGCAATAAATAATATTATGATCTGGTTGTAGTGATTTGAACAAAAGAAGCAAATGAAGCGTACCAATCGTTTCTCATTTGTTTTCAAACATCGCCGTTTACATTAAACATATACATATTATAAATAACTAAAGTTAAATAATGATTTGTGAGTAAACAGCTTAATTTTATTCGTTAAATAGTCAAAACAGATGCTACTCTTGATTTCCAAATTCTCTATAATTTGGAAATCACTCGTGGCATTACTTATGATAATTCGTACTTAAAATGCGCGCACTTATAATATATCCGCTCTATACTGTATAGGAGTTGAAAGAAATATAGAGTAAAGGCTGTTAGTTAGAGGCGGCGACTGTAATAAAGAAAATGTTGTGTTGAGAATAGCAATGGAATACAGATACGACGGGGGGGGGGGTGTGTTAGTATGAGGGTGGAGCCAGTTTCCGGGGGAGATAAGGACGAGATTGTTTTTTTAAATAAAGTACAGTATTCTACTTCCTGGTGAATAAGCTACTCATGAAAAATTAGTTAGGGAAACATTTTTACTGCCCCATCCTTGACTCAGCTACAAAAATCAACATTAGTTTTGTACAAAACTTTTTGATGCTATTGTAGAGTTGACAATGGAAACCTGTAAATTCAAATTATATATATATATATATATATAGTCCACCGCTTTGGTCTCGAGGTAGCGTGCTGTCTTGTCACGCAGCGGGCCCGGGTTCGATTCCCGGTCGGGGCAGTTTTTCTGGGTGATGTTTCATCGGGGTTTTTCCTCACCTGTAAGACAAATGTCTGGAAAACTTTAAGGCGCAAACGGTCCCCGAATTCATATGGCCATCATCATCATCATCATCATCATCCTTCACTAGTGTGGAAAGCAACCGGAAGCTATCAGACGTACAATTCCCTAGTAAAGCTGGAAGCATAGCATGAAAATGCTATGATTGCAGTGAAGGACCAGCCTTCGGGCAGAATTACTATGGATGGAGCTTAAGTTTAGTTAAAGGCCTCTCTTGGCGCATCATTACCATCATCAACTCTCATATCATCGGGGCAGCGTAACCCCGTCTTCCAGGCGCCCCAACCTCAGAAGTGGGTTGCAAGTATGCAATGTCAGGAGAGAATACCAGAAATGTCAAAATGACAACCTGGGGCATTTGGGGGAAAATATATGTATTTATTTATTCATTCATTCATACAATGTTTGTCATTTCGACACTTCGTCAGTTGTGAATTTATCGATAATTTGGAAGTCACTCGTGGCATTGCTTATGATAAACTAATACTCGCAAAGGAACACTCTTACTAAACATATGGAAACAGACAGATAAGAATGTCAAACTCGCTGACACCTGTAAGAAAATGTAAATAAATTAGCTCGGTAAAGCAATATGTCTTTTATGGGTAACTCATAATAAAACATTTTTATCTTTCAGCTCATTGATGCCTAGAAGATCGGGATGACTAGATTCCCGGGGAAGCGTAGAACCGCACGGCGGGTATTCTTTTACGGACAATTCTCAATAACCATTTTTGTCTTTCAGCTCATTTATGCCCCGAAGATCGGGATAAGTACATTCCTGGGCAACTAAAAATATCTAAAAATAATTGCGATATAAATTTATAATTAGTTCTCTCTTTACTTATTTAACCTTCCCGCGCCGTAGCCGAGTGGTTAAGGCAAGAAGCCTTGGCGCAGAGCTATGTGACTTACGCTGGTTCGAGTCTCCATGGGAGAAGGCATTTTTATCATTATATTTCTTCCAGTATGGGACCGGTGCCCACGCAGCATCGTGAGGCATTTGGGTAGCTACAATAAGTAGCGACTCCAGGTTGAGAAAACCAGCTATAACGGCTGGGGGGTCCGACATGCTGACCACATGTCCCCCCCTACACTGTCTAGATGATCGTATACCTATGTGATTAACACATGTGGATGTGAGGCCAGCAGCCGGATGGCCAGCCAAGGGTCTTCTAGGCCTGTCGCGCTTGGAGTTTTTTTACTTATTTAATCAAACATAGAAACACGTTTGTTTTATTTAGACGCAGCAGTGCACGCCGGGTATTAGCTAGTAATAAATAATTTTTAAAAATGAGGTTTTTTTTATGTATTTTAGTTAAACGAGGTTCCATTAAATTGGAGTTTACTGTATATAGAAGTATAATATTCTGTTTTAGACCTATTTACAAAACCATAAAATATTCAAATAAGAGAGAAAAATATCTAAATTTTTAAGAATTTAAGGGTTAATAAATTCTATCTTCAAGCCACAGTTAGTCCAAAAACATTCAAGACTAAAAGTGTATTCCAACTCTTTTGTATGGTAGCGAAGTATAGACATTGAAACAGAAGGATATACAGAGACTTAGATCTGCTGAAATGATATACCTTCGGAGGACTGCAGGATACACACTACTAGATCACAAAAAAGGAAAAAATGAAGACATCTTAGAAGAATTACACATGGAACCTTTAGAAAACAAAATTTCTGATTATAAGTCAAGATGGATGCAACATGTTCATCGAATGGAAGATCACAGAATACCCAAACAAATGTTAAGGTATCAACCTGTAGGAAGAAGAAGACCAGGACGTCCACTCAAAATACTTCTGGAGGCCGAAACAGGTCAACAAATGGCCTAAATTCGTGAATGTACTATGATGAAGAGAGAATATGATATAAAACACTATATATCGGCTATATATTTCTTGCAGTTGTAAGGAAGAAAGAAAAATAAATTTTGACTAGAGAATTATGTGTATTATTAATATAATTTTCTCGGGTTTAGGAGAACCATGGAGAGTAGAATTACGACTTCGTCAAACATTTGAAATTTTACGGTCATTAATTTTGAGTTCTTGTACAATGTCCTTGTAGCATTGCAGACAGTTGCTGCAAATACAAATATCTTCTTCATACAGTCGCAAGTTTGCATAAAGCAGTCTGCAGTACATCATTAACCTGCGTCTTACGCCCAACTGAACTCTCAACAAAAATAAATACAACTCTCTTCTTATTGCATTAGTTTTCTAGGAAATTAACACAACTTCCACAATAATCCATTTTACATTCTTCAGTATTATGTTCGCTTTACATAAACGTTTCATTGCACAAATATTAAGAACAGCTAAAATCCGGCGTGCGCTTTACGTCTAAATAAATTAAAATTAACGTTCTTTTATGTTTAGTTGAATAAGTAGAAGGAATAATAATTATACATTTATATTTTTTAGATACCCTGCTGATTACCCGGCGTTGCCCGGGAATATACTTATCTCGATCTTCTTGACATAAATAAGGTGAAATGAAACGAAAATTAATGTTTTATATTTAGTTAAATAAGTAAAACGAAAAAAATAGTCCCGCGCCGTAGCCGAGCGGTTAAGGTAGGAAGCCTTGACGCAGAGCTACGGGACTTGCGCTGGTTCGAGTCTCCATGGGGGAAGAAATTTTCTCATGGTATTTCGGCCAGTATGGGACCGGTGCCCACCCAGCATCGTGAGGCAATTGGGTAGCTACAATAAGTAGCGGCTCCAAGTTGAGGAACCAGCTATAACGGCTGGGGGATTCGACATGCTAACCACATGTCACCCCTACACTGGCTGTTGATCATCTACATCTGTGATTGACACATGTGGATGTGAAGGGCCAGCAGCCGGCTAGTAAAAGGGCAACAGCTGAAAAGTGGAAAGACCCTCAATCGGATCGGAAAAAAATATATCGTAATTATTTTTAGATACCCCGTATTGCTTACCCGGCGTTGTCCGGGAATCTACTCATCTCGATCTTCTTGGCATAAATGAGCTGGAAGACAAAAATTAATCTACTTATCTCGATCTTCTTGGCACAAATGAGCTAAAAGATAAAATTCGTTATTGCGTATTGCGAGTTATCCGTAAAAGAATACCCGCCACGTGCTGCTATGCTTGCATAGGAATCTATTGTCTCGATCTTCTTGGCATCAATAAAAGACAAAAATGGTTATTGTGAGTTATCCGTAAGAGATAAACATATGCTGTCGCGGACTTTTTTTGTAGAACGTTTTGAGATATTCAATTCTGTGTACATTAATTTTGTGTATTTGTTATGGTTTAGGCAGCGTAAGCCATTTAAGCGTCCAAAAAGCTACTATTTTCACGTTTTCCACTACAAAGGGCGATATTTAAGGGTGTAGGATTTGAGTATCACAACTCTCTTATAGCCTATGTTCATCCCGGGAATCTCCTGTACATTTTTCCAAAAGCCCCATCATAATCGGATCAACGGTATGGCCGCGCATAAAGTACGAACAAACAAACAAACATTCATTTTTATATATTAAGATTCTTCTTCACCTCAATCTTATCATAACCTGTCACCTTATTGGCAGTTCAACTTTTCCATGCCCCATGCCATCCGATCCTTACAACGGCACGACCTACCGAGAGAGGTATTTTAAAATTTGGATAACATATATACTCTTTTTTTTTTAACGACGCAGGGTTATTGGACCCCCCCAAATGAGCGATCATCTCTATCCAGTGTCCAGTGCCTCCTCCGAAACAACATAAATATTTAAGATGAAACACACCATTCACTCACACATCCATACATAACGAATATGATACTTTTCGAGAATCATTTGGACTTTAATAACTGAAGCTAAATCATAAAAACGCTATTTTCTCGGAAACTAACAATAGGAATTGATCTAAATTATATATATAAACAATGCATTAGCGCCCCTATAGTTAACATAAAGAATGTATCTATAGCTACTAAAATTACCACCCTGTATAACTGAAGGTAATAAAAACGCTATTTTCTCGGAAACTGACCATAGGAATTGATCTAAATTATATATATAAACAATGCATTAGTGCCCCTATAGTATACCATAATGTATGTATCTATGGCTACTAAAATTACCATTCTGTATAACTGAAGGTAAATCATAAAAACGCTATTTTGTCGGAAACTAACCATAGGAATTGATCTAAATTATATATATTAACAATGCATTTGTGCTCCTATAGTTTAACATAAAGAATGTATCTATAGCTACTAAAATTACCACCCTGTATAACTGAAGGTAAAACATAAAAACGCTATTTTCTCGGAAACCTACCACAGGAATGGATCTAAATTATATATATTAACAATGCATTAGTGCCCCTATAGTATAACATAAAGTATGTATCTATAGCTACTAAAATTACCATGCTGTGTAACTGAAGGTAAATCATAAAAACGCTATTTTCTCGGAAACTAACCACAGGAGTTGATCTAAATTATATATATTAACAATGCATTGGTGCCCCTATAGTATAACATAAAGTATGTATCTATAGCTACTAAAATTACCAACCTGTATAACTGAAGGTAAATCATAAAAACGCTATTTTCTCGGAAACTAACCACAGGAGTTGATCTAAATTATATATATTAACAATGCATTGGTGCCCCTATAGTATAACATAAAGAATGTATCTATAGCTACTAAAATTACCAGCCTGTATAACTGAAGGTAAATCATAAAAACGCTATTTTCTCGGAAACTAACCACAGGAGTTGATCTAAATTATATATATATATATATTAACAATGCATTTGTGCTCCTATAGTTTAACATAAAGAATGTATCTATAGCTACTAAAATTACCAGCCTGTATAACTGAAGGTAAAACATAAAAACGCTATTTTCTCGGAAACCTACCACAGGAATGGATCTAAATTATATATATTAACAATGCATTAGTGCCCCTATAGTATAACATAAAGTATGTATCTATAGCTACTAAAATTACCATGCTGTGTAACTGAAGGTAAATCATAAAAACGCTATTTTCTCGGAAACTAACCACAGGAGTTGATCTAAATTATATATATTAACAATGCATTGGTGCCCCTATAGTATAACATAAAGTATGTATCTATAGCTACTAAAATTACCAACCTGTATAACTGAAGGTAAATCATAAAAACGCTATTTTCTCGGAAACTAACCACAGGAGTTGATCTAAATTATATATATTAACAATGCATTGGTGCCCCTATAGTATAACATAAAGAATGTATCTATAGCTACTAAAATTACCAGCCTGTATAACTGAAGGTAAATCATAAAAACGCTATTTTCTCGGAAACTAACCACAGGAGTTGATCTAAATTATATATATATTAACAATGCATTTGTGCTCCTATAGTTTAACATAAAGAATGTATCTATAGCTACTAAAATTACCAGCCTGTATAACTGAAGGTAAATCATAAAAACGCTATTTTCTCGGAAACTAACCACTGGAGTTGATCTAAATTATATATATTAACAATGCATTTGTGCTCCTATAGTTTAACATAAAGAATGTATCTATAGCTACTAAAATTACCAGCCTGTATAACTGAAGGTAAATCATAGAAACGCTCTTTTCTCGGAAACTAACCACAGGAATTGATCTAAATTATATATATTAACAATGCATTAGTGCCCCTATAGTATAACATAAAGTAGGCCTATGTATCTATGGTTACTAAAATTACCATTCTGTATAACTGAAGGTAAATCATAAAAACGCTATTTTCTCGGAAACTAAGCATAGGAATTGATCTAAAAAGTTTCCTAACAGTTATCTTATACTTGAGGAAAAATATGAAACAAAATCAGTCAGGAAGCCTGACCCGACGTGCAATCAAACACAAGACCACTGCGTAGGAGGTAAACAATGCTACCACAAAGAACAGCGGTTGATATTATTTATGTGTGTGTATATATAGCTTATATTACTTCCTTTTTGCTCTTTAATTTTTCGCTTTTTTCCCCCGTTGTTTACAATTTCCCCTTTTTCTTATAAGCACATGACAGCTTTAGACCTTTATCCATCCATAGTATTTCTGCCCGAAAGCTGGACCTTCACTGCAATCATAGCATTTTCATGCTATGCTTGCAGCTTTACTAGGCAATTGTGTAGGTGTGGTAGCTTCCCGTTGCTTTCCACACCGGTAAAGGATGATGATGATAATGAAAAAGATGATAGCCATATGATTTCGTTATGGCCTTAAAGTTTTCCTGACATTTGTCTTACAGGTGAGGAAAAACCCCGATAAAAACCTCACCCAGAAAAATAGCCCCGACCTGGGATCGAACCCGGGCTCGCTGCATGACAAGGCAGCACGCTACCTCGAGACCACAGCGGTGGACTTAGATCCTTATTGAGAGTATAATTTTATTTTCATTAGAATTTTTTTATTTAATCTATATATTAATGACATCGTCCAAAATTGGAATAGTATTGTTAATATAGGTATAAGAATGGACCGTTTTAAAATATTAAACGTTTTAACGTATGCTGACGATGTGGTTATTATTCAAGAAAATGAAAATAATTTGCAGTACTCTTTACATCAATAAATCAGTTATGCCAAGAATATAATTTTAAAATATCAAAAGAAAAAAAACAAAAATAATGGAATTTTGAGGAAACGAACATATAAGATCAAAAATCGTAATAGACAACAAACCTCTGGAACAAGTAATAAATTTTAATTATCTGGGTTGTAATTTTACTATAAACACAAAAACTGAAAGATACATAAATATGAAACCGTCGAAATTTCAAATGATATGCGGAACTATACATTAAACATTAAAGAAATAAAAGAAGAAGAGATACTAGACTGAAGTTTTATAAAACATTGACAGTTCCTGAGTTCCTGCATTACTTTGTGGGAGCGAAACTTGGGCAATGAGCAAAACATTACAACGTAGAATACAAATCGCACAAATGAACTTCCTTAGAAGAACAAAAGACTGCACAAGAATGGATCAGATAAAGAATGAAGATATAAGAACAGAGTTAAATATATATCCATTGAATGATAAAAATCAAAGAATATAGAGAGAAATGGTTTTTGCACATGTAGAAATAATGAATGTAACAAGATTACCAAGAGTAGGATTCAACTACAAGCCAAGAGGTTCAAGGAATGTAGGAAGGCCAGTGAAAAGATGGACAGAACAATTGTGAGGCGAAACAGGCAATTTTTACCTAGGCCGTGAAGTGAAGAAGAAGAAGATTTTCATAAGTAATGCCACGAGTGATTTCCAAATTATCGATAAATTCACGACTCACGAAGTGAGGAGTGAATTTATCTAGAGAATTTGGAAATCAAGAGTGGCATTTGTTAGGACTATTTAACGAATAAAATTAAGCTGTTTACTCACAAATCATTATTTAACTATAGTTATTTTAAAATATTTATATATTTAATGTAAACGGCGATGTTTGAAAACAAATGAGAAACGATAGGTACGCTTCTACTGCTTCTTTTGTTTATCACTGCAACCAGATCATACTATTTATTGCCAAAGGAACGCAATATTGTAAGAATGCTCTCTAGTGGAGAAAAAATGAAACACATCAATCTGTATATTAATTCATTTTTGATGTCGTATGATGTAAATATGACAATTATATTTTTCTCGATTATTACCTGGGAAAAAATACATTTAAGAAAGTGCAAACAGTGGTTTCTTTTTTTGGTGGTATAATCAATTGCTACAAATGTTGACATGTAAGCACTATTATATACAATCTGGTAGCCGTATTTGTTATAGGCTCAGTCACTGCAAAATAACGGTCAGACCTGTTCAGAATATTAAAAAGGAGGAGCTTTGTTTAATATATGATAATCCTAACACTGATAAATATTTCGTGAAACACGACTCTGATTGGTTGTAAAACAGAAATCATTGAAACGTGATTGGTCATTGACTCCCATTTGGGGCATGAGTTAAATAGTCTATTTTAATGATCCTTTGGTTATAAAATAGCCTATATATGAATTAAATTGTAACTGTGTATAGGGACTAGGGTCTTTCCTAATAATGAACATGCATTTACTGTACCATACAGTATACTTATGTAATTATTTGTTGGCCGGGTGGGAGGACAGTGTATTTTTTATTAACGCACTTTAACAGTACATAATTGGCATACATATTAATCAAATACTATATTTAACATATTTCAATCTGGGAAAGTTATTATCATTTCTTTATTTTCTCGTAAATATGAAAATAAAGTGGGACTATTTCCTGTCATGACCACGAAGGTTACAACAGTTCTTACTTCTAACCAGCGATAAACCACCGATTATCACAACGATGAGCACCGATGACCAGAGATACACCACAAGTACAGCATATCAGTGGCTTCAACAAATTATGTCCGAATTTGTCTTTTGCATATTTAACCGCCTAAAATAATAAAAAGGACGTTCCCTGGAATTCACATACGTTAGAGTAATTGATTTAGTTTCCATTCAATGATTTAGGTTTGGTTAGCTTTTAGTTTCCTTGCATTTTAAATCTGATTTAATACGTAACATAAATGACCTCTTCATATCTGTTATTCTATGGAACATTCAACATGTCTGACGGTTACAATGTAAAATCATATTTCCACCACTTCATTTCATGATACGTTCCAATATTTTGACGATGGTTAAATCCCAGAGGTGAATGGTATCATCAACATTTCGTAATACTTTAAATTACATCAAAAATGGCATAAGTCGCGTAAGTAAAAAGCTGGTCTTGTTCAACCCCACCTTATTTGTTTAATGGAATTATGGCTACAGAAATTTGCTTTTATATACAGGCCTATAAGGAACATATGATCTGCCGTGACTTATTACAAAATAAAAATAATGTTTTTGATTTATTAGACTCTGTGTTCTTTGAACAGTGGTAAAAGAGGGTCGTTATAAAAAAATAAAAATAAAAATGAATCAACTAATCAGTACCTACGTTAGATTACGATTAACTGGTTAACTTTTTAATTTCTCTTTCTAATCTATTACAGTTTTGGGACTGGAAGTAAATATCAATAAAACTAAATATATGGTCACACATAGAAATACATTATATAATGAAAATAGACACCTAATGACAAATGAGGGAAATTTTTAGCAAGTGACTAAATTCAAATACCTAGGAACAATAATCACAATTAGGAATGGCATGAACAAAGAAATTAAACATAGGCTCAATTCTGGAAATGCGTGCTATTATGCATTACAGAGACTCTTGTCTTCCCAACTCCTTTCAAAAAACGTTAAGCTGAAAATATATAAAACTATTATTCTAATTATTCTACCAGTTATATTACATGGATGCGGAACATGGACCCTTACTTTAAGGGGGGAAGGAGTTTACGAGTATTTAAGTATAAAGTTCTTAGGAAAATTTTTGGACCAAAGACAGATGAACAAACAGGTGAATGGAGAAGACTTCATGACAATGAACTACATGGTCTTTATAGGAAGCCAGATGTAACGAGAACAGTTAAGTCTCGTAGACTGCGATGGGCAGGACATGTGACACGAATGGAGAATGAAAGACGTGCATGGAAGCTTCTTGCAGGGAAACCAGAAAAAAAAAAACGCCCAGTTGGTAGACCAAGAATGATTTGAGAGCTTATGTGCGCGCGGCCATGAACCTACTGGTTCGATAGTGCCAATGAGTTAGTTAGTTAATTAATCTATTGTAGATTGTTAATAATCTGCTGCGTACAAAGCAGCGATGGTGCCCAGAGACAACAGCGGCGGATTTCAAAAGCCACATGCTTTAATAACTTTACAATGACAACAAACATTAATCATATGCCATTAATTTTTGGCTTCCATCCACTTTAGTATGTTATTGCTTTAATTAAATTCGCTAATTATAATAAAACTGCAATTAACTGAATATTAAAATCATTTCATTAATGTGTTTGAACGCTAATGTCTCTATATTAATTAATATAGCGTACAGTACACAAACTGTAATTAATTACTCATGTGTTATAACATTTTTAAATACAACACACCCTCGCTTTAAGGCTTCCCTTTACTGGTACGTACTCAGATGAACAACATACTGTGGGGTTAATGTTGTTGCAATGACGTTGTACCGCAAACACGCGATCTTCTACCATTTTATGGACCGTCAACCACGGTCTGCAAACCATTTATTTGAACCACGCGATGCTGCCTTTTTATTTGCACCGTAACTACGCTGTGCCACCATTTATTGAACCGGGACATGAACCCAGAACCACTCTGACTGTTACCATTTATTGCGTGTTGGTGCCGGATCATACCAATGTTGTTGACTATTTAACTCATGCCCCAAATGGGACTCTATGGCCAATCACGTTTCAATGATTTCTGTTTTACAACCAATCAGAGTCGTTTCACCAAATATTTATCAGTGTTATAATTACCATATTAAAGAAAGCTCCTCCTTTTTAATATTCTGAACAGGTCTGTTCAAATCAAAAATCATGTTGGCCATTGTTATTAGTGTTTCTGTTGCTTCTACTACTACTCTCGTGTTTTATCCCAATCATAGATGAGTTAAAACACTTTATTTCTATAGTTCCTGTGGGTTAATACCTTCATGTTGAGTTTAACTTGTCTACAAATTACATGCAATGCAGTGGTTATTCATTTTCTGATCATGGAGTTCCTTGGGATCTCAGCATTAAGTTCCTCAGAGTCAAGAAACTTAGAAGTTGAAATTCGAGCTGGGAAGTGTGGAGTGACGTAATGATTTACGTCGACAAAACTGTGTCTATTAAGTCTTCCGAGTTAGAAAGTTAAGCATTACTTTCCACTGGCGGTGTAACTCAATCAAAATTCCACACCCTATTCCTGACTTACTTCTTTTATCATTTTTTATAATAATAATAATAATAATAATAATAATAATAATAATAATAATAATACTTTTTATTTATATACAGAATTTTAATCTTTACACATCTTTCTGTGGGGGCACGCCGTAGCGTAGTGGTTAAGGCACTGAGCTACAAGCCGGAGGGTCGAGGGTTCAAGTCCCGTTGGGGTCAGGATTTTTAAACTGACCCAAACCCTCTGGCGGCACTATGGCCCTGCGGTCGACTCAGCCTCTAATGGAAATGAGTACCAGACGCTTGTTCTGGGGGTAAAGGCGGCCGTCACGCAGGGCTGACAACCCGGCTGACATAAAGTGCCGATTGTCTAGAAAAAGTGGGAGCCCTAACCTCCTACTACCCCAAGGGCCTCCGGGTCTGTTGTGGGATCACTTTACTTACTTTACTTTACACATCTTTCTGTGCCTAAAGTTTTATTTTCTTCTCCACTCGTCTCTCTCCATCCAATCCATGTCCTCCAGTCCTCTTGCTCTCATTCCAGTTCTTATTTCCTGCATCTATGATTTTAATAATAGTAATAGTAATAATAATAATAATAATAATAATAATAATAATAATAATAATAATAATAGTAATAGTAATAATAATAATAATAGTAATTTTTATTTATATACAGAATTTTAATCTTTACACACCTTTCTGTGCCTAAAGTTTTATTTCTCTTCTCCACTTGTCTCTCTCCATCCAATCCATGTCCTCCAGTCCTCTTGCTCTCATTCCAGTTCTTATTTCCTGCATCTATGATTTTAATAATAGTAACAACAACAACAATAATAATAGTAATAATAATACTAATAATAATAATAATAAGAAGAAGAAGAATACCCAAACAAATGTTAGGATATCAACCTGCAGGAAGAAGAAGACCAGGACGTCCACTCAAAAGACTTTTGGATGGTGTTTCTCTTGAGGCCGAAACAGGTCAACAAATGGCCTAAATTCGTGAATGTACTATGATGATGATGATGATAATAATAATAATAATAATAATAATAATAATAATAACGATGATGATAATAATGACAATAACAATTATGATAATAATAATAATAATAATAATAATAATAATAATAATGACAATGATAATAATAGTAATAATAATAATGACAATACTAATAATAATAATAATAATAATAAATGATAATAATAATGGCAGTAATAATAATAATAATAATAATAATAATAATAATAATAATAATAATAATAATAATAATAGTAATAGTAACTCGACACTATAGAACCCATACGTTCATGGCCGCGCGGACGTAATCTCTCCATACTTCCCTATCCTGAGATGTTTTCCAGTCATAGCCTGTACAATGTAATTTCCTCAAATCATGGTTAATGTTATTCTCCCACCTCACTCTTTGCCTACCAACTGGGCGTTTTCTTTCTGGTTTTCCTACAAGAAGCTTCCATGTCCCTCTTTCATTCCTCATTCATGCCACATGCCCTGCCCATCGTAGTCTACGAGACTTAACTGTTCTTATTATATCTGGTTTGCTATAAATCTCATGTAGCTCACTGTTATGTAGTCTTCTCCATTCGCCTGTCTGTTCATTTCTCTTTGGTCCAAAAATGTTCCTAAGAACTTTATTTTAAATACTTGTAATCTTTTCTCCTCCCTTAAAATAAGAACCCATGTATCGCATCTATAGGCCTATAATAGAACTGGAAGAATAACGATTTTATATATTTTCAGTTTAACCTTTTTGCCTGTCCAGAGGAATTTCGAATCTCACTTAAACTTACTTACTCACTGGCACTATCGAACCCGTAGGTTCATGGCCGCGCGGACATAAGCTCTCCATACATCCCTAATGCTTTCCAATCATTTCCTGTATAATCTACTTCCCTCATATCATAGTTAATGTTATTCTCCCACCTCATTCTTGGTCTACCAACTGGACGTTTTTCCTCTGGCTTTCCTACAAGAAGCTTCCATGCAAGTCTTCCATTCCTCATATGTGCAACATGTCCTGCCCATCGCAGTCTTCGAGACTTAACTGTTCTTATTATATCTGGCTTCCTATAAAGACCATGTAATTCATTGTTATGTAAGTCTTCTCCATTCATCTGTCTGTTCACTTCATATCTATCAAACATAAGAATACTGGTTTATTGAATTCCCATGATTTTTCCACAATTTGTCTATGTAAATTGCATCTAATGTGGATCTATTTTTCCGAAATCCTTGTTGGTCTTTGATATAAACATAAACTGTATTTAAAAAATAAAGTTTTCCTTTATTTTACTTCACATTGTTATATAATTGTATGAGAAGGTAAATAATTATATGTAATACAATTATCTTAATACCAGGGTTTTTAATTTTTAGGATTATTTAAATATCCATGTAGAAAAATAATTACTTGTTAGAGAGATTCCACCTTATAATTTACGTCATGCCAGCTGCGTGCTGATCTCATACCATTTTATTGTAGTAAACTTGCTTTAATTCAAATGATAATAATGCTCTTCACAGCGTAGGTGTTGTTTCAAGTACATGCATCAGGGTTGTACAAAGTTTAACCCATTTCCTTTCTGCGACACATACTTTATTTCTGTCGCGTAATACAATATGTATAAAGTAAAGTATTCTCACTACAGGCTTCAGGAGGTCCTTGGGGTAGTTGGAGGTTAAGGCTCCCACTTTTTTCTAGACAATCGGCACTTGATGTCAATCGGGTTGTCAGCCCTGCGTGACGGCCGCCTTTACCCCCAGAACAAGCGTCTCGTACTCATTTCCGTTAGAGGCTGAGTCGACCCCAGGGCCATAGTGCCGCCAGAAAGTTTGGGTCAGTTTAAAAATCCTGACCCACCGGGACTTGAACCCGCGACCTTCTGGCTTGTAGCGCAGTACCTTGACCACTACGCTACGGGGTGCCCCAGTAACTGTAGTACTATAGTATAATAGAATACAAGGTTGGGAATACTTCACAAACGTGCGTTGTACATTATTTTTTTCGCAGTGGTGTTTTCAAAATAATAAATAATAATAATATCTTTGTTAGAAATATTTGCGTTCATTATAAACACTTGATTAACGTTAACAGTGTGGGCAATGTTTATTAGTTGAAACAACAGGAGGCCTTGGGAACAATTATTGATAACGTGGCCGCAAGTACGTATTTATTGTTTTATATTGTTTCAAATAAAGTTCAGTTCATTTAAAATGCAGTGATTTGTTTCGTATAATGTATATTATGAAAGTTAAAAATTAAATTGTACCTGTTGGTATTTGCCGTCTTCCTCAACTTTGTTAATCCACCGAGAAAACATTCCAGCTAGGATAAATACATTTGAAGACCTCGAAATTATAAAGGAAGCAAACAACACCTCACTTCTTAATGAGAACGCACCCCAGTCAAACCTATTATACGAGATCGTCAAAAACAAGTCAGTTCCTGCTACAAACAGTTGGAGTATAATAGTTGAATGCAGGCTTTCACGGCCGGTAATCATAATGTTGAGTGATTCCACGTTGTACAACGTCCACAACGTCCGCAGCGCTCACTCTAAGTAGATCTTCCGACCAGGAAACACGCCTAGAAGCACTCGCCACTGAAGATGCCCTCCGCAGTTGAGGGCGAAACGTCTGGTATCAACACCAACTATGGACCACGGCCACATAACCCGGAATCACTCAACATTAGTTGGAGTATATATCACCGTTCACAACAACAACGAATAGCGGAAACTCAACCTGCAGAAGATGGAAGATAACTTCCGAAAGCGCTCCAGTTAATTTTATATACAATATTTTAACAAAGTTGAGGACGACGCACCTACCAACAGGTACAATTTAATTTTTAACTTTCATCATATGACTTCACCTCAACGGAATTTGATATGAATTACACTGGTATTGATTGTATATTAACACTAACTTTTGGGTATTTTCTGTATATACATTGTACGTAATATATATAGAGGGCAGTGGTTTTCTTCCCGCACGTGGGTGTAAATATAATATTACAGCATAGTTATTTAGGTTGGCAACCCCGAAATGTAGGAAGTTGAACTTTCAATAATAGTCGCCGTTGCTGGTAAGTACGATAAAACGCACTATGGCGCAAAAAATATTTTGTTAACATATTTCACTTTTGACAGGGAAGACTCGTTGATATTTTGGCGATTGAAGGGAGAAACTTCAGCAAAAAGTTTCAAAACTATAGGTTAAACCATCAACGTAATAAATGAGGAGCTCATTTTCAAAATGTCTCTTCTTGCTCAGTGGGCTGTCTCACAGCAGCGGCACGACTAGGCCTAGTCTTGCGAACGGGCTGGATGGGACAATACCGGGCGTAATGGTGGGAATTACCACCAGGTCAGTAAGCTCGGGAACGGAGAAAGCGCGATCCTTTGGGTCTGGGATTTGCGCCGACTCCTGAACCGGGTGACCCAAGGACAATCTGTGAGGTCGTCAGGAGTTGAGCGACCTGACGTACTAATGCTCAGGCTGGACCCACTTCAGCAACCAAACACGTCCCCAGCTAGTGCACTGGGGGAAAGGTCGGTGGATCTGCTAGACAGTCCTCCCGGTTAAGTCCAAGGGACTCGTGAACCATTAGTGGGGTCGGCAGGAGTTGAGCGCCTTGTCGTACCATTTCCTCAACTGTTGGAGCTTGCGAGCTCCGTGCTGGCCCACAACAGCAGCAGAAGGCGTCCCTGGGGGCACACCAGGGCACGGATCGGACCAGTGCAGAGGGGACCAACTGTACTGGTTCCTGGCTCAGCCTACGGGCTCGTCGCCAGGAGATGAGCACGTGGATGTACTAAAGTCTCACACTGTGGGGCTTGTGGACTCAAGCCCTAGCCAGTCTCACAACGGCTGCAGGATACGTCCCTGGATGCAGAACAGGGGAACGGTCGGTGGATCTGCGACAGCAGTCCTCCCGGCTAGGCTCAAGGAGCCCGTGGACCAACTGTGGGGTCGTCAGGAATGAGCGACCTGACGACTACGAAGCTCAGCAATTCCCAGAAGTTGCAACTCCAACAGGTACTCCCTAGGGGTGTTGGTTTCAAAGCCGAGAACTTGAACGTGGACGCGAACACAAGAAATCTAGGACTTGGGAGTATGGTTATGATGACCGTGGTATCCCAAG
The DNA here is from genome assembly GCA_030220185.1 of Diploptera punctata. Lineage (NCBI taxonomy): Eukaryota > Metazoa > Arthropoda > Insecta > Blattodea > Blaberidae > Diploptera > Diploptera punctata. Next base: position 422,497 of record JASPKZ010004939.1, on the reverse strand, counting down.
GGGTGGGGGAAGGGCCTAGATGTCTCTTCTCCACCCTCTATATTCACTTTGCGCGTCTGCATTCTTCTTATATTACTCTATGCAGGTCTACATTAGACTTTAAAAAGTCCTTCAAACCACTAAAACTTGCGTAAAAGTGGCTATTATAATCAAATTGACTCTTGTTTTCAGCAGAATAGCGTCTTTAGATTTCTTACACACATTTATGAAAATGGACATGAGACGTTTTGAAAATAAGCTCCTCTAAAATAAATAATAATTATCATCATCATCATCTATGGGCCTGTTGGCCCGTTCAGCTCCCCGGTGCAGGTCGTCTTTCCAACGACGTTTTGGTCTTCCTACATTTCTTCGGCCTAGAGGCCTATAATGAAGCAGCTGCTTTGATAAACGATTATTTGGCATTCTTTGTATATGTTCAAACCAATTACGTTTATCTCTGTGTATTCTCTCGTTTATATTATATATTTGTAATTCATCTCTGATATCTTGACTTCTCATTTGATCTCTTAGAGACACACCTGCAACTGATCTGAGAAATCTCATTTCTATTGTCTCAATTTTATTTTTATAAGAGATTGTTAAAAGCCAAGTCTCAGACCCGTATGTTAACGTTGGAACGGCTACTGTTTTGTAAAATTTTAATTGAGTTTCCCTTGTGGTCTTATTTCTCAAATATCTTCTTATAATAATTATTATTTATTATGTATTATGAATAAATAATAAATAATTGAGGCGTGGGTCCTGAAGAAAATATAAAAAAAGTAAACTTCTGGCAGCGAAAATGAGATTCCTACAGGCTGTGAAAGGTTGTACAAGAGAAGAACATATTAGAAATGAGAATATTAGATCTAAAAGTACAACCACTTCTTCAACAAATAGAAGAACACAAGAACAATTGGATAGAACATCTGCAAAGAATGACAGATGATAGGATACCAAAGATGGCACTGATGTATAATCCTGAAGGACGAAGATCGGTAGGAAGACCAAGAAAGCGCTGAGCTGAATATATGTGACATAGGAACAGGCAAAGACCTAATCCGTGAAGGATGATGATGATGACTATTTAACTCATGCCCCAAATGGGAGTCAATGACCAATCACGTTACAATTATTTTTTTATTTACAACCAATCACAGTCGTGTTTCGCTTAGAATTTACCACCTAAAGTTTATCATAATAAAGAAAGCACCTCCTTTTTAACATTCTGAATAGGTTATTATTTTGCAGTGACTGACTCACTAAGAAATACGGCTACCAGATTGTATATATAGTGCATGAATGTCAACACATACCGCATGCGGGAGTTAATATAAAAAAAACATTTGTAGCAATTGATTATACCACCAAAAAAAGAAACCACTGTTTGCACTTTCTTAAATGTATTTTTTTTTTCAGAAAAATGTAATTGTCATATTTACATCATACGACATCAGAAATGAATTAATATACAGTTTGATGTGTTTCATTTTTTCTCCACTAGAGTGCATTCTTGCAATATTGCGTTCCTTTGGCAATAAATAATATGCTCTGGTTGCAGTGACGAACAAAAGAAGCAAATGAAGCATACCAATCGTTTCTCATTTGTTTTCAAACATCGACGTTTACATTAAATATATAAATATTTTAAAATAACTATATTTAAATAATGATTTGTGAGTAAACAGCTTAATTTTATTCGTTAAATAGTCCTAACAAATGCCACTCTTGATTTCCAAATTCTCTAGATAAATTGGAAATCACTCGTGGCATTACTTATGACTAGAGCGAGGATTTATATGAAGAAAATTTTACCAAAATATGAAATCAAAATAAGAAAATATGAAAAATATGAAAATTATATCACGAAAATATTATGAAGCTATTATTTATTAACGTTATTACATATATTTTCATATACATACATTCGGTATAATATATAGGATCCAACAGCATGTAAATGAGACAAGTAGACCTTATTTGTGGTTCAAAAAGTCAAGATATTCAGTATATTTCTTATTTTAATTAGCTTTTCATTAATTCCATGCCCGTAGAAAGATCATGCTTACGATTTGAAACATTGTTAATAAATAGATAATGTCTACTGGAATATATATATAAAACACAATCCAACAATCCATTAATTTATTAATTGATATTTAATTATGAATTTCAAAATCCAAGGAACAAAACATAGCAACCAAAACAAACAAACAGACTTGCATGAAATATAGCACTAAAAATTTAGATTAGGTACAATTTGGCATGATTACTATTCTCATTGCATAAAGATATCAAACTCCAGTAATTTTTTTATTATTAATTTAACATTTCAAATATAATTTATCTTCCGGTAATTGTATATGTAGCAATAACCTTAAATTAGTTGTTGGTATTGATATACGTATATAAAAAAGAATTAATTATTTATTCAATTATATTTAATTATGAAATCCAAGAAACAATACATAACCAAAACAGAAAGCTTTCCATGAAATATAGGACTGACAAAATTGAGACGATGTACAGTTTGGTATGGTAGCTATTTACATTGCATAAATATACTGAGCTTCAATATATGTAAAAGTGATCCCACTACAGGCCTCAGGAGGCCCTTGGGGTAGTAGGAGGTTAAGGCTCCCACTTTTTCTTGACAATCGGCACTTGATGTCAGCCGGGTTGTCAGCCCTGCGTGACGGCCGCCTTTACCCAAAACAAGCGTCTGGTACTCGTTTCCATTAGAGGCTGAGTCGACCCCAAGGCCATAGTGCCGCCAGAAGGTTTTGGTCAGTTTAAAAATCTTGACCCCACCGGGACTTGAACCCTCGACCTTCCGACTTGTAGCGCAGTGCCTTAACCACTACGCTACGGCGTATGTACATGTAACAATAACATTAAATTTAATAATAATTGAGTTGTGGTTTTTTATTTTTGGTATTTGCTGATACCTATAAAAATCGAGTTACAGGAACAATTTAATTTTGACACAAGAGATTGCAATTTATAAAATGTAGGCTAAGAAAGAACATTATTTAGTTATTTTAAATATATTTCAAATATAAAGTGAACATACCTCTTTACTACAGTAAGTGCAAAACACTATTTTACCATCCCTGGTGTAGCATTTAAATGCTGAAATCCAATCACGAACTCCAGTTTTTGGCATCTTGTTTTTCACTAGTAACAACAAGAAGTATGTATGTACACAAGCAAAGTGAAGAAATTGTCTAGGTAAGAGTGGGTGGTCACTAATCTACTATTGTCCTTAAACTTATCATTCTGTCATCAGTTCATCATGTTCTCGTTCCAGCGGGCCAAGTTACGGATAAACCCCATCCATCTCTTGACTCATCTTGCTGTTATTGCCGGTTAACGGTATTTATTTTTATAATTGTAGGCTTTCACGGCCGGCGTCTTGATCCATATTTGGTTCGTCTTCCGGGCTTATAGGCCGTGGTCTGGTTGTCTTCTTACTCGACGTTTCGTCTACTGCTGCGGTAGACATCATCAGGAGATACTGCGTGCTTTCTGTGAACTCCTCAACAGTCGGCTGCAGACTGGTAGGTCGTTGGAAACTGTCTCTCTGTTTATAGCTAAACCCCGGGTGGAGGGGAGGTTTTCTGCGCGCACCGAGTTGTGCGCTGTATTGCCGTGTGCCGAAGTCATAGGCTTCGTTGTCGTGTTAAGCAGTGCTGGGATCCAAATTTTGTTTATCTTCAAGGTTTCTTCTTTTTTGTTGAAGGAATTTTTATGTTTGTATATTTCTATAGCTTCTCTGTATAGTCTGGTGTAGTAATGTGATGTTTGTGATAATACCTGGGTATCTTCAAATCTTATAATATGTTGTTGGTTGTTCATACAGTGTTCCGCTACGGCCGATTTTTCATTTTGTTTTAACCTGCAGTGTCTCATGTGTTCTTGTAATCGTGTGTTGATCATTCTCTTTGTTGTACCGATGTACACCTCTCCACAGCTGCACGGGATACGATATATACCGGCATGACTCAAAGGATCTCTAGTGTCTTTGGCTGGGCGCAGTATATTGCTGATTTTTTGTGTTGGTTTGTAGGTTGTTGCTATGTTGTATTTCTTTAATAACCTTGGACGGTTATTAAAGAAATACAACATAGCAACAACCTACAAACCAACACAAAAAATCAGCAATATACTGCGCCCAGCCAAAGACACTAGAGATCCTTTGAGTCATGCCGGTATATATCGTATCCCGTGCAGCTGTGGAGAGGTGTACATCGGTACAACAAAGAGAATGATCAACACACGATTACAAGAACACATGAGACACTGCAGGTTAAAACAAAATGAAAAATCGGCCGTAGCGGAACACTGTATGAACAACCAACAACATATTATAAGATTTGAAGATACCCAGGTATTATCACAAACATCACATTACTACACCAGACTATACAGAGAAGCTATAGAAATATACAAACATAAAAATTCCTTCAACAAAAAAGAAGAAACCTTGAAGATAAACAAATTTGGATCCCAGCACTGCTTAACACGACAACGAAGCCTATGACTTCGGCACACGGCAATACAGCGCACAACTCGGTGCGCGCAGAAAACCTCCCCTCCACCCGGGGTTTAGCTATAAACAGAGAGACAGTTTCCAACGACCTACCAGTCTGCAGCCGACTGTTGAGGAGTTCACAGAAAGCACGCAGTATCTCCTGATGATGTCTACCGCAGCAGTAGACGAAACGTCGAGTAAGAAGACAACCAGACCACGGCCTATAAGCCCGGAAGACGAACCAAATATGGTATTTATTTTGTTCAGAAAGGAATTCTGCAGAATTTCCACTTGTCTACGATTTACAATGTCAAAAACTTACAGAGGTACAGTCACTTCAAAAAATATTTTAACGAATTCCTAGAAGTGTTATTGGAAAAAAAAATATATTTTTTTTTTTAAATGTTGAAAATATGAAGCAATATGAAATATTTGCTAAAATATGAACTTTTTGTCAAAAAATTATGAAATATGAAATTTTTTTTTGGTCCCATTCAATTCTACACTTCATAAAACGTGAAGATACTTTGTCGCAATGCTCTCCGACTTATAGTTTAAAACATGAAATTTCATAAAATTCCGCGCTCTACTTATGACTATTTAACTCATGCCCCAAATAGGAGTCAATGACCAATCTCGTTGCAATGATTTTTTGATTTAAAACCAATCACAATCGTGTTTCACCTCGCTCTTTTTCGATTTCTCTTTATCAGCTCTTGCTTTTGTGGTAAAGAAAACTCCTCCTTTTTAATGTCCTGAACGGGTCAAAGCATTATTTTTCTCCAACAAATACATAGAATATAGCAAATAATGAAGAGATTCCTTGATCTTACTGAGCTCTTTACTGAAAAAAATGAATAACCCGTAATGTTGATTATCATATATGGTTTGATGTGTTTCATTATTTTTCCACCTGGGTGCACTCTTACAATATTGCGATCTTATTTGACCATAAATAATATGATCAAGCTGCAGTGAATGAACATAACCTCACATTTCTGATTTGTTTTCAAACATCGCCGTTTACATTAAATGTATAAATATTTTAAAATAACTATAGTTAAACAATGATTTGTGAGTAAACAGCTCAATTTTATTCGTTAAATAGTCCTAACAAATGCCACGAGTGATTTCCAAATTATTTGAAAATCACTCGTGGCATTACTTATGATAAATAATGTTATGATTGTGAATTTCACAATTAGGCTCTCTAAATTCACCGAATTCACAGAAGGGTTAACTACCTGCTCATCGCACATATTCATTTAGTTTGACAAAAAGAAAAAAAATGACTATGAGCAGGATGAAGTTAGCTCGAAATTTCTGTTCGTTATCTTGCGCGTAATGAGAACCTGGCTTAAGTTTTACTGTTTTGATTTAATTCCTCTAAAGGCCCATTGACGGTCAAAACGAGCTTTCTGAACCATTTATAGGATAAGTGTGAATAGAGTGGAATCTCTTTACACAATTAACTGCACATTGGTGGGTTCTAGTTTTGACATCCATTCGGCCATTTGTTTGAAACATTATAGGTTACTGAGTCACTTCCTGTGAACGGATTTAGATCAAGAGTGCTATTAGACCAGCAAGTTCAAAGCAAGCTACTTACGTTCTGGAATGAGACGGAATTTTACACTAGTCTAAACCTTCTGACGGCATCATAAGTTCTGGGTTCGACTCTCGTTCCTAGAGAATCATCCTCGCCTCTGGTTTCTAGTTACGCTGGTTCAAACCGTAGCTGGGTCCATATTTTCTTTTTCTTAGTTTATCATCTGCATTCATAAGTAGCCTATATTTATGTGGCCGATAGCGAGGAGACACTAAAGGACAACACGCACACACTATTGAGTAACACTAATAAATTAGGACTGGAAATAAATATCAATAAAACTAAATATATGGTCACACGTAGAAATTCATTATATAATGGAAATGGATAGCTAATGACAAATGAGGGAAATTTTGAGGAAGTGGCTGAATTCAAATACCCAGGAACAATAATCACAAATAGGAATGAGATGCACAAAGAAATTAAACATAGGCTCAATTCTGGAAATGCGTGCTATTATGTATTGCAGAGACTCTTGATGTCCCAACTCCTTTCAAAAAACGATAAGCTGAAAATATATAAAACTATTATTCTACCAGTTATATTATATGGGTGCCAAACATGGACTCTTACTTTAAGGGAGGAAAGGAGATTACAAGTATTTGAGAATAAAGTACTTAGGAAAATTTTTGGACCAAAGAGAGATGAACAGACAGGTGACTGGAGAAGACTACATAACAATGAACTACATGGTCTTTATAGGAAGCCAGATATAATAAGAACAGTTAAGTCTCGTAGACTGCGATGGGCAGGACATGTTGCACGTATGGGGAATGAAAGACTTGCATGTAAGCTTCTTGTAGGAAAGCCAGAGGGAAAACGCCCAGTTGGTAGACCAAGAATGAGGTGGGAGAATAACATTAACTATGATTTGAGGGAAGTAGATTATACAGGGAGAGATTGGAAAGCATCAGCTCAGGATAGTGATGTATGGAGAGCTTATGTCCGCGCAGCCATTAACCTACGGGTTCGATAGTACCAGTGAGTAAGTAAGTAAGTGGTTAACATCCTCGCCTCTAGTTTCTAGTTACGCTGGTTCAAACCCTAGCGGGGTCCATATTTTCTTTTTCTTAGTTTATCCTCTACCTTTATATTAGTCATTCAAAATATCTCTGCAGGCGGAAGAAATACGAACCTCTGTTTGTTGCTACACGTGACGTCACATAAGGCAGTGTATACTGTCAGCGTCTCACGTCCCATTCCCCTCTGCACTCATAGATAGCAGTGTCACGTGTTCTATTCCTACATAAACACGACTGCAGTGCCCTCCGTCAACAACTGCACTTACTCCTTAAACGGGTAATAAGTAGCCTATATTTATGTGGTTCAAGCCATCTGGGCCTTATAGGGACATGACCTGTCGAGAAAGGATTTTAAAACTATGAATTATATATATATATATATATATATATATATATATATACTTTTTTGACCACATAAGCTACTTACTTTAATAAAATATTATATATAATTTACAATAAGTTTTAAAATCCTTCGTCTTCGGTTGAATGATCACCTCCGAGACAACACGAATATTTATAAGTTCATACTAAACGAGGTGAATATAATATGCGTAATTATAGTAGCGAATTGGTGTTCAGAGACTTTTGGGCCATAAAGTTGACTTACAGGTGAGGGGAGAAATCCGAAAAAAAACTAATACCAAAGAAACTTGTTCCGACCGGGGATCCAACTCAGGACTACTGCGGCTGAGACAGCGACGTTACCCCTAGACCAAAATGGTGGATCCGATTGATTTTTAGGGCATACAATATTTAGTATGGGTTCCTGCGGGAGGGAACTGAATCCGTGAATCCCGTATCGTGCATTTAAGGTACCGAACATAAGAAACTCACGCCTATAAAAAGAAGTTCCGGAGAAATGTGTCGCCATTTTTCGCTCAAATTTGAATTTCGACCCTAATTCACTTGATTGTAATATAGAGTCGTTATATAAAATACTAATAACTAGCCTCTCCAGTCGTTTCTAAGTTACAAGAATTTAAAAAGAGAGTGAGGTTATCTCACTCAATATAGTCAATATTTAAAAGTTGTTGTGAGTCTCATTGTAAAAAGAGTATATTATTTATTGTTTTACAGAGTGATTCAGAAATATGGCTATACGTTTGATCGCATTTTGTGACGAAAATACTATTATTAAAGGAAATATAATGTTATCATTGGAAAGGGAATCTTTCAAATTACAACAATAGAACAAAATAAAACAAATCACTGCTCACGTGCAGCTTGGCGGATTGATTTTTGTGGGCTAGCGTCGAACGCCTCCACAATTATCTTCGTTGTTTCTGCATCCGTGCTAATGCCAGGCCTTCCAGGAGGTTTGATTTTCTGCATCCTTCCAGTTTCCAGCAATCGTTTTCTCCACTTCCCCACAGTCGACGGCTGCAATGCTACGTTAAACTCACGTCTTGCCCGTCTTGCGGCTTCACGATCATTAGCGTACGTTATTGCCCATGCAGCAATTGTAATTTGCTGTTGCATATTCAACGCCATTTTGACTAATGACGTAAGTTCTACACTGTTTTGTTTAATTCCATTGTTATAATTTGAATAATTGCCTTTTCAACGGTAATTTCATATTTCCTCTATTGGAAATATTTTCATCACACAACGCGATCAAACGTATAGCTATATTTATGATTCACCCCGTATATTGTATTCATTTCCTATTTCATAAATCCATTTTTATTTATCTTGATACTTTATTTTATCCACATGTGTATCTGAAACCAGTAGGCTACGTGCCTTCTAGGCCTCTCCATGCCATGGAGTTTTCTTTTTTTTTAATCTGTCAGTCTAAAAAAGCAGACATTTTTGTCTGATATTTGGATCGTCTGAATTCTTCGTCAACCGGAAATTAAATCGATAAACATTAGACAAGAAAAAGCTGTCACTGGTGTTCCGGCTTTGTGTATAGAAGAGACGCAAGGGAATATTTGCTGGAAGAAAAAAGGAGAAAGAAAAGAGAGGAAATAGATTTAAAATTAAATAACCAATTCCAGGCAAAACGCAAATTTCAGTATAATTTCCAAGCGTTATTAAATAAAAGAATATAAAATGACATTTACAATTTTATTGAAGGACCGAGATAGAAATAAAGCGCATGGGTTGAATGCTATATTTAAATAAAATTATGACAGACCACAAAGTTAATTTTAATTTACATACTGCAAAATAATTTACATTTTCTCAGTATTCTAATTCTAGACTATATTTTACATCAATTAAAAGTGAAATTAACAATTAGCATAAACTAAAATCCATAGCGCCACAAGCCTGGAATATGCCTTTGTTATAAGTCAGCTGCTGAAATCACATTCGCGTTGCCATATAGATGATCAGAGTAGGGGTGACCTGTCGAGTCCCCAAGTCATTAAAATGGGGTTTCTCAACCTTGAACCGTTAATTTTTGTAGCTACCCAAATTCCTCATGATACTGAGTGGGAACTGGTCCCATACTGGTCAAAATTCCATGAGAAAATTTCTTCTCCCATGAAAACTCGACACGTATGTTTGCGCCAAGGTATGATGCCTTCGATCATCTGGCTAAGGCGTGTGACACAGTCGTAATTTAATGTTGGATATGAAAGTTGCTGATTTCAGCGTTTTTTCTCCCCCTCTGGGTTATGATATTAGCATATTCCTTCCTGTTCATATACAGTCAGATTCGACCCAGGAAGTTACTGTGTGCGTAGAATAGAGAACTGGGTTGCCATTTAAACAGTATTTTCTTGAGAGAAATCCATATATAAAACTGAATATTGCAACACAGCAGGTACATAGTTGTAAGTTGTAGCCGTCCAAGCCACCCCCTCATCATCATCATCTGCATTCATGGATTAGGTCTGTTGACATGTTCCGACTTCAGCCCATCTCTTTCTAGGTCTGCCCACATCTCGGGTGCCTTTAGGTTTGTATTTTGTTATTTGTTTTGGATATCTATCTTCATTCATTCTGCCTATGTGTTGCTTCAATTTTTGTCTATATGTATCTATTTTATCAGTTATTGCAAATATTTCAAGTTCCTGACTTATTTCTGTGTTCTTGATTCTGTCTTCCTTAGTGCGCCCTGAGAATAGAATACCAAAAGCAGCATACACTTTTCACCATGAGGAATAAGAAGTTTGGGAAGACCAAAGAAAAGATGGAAACAGCAGCAATTTGGAGCCGTAACAGGCTAGTAAATAAGCCTAAACTGTGAAGAAGAAGAAGAAGAAGAAGAAGAAGAAAGAAAAACAATTGCAAAATTATTGTAATTTTATAATTTTTTAGGAGGTGTAAATTCTGAGAAACTCAACCAGGAAATATGGAAATCGAACACGGTTCCTTTCCATGAGAGAGAGAGAGAGGAGAGAGAGAGAGAGAGAGAGAGGAGAGGGGGGGGGAGGTAGAGAGAGAACAAGGATGGTAGTTCTCAACTCAGAGGGCGATTAGTTGTTTTTGTTATCTGAGAAAGTGGTGTTTGAATGTTGGGTTGCGGTATATCACAGTCCCTGGCACTTTACGTCATGCAGCCGGAGAGCTGCTGAGAATCAATAAAAGAACCGAGTCAGGCCAGATTTTAATAAACCCCCACATTATGCCCCAGAGACAAGAGTGACGTTTGCACTCTGACGTATAAAATTATGCACAATTACTTTCTGCAACAAATTATATTATTATTTTTTTAATTCTTCAAATCTTCGAATAGAAAGAAATACATGTTTATGTAAAATTGGAAGCTTTCACGGTCGGTGATATTTTACAAATTATATTATTAGGTCCACCGCTGTGGTCTCGAGGTAGCGTGCTGCCTTGTCACGCAGCGGGCCCGGGTTCGATTCCCGGTCGGGACAAGCTCCTGAGTGAGTTTTTTTTCGGGTTTTTTCCTCACCTGTAAGACAAATGTCAGGAAGCTTAGGGCCCAACGGTCCCCGAAAATCATCCGGCCATCATCATCATCCTTATCTATCATCATCATCCTTCACTGGTGTGAAAAGGAACGGGAAGCTACCACACCTTCAATTCTCTAGTAAAGCTGCAAAGTATAGCATGAAAATGCTATGATTGCAGTGAAAGACCTGCTCTCGGGCAGAATTACTATAGATGGATATTATTAGCTAATTCAGAATGAAGCTGTGAGGTTGTGCCCATGATTTTTTTTGTAAAACACAAATCTTAATCGAGCCTACTTAGTAAAAATCGAAAATTACCTTGATCATATATATATATATATATATATATATATATGTAATTAATTATTTCATTTGATTTTTAATGTTTGCACAACTTTCTGTTCGTAAAGTTTTATTTTCCTTCTCCACTCGTCTATTAACTATTTAACATTAATGCAGATTCTTCATACAACATTTAATACATATTTTAGAGCTACAGAACTATTTTTTTGTTTTTTTGGTAATTTTTGAAATTGTTTTCTTTGGCATTTCTGGCTGTAGCATATCGATTGTTGTATCGACATCCTTGTCAAATAAGTTAGTTTCCGGAGATATCTCTCATTACGAACAGGAAGAGGCAATTTTATCAACAGCAAGAGGCAAAATTATCGATCTATGAGATAGTCATAAGTAATGCCACGAGTGATTTCCAATTTATCTAGAGAATTTGGAAATCAAGAGTGGCATTTGTTAGGGCTATTTGACGAATAAAATTAAGCTGTTTACTCACAAATCATTGTTTAACCATAGTTATTTTAACATATTTATATATTTAATGTAAACAGCGATGTATGAAAACAAATCAGAAATGTGAGGTTATGTTCATTCACTGCTACTTGATCATATTATTTATTGCCAAATAAGATCGCAATATTGTAAGAGTGCACCCAAGTGAGAAATAATGAAACAAATCAAACTATATATCATAATCAACATTACGGGTTTTCATTTATTTTTAGTAAAAAACTCAGTAAAATCAAGGAATCTCTTCATTATTTGCTATATTCAATGTATTTGTTGGAGAAAAATAATGCTCTGACCTGTTCAGAATATTAAAAAGGAGGAACTTTCTTATCACAAAAGCAGGAACTGATAAAGAGAAATCGATAAGGAGCGAGGTGAAACACGACTGTCATTGGTTGTAAAACAAAATTCATTGAAACATGATTGGTCATTGACTAGCATTTGTGGCATGAGTTAAATAGTCGGTAGTAAATAGATATTTCGGAATTCGCTAAAACAAACAAACTAGGTTTCGTCTGAATTAAAGAACTAAGGAAGACAATGCAGTAAAAAGGCGAATTGTCAGGTAGTAATAAGTAACGTGTAATTTGCAAGTAAAATTAAAGTGAATTTGTGAGAAGTGCAGACATTTGTTGTTGTGTTATTTTTCATGTGTTCATATTGTGACGCGGATCTTAAACGAAACACGCACTTGTTAATTATATTCATTCCACAAGGGCATTTCCCATCTCGAATGCTAAGGACAGCACGAGTTGCAGGAATCTATAGTTGCCCTTGACATGTGTTCTTTGATAATTGCATATCGATGAAACATCATGATTCGGGGGCTTAACATCTAGCAAAACTAAATACAAAAATAGAATTTATCAGGAATCGATAAAAACCGTAATAAATTGTTTTTAATAAGGAAATGATCGTTATTATACGCGATTCCCATTCTTAGTTTTTTGAACTCAAAAAATGTATATTATTCCCAAAGCTTTATTATTCCTTTTCCATTTTATATTTATATATTATTATTATTGTTATTATTATGAGAAAACGACCACATGGCAGTATACCACTTAATAGATTATATAATTTAGACACTCTATTATTTGCAGATGGCATTGTGTTTATAACGAATTCAGAAGATGACCTACAACGTTCAATCCACTCTTTTCACCAAATTGCAATAAACTACAACATGGAAATCTCAACAGAAAAATGTAAAGTCATGGCTTTCCTAGGAAAAGACCCAGTTCGCAGTAAAATTGTTATTAATAATAAAATATTAGAACAAACCAACACATTTAACTATCTCGGATACCAAGTTACATACGAAGAAGAAAAAAATGTTAGTCAAAAAATTATAAAATTTAACAGAGTAACAGGAATTATAAATAATATATTCAAGCCAAACACAGTACAGCAACACACACGAACTAGAATTTATAAAACACTGGCCAGACCCATATTATGTTACGGCAGTGAGGCCTGGACAATTCGCAGTGTAGATGAACAAAGACTAACTGCGGCGGAAATGAAATTTATGAGACGTACTACGGGCTATTCAAGGACAGACCATAAAAGGAATTCTGAGATTTTCAAAGAATTACACACAGAATCAGTCATGGAATATGTACAAAAATACAGAAACAACTGGAAATCTCACGTACGAAGAATGAGCAAAACAATGCTCATGCAGATACAAAAAGGAAAGCCGAGTTAAAGAAAGAGTGGAGAATGCTGAGTTTGCAATGAAAGACCTGCTGTTGAGCAGAACACTATGAATGAAATGTCCTTCCTTTACAAAATCTGAGTCTTGTGAGGCGTTCCGAGACCACAAGCTCTGTATTTGCTACCTTCATCTGTTTCTAGAGGACTTATATTTCATCTTTAGAAAAAAAAAACCTTGCATCATGTGGAAAACCAAGAATATTATTTTATTTTATTTTATTTTTTAAAAATATTTTTGTGACTTTTTCTTATATCTCTGTCGTTTATTTTAGAGTAACTTACTTCTAATTGGGCTTGTCTCTTCTTGCTTTTGCTTTTGAGGGCCTCTTCACTTTTCAGCGGTTACCCTGTATTCCCATTCGCCATTCTTGCCGATCACGCCATTCATCCTCCTCCAGACCTCGGTCGTTCATCAATCTATGGATCTCTCCTCTCCAAGTTGTTCTTGGCCTGCCCCGTTTCCTTCTACCAGAAGGTGACCATTCCAAAAGAGTTCTGGGCCACCTACCATCCTCCATTCTCCTGACATGGCCATACCACTAAAGAGCTCGTCTTTCGATCCTTTCCACCACTGTCTCCTCCATATTCATCATCTGCCTCACTTCTTCATTTCTTCTTCTTTCCAACCTGGACACCCTGGCACTGCGTCTTATTCCATCCATCTCCACTGCCAAGATCTTAGTTTTTTGTCCCTCTACCAAAGTCCATCCCTCAGCACCATATGTCATTATGCTTTCCACAACAGACTTCAAAATTCTCCTCTTCGTGTGGTTTGACATGGTCCTACTCCACAGTACTCCATTCAACATTTTTATGGCTCTTCGTGCTTGTACTAACCTGCTATCTACTTCAGCTTTACAGCTCCCTGATTCATCAATAAGTGATCCCAAATATTTAAATTTTTTAACAGCTCTAATAATTCCTTGGGATAGGGATATATCTCGTCCGCTTCCTCCTACTACAAGATATTCAGTTTTTTCCATGTTTACTCTTAATCCTCCTATTTCAAAAGCATTAAGAAGTTTTCTCATCATGTATTTCACATCCTCACGACTCTGAGCTATCAACACTTGATCGTCTGCAAATAATAAGGAATGTCTCTTCTGCCATCTTAAAACTTGTACCCACCAGATTAGGAAGCAAAATCTTGCAGAAAATCTAGACCCCCCCCCAAATGGTTATGCGAGGGGATAGGTTTTACAATGCTTTTGACATATTTCTTTTCCTATTTCAAGATTCTATGACAACCTTAATCCATCTCTGTTTTTCCACTCCGCTTCCTCCAAGCAACTTTCTTCCATTGTTCTGACTATTACTTGTGTCCAATGTTAGTTTTGGTCTTCCTCTCTTCCTTCTTTCGTCACATTCCTTTATTAATTCTACTTATATTAATTCTTGAATGAATGTTACCTTCCTTATTCCCGTTCTTAGTTATTTTGACCCCGAAATAAGTGTATTTTTCACAATGCCTTATAATTATTTTCCCATTTCCTAATATTGATATGTTTTTGGTTTCCTCCTGTTGGCATATATAATTTGAGTTATTAGATTAATGTTTAGAATCCATCTTCATTTCTTTTATCATCATCATCATCATCATCATCCAGGGATTAAGCCTGTTGGCTAGTTCCGGTTTCATGAAAGCTAGAATTGTTAAAATCGTTCAGACCATCTTCTGTGTGGGTATCCTACATTTCTCCTTCCGCGCGGTTTATAATTTAGCAATAATTTTGGAAATCTTCCTTCTGGCATTCTATCAATATGTTGTTTCCAGTCGTTCCTATATTTAATTATTCGGTCTGTAAGTTTGAAAATTTAGTTCCTTTCTTATATCTTCATTTCTTTTCTTATCCAGCAGAGTATATCTTGCTATATTTCTTAAAAATCGCGCCGGTCTACTTATTTTGTAAAATATTTCTTTTGTTTCAATTTCTGTAGCGCTGAATTGTGATAGAAAGCGAAAAGATCTTGAGGAGGTGGACATTGTAAGGTTTACACACAAAGTAAATTTTCTTTATTGTGTGAGAGCAGGACGGTATGACTGCCGTTTTAAAGGCTGCTAGTATTGTAGGCGGATGACAAGGTGTAAATTTGTGACAGCTCTAATGTAAAAAGAACGGAAGTGGGAGTTGGGAGAACGTTTCTTTCTTTATTTCTTCATGTTTTCTTTGTACTCTTGTTATTAGCTGCTCGTTTTCTTGTTAGTTAAACGTAAAAGCAGGTTAATGATGTTGACTATTTTTGTTAAACTGTCTATGTAAAGAAGTTATTTGCAGATTCGTTTCAACATATTTTATTAGTTAGTGACATAAAGAGGTCTATAGCCCCTTCAGCATAACGGTGCAATTCAATCCAGATATAGTCCAATCAAATAAAGTCAGTGGCATTTATTGGAACTCAGCATAAGGCAAGGGGCATAACCACTAGTCCACCGCGGCCGATAAAACGAATACATTCTCAACGTAAAAATGGCATTTATCTCAAAATGAACTTTGGTTGGGATCTGCCGTTATTATTCTAAGCGCCTCAATTGTTTTGTTGATTTGTGTTATTTCTGTTCTTCAAAATTTTAGCTCACAATATCCATAATATTACTTATTCTTTAACATGTTTAATGTCTTCTTCTTCTTCTACTACAAGGTTTAGGCTATGCAGCCTGTTCCGGCGAAGTTAAAAGTGGAGTCCATCTTCTACGTGGTCGGCCAACATCTCTTGTTCCTCTGGGATTATACAGGAAGGTTCTTTTTGGTATTCTTTCGTTGTTCATTCTCATTAAGTGTTCTGTCCATTTCTTATTATTTTCGCTGATTTTATCTTCAATTTTATATATATTTAATTCTTCTCGAATAGTCCATTCCTTATTCTATCCGCTCTAGTGCACCCTTTCACATTACGTAAAAACAGCATTTCTGCACTCTGTATCCTGCTTTTATCCCTTGATTTCATTATCCAGTTTTCACTTCCATACAACAACAAAGGAACAGCCATTGTTTTATATAATTTAAGTTTCGTATCTTTCCTTGTTTTCCGACCTAAAGTTCTTTTTATGGTTCCACAAATAGCCTGGAATTTATTTACTTTATTTTCTATATCTTTATTTTCTCTATAAGTTATATCACATCCTAAATATTGGAAATGTGATATTTGTTCTATTATTTTGTTATCCAGTACAATTTTTGATCTAATTCCATATTTACCAATAAATGCCATTACTTTTGACTTATTTATTGATATTTTACAATTATATCTATTGGCTATTAATTTAAATTTATATGCTAACATTTGGAGCTCATTTTCAGATTCTGCTAAAAGTACAACATCGTCAGCGAATAATAAAGCATTACATGTTTAATGTAATTGCAGTAATATAAAAATAAGGCGACTCATTGGCGCAAGTGTAGGCACTCATCCCCCAATTCGCATTTCGGTTATTGCATGTGAGTTACAAATGGATGAATGGGAGCCGGGACAGGTTACTCTCGGGATTTGTCCTTTTTTTTTTCCTTTGCCAAAAACTTTATTCAATGACTTTCCCATACTCATGTCATCGATTTCGTTACATTAAATTTCATCTGCCCCTGTGATGGTGAAAAGGCTGGGTCAGCCAGCATCCTCGTATATCAAAGAGCCTCAGTCAGTAATAATCTTTTGACCTGGCGATTTTCCAGATACGAATAAGGGGTTTATTAAAAAAAACTCCATGGCGGGACTTGCTTAGATAGGTCTACCGCTTAGTCTACCAGCTGGCTGTTGGTCTCACATCCACATGTTTTGATCATCACACAGTATAGAGGTGATGTGTGTTCAGCATGTCGGGTCACTCAACCGGTATATCAAGTTTTCTTAATCTTGAGCAGCTACTTACTTTTGCTACCCAAATTTCTCACGGTGCTAGATCGGCACTGGTCCCATATTGACCAAAATTCCATGAGAAACGTTCTTCAATCATGGGGACTCGAACCAACGCAAGTCCCATAGCTCTGCTCAAGGCATAATGCTTTAAACCGCTCGGCTACGGTGCGGTTATTTATTATAAATTAGGCTACAAATCATTTAAATGTGCTCATATATGTTTTCCTTTTTCGTGAATATGAAAAACCAAACCCCAATGCAACTCAAGAATTCAAAATACTGCACAAAACAGTGATGATACATCTGCAAGGCTTGGAAGATTGTAGGCACATAAAAGTACATACAAAAATAAACTAAACTCCATGGCTCATAGGACTAGAAGGGCTTGTATATGAGCCTGCTGCTGATCCCACATCCACATGTGTTAAACACAGATGTGAACGATCATCATGTATTCAACATTATGAGTCTCTCAGCCGTTATAGTTGATTTTTTATTCACATCACAGATGATACTTCATAATCATCAACAACAAGGATTAAGCCCAATTGCCTGTTCGGATCTCATTATAGGTCGAATTGGTCCTTCCATATCTTCAATGGTCTTCCCAACAATCTTCTCCCTTTTGGTTTATAATTATACATTCTTCTTGGTATGCGCTGTCCATTCATTCGTAATACGTGCTGAAGATAAGCATTTTGATAATATGTCATTCTTTCACAGAGATTAAATATATTAAGTTCTGTTCTTATATCTTCGTTTTTCTTTTTATCGGTCCTTTGGTATCCTGATATTGCTTTCAACATCTTCATTTCAGTAGCCTCTATTTGTTTACTATCTGCCTTTGTTAACCCTTAAATTGGCAAAACACAAATTTCTTCTCTTAGTTATTTGACTGAGGCGGACCGCAGTGAAAACGGAATCTTGTGTAACTCTTATTATTAGGTATATCGTATAATTATACACACATTTAAGTGGTTTCTTTTTATTCGTTTTCTTCTGACTTATTTAAAATATTAAATTAATTAAACCAACTGATGTATCCAAAAGGATACATTACGAATTTAAGGGTTAATGTCCAGGTTTCACATCCATAGATAAGAGATGGAACTGCCAATACTTTGTAAAACTTCAAAATAGTTTATTTTCTAGTTTTATTCAATAAAGTGCGTTTAATTGTGCCACATAGATAATTGAATCGTTGTATTTTAGTGTGTTTATCTAAATTTCTGTCATTGCCTAAATGACATCCCAAATAATTAAAATTCTGAACTTGATCTATAATTACATTGTTTATCATTATTTATATTCTTATTGCACATTTTCCTTTCAGAGATAATATTTTTGTTTTAGATGTAGATATTCTTAAAATTTTATTTTAGAGACATATTATTTAAAGTATAAAGGAATTGTTGTAAAGCATTTTCTGATGCTGTCATTACTACTTGATCGTCTGCAAAAAGCAGAGTTGTCAATACACTATTTATATTAATTTGTTCTTGCCTTTCATTTATGACATGGTCCAAGTATAAATTAAATAATGCAGAAATTCCATGAGAAAATTTATTTCCTGATGGGGTCACGAACTGGAGGAAGTACTGTAACTTCGATGACTTATGCTTGGCTAAGACAAAAGCACATACAAAGGAGAGGCACAACTTAGACAAAGAGAAATAAATTAGTTTTTTGTGTTGAATATTGGTTGTAAGAAGAGTCAGCAAGTTTCACAAAGAGGTCGTAGCGATTGTTGTTAATTGCGATTCTTATCGAGGGAATGAATGAGTCGTTATTGTGCGCTGCTGCTCTTATCAGCACAAAGAACACGTTGTTTATTGTTCCTACAAACTTCTCTCACATTTTAAATCTCGCCAGACTACATTAAAAAATGAACTTCTTGCAATAGTCTACTTGTCGCCTAACATGTTTGTTACATATTTTATTGCCATACAATATTTGTCATCTGTTTTTCCTCTAAAAAAATTGTCCATGCGATTACTTTTTTTTTATAATAGACTGTAGCTTCATTAATGACATTATTATTATTAGGCCAAAGCAACTATATGAATGGCATCCGAACAGAAAGAAGAAAAGAGGGAGACCCAGGTTAACATGGAAGGAAAACATGAAGACAGTAATGCAAGCTAGAGGGCTAAGCATCGAAGATGCCCAAGACCGTAGGCTTTGGAGGTTTGGCACGGGAAGATGGCAGCAGCTGTAAAAACCCGAAGATAGATAGAGAGAGAGATTATTATTATTATTATTATTATTATTATTATTATTGTCCACCGCTGTGGTCTTGAGGTAGCGTGCACGCAGAGGGCCCGGGTTCGATCCCCGGTCGGGGCAGTTTTCCTGGGTGAGGTTTTTATCTGGGTTTTTACTCACCTGTAAGACAAATGTCAGGAAAACTTTAAGGCCCAAACGGTCCCCGAAATCATATGGCCATCATCCTTCACCGGCGTGGAAAGCAACGGGAAGATACTGCACCTACAATTCCCTAGTAAAGCTGCAAGCATAGCATGGAAATGCTATGATTGCAGTGAATGGCCTGTCTTCGGGCAGAATTACTATGGATGGATTATTATTATTATTATTATTATTATTAATATTAAGGTTCCTCATATACGTTGCAGGACTCAAGATACCACATTCCTAGTGAAACAATATTAAGCAAGAACTCAAAATTTTTAATCTAAATGAAAAAAATACAAAACTATAAACAAAAATGGCATGAACATATTTTAAGAATGGACTCTTCTAGGCTAACAAAACAAGCACTGTTGTACCAACCTCAAGGCTATAGAGATGTGGGACGTCCCAGAAGACGATGGGATGATGAATTCTGAGATCGGAACAGGCTGACGGCCTACCATGAAGATTATTATTATTATTATTATTATTATTATTATTATTATTATTATTATTACATACAGATTTTCAATGTTTACACATCTTTCTGTGTCTAAAGTTTTATTTTTCCTTCTCCACTCATCTCTATCTATCCACTACATGTCCTCCAGTTCTTATTTCTTACATCCACCAGTTTAGTGGTCTTCTTTTCCTTTTTATTCCAGGTGGACACCATTCCAATGTTTTTCTTCTTTTTGCATTCGTCGTATATAAGTAAAGTATTCCCACTACAGGCCTCAGGAGGCCCTTTGGGTAGTGGGAGGTTAAGGCTCCCACTATTTCTAGATAATCGGCACTTGATGTCAGCCGGGTTGTCAGCCCTGCGTGACGGCCACCTTTACCCCAGAACTAGTGTCTGGTACTCATTTCCGTTAGAGGCTGAGTCGACCCTAGTGCCATAGTGCCGCCAGAAGGTTTGGGTCAGTTTAAAAATCCTGACCCTGCCGGGACTTGAACCCTCGACCTTCCGGCTTGTAGCGCAGTGCCTTAACCACTACGCTGCCCCCACAGTATTTAATTAACACATAGTTTAATCAACATCTGGTTTGTCAATATTATTTATCACGCCGCTTCATCAGACTATCCGACACACATAATCTTGACACTCGATCCCATCAGCACATTGTCCTTTATATCCCTCCTCATCACACTGTATATTATTCATTATCTTTTACGGTCTCACATACCAAAACATGGAATTCCCTTCCGACCTATGTCAGAGACTGTCAAACTATAACATCCTTCAAAAACAAACTAAAGAATTATTTAATAACAAACTAACTGATAGTATTATTTTAACAATTAATATATTTAATTATTTATGAAAATAATATTAAGATTAACAAATATTTTCTTTTGCTTTGTTTTAAATATTGTATACTCGTAAAATTAGTTTTCTATATCTCATTATTTTTCTTTGTTTTTTATGTACATTAGACAGGGACAATTTAATGTGTCTTGCTTGTATATATTTTATTATTAGTTTTAGTCTTAATTTTAACTAACATTAACTGGTTGCATTGTCCCGCGCCGTAGCGGAGTGGTTAGCAGGAAGCCTTGGCGCAGAGTTACGGGACTTGCGCTGGTTCGAGTCTCCATGGGGGAAGAAATTTTCTCAAGTATGGGACCGGTGCCCACCCAGCATCGTGATGCGTTTGGGTAGCTACAATAAGTAGCGGCTCCAGGTTGAGAAAACCAGCTATAACGGCTGGGGGACTCGACATGCTGACCACTTGTCACCCCTACACTGACTGATTATCATCTACCTCTGTGATTGACACATGTGGATGTGAGGCCAGCAGTCGGCTGGTAGGCTAAGGGCCTTGTAGGCCTGTCGCGCCAGGAGTTTTTAACTGGTTGCATTATAGATCGTAATATAATAGATATTATCTTTTTGATCAAATTTTTATTTAATATTTAATATTAGAGTTAATTGAGATTGTTATATTCTGATGTAATATATATTTGTCCTGGTGAGTGGAAGAGAAGGCCACATGGCCTTAACTCCACCAGGCTAAATAAATCTAATCTAATCTAAATAATTTGCTAGTACGGTGAGTAATCAACTGCCAAATAAAGTTTGGGCGTGTCACATTCTGACCTTTAAAGTCGCCACGTCTGTATTCATCCTACATGTAAAATTATTTTCTTACCAGGTAAAAATTATATAATTAACATCTTATTATTTCAATTCCTTCTGGATTTTTACGTGTTGAGACGGTGAATAATTTTACATATCTAGGATGCAATATCACATATGAAGAAGAAAAAGATGTAAATGCAAAAATATCTAAATTTTTAAGAATTTTAGGGTTAATAAATTCTATCTTCAAGCCACAGTTAGTCCAAAAGCATTCTAGACTGAAAATGTATAAAACACTGGTTCTTCCAACTCTTTTGTATGGTAGCGAAGTATGGACATTGAAACAGAAGGATATACAGAGACTTAGATCTGCTGAAATGAGATATCTTCTGAGGACTGCAGGATACACACTACTAGAGCACAAAAAAATGAAGACATCTTGGAAGAATTACACATGGAATCTTTAGAAAACAAAATTTCTGATTATAAGTCAAGATGGATGCAACATGTTCATCGAATGGAAGATCACAGAATACCCAAACAAATGTTAAGAAATCAACCTGCAGGAAGAAGAAGACCAGGACGTCCACTCAAAAGACTTCTGGATGGTGTTTCTCTTGAGGCCGAAACAGGTCAATAAATGGCCTAAATTCGTGAATGTACTATGATGATGATGATGATGATATCTTATTACATAACCTCAACGGTGCTTTAATATGAATTTCAAGAGTGTTGATCCTGTCCTCTGTCATTCTTTGCAGATGTTCTATCCAATTGTTGCTGTGTTCTTCTAATTGTTGAAGAAGTGGTTGTAGCGGTAGTACAGTGGTAGTGCGTAGTGATAGTCAAGAAGTGGTAGTACAACACACTGTAAGATGTGTGTATTATTAGAAGTCCTCCCTTAATTAACGAAAATAATTAAACAAAACGTTAAAGTTCCTAGAAATCAATAATATATTGTATATAAAATTTTCTACATGTTTTCCATTTGTTAAATATAATCCAGTATGAATACCTGTTGTTGACAGATCATTTCGTATTCACATCATGTACACATTAATTGACCGCTGTTCACCTTGGGTTTCTGCAGCATTTTTGGCAGTTTTTGCCTGCGGCGTGGTTCTTATATTTAGATTAAACCGAACAAAGGACATAGACCTCGTTTTTACAGTAATTATTTTAGAAGACATCACATGGATATATAAATGAATAAGTGATATAAAGGCCTATTTGATAAACACTGCACACTGAATTTGCATTCCCTAAAACTCCATGGTAAGACAGGCTTAGAAGGCCATGGTTGTACCAGCCGGCTGCTGTCCTCACACACACATGTGTTAACACAGAGATAGACGATAAACTAATAAGTATAGGGATGGTATGTGGTGAGCATGACGTGATCCCCAATCATTATAGCAGGTTTCTCTTTACCTGAAACCGCTATTTATTTGTAATTACTGGAATTTCGCATGATACTGGATAGGCAGTATGGGATCATACTGGCCGATATTCCATTAGAAAATTTCTTCACTCATGGGGACTCGAACCAACGCAAGTCCTGTAGCTCCACACACACACGCGCACGCACACGCACGCACACACTTTGTGCACTACTACCTTTGTCTTCCCGACATGTATCTACTGTATATAATTGGAAAGTTATTTGGCGGGAAGGTAAGGATAGTACAGTAAAACCTGTCTTAGCCGGAACCTCTATAAGAAAGAAACCTGTAGAACGGAAAAAATCTCCAGAACGGTAAGATTTTATATGTAAAATTGTCCTGTATAAGCCGGAAACCTTCACAACGCGGAAACGGAATGGTTTTTAAAGTACCAATAGTTAATTTTTACCTCAGTAAGACGGAAAATTATTCTTAAGCACGTTTTAATTACTGTATTAATGACCACACGTGAAAATTCTGCATATGGCGCTTTCTGTATTATAGCGTTTTACCTTCTTGTGTTGCCATTGTATTGCGGGGATACCCTTGCTTATGCGTGACAGCGGGGAATCCCTCGCTTTTCCTTGTCTGCTTACGTTATCTGCGAGGGAGTTGGGAAACTCTTCAGTCTTCATGTAGTTGAGTTCCTTCTCGCTTTTGTGTAATAAAATTGTTTTGTATTGCCGTGCAAACTGAGCTGTGTTACATACACTATTTTGTATGTATTTCAGTCAATACGTTATGTCTTTATAACGTTTGCATGGAAAACCCTTACAATGCGTGAGAAAATTCAAGCTTGTAATTTGGGAACACTTTGTAAGAAGGAAAACTGCCAAGGCGGAAGTATATTTAAGGAACCGTCATGTTCCTTCATAGATAGGTTTTACTGTAGTTCCATAATATGTGTGTGTGTGCGCGCGCGCTTCTGCGCGTATGTGCGTTTTAAGGCATTGCCTTGGTGCAGAGCTACGGGACCTGCGCATTAGGTTCGAGATCCCTTCAGGAAAGAAATATTCTCATGGAAGTTTTACAGTGTACTCGCTAGCTTTCTCCATATTGTTAACTCCCACACTTCTTAAATCACTTATATAAATCAGTGCATCTTTCATTTCAAAATACCTACTATTATACATTACAGAGACTCTTGTCTTCATAACTTCTCTCAAAAAACGTTAAACAGAAAATATATACAACTGTTATTCTCCCACTTATATTATATGGATGCGAAACATGGACTCTTACTTTAAGAGAGGAGAAAAGATTTTTAAGACACATACTTTAAGAGAGGAGAAAATATTTTTAAGAAAGGAAAGTATTTAAGAATAAAGTTCTTGGGGCAATTTTTGGACCGAAGAGAGATAAACAGACAGGCGAATGGAGATTACTTCACAACGGTGATCTTCATAATTTTTGTAGGAAACCAGATATAATAAGAACAATTACGTCTCGTAGACTGCGATGGGTAGGGCATGTGGCACGAATGGGTAATGAAAGAGAGGCATTTAAGCTTCCTGCAGTGAAACCAGAGGGAAAACGCCCACTTTGTAGACCAAGTAAGAGGCGTGAGGATATCATTATTCTTGATTTGAGGGAAGTAGATTATACAGGGGATGATTGGAAAACATTAGCTCAGGTTAGGGATGTATGGAGAGCTTATGTCCGCGCAATCATGAACCTATGGGTTCGATAGAGCCAGTGAGTTAGATAATTATGCGATCTAACTTTTTTATGGGGGAAAGGTTCTTTCAAGACTTACAACATGCCTCAATTATTTTAGTATTTGGACTTTAACGGTGTCACCAAAATAGTTCATCATCATCATCAACGACAAGGATTAAGCCCAATGGCCTGTTCCGATCTCATTATAGGTCGAATTGGTCCTTCCATCTCTTCAATGGTCTTCCCAACTTTCTTCTCCCTTTTGGTTTATAATTATACATTCTTCTTGTTCTTTAGCTGTTCATTCATTCGTAATATGTGCTGAAGATAAGCATTTTGATAGTATTTTATTCTTTCACAGAGATTAAATATATTAAGTTCTGTTCTTATATCTTCGTTTTTCTTTTTATCGGTCCTTTGGTATCCTGCTATTGCTTTCAACATCTTCATTTAAGCAGCCTCTATTTGTTTACTATCTGCCTTTGTTAATGACCATAGATAAGAGATGGAACTGCCAATTCTTTGTAAAACTTCAAAATAGTTTATTTTCTAGTCTTATTCAATAAAGTGCGTTTAATTCTGCCACATAGATAATTTAATCGTTGTATTTTAGTGTATTTATCTAAATTTCTGTCATTGCGTAAATGGCATTCCAAATAATTAAAATTCTGAATTTGGTCTATAATTACATTGTTTATCATTATTTTTGTTCTTATTGCACGCTTTCCTTATAAGAGTTACAAGTATTTGTACAATATTTTTGTCTAAGATTGAATCATTTTCGTCCTTTTTGTCAAACAATTTTGTATACGGTTTCATGAATGTTCATTAATTGCATTGTCTTTTTCCTTCAAGGAATATCTGGCTCTCCTGTATTATAAACATTCTCGCCAAGGTGAGTCATGTGAACAGGTGGCTTTGCCAAAACAAATCTCAAGGAATTCAAGTAATCTTTGAACATCAAGATGATTTGTAATTCAGATTTAGGAACATTAACTTCTAGTTTTTTTACACGCTTTATATTAGTTTGACCTGTATCTATATAAAAAAAACTCCTGGCGCGACAGGCCTAGATGGCCCTAAGCCTACCAGCCGGCTGCTGGCCTAATATCCACATGTGTCAATCACAGAGATAGATGATCATCAGCCAGTGTAGGGGTGGCATGTGGTCAGCATGTCGAGTCCCCCAGCCGTTATAGCTGGTTTTCTCAACCATAGAGCCGCTACTTAGTGTAGCTACCCCAAAAACAAAAAAAAAAATGCCTCACGATGTTGGGTGGGCACCGGTCCGCATACTGGCCGAACTACCATGAAGAACATTTCTCTTCCCTCCATGGAGACCTCGAACCGAGCGCAAGTCCCTTAGCTTCTTCGCCAAGGCTTCCTTTCTTAACCACTCGGCTACTGCGCGGGACTCTGTAACTATCTATGTAACGGAATCTTTCAAAGCGATTTTCACCCACTTAAAACCATTGGATCGACTTGAAACTTTGTATACTTGTAAAAGACCAATGACAATACAGAAATGTCATGACTTGTTTCTAAAGTCATGGCCATAATCATCAGAAAATCAGAAAAAGTGTCTGTGTAATTATGTAACGGAATCATTCAACACTATGTTCACCCACTTAAAATCATTGGATCGACTTGAAAACTTTGTATACTTGTAAAGGACCAATGGCAATACAATAATTTCATAAATGTTTTTTAAAATCCTGACCAGAATCATCAGAAAATCAAAATTATAAAACCCGGTATGATAGGTTACGGACCTATCAACTTTTTGGTCAATCGTTATAAGAACTCAGTTGGCAGAGCGCTAGACTGTAGTGGTATATAATTTCAATAATCCATAGGTCGCTGGTTCAAATCCGGCCCGGAGGATTTTTTTAGAAGAGTATTACTTTTAGCTCATACTACAATAGTATCGAATTTAAACATATTTACATTTTTATCTTATTCTGTAAAATATTAAAACTAAAAAATAAATAATAGTTTAAAAAACTAAAACAACACGCTTTATTAGAAAACCGAACTAAAATATGAAAAATAATTTTAATTTCCAACACGCTTGGGATGAAATTAAAGTGGTCAATAAAAAAATCATCTCCAACACATCTAGAATAAAACTATAGTTATCTACACACAGAAAAAATAATTATTCCATCAAAAGCATGGGGTGCTTTTTATGTTTTTTACATTTTCTTCTTGGAGACTTTACTTTCACCAATATCTGTTTATTATCAAGTATATTAATTGGTATAGAACACCCCACGCTTTTGATGGTATTTTTTTTTTGTAGATAACTATAGTTTTATTCTAAATGTGTTGGAGATGATTTTTTTGTTGACCACTTTAATTTTATCCCAAGCGTGTTGGAAATTAAAATTATTTTTCATTTTTTAGTTCGGTTTTCTAATAAAACGTGTTTTAGTTTTTTAAAACTATTATTTATTTATTTCAAAATTGTGTATTTGTAATTCGTTCCATAAAATTATTTTGCAGGTTATTATTTTAAAAGTAAAAAGCCGATTTTTTAATAAACAATGGACAAAGAAGTGGATATGGGATTAATTTAAAATCGATTGAAGTGCTCTTTTGTTTTGAATGGATGAAGTGAATCATGAAATTAAGATAGTGTAATCTGTTACGCTAGTTTTCGCATTAGTGCATGGAAATGAGAACTTAATTCTCATTAAATTACTACGTCACCCATTATTAAATTTCATTTGTTCTTTTATATCTCGCAAAATTATCTTTTTCAATTAAATATATCGATTATTCAAATGGGATATTTCATAATACGTTATTTAAACTATGTTACAATCTCTGAATTCTAAAGTTTTCACAAATCATGCAAAAAAATACATTCACATAATAGAATATTACGATGCGGCGTCGGGAAGTGGTTTTTACAGAAACGAGGAAAATGTTTAAAAACCGAGCCATAGCGAGGTTTATAATTTGCGAGATTCTGTAAAACACTTCACAAGCGTGCGTTGTACATTATTTTTTGCGCGATAGTGTTTTCAAAACAATAAATAATTGTTAAATAATAAAATCTCTGTTGGATATATTTGCGTTCATTATAAACAATTGTCCACCGCTGTGGTCTCGAGGTAGCGTGCAGCGGGCCCGGGTTCGATCTCCGGTCGATGCAATTTTCTGGATGAGGTTTTTATCGGGGGTTTTCCTCACCTGTAAGACAAATGGCAGGAAAACTTTAAGGCCCAAACGGTCCCCGAAATAATATGGTCATCATCCTTATCAATGTCATCCTTACCATTATCATTATCATCATCATCCTTCATCGGTGTGGAAAGCAACGGGAAGCCACCACACCTACACAATTCCCTAGTAAATCTGCAAGCATAGCATGAAAATGCTATGATTGCAGTGAAGGACCTGCCATCGGGCAGAATTACTATGGATGGATAAACAATTGACTATCGGCAACAGTGTGGGCAATGTTTATTAGTTGAAACAACAGGAGGCCGTGAAACCAATTAGTGATAAAATAGCAGTAGGCCTTGAGATAATTTAGTGATAAAATGGCGCAAAGTACGTATTTATTGTTTTATATTGTTTCAAATAAATTTCAGTTAATTTAAAATGCAGTGATTTGTTTCGTATAACGTATATTAACCCTACCTTTTGGATATTTTTTTTGTATATACATTATATGTATTATACATAGAGGGCAGTGGTTGTTCTTTCCACACGCGTGTTCGTAGGCCTAATATGTAATATTACAGTATAGTTATTTTATTATTGTATAGTTATTTAGGTTGGCAACCCCGAAATTTAGCAAGTTGAACTTTCAATCATGGTCTCCAATGCTGTAAGTATGACAAAACGCACTTTCGCGCAATAAAATTACTTTTCTCAATTAAATATACCGATTATTCAAAAGGAGTCCCGCGCCGTAGCCGAGTGGTTAAGGTAAGACACCTTGGCGCAGAGCTATGTACTTGCGCTGGTTCGAGTCTCCTTGGAGGAAGAAATTTTCTCATGGAATTTCGGCCAGTGTGGGACCGGTGCCCACCCAGCCTCGTGAGGCATTTGGGTAGCTACATTAAGTAGCGACCCAGGTTGAGAAGACCAGCTGTAACGGCTGGGGGACCTGACATGCTGACCACATGCCACCGCTACACTGGCTTATGATAGTCTACCTCTATGATTAACACATGTGGACGTGAGATCAGCAGCCGGCTGGTAGGCCAAGGGCCTCCTCGGATTGGGAGTCGGTTAACCCTTAAATTGGCAAAATACAAATTTCTTCTTGAATGTGGCAGACCGCAGTGAAAACGGAATCTCGTGTAACTGTTATTATTAGGTATATTTTATGTAATTGGACATACGTTTAAGAGGTTTATTTTTGTTCGTTTTCTTCTGATTTATTCAAAATATTAAATTAATTCAACAACTGATGTATCCAAAAGGATACATTACGAATATAAGGGCTCCACAGGGAGTGAGACTACCGACTTCGGAAAAGCGATATATAGAAACTTGTAAGACTTGTAGAGTTTTTCGTTTTAAATGTTTTTTTTTTTCACGCAAACATCGGACACACACACACACAAAACCAAAACGGAGATTAAACTCGGGTCGCAGGAGTAAAAGGTAGGGTCCCTTCCATCTACTACGTTATGATCACGGATAAAAAAAATAGTATAAGCGGATAAACTCGTAATCTACACCTTGTAACTAACATAGAACTACACCTCTAAACAAATAAATTAATTAATATTTAATTTTAGGAAGAGATATTTTGAGGTTATTTTAATTAATTTATTTATTTACAGTCTGATCATCTTACCTCAATATTAATGTTGATTTGTTCTTGGACATGTTTCTAAACAATTCTGTTTTATCGTCAGCTTGTCCAGACTGGTTAGATTTATGTTGCACTCCCTGGATGTCAATGTCAGCTCCATCCTGTGGTTGGCCAAATAACCTCCAAACAATTCAGAAGAAACAAAAACAGAGTTACGAATTTTGAAATACCAACGGAGCGTGACCTTGTTTGGAGTTCTTTGGCCAACCACAGGATGGAGCTGACATCGACATCCAGGTGGTGCAACATAAATCTAACCAATCTGTAGAAGGTGACGATAAAACAGAATTGTTTTGAAACATGTCCAAGAACAAATCAACATTAATATTGAGGTAAGATGATCAGACTGTAAATAAATAAATAAATTGTTGAGTTTTGTATTAATTGTGGGATTTCCTTCATTGTTTAATTCTATTACCTTTTTTTTTACTTTTTTCTTCTTCGTATAACCTCTCTTTTAGGTCCCATGACAGCAGGGCCTTACGGTTACATTACCTCTTCGGAAATATAATAGTTTATGACCATACAAAGATATTACATTATGTTAATAAAAATCATCATAAACATACATACTTGGTATAGAATTTAATAAACCCTTATTAATTATTTATCTGCTCAATGCGGGGCCACCTCGGAAACAACAAGAACATTTGAGACGAGTCACAATATTCCCTCACACAAGTCATATTAAACAAGGCGAATATGATAGGATGGTTATGATTGCTAAATGGTGTTCGGGTATAATTTGAGCCTTAAAGTTTCCCGACATTTCTCTTGAAGGTGAGGAAAGATTCGGAAATAAATCTCATACAAGAAACTTGTCCCTACCGGGGATCGTACCTGGGGCGCTGTGTAGGAGGTAATGACGTTACCTGCAGACTATCGATGGACTTTCCTTACTTTTATTACAATAATTCACATCACTGTAAATGTAAAGTTAGTGTAAATGAAAAGTTTTTAAATTTATATAAAACTAGCGTGTTTTCACTTAGATCGTTTTTATTTTCTGACAGAATTGACAGCGACATCCGAAAAACTTTCTAAAAGATGAAGAGAGAGGTTGTGAAGGTGTATTCATTGACTCACTACCGCCTGTCATGTTCTGGAGAGTGTAAAATATTCAGACGTTCTAAATTTTAAAGTTTCCATACCGCTTTTATGTTTATATAGTTGAGCAGCGAAACTTTTCTTTGTCATAGAATGCATCTACTTTCAAAGAGAGCGAAATTAACCCTTAAATTGACGAAACAGTAATTTCTCGTGCCAGTTATTCAAACGTTTCGGACCGCAAAGAAAACAAAATTATGTCAAACTCTTAAGTTATTATTGTTGGCTACATTATTATCTAATTTTACACAAACTTAAGTAATTTATAATCATTTGTTTTTTATTGTAGAAGCTATATTTTTTTTTTCAAATGCCCCAGGTTATCTTTCGACATTCCTGGTAATCTCTCTTGGCATGACATACTTGTAACCTATTTCTGAGGTTGGGGCGCCTGGAAGGCGGGGTTACGTTGCCCCGATGATATGATGAGTGATGATGATGATGGTGCGCCAGGAGAGTTCCTAATCCTAAGCATAATCTAAGATGAATATGAATGATGATGATTGCGATGGTCATATGATTTCGGGGACCGTTTGGGCCTTAAAGTTTTCCTGACATTTGTCTTACAGGTGGGGAAAAAATCCGATAAAAACCTCACCTAGAAAAACTCCCGACCGAGGATCGAACCCGGGCCTGCTGCGTGACAAGGCAGCACACTACCTCGAGATCACAGCGGTGGATAAAAATACAGAAATTTCTAAGAATGTGTGGAACAATAAGAACTCTAAAGAATAAAACAACTCAGGATACTCAACTGAAATGTTATAAGTCACGGCCGTTCCTACTATTATCTATTGCAGTGAAAATTGGACTCTGACTCATACAGATATGGAAAAAATAGATTCAGCGGAGATTAATTTTTTTAAGACCAACGGCAGGCTACACTCTTGTGGACCAGAAAAGAAGTTCTGAGATAAGTGATCAATTAAATATTTAATGTTTTAAACTCTTTATGAAGAGTGTTTAAAATAGAATTTCATAGGATGAAATTTCGTGTTTTTAAATTGTCGGATAAAATTGACAAACAAAGACAAAATTGGTACGAACATCTACTAAGAATGCCAGGTGATAGACCTTCTAAAATGATTTTAAACTACAGACCCACAGGATCTAGAAGTCAAGGAAGACCATTTGCTTAGATGGAAAAACCAAATCTCTTGAAGTCGGAACGGGCCAGAGGGCCTAAGCCTTGATGTTGATGATGATATATTTTATTATTTTATAAACAATAATAAATAAATAAATAAAATCAATGTATCTTAAAAGATACATTGTGAAGTAAAAATAAACAATAAGAAATATATAAAAAAAGAGAGAGAAGATGGAAGGAAGTCCTTTGAAGAGAGATTTTGCCTAATTACATAATATATCTTTGTTCAGCCGTTCGTTCGACATCCATTGGTACATGAGATCCTCCATAGATATCAACAGGAATTATACAACGTTTTGTTATTAATGCAACTGACTGCGACTGGTCTCCAAACGACACTTAGCTTCTGGAGTCTTCACAATTTTTTCCCTCAAAAAGCGTAGATCCATCATCGTGTTCGCTTTAGGATTCTTGGAGTTTTCTTATTTTTAGCTTGTAGTGACACATCAAAACATCTATAGCACAGACATTGAACAGAAGTACTATTGCTATAGAAGAAGGGGAACTGGTTACCGAGAAGTTAACATTAATGTCATAACAGTATTTTACAATAAAATTATCATTGATCTTATATATAAAAATTGTTTGTTTGTTTGTTCGTACTTTATGCGCGGCCATACCGTTGATCCGATTGTGATGTTTTTTTTTTTGCAAAATGTTCAGGAGATTCCCGGGATGAACATAGGCTATAAGAGAGTTGTGATACTCAACTCCTACACCCTTAAAAATCGCCCTTTGTAGTGGAAAACGTGAAAAAGTAGCTCTTTGGACGCTTAAATGGCTTACGCTGCCTAAACCATAAGAAATACACAACATTAATGTACACAGAATTGAATATCTCAAAAATCTCTACAAAAAAGTCCGCGACAGCATATGTTTATCTCTTACGGATAACTCACAATAACCATTTTTGTCTTTCATTGATACCAAGAGTCTCGCGCTGTAGCCGAGTGGTTAAGGCAAGAAGTCTTGGCGCAGAACTACGGGACTTACGCTGGTGCGAGTCTCTACGGGGGAAGAAATTTTTCTCATGGATTGTCGGCCAGTATGGGACCGGTACACAGTGGGTCAGAAATGAAATCCAGCTGAAAAAAATAAAGCCTGTTTTGACTCACTCTCATCAATTAATCTTTTTTTTTCACTCTAATATAATTGTTATATGACGGTTCTTAACTTATCTGCAAAGGAGGGTACAATTCTAATGTTCTTGACTATGTGACGTCATCATTCACACTTCTTGAGCCACAACAGAAGGCTGTAAGAGGTTTTCTTGCGAACTTATTTAATAATACCTAATTATGTCCTAATTGCTGAAATTTATGGTAAAAAAGTAACATTTTTATCGTCCGCCCATGACATGAGAATTGAACGTTCGGGCAGGACAACGTCTGCCGGGTGTCACGCTAGTATAATATATATTATAAAATATTGTTATGGCTTCAAATTGAAGGATTAATTCCAAAAAGTTTGTTTGTTTATCTGTACCCGTACAACCCCACGTGCGACAAGAGTGCTCCCTTGTGGGAGTTACGTAACCAAGCTAATTTAGTTTCGCTCATTTCCTACAGTTCTAACGAGGGACAAATGGTTAGCTCATCACTTTAAAGAGAGTCTCAGAAGTAGCAAGCAAAATATTACTTTGATGGGAAAGGAAGATTAAATTTTGCTCAGAGGCTCTCATTTAGGCTTGAGGTTTTTTCACAAGCCAGAAAATCTTCAGATTTAAAATTCCTCCCGGAGGACTTGCCCTTCTGATGTTTCACCCTATAATGTCCATCGACCTCGGACGATATAAAACCCACGATCCTCCAAACCAGAGGCAGGAACTTGACCTGTTGATGCCAACAATTCCAAAAAGTAGATATCCATATTTACAAATGTAGATGTTAGTAAGCTTTCACAATATTTTAAACTAATACTACCTGTAGTTAGTGGTTTAAAATTTAGGTAGATATTGAGAAATATAAAATGGAAATGGGTCTTTCAATAATTATAATTGAAGCTGAAATCACGTATAACTGGGATGCATTACATACGGGGTGCTCTAAAATTCCACTTACAAATTTCTAGGACTTGTAGAGGGAACTGAGTTGATAATATCTAGAATTGGAAACCATATCCGAAAACTTACCGTTTCCGTACTACAGTCGTTTGAAAACATGTTCTTAACGCGACCACTTTTACAAGTAATTTTTTATGAGGCGTGACACAGTACATCACTTGTTTTACAATTCAACTCATTAATAACCAAAGAAACAAAATGGAAATTGAATCATGACTTGCATTAATAATTCCGGATACACACTCCACAATCAATTTTTGCAGTTTTCAGAATTTCGCAAAATGTTGACATTAAAAAAAAAACACCAAATCTTGGAATACTCGACAGAGAAATTTTCGATTTAGACGAATCGAAAAGCTATTACGTGTTGAGACACGTGACGTACGTTCAGGCAATGCTTGTTTTTAATCGGCTGTAGCACGGAAACGGTAAGTTTCCGGACATGGTTTCCAATTCTAAATATTATCAACTCTGTCCCCTCTACAAGTCCTGAAAGTTTGTAAGGAGAATTTTATAGCACCCTGTATAGGTAAGGTTTAATATTCAACTTTTCAGAGGACTTATAAAGATTTACGTGTAAAACCGAACCGAGTTACATATATTATTAAGAGATGTGCCTCAAAATGTTGTTGTTTACAAATGCTGCGCCTTGGCAAAGAAGCCATTAGCGTTCTTGCTCTCCAATATTTCTCTATGGTGGATCCAACAGGTAATACTTCACAGGTTTGTAGATGTTCTTCATTCATTTTTTCGTCTTTGTTGCATAGAGGACAATTTGGATTCGTGTAGGTTCCTATTTTATGTAAATGTTTGGCCAAATAGTCATGTTCTGTAAGCAGTCTAAATTTTGCTACTGTAGTTTTACGTGGAATTTCTGGAATAATATCTGGTTCTTTACTAAAATATTCCATTTTTTGTCTTTGGCTTTATTACATAGGTCTTGGTTTTGTTTGATTTTATATTATGTGCTGAACTAATGGCAAATGATTCAATTATCTATGTGGCACAATTAAACGCACTTTATTGAATAAGACTAGAAAAAAAACTATTTTGAAGTTTTACAAAGTATTGGCAGTTCCATCTCTTATCTATGGATGTGAAACCTGGACATTAACAAAGCAGATAGTAAACAAATAGAGGCTGCTGAAATGAAGATGTTGAGAGCAATAGCAGGATACCAAAGGACCGATAAAAAGAAAAACGAAGATATAAGAACATAACTTAATATATTTAATCTCTGTGAAAGAATAAAATATTATCAAAATGCTTATCTTCAGCACGTATTACGAATGAATGAACAGCGCATACCAAGAAGAATGTATAATTATAAACCAAAAGGGAGAAGAATGTTGGGAAGACCATTGAAGAGATAGAAGGACCAATTCGACCTATAATGAGATCGGAACAGGTCATTGGGCTTAATCCTTGTTGTTGATGATGATGAACTAATGGCAAATCCTTCAGGTGTCTCAAAATTGAATTGCGCCTCATGTATTTCAAATAAATCCTTACCTACTATCGGCTAATATT
Organism: Diploptera punctata; assembly: GCA_030220185.1. NCBI lineage: Eukaryota > Metazoa > Arthropoda > Insecta > Blattodea > Blaberidae > Diploptera > Diploptera punctata. The sequence goes on along the minus strand of JASPKZ010004939.1, from coordinate 386,821 downwards.
ACCTATGTCGAAAGTAACTGGTGACATGTGAGGACTAACAAAAAATGAGAAATTATTAAATAAAATTTGAAATTCGAATTAGTACAGATGTACATGACCTAAAAAGTATAGCAGTGAAGTGGATGTTGCATTTAACATCTTTGTTATTTATGATTTTAAATTATATTTAATTCAGTTGGATAACTTGTAAATATAATGTTTGTGCAGTGTTGAAACACAACAGATTCGAATGAATTTAAATGGATTAATTTGGATAACTCGCATATCCCATCCAAATGTTGAGCTCAGTGGTTAAAACAGGTGATGCGTGAACTTCATCCCTATTAGCGAGTTATCCTGTGCGCTAGTCATATTTTGTTTTCTGAATTTATTTAAAAAATATAAATGGGAGGAAATTAAAACTGTAAAAGTCAAAAGCTCCGATAAATCTATGTTTCGATAATTACAAGATTGTCCACCGCTGTGGTCTCGGGGTAGCGTTCTGCCTTGTCACGCAGCGGGCCCGGGTTCGATCCCCGGTCGGGATAGTTTTTCTGGGTGAGGTTTTTATCGGGGTTTTTCCTGACCTGTGAGACAAATGTCAGGAAAATTTTAAGGCCCAAACGGTCCCCGAACAGCATATGGCCATCGCAATCATCTTTATCATGTTCTCCATGTTTAATGTGAATGTGTGTGTTTTGTTGTCTCGGAGGACGCTCTGACATTATTATAATCCCTTATTCCGGAAGGCCCTCCATGTCCTGGTGTGATCCATAGTCAACATGCCTCCCGACAGGTCGCGTCACTGTAAGGCTCGTATAAGAACCTACAAAGGTGAGACGTGAAACTGCGTTAATGGAATTCTTTGGTTTTCATAGGAATCATTAACAATAACGACAACAGTTAACACTGATTAAAACAATTATTGATATTTCTTTTTCTTTCTTCTTCTTCTTCTTCACTTCAAGGTTTAGCCGATTCGCCTGTTCCGAATTCACAATAATTCTTTTCATCTCTCAATCCTTTGGTTTATATGCTATCTTGGGCAATCTTGTGAACCGAAAGTACCTTTTTGCGGTTCAGTTATTCATCTTTGTGCTCCTCCAGAACATTTATGAAGCCTGCCAATGTCCCTTGTTCCGTGTGGCTACCCCTTCCCTTTTACCCTTTCCTCCGCGCATCTTTATAGCGCACATCCCCTCTACTCGCGAACCTTTTATATGCTTGGTAATCTCAACAGAAGGCTGGGCATATTGAGGCAGGCAAGCTTCCCAAGAAGAAAAGAAGAAGAAGAAGAATCTTCAGGAATCTTCCTTCACAAACCAACGACCAGAGCCCAGGCAACGGTCTGTTGAACAACTACTGGACTGCTAAACAGCCAGTAATCATCGGCTCTTCCTGATTGGCCAGCGTGTTACAAGAGCTACTACGCAGTACATAAGCCAGCATCATACCAACACCTGATTGGCCAGCAGCCTTCAAGCTACACAACCAAGATGCCCAAGTTTGGTAAGTATAAAAGCAGCAAAGAATCACCAAAACACCACCAGGAGGACTACGCACATTTAACATGGGAAGCCGCTGTCTCAGCAAAATCATCAGCCACGGCTGTTGAAAAAGTCAAGTCCCATCTAGTCGTCTCCTTGCCCCCAGAGGACTCATCATCTCATAATGAAGGGGCCTGTGGAGGCTTGAAGTCGAAGGACTCGCTCCCAATAAAAACAAGGACCTCTTCCCTGCTGGTACTTCGGGTCTATACCTGTCTACTGGCAAAAGCGAATGAGGAATTCCACAAATCCGAACCTCTCGATTTCATTTGTGAGAATACCAGGTTCGGTACAAGGGTCAGGCTGAATTCAGTTTCAGCCTACAACAAGTACCAGCAACTGCTGAAGAACCACAACATCCCCTTCCGGACGGAAGAAAAACACCAGGCTACAAGGAGAGTAGTCATCAAAGGAATAGATCATATCATTGAACCATCCCTCATTCGGAGTGACTTGAAGGCCAGTGGGTTCGAGGCCTTGACGGTCGTCAACATGACGTCCGGAAGGACCAAGAGCCCACTGCCCATGTTTGTGGTCACCCTGAAGGATGGCCCAAGGATCACTGATCTGCTGCAGCTCCGTAGGCTCCTTCACTATAAAGTGAAAATTGAGCCATATCGACGACTGCCAAAGAAGGTAGTACAGGTCACACCTGCTACCAATAACAAGACAGATTTGGTGGAACCCACTGTCTTACCCAACAACTCAGTTCAGACAGAGCCAGCTGCTCTCCGACCTGAGCCCGTCCAGAACACAAATCTTAGCGCTACAACTGGCACTAAGCGAAAAAGAAAACGTACCGGGACCAAACAGGCTCGGGAAGAAAAGACCTTGCAAATCAAGGCCTTGGGTGAGTCCATAATCTCACCCGAACCAAAGCACGTGACCATGGGCACTCAAACGACCATGGATCCGCAAAAAAAGAGTAGGTCGGTGCAAACCAACCCCTCTAAAAGGGATGGTCTAATCACAAATGAAGTGATAGACAAACTAGTTGAGGAACTAGAAACTGATCCAGATTCGCTGCTCATATGCATAGAACTTGATCATGCAAAACGCACTTTCTTGGTAGAGTGTACGTCAGCCCATAACGAAGACAGGATGAGCGCCAGCCCTCCCGAATCGTATGCAGACAGGAAGAGCTCAAGCCCTCCTGACAAATATGTCTCCTACTGGTAAATTGCCTTGGAGCCAATAACAACGCTGATCAATCTGGCTTTGCTTTAATTAAATTCAAGCCACTCTGCCAAGGTTTTAGGTGGTTTCCCTTGGCGATAAGACAAATGTCGGAGTGGTCCCTTTGAGTCCACCAGTAAATCATAACCCTCCCAAATTTTCAAAATTCTAAATTACAAAACAGATCAGCTAAATCCTGAGGTAGCCGTTTCTGGATGGAATGGCGGAGTGCCCTCCCGTCCTTGCCCTTTCGAGGCTTGGCGGCTTCTGCGGCTGCGGCAGTCTTCCTCTCGGCGGCATGATCGGCGAACATCTAGATCATTCGAATCGACCAGCGTCTGCGAGGCTTGGTGATGCCCGGCAATCGGATCTTTGACAACCGATCGGCGGCCAGTCGGACTCGGCAGTGGATATTCACTCAAACATCGACGATTAAAAACAAAGGGCTGAAGAGGGCATGTAAGACCCTATAGCAGCCGGAGGTACTAGGTTCCAACCTGCAAACCCTCGGCTGCCAAGTAGGCTCCCGGGAAGCCGGGTGCTTGCTTGGCTGGCTGAGAGGCAAGCAAAAAAGGGCGGTCCAGCACTTCCACACACATTATCTTATCTTAACGAACCTTATCATTCGATCGGCCTAGCAAGTGGCGTTATGTTGTGTAGAAGTGGATTCAGTATCCGAATCCAGCTTAAGTGCACCATGCATCGGCAAAGTTAACATGGTGATTTATAAGATAAACAAGTGGATTGTGACCGAGGAATGGTCGGATTTGAGTTAGTCCAATCAAGCATGGAAAAAGGAATTCCAATGGAGTTTGGACATGTATGAGTGTGACAGTTTGTATGGTATGTTATTTATTTAGTTATACTTTGTTATTATCTATGTCTGATCGATTGATCGAAGATCAATCTTTTGTTATTCATTTATTACTTTATTTTTACAATCAACACTTGTTTTTCATTAAAAGCTTAACTTTTATATTACGCCCCTTGTTGTTATTTAAGAGTAATCATTGTTCTCTATCCTGTAACGAAGTTATTTCATTCTATGCAATTTATAATCAGTATTTATATTTATATGCACGTTCAACTGGAAAAGAAAGATGAATTGTTAGCCGCCTTCTATGGGCCCGAGGCAGGCTGTTTTCTCATTAATAACTTCTTTAGATATCAGGAACACGTTACTAAGTACAGCATAGTCATAACCCAACGATCCCGGAAGGTAGCAGTGAAGGTGGTTCACTCGCCACAAATAGTTAGGCACAGAGTGGAGGAATTACACGCCACACTTGTTTCTTCCATTCTCTGAACATGCTGTTTCCAGCCGACGCGATGTTGTTGAATTCTATCATTTATTGAATATATTTCTAATTATCTTCTTATTTCTTCATTTCCTATGTGGTCCAATTTTGTGCATCTTTTGGTCCTTCTTAGAAAAGTAATTTCTGCACTTTGTATCCTACTGGAACTCCTCTTATTTGTTTCCCAGGACTCACTACCGTATAAAAGTACCAGTGCCGCCATTGTTTTGTAGAACTTCAATCTTGCATCCTTCCTTGTTTTATGTTTTAGTGTTCTATTAATAGTGCCGGGGCACGCCGTAGCGTAGTGGTTAAGGCACTGCGCTACAAGCCGGAAGGTCGAGGGTTCGAGTCCCAGTGGGGTCAGGATTTTTAAACTGACCCAAACCTTCTGGCGGCACCATGGTCCTGGGGTCGACTCAGCCTCTAATGGAAATGAGTACCAGACGCTTGTTCTGGGGGTAAAGGCGGCCGTCATGCAGGGCTAATAACCCGGCTGACATCAAGTGCCGATTGTCCAGAAAAAGTGGGAGCCTTAACCTCCCGCTACCCCAAGGGCCTCTCAAGGCCTGTGGTGTGTTCCCTTTACTATTAATGGTGCCACATATCATGTGAAACTTTGATGAGTTATTGTCTATATCATTTCTTGTTCCATATCCAGAAGACAATTCACAAGCTAGATAATTAAAATTTAACACTTTATTTTCCATCATCGTACTTTAACCTCTCACCTTTATAGTTACTTTTACGTGCCTCGCCCCTCCACGACCCGTTGGGAGAACGATTATAAATAAACTTTAGATACCATTCGCGCTTTTTTGCCGCGCACAGGACCTCCCGGATGAGTGATAAGCACAATACAAGTTCTCCTCCGGGAGAACACAAACATTCATTTAAAACGAAACACGTAATTTACTCACATATTTACACTATATTAATGACGATTGTGATAAAGATGATTATAATGGGCTGACGATGATCGGGGATAATTTGGGCCTTAATTTTTTCTGAAACCCTGCAGAACGTTTGTAGCGTACTCAGGGGACACTTCAAAATATTTACAAGCTCCGAAGATATAGGCAGCAATTTGGAGCCGGAACAGGCTAATAAATAAGCCTAAACCGTGAAGAAGAATTTTTTTTTCTGACAGTTTTCTTACAGGTGAGGAAAAATCCCGTAAAAAACATAAACCAGGAAATTTGTTTTTACCGGGGATCGAATCCGGGCCGTCGCTTACGAGGTGGAGACTCTATCCCGAGACCACATCGATGGACAATTATGTTAATAGAACAAATACAGTAAACATTGGATTCAACTTCCAAGTATTTGTCATGTGGTGATGACGTTAGGGTAGGGCTGATGCTCAGGTGTCGACGTTCATCAGATTGTGTTTATTGTTGCATATTTGACCTTGGCTCCGCTGTGGTCTCGAGGTAGCGTGCTGCCTTGACACGCAGCGGGCCCGGGTTCGATCCTCGGTCGGGACAGGCCCCTGGGTGAGGTTTTTTTCGGGGTTTTTCCTCACCTGCAAGACAAATGTCAGGACGCTTAGGGCCCAACGGTCCCCGAAAATTATCCGGCCACCATTATCATCCTTATCATTATGATCATCATCCTCCACCGGTGTGGAAAGCAACGGGAAGCTACCATACCTACAGTTCCCTAGTAAAGCTGCAAGCATAGCATGAAAATGCCATGATTGCAATGAAGGACCTGCCTTCGGTCAGAATTACTATGGATATATATATATATATATATATATACATATATATATATATCCATAGTAATTCTGCCCGAAGGCAGGTCCTTCACTGCAATCATAGCATTTTCATGCTATGCTTGCAGCTTTACTAGGGAATTGTGTAGGTGTGGTAGCTTCCCGTTGCTTTCCACACCGGTGAAGGATGATGGTGAAAGATGATAATGATAAGGATGATGATGGCCATATGATTTCGGGGACCGTTTGGGCCTTAAAGTTTTCCTGACATTTGTCTTACAGGTGAGGAAAAACCCCGATAAAAACCTCACCCAGAAAAACTGCCCCGACCGGGGATCGAACCCGGGCCCGCTGCGTGACAAGTCAGCACGCTACCTCTAGACCACAGCGGTGGACTATATATATATATATATATATATATATATATATATATAGATATTATAAATATATTTTTGACATTTGGCAATGAAGGCAAATATGATATGAAAAGAAAAAAGAATGCTTGAGTCGGGATTTGAACTCGAGTCTCTAAAGTCTGTACCTTTAGCGCTCTGACCAACTGAGCTACCCAAGAATTCCAAGACAAACAAACAATTTTCTTATACATGTAGTATTCTCAATTCACACAAGAGGTAGCGGAAAGATCTTCCGACTGCCATCTAGCGGCTAACATAACAGTTAAGCAAATTATTAAAGAGAATATTGTTAAGATAATGTCAAAAATATATTTATAATATCTATATATATATACAAGCGTTACTGCTATAAAGTAAATATTCTCTTTAATAATTTGCTTAACTGTTATGTTAGCCGCTAGATGGCAGTCGGAAGATCTTTCCGCTACCTCTTGTGTGAATTGGGAATACTACATGTATAAGAAAATTGTATGTTTGTCTTGGAATTCTTGGGTAGCTCAGTTGGTTAGAGCGCTAACGGTACAGACTTTAGAGACTCGAGTTCAAATCCCGACTCAAGCATTCTTTTTTCTTTTCATATCATATATATATATATATATATATATATATATATGGTCACACGTAGAAATGCATTATATAATGGAAACGGACAGCTAATGACAAATGAGGCAAATTTTGAGGAAGTGGCTGAATTCAAATACCTAGGAACAATAATCACAAATAGGAATGAAATGCACACGGAAATTAAACATGGGCTCAATTCTGGAAATGCGTGCTACTATGCATTGCAGAGACTTTTGATGTCCCAACTCCTTTCAAAAAACGTTAAGCTGAAAATATATAAAATTATTATTCTACCAGTTATATTATATGGGTGCGAAACATGGACTCTTACTTTAAGGGAGGAAAGGAGATTACGAGTTTTTGAGAATAAAGTTCTTAGGAAAATTTTTGGACCATAGAGAGATGAACAGACAGATGAATGGAGAAGACTACATAACAATGAACTGTATGGTCTTTATAGGAAGCCTGATATAATAAGAACAGTTAAGTCTCGTAGACTGCGATGGGCAGGACATGTTGCGCGTATGGGGAATGAAAGACGTGCATGGAAGCTTCTTGTAGGAAAGCCAGAGGGAAAACGCCCAGTTGGTAGACCAAGAATGAGGTGGGAGAACAACATTAACTATGAATTGAAGGAATTAGATTATACAGGGAATGATTGGAAAGCATTAGCTCAGGATAGGGATGTATGGAGAGCTTATGTCTGCGCGGCCATGGACCTACGGGTTCGATAGTGCCAGTGAGTAAGTAAGTATATATATAGATTGTATTATACTTTATAGAAGGAAGATATTTGATTGCGAGATTTCATCTGTATGCACTTTATATTTTATGACATTTTATCGGGCTTCTGTTGAAACATTATATTGTAGCTGTAGATTTTAACTGGAGCAGTTGAATTTTATTTCTGTCATTTAGTTTCACTTATCTCTTTTAACTAATTTATTCTTGATTTAATTACGTACTTGATACAATTGTGAGATAATTCTACTTTATGTCGCAGCTAACTTTTGTCTCTTTCTCATCTTGTCAGAATTTTAAATATGTCAAGGACGTCTTTGAGTTAATTAAATTACTTGCTCCAGATATATTTTTAAATCACGTGATATTTAACTGTCCTTATTCATTTTGCTTCATTACTCTTTTTATTAAAGTCATTTTCATAAGTAATGCCACAAGTGATTTCCAATTTATCTAGAGAATTTGGAAATCAAGAGTGGCATTTGTTAGGACTATTTAAGGAATAAAATTAAGCTGTTTACTCACAAATCATTATTAACTATAGTTATTTTAAAATATTTATATATTTAATGTAAACGGCGATGTTTGAAAACAAATGAGAAGCGATAGGTACGCTTCATCTGCTTCTTTTGTTTATCACTGCAACCAGATCATACTATTTATTGCCAAAGGAACGCAATATTGTAAGAATGCACTCTAGTGGAGAAAAAATGAAACATATTAATCCATTTCTGATGTCGTATGATGTAAATATGACAATTATATTTTTCTGGATTGTTACTTGGGAAAAAATACATTTAAGAAAGTGCAAACAGTGGTTTCTTTTTTTTTTTGGTGGTATAATCAATTGCTACAAATGTTTTTATATTAACTCCCGCATGCGGCATGTGTTGACATTCATGCACTATATATACAATCTGGTAGCCGTATTACCTCACTGGCTCAGTCACTGCAAAATAATGGTCAGACCTGTTCAGAATATTAAAAAGGAGGAGCCTTCTTTAATATGGTAATTATAACACTGATAAATATTTCGTGAAACACGACTCTGATTGGTTGTAAAACAGAAATCATTGAAACGTGATTGGCCATTGAGTCCCATTTGGGGCATGAGTTAAATAGTCTACGTTATTTTACACGTAAAACAAGAAGTAGATCAATAGAAGTAGAATAAATGTTTTCTGGTTTATTTATGCGTCTAAGATAACAGTGTTTTTACTGATATTTCATATAATGAGCGTTTTATTGTTGTTCAATCTATTAGACATGTAAAGTGGATGGACGGCGTCAATGTGATTGTTTTAAGTTTAAGCCCCACTTCGGCGAATTACGTTACAAACGTATGTACATTTGTGTATAGAAATGGGTTAAAACCATCCTTAATAATAGTGTGCTATATATTATTTGCGGGTCCCGCGCCGTAGCCGAGCGATTAAGGCAGGAAACCTTGGCGCAGAGCTACGGGACTTGCGCTGGTTCGAGTCTCCATGAGGGAAGAAATTTTCTCATGGTATTTCAGCCAGTATGGGACCGGTACCCACCCAGCATCGTGAGGCATTTTGGTAGCTACAATAAGTAGCGGCTCCAGGTTGAGAAAACCAGCTATAACGGCTGGGGGACTCGACATGCTAACCACATGTCACCCCTACACTGGCTGATTATCATCTACATCTGTGATTGACACATGTGGATGTGAGGCCAGCAGCCGGCTGGTAGGCTAAGGGCCTTGTAGGCCTGTCGCGCCAGGAGTTTATATATTATTTGTCCACCGCTGTGGTCTCGAGGTAGCGTGCTGCCTTGTCACGCAGCGGGAACGGGTTCGATCCCCGGTCGGGGCAGTTTTTCTGGGTGAGGGTTTTATCGGGGGATTTCCTCACCTGTAAGACAAATGTCAGGAAAACTTTAAGGTCCAAACGGTCCCCGAAATCACATGGCCATCATCACCATTATCCTTATCATTATCATCATCATCATCCTTCACCGGTATGGAAAGCAACAGGAAGCTACCACACCTACAATTCCCTAGCAAAGCTGCAAGCATAGCATGAAAATGCTATGATTGCAGCGAAGGACCTGCCTTCGGGCAGAATTACTATGGATGGATATGCTATTTATACTCCACTAGCTAATACCCGGCGTGCGCTGCTACGCTCTCCATACATCCCTGTCCTGAGTTAATGCTTTCCAATCATTTCCTGTATAATCTACTTACCTCAAATCATAGTTAATGTTATTCTCCCACCACATTATTGGTCTACCAACTGGGCGTTTTCCCTCTGGCTTTCCTACAAGAAGCTTCCATGCACGTCTTTCATTCCCCATACGCGCAGCATGTCCTGCCCTTCGCAGTCTCCGAGAATTAACTTTTCTTATTATATCTGGCTTCCTATAAAGACCATGTAGTTCATTGTATGTAGTCTTCTCCATTCACTTGTCTGTTCATCTCTCTTTAGTCCAAAAACCTTCTTAAGTACTTTATTCTCAAATACTCGTAATCTCCTTTCCTCCGTTAAAGTAAGAGTCCATGTTTCGCACCCATATAATATAACTGGTAGAATAACAGTTTTATATATTTTCAGCTTAATGTTTTTTGAAAGGAGTTGGGACATCAAGAGTCTCTACAATGCATAATAGCACGCATTTCCAGAATTGAGCCTATGTTTAATTTCTTTGTGCATCTCATTCCTATTTGTGATTATTGTTCCTAGGTATTTGAATTCAGCCACTTCCTCAAAATTTCCCTCATTTGTCATTAGCTGTCCATTTCCATTATATAAGTATTTCTATGTGTGACCATATATTTAGTTTGACTTGTGTGATAATTTTTTTTTCATAAAATCCGTTATTTTCCGTTGTTGAAGACCATCAGTATTTGACACGTTCTTAAGCTGTATTTAATATCAGCTCGTGTAACATGACCATCAGTATTTGACACGTTCTTAAGCTGTATTTAATATCAGCTCGTGTAACATGACCATCAGTATTTGACACGTTCTTAAGCTGTATTTAATATCAGCTCGTGTAACATGACCATCAGTATTTGACACGTTCTTAAGCTGTATTTAATATCAGCTCGTGTAACATGACCATCAGTATTTGACACGTTCTTAAGCTGTATTTAATATCAGCTCGTGTAACATGACCATCAGTATTTGACACGTTCTTAAGCTGTATTTAATATCAGCTCGTGTAACATGACCATCAGTATTTGACACGTTCTTAAGCTGTATTTAATATCAGCTCGTGTAACATGACCATCAGTATTTGACACGTTCTTAAGCTGTATTTAATATCAGCTCGTGTAACATGACCATCAGTATTTGACACGTTCTTAAGCTGTATTTAATATCAGCTCGTGTAACATGACCATCAGTATTTGACACGTTCTTAAGCTGTATTTAATATCAGCTCGTGTAACATGACCATCAGTATTTGACACGTTCTTAAGCTGTATTTAATATCAGCTCGTGTAACATGACCATCAGTATTTGACACGTTCTTAAGCTGTATTTAATATCAGCTCGTGTAACATGGACCATCAGTATTTGACACGTTCTTAAGCTGTATTTAATAGTCAGCTCGTGTAACATGACCATCAGTATTTGACACGTTCTTAAGCTGTATTTAATATCAGCTCGTGTAACATGACCATCAGTATTTGACACGTTCTTAAGCTGTATTTAATATCAGCTCGTGTAACATGACCATCAGTATTTGACACGTTCTTAAGCTGTATTTAATATCAGCTCGTGTAACATGACCATCAGTATTTGACACGTTCTTAAGCTGTATTTAATATCAGCTCGTGTAACATGACCATCAGTATTTGACACGTTCTTAAGCTGTATTTAATATCAGCTCGTGTAACATGACCATCAGTATTTGACACGTTCTTAAGCTGTATTTAATATCAGCTCGTGTAACATGACCATCAGTATTTGACACGTTCTTAAGCTGTATTTAATATCAGCTCGTGTAACATGACCATCAGTATTTGACACGTTCTTAAGCTGTATTTAATATCAGCTCGTGTAACATGACCATCAGTATTTGACACGTTCTTAAGCTGTATTTAATATCAGCTCGTGTAACATGACCATCAGTATTTGACACGTTCTTAAGCTGTATTTAATATCAGCTCGTGTAACATGACCATCAGTATTTGACACGTTCTTAAGCTGTATTTAATATCAGCTCGTGTAACATGACCATCAGTATTTGACACGTTCTTAAGCTGTATTTAATATCAGCTCGTGTAACATGACCATCAGTATTTGACACGTTCTTAAGCTGTATTTAATATCAGCTCGTGTAACATGACCATCAGTATTTGACACGTTCTTAAGCTGTATTTAATATCAGCTCGTGTAACATGACCATCAGTATTTGACACGTTCTTAAGCTGTATTTAATATCAGCTCGTGTAACATGACCATCAGTATTTGACACGTTCTTAAGCTGTATTTAACATCAGCTCGTGACCACGAATCTCTGTCTCGTTGAAAATTGCTTCCCGTGGCTATTCTCCAAGTCTTTTGTAAAAATTTCCGACGTAACTGAATTCTCTGTTGACGAACTTTGGTTCTAATGCCCCTGGTCACAATTCTAGCTATTGTAAAATGTGCAGTCAGACTTCTTTCCCTTTCTTATCTACTCTGTTATTGTTAGCGTGTCTCTTTCTTTTCTCCCACTGGACTTCATTACTTTCTACTTCTCTGCTGTACATTGTCACTGTTTTAAATCCGATCACGTATCTGGAAAATGTCTTTAGTATTGTTCTTACATTGTAACACATTTTCTCACTATTTCACTTCATTTCATCCTCTCCTTCTCTCTTGTTCTCTTAATTACGATTAAAAGAGTCTTCGAGGAACTTTATATTCTCTTTCATTGAATGTGGCCCAAAGATGAACATTTCTTTCGGTGTTAAAAAAAAATTAAAATCTGATTAACTAGAATTCTAACACGGCTTAACTACTGTATATAACACTGGTCTACAAACATGAACTTTTTTCTTTCTTTCACAAGAATAAAAATAATAGATTCTAGAAATTATGGCATTTCAAGGTGTAGATCCTCTCAGAGGTAAAATTGTACTGGACAATAACATTTTGGAGCAGGTGAATAATTTTACATATCTAGGATGCAATATCTCATATGAAGAAGAAAAGGATGTAAATGCAAAAAATCTAAATTTTTAAGAATTTTAGGGTTAATAAATTCTATCTTCAAGCCACACTTAGTCCAAAAGCATTCAAGACTAAACGTGTATAAAACACTGGCTCTTCCAACTCTTTTGTATGGTAGCGAAGTATGAAAGTTGAAACAGTAGGATATACAGAGACTTAGATCTACTGAAATGAGATACCTTCGGAGGACTGCAGGATACACACTACTAGATCACAAAAAAAATGAAGACATCTTAGAAGAATTACACATGGAACCTTTAGATAACAAAATTTCTGATTATAAGTCAAGATGGATGCAACATGTTCATCGAATGGAAGATCACACAATACCCAAAAAAATGTTAAGATATCAACCTGCAGGAAGAAGAAGACCAGGACGTCCACTCAAAAGACTTTTGGATGGTGTTTCTCTTGAGGCCGAAACAGGTCAACAAATGACCTAAATTCGTGAATGTACTGTGATGGTGATGCGATTCTAGAAGTATGTTTAATACTGAATTCAAATATGATTTCAGTTTTTCACCATCAGGCAGGAGATTTGTGTGATATTAATTTAATTTTTTTATAATACTATTCATTCTGATTTACCTGCAAAGTGATTTTCGGGCAAATTTTGAATCTAGAACATCTCTCTTCTTTGTGCAGTAATAGTCAGCCAGCATATCAGAACTCCACTTGCTTGGTACCTGTTTAGCATTGTAGAAATTTGATGATGAAAACGCTCACCGTGTTCATCTCTGACAGCCCTAAGATATTCTGGGAAGAAGTCTAAGTGAGAGTCCAAGAAATGAATTTTTAAATAGATGTTGCATCGCATATCTTTATAAGAATGCAGAAGATCAGCCACTAGGTTACGATAGTTTCTGCTTTGTAATTTTCATGGAAATTGTGACATACGTTTTTGAAAGACTGCCAGGCTGCTTTTTCACGTGGATTTAACAGTCCTTCAAAATGTTCATCAGTCATTTATTTAAATACAGTGGCTTTTGAAAATTTTCATTAGCCAATAATGACTGAGGAAAACAAACAATAACAATAACAAACAATAACAAGAAAGATTATAAAATGTTTATCTTCTTTTCCCTGGCTTCCCAGTATCTGTCCTCGAAATTGTTGGTTTAAGGGTTGGGCAAGTTCGGATGTGATCAGCATCCACATCTTCCATAGTGTTGCAGAGGATACATTGTTGAGTTGGTAGAAGACCGAGGCGATGAAGGTGTTTACCTAGGCAGTCGTGTCCTGTTGCAGTACGGAATGATGCAACGGCTACTCTTCTGGGCCAATATGGCAGTGTAGTTTGGATGGATGCTTTCCAAGGTTTGTCAGTCATTTGGAGCTCTAGGGAGGTTCTGCAGGCTTCTCTCACTCTGAAGCGGATGTTCATAGGTGCTCTAGAGTAAGATATAATGTTCGGTGATGCCTGAAGGCATCCTTTCTTGGCCAGCAAATCTGCAATTTCGCTCCCTGTAATACCACAATGGGATGGTATCCACCGCAGAGAAACATTTTTATCTGCTATATTGAGATTTCTAATGTTCATCAGTCATTATTGACCGTATTTGTGGTCGTATAAAATTCCTTATTTCAGTATAGCATCACTGGCTTTGGATAATTTCGGTTTCATGTACAATAATCCAACAGAAAGTTTATCCATACCTTTCACGAAATTGTTCATTATTCCTAATTTAATATGCAATTTAGGTAAATATATTTTTTAGGATTCACTAAAAAATAAACGTGACACATTTTTCTGGGCTGGGATAAAATATTCACGTTTAGGCCAAGATTTTCTAACGTAGTGAGACTGACACATCACAATGCCAGATTAACATGTCTGGGCACGTCAAAACATGAATGAACCTGCACAGTCTTGTGTTTTGGTGCTTCAGCCTGATATTATTTATAATTTCCTTAAATACAGATTGAATAAAATCGCTGCATAAAAAAACTCCTGGCGCGACAGGCCTACAAGGCCCTTGGCCTACAAACCGACTGCTGGCCTCACATCCACATGTGTCAATCACAGAGGTAGATGATAATCAACCAGTGTAGGAGTGATGTGTGGTCAGAATGTCGAGTCCCCCAGCCGTTATAGCTGGTTTTCTCAACCTGGAGCCGCTACTTAATGTAGCTACCCAAATGCATCACGATGCTGGGTGGGCACCGGTCCCATACTGGCCGAAACACCATGAGAAAATTTCTTCCCCCATGGAGACTCGAACCAGCGCAAGTCCCGTATCTCTGCGCCAAGGCTTCCTGCCTTAACCACTCGGGTACGGAAAATCGCTACATATAAGGTAAATGTTCTTACGACAGGTCAAAGAGAATGCTAAAATCAGATTTTAAAATGTAGTTGTCACACAAAAACTGTGCCTGATGGAAATATTCTTGACTACATTTCTGAATTCGCAATAAAATATGCACTAGAGTCACTAATCAGATTTCTTGTGAAGAAAATCTTGTCAATCAGTGTAATATAATAATAACCCGGCGTGCGCTGCATGGGCCTTCAATATAAGGAGCTGTGTCGGACTAACTAACTAACTCAGTGGCTCTATAGAGCCCGTAGGTTCATGACCGCTCTCCATACATCCCTATCCTGAGCTAATGTTTTCCAATCATCCCCTGTATAATCTACTTCCCTCAAATAATGTGTAATGTTATTCTCCACCGCATTCTTGGTCTACCAACTGGGCGTCTTCCCTCTGGTTTTCCTGCTCCCTCACGCGCTGTAACAGCATTACTTTTAACCACGCTTTTACCAGCGTTATTGCAACCACTCGCTTGTTCGTGCAGGATCGCACCAATCATTTATATAATTACCTTGAGTTAGAAGGTATAGAGTGCTTAAATCAACATACCTTTGCCCGGGCCCATAGAAGGCAAAGATTAATCCACCTTTCCTTAATAAATTATTAAACATATAGTACTGTAAGCTAAGCAGTATTAAAATCGTGGAAGCTAGAAGGAAAAAAGGGGATTAAGTTTGCTTGAGAAAGCTTTGGAACTTATATCAATACCTGACATGACTAGCTAGGCAATCAGTAAACAGAAGTTAACTAAAAATAGCTTATCTTTAATAAGAGTCATAAGTCAGATATAATGAAATACAAATACAAAAGATAGTTTTCTTTTGACCATTGAAAAATAAGTTAAGAAAGAAATAATAACAATATTGGCTCATCCAAACAAAAGTCAATAACAATAAATAATAATTCATAATCCACTCACTCCAGTCCCGCCAAGGGCTAGGGTACACGATCCTAGTGGCCCTGCCCTGGCCTAAGGGACTGATTAACCAAACAGCTCACTTCGAGCTACTATTGACTTGACTCCGCCGAAACCAAAATAGATGATGACCCTGATGTACATGTGCACCGCTTATTTGAGGACTTCACTAGCAAGGGGAAGATGCGCAGTAACACGCGGCGCATAAAGGAAAGGGGGGGGGTTACGTAGGAGAGAGGACATGGAAGATAGGAATTTGGCACTGTTCAATAAGATCACTGAAAAATGAAGACACGGTGACGTGGTAGTTGCGCAGTCTTACGTAGCGAAAACGTGATTTCGGTACATTGCTACCAGAAGCTTCGATGCAAATTTAATTTTTTTAAAGAAATGTGAATCTCACTTTGAGGCATTGTTTCGCGGTAGTGAGTGATTGTAACCATTTCAATCGATCTTTACTGTTGCAGGCAAAACTGTCATAAATTAATTTTATTTAAATTTCCAGGGGTATTCGTAGTAGAATTAGGTAAGTTTGAACTGTATATGGGGCTATGTTTCTGACTGAATTAGTGTAGATAAGCATAAGATAAATGTAATTACTACCTTGAGATAAGGAGAATTGTCTCTCTACCTGCAGAGTAAGTCACTGCCGGTAATTGAATTCCTCATAAGTTGAGGCTAGGAAATAAATTAGAAGGGGAGAGAGAGAGAGCACTTACCAGCTAGACAATTGTGTTGTCATGGTCGTAATACTAACTTTATAGTTGTGGAGTGGTGATGCGAAGATAAACTACTACACGTGTAATTGTCTGCTTCCATGAGCTTTATACAATGCCAGTTTAATGTTACACCACCAACCCCTGATATACCTGTTTTTACCTTCTTTTAAAGAAAAACAGCTACAGAGTTTAGATTGGAAACACTAACTACCGTACTGTATCTTACTTTAATCCATTCGCTTCCTAAGAATTTTTTTTTCTGAAATTCTATACCTTACACCCATTCACCTCTGAAAACGAGGTATGTGTCACGTTGTTTGTCCGCGATGGAATCCTAAACTACTGAACCGATTTTAATAAAATTTTGCACACTGTGTGCAGTTTGATCCAACTTGAGACTTAGGGTAGTTTATAACTAAATTTATAGTCGCATTATTTTTTTATTGCAAATTATTTGTTTATTATTTAACAAAGAGTTATAATTATCTGTGAGTTCCATACGATTCTATCAGATGGCGGTGTAATTATCTGTGAGTTCCATACGATTCTAACAGATGGCGGTGTAAGGTAATTGGTTTATTATTTAACAAAGAGAGACCCAGATGGCTGTGCTTTTTGTTGAAACCGCGAATTTCAATTGAATTACAAATATTGATTATTTTTTATTTTATTTTCAATATTATTAATTTCGTGTGTAAGTATTAGTTTTAAGTAGTCTGGCTGAAAGACAGCAACTTAATTAAATTTTTTAACGTATACCTTAGCCACAGCAACGCGTGGCCGGGACTTCTAGTGTATATATATATATATATGTATATATATATCCCTTGGCAGGGTAATATTTTGCTAACATTTATGAATAGTAGAGGAATATGTTTTGGTCTCCACGCTTATTGTGATCTCGAGTACCGTTATCTTTTGTTCGTTTTGGATGTCTGAAATAGACAATATAATTTACGGTGATTTAAATCTGGTTTCTGGGGAAATGCATCGAGATGTGGTTCAAATAGGGAATGAAAGAGGGACATGGAAACGTCTTGTAAGAAAAACAGAGGGAAAGTATCCAGTACGTAGGCTAAGACAAGACTACTTACCAGAAAGCTATATGATCTTTATGGGAAACCAGAAGTAATAAGTACAGTTAAGTCTCGTTAGACTGCAATGGCCTGGACAAGTGGCACGAATGGGAAATGAAAGGAAGACATGGAAACTTCTTGTAAGGAAACTAGAGGGAAAGTGCCCAGTATGTAGGCCAAAAATGAGGTGGAAGAATAACTGTAACCGTGAGTTATGGGAGATGAATTATGCAGGGGAAATTGGGGAACATTAACTCAGTGTAGGGATGTATCGAGAGCTTCTGTCCGCGCGGTCATGAACCTCCGGGTTCGATGGTGCAAGTGAGTTGGTTAACATGGCATATGACCTTCAGGGGATGAGTAACATATATGATAATAATTATGTGAAATAATCGTAGCTCATATTGCAGGGTGTTCGAAAATGATGGACGGGATTTCAAAGTTATTTAATTCCCCTTACATGATATATATGTATGTATATATATATATATATATATATATATATAGGCCTATATGTGTATACATTATATGACAAGATAAGAAAAATAAATGCCTGGACGGGATTTGAACCCGGACCTCTGAGTTGATATCTCAGTGCACTACCACTTACGCTTCCAGGCGAATCCAGAACAAACATTTATTTTTCTTATAAATATTCTCTAATATATATAAGAACAAATGTTACATGGGATTAAAGAGAAACGCTTCGAGTTTCCATAGCATACTTTATAAGTGTTCGATGTGAGCACCTTTCGTCTCAAAGCACACATCTAGCCGATAGTTGAATTCCTCCCAAATCTTGGTCAGGATATTTGAAGTAATGGGTTCAACAGCAGCAACAATCCTTCTTCTCTAGTCTGGAAGGTCGACGGGAAGTGATGGTACGTACACATGGTCCTTCGCATACCCCCACAGGAAGAAATCACAAGGTGTAAGATCTGGAGGGTATGGGAATGAATCATATCATCCGCGTCATTTGGTGTTCGTGGACGTTCTGGATTTTTCCTTTTACAGATACATCTAGTTGTTTCTAAATGTTTATGCTCGCGACGGGAATAATTTTATCTGTCGGAGGATCGATTCCAAATTGTTGGATAGCTCGCTGCACTGCAACAATGGAACCAGACCTCGCAAATTGCAACATACAGAATGACTTCTGTAGAGGAGTCGCCATTTTCACAAATTTAATGCTGACGACGTAATAATGACAAGAAACAAATTACTGCATACAGGATATGAAACTTTCACAGTTTTTCTTTCATTATAGCAAATAATCACGCATCCAATTTCGTTTGTAAAGCTATACCAACTACTTAAAACCCTGTCCATCATTTTTTAACACGGCGTATTACTCAGATCCAGTGATTGAAATAACATTTATCATAAGTAATGTCACGAGTGATTTCCAAATTATCTAGAGGATTTGGAAATCAAGAGTGGCATTTGTTAGACGTATGTAACGAATAAAATTAAGCTGTTTACTCACAAATCATTATTTAAATATAGTTATTTTAAAATATTTATATATTTAATGTAAACGGTGATGGTTGAAAACAAATGAGAAATGTTTGGTTATGTTTCATTTGTTCATCCACTGCAACTCGATCATATTATTTATTGCCAAATAGGATCGCAATATTGTAAGAATGCACCCTAGTGGAGAAAATTAAACACATCAAACTGTGTAATATAACCAACATTATAGGTTATTAATTATTTTTTTAGGGAACAACTCTATAAATTGATAATTTGAAAACACGTATGAAAGGTCTAGTGAGAGAGGGAGCTATGCCAATTTGAGAAGAAATGGAAATAAATTGTGTCTTATAAAGCATTGTATTACAAAATTATTTGTACAATAATTGTTAACTTTTATCTTCTTTAACTTACTCTTATGTAAACCTCCTTGCAAAAGGAAAAATATAAATTATAATATAAATAGCACTGATTATTTCAATTTCTTCTCAAAGTGGCATAGCTCCCTCTCTCACTAGACACCTCAATTATTGAACACACAATTATCAAGTGTATAGTTCGAAGGAATCTGTTCATTATTTGCTACATTCAACATATTTGTTGGAGAGTCAGTCACTGCAAAAGCAATGTTCTGACCTGTTGAGAATATTAAAAAGGAGGAGCTTTCTTTATTTTGGTAAACAGAATTTGATAAATATCGAGATGAAACACGACTGTGATTAGTTTTAAAACAAAATTCATTGAAACGTGATTGGTTATTGATTCCCATTTGCGGGATGAGTTAAATAGTCTCAAATATGATCAGCTAGATGACTCTGATGATGTAGTACTACTGGCCGATAGCGAGGAGATACTAAAGGCCAACACGCACACACTATTGAGTAACACTAAGAAATTAGGACTGGAAGTAAATATCAGTAAAACTAAATATATGGTCACACGTAGAAATTCAGTATATAAATGGAAATGGACAGCTAATGACAAATGAGGGAAATTTTGAGGAATTGGCTGAATTCAAATACCTAGGAACAATTATCACAAATAGGAATGAGATGCACAAAGAAATTAAACATAGGCTCAATTCTGGAAATGCATGCTATTATACATTGCAGAGACTTTTGATGTCCCAACTCCTTTCAAAAAACGTTAAGCTGAAAATATATAAAACTATTATTCTACCAGTTATATTATATGGGTGCGAAACATGGACTCTTACTTTAAGGGAGGAAGAGAGATTACGAGTATTTGAGAATAAAGTTCTTAGGAAAATTTTTGGACCAAAGAGAGATGAACAGACAGGTGAATGGAGAAGACTTCATAACAATGAACTACATGGTCTTTATAGGAAGCCGATATAATAAGAACAGTTAAGTCCCGTAGACTGCGATGGGCAGGACATGTTGCACGTATGGGGGAAAGAAAGACGTGCATGGAAACTTCTTGTAGGAAAGCCAGAAGGAAAACGCCCAGTTGGTAGACCAAGAATGAGGTGGGAGAACAACATTATCTATGATTTGAGGGAAGTAGATTATACAGGGAATGATTGGAAAGCATTAGCTCAGGATAGGGATGTATGGAGAGCTTATGTCCGCGCGGCCATGAACCTACGGGTTCGATAGTGCCAGTGAGTAAGTAAGATGACTCTTGGTTCCCGTATTCGCGTCTCGTTCATTCAAGTGGGATTCGTGGTGGATGAATCGGAACCAAGGCAGATTTTTCCCTTCTTCCTGTATAAAAAAACTTTATTCCACCACTTATACTTATCCATTTCCTTTGCTCTTGTGATGGTAAGCCTGCTTCCGTGTAATCACAGACCTTCAATAATAGGGGCTTTATCTCATCCCATAGCTTAGAATTACACCGGACACATGTTTGGGGTTTACTTTATTTTCGTTTTCTGCTAAGTGAACACAACTATTACCCATCCAAGTGTTTTGTGCAGGCGGAAAATATGTTAACTAACAAACTGTCTTTCTCTTTCTACCCCTTACTATGTTGCCACTTCCTGCCCTTTATATTATGTCGTTTGATTGGCAGGTAGAGAGCTGACAAATACTATGTATCTTAATGATCCATCGTTCTGCGCGGTCAGTGGCAGAATGACTAACTTGACAACCCTGTTACTTTTGGGGTTACGTCTAGGAATGAGCTGTCCCTTCCTTGCCCTTCTCATTGCTTGTTGCCACTTGTGATTTATTGTGAGGCTGGTAAAAGAGAGACGACAAATAGTGTGATTTTAAATGATCCGACCGCTTGAGCGTTCCGTGCTTAAATGACTAATTTGACAATCATGTTAAGAACTTTCACACGTGTTTAGAGATTCTCCCCCCACATTTGAAGATGAAAATTTCCAATACGTGATCGGATGTACAGTTTTCTCCTACATCCCTTCCACAGATTCAGTAGATCGGCGACACTAGCGCTAAAACTCTTCCCCTCTGCCCGTGAACAGTTAACTTGGATGTGTAATAATGCAATCGGTCTTGGATCTTCGAAACTGTCTTGCCACGAATTTATCATAAGTAATGCCATGAGTGATTTCCAATTTATCTAGAGAATTTGGAAATCAAGAGTGGTTTTGTTAGGTCTATTTAACGAATACAATTAAGCTGTTTACTCACAAATCATTATTTAAATATAGTTATTTTAAAATATTTATATATTTAATGTAAACGGCGATGTTTGAAAACAAATGAGAAACGATTGGTACGCTTCATTTGCTTCTTTTGTTCATCACTGCAACTAGATCATAATATTATTTATTGCCAAAGGATCGCAATGTTGTAAGAATGCACCCTAGTGGAGAAATTTATAACAAACGTTATAGGTATTAATTAATTTGATGTCCTGTGATGTAAATATGTCAATTATATTTTTCTGCAACGTCATTTCCTGGAAAATAATTCGTTTAAGAAAATGCAAACAGTGTTTTTTTTGTGGTATAATCAATTGTTACAAATGTTTTTTTTTATTATCTCTTGCATGCGCTTTCTGCGGATATTCATGCGCTATATATACAATTTCGTAGACGTATTTCTTCAAAATAATGCTATGACCTATTCAGAATGTTAAAAAGGAGGTGCTTTCTTTATTATGATAAACTTTGGTTGGTAAATTCTAGGCGAAACACGGCTGTGATTGGTTGTAAATGAAAAATCATTGTAACGTGATTGGTCATTGACTCCCATTTGGGGCATGAGTTAAATTGTCGTTGTAACAGTGTTAAAACAACAGATTTGGTTGTTAAAATTGGCGCCATATTTAAAATCTAACGCTGCGACAAATGTACATTGTTATTCGTCTTTTTTGTAAGCCCTTGTGTCTCTCAACGAGGGTTAGGCATTCTTCCCCTACAGGGGAGTAATTCAACCATACTAATTCAGTTACACTTGTTTTCGGATATATGTCATTTAGTGGCCCGAGGTCAGCGTTCTGTCTCATAGTGACATTTTGGAAACAGAGATAGTACTAGGATGGGAAAAATCGATAAATGTCCTTAGAGGAATTTTTAATCGGTCCCGGATCTTCCGAACTGTCTTGCCAAGAATTTGCTTATTTATCAGATCATTGTAACAGTGTTAAAACAACAGATTTGTTGTTAAAATTGGCGTCATATTTAAAATCTAACGCTGCGACAGATATACATTATTATTTTTTTTTATAAGTCCTTGTGTCTCTTATCAGGAGTTAGGCTTTCTCTCCCTAGGGGAGAAATTCAACCATACTAATTTAGTTACAGTTGTTTTCGGATAGATGTCATTGAGAGGGTGTCAGTGTTCTGCCTCATGGTGACATCTAGGAAACAGAGGTAGTACTAGGATGGGAAAATTCGATACATTTTTATTCAAGCTTAAGGATCTTTTACGAGCCTCGGGACCCATGGCTTAATGTACACATATGTTAGGCATTTATTCTTCTTTTCATGTCATAAATAGACTATAGTTATAACATTTAAATATACAAGCGTTACTTCTATAAAGTAAAAATTCTCTTTAAAAATTCTTACTTTTTATAGTAGCCACTAGATGACAGTCGGAACGATATCCCTCTACTTCTCGTGTAAATTGAGAATAATATATATATAAAGGCCCTATTCTCAGTCAACTGAATACAGTTTATAACTCCGATATCCAGTTTCCTCAGATCCATTCGGAAACTAACCTACTATCCACGCCTAGGCCTTTCTAATGGACTTTTCCTCAAATGGTTCCTCAACACAAATTTGAAAGCATTTTTAAGACACTGATTCGAGCTACATGACATTCCAGTATCAGTCTCCTAGACATAATAATCTTGACAATATTAGGATATATATAGAATAGAATAGAATAGATTTATTTAGCCTCGTGGAGTTAAGGCCATGTGGCCTTCTCTTCCACTCACCAGAACAAGCATATGTTACATATGAATACAAAAAAAAATACAATAATAGTCATATAAAACAGGACAAACATATGTTACACATGAATACAAAAAAATTACAATAATAGTCATATTAAACTGGACAAACATGTTACATATGAATACAAAAAAAAGTTACAATAATAGTCATTGAACAATTAATTATCTGTCATATTGAATAATAATGAAATTAATGTCTAATAATAGAATGAAACTAAATACAATTAAAATTAAATTAATGACACAATGAATAAAAAAGGAATAACAGCTCGAATCTACTATGCATAAAAGAAGAGAAAAAAAATACAAAGAAAGTAATAAACTACAATGAATTAATCTACGCTTTTTATACAAGGCATTAGATAAACATATTAACAAATCCTAAGTCTATTTTTATTAAATAATGCAAAAACGCATTATTAATTCTTAAAAAGTAGTATTAGTGAGTTGTTTCTGTTAGTGATTTTATTTTCAATTTATTTCTGAAAGATGGTAAAGTTTGGCAGTCTCTGATATAGGGTGGAAGTGAATTCCATGTTCTAGCAAGAGAAACTGTAAAAGATTTCGAATAATAGGTAGTATGATGAGGAGGGATATAAAGGACACTGTGCTCAAGGGATCGGGTATCTAAGTTATGTGTATCAGAGAGTTTAGTGAAGCGGTGTGATAAATAATAAGGTATGACATGAAAAGAAAAATAAATGCCTGAGTTGGGATTTGAACCCGAGATCTCTAACTTTATATGTTAGCGCTCAGTTGGAATGTCATGTAGCTTGAATCAATGTCTCAAAAATGCTTTCAAATTTGTGTTGAGGAATCCTTTGAGAAAAGTCCTTTAGGATAGCTAGGCGTGGATAGTAGGTTAGTTTCCGAATGCATCTTAGGAAACTGGATATCGGAGTTATAAACTGTATTCAGTTGGCCGAGAATAGGGCCTTAGTGAATGCGGGATCGATGCTCGAGATCCATTAATCACAAGAATCAGTTTTAGACTTGGTTGTATTTTCCTCTTGTCAACAGAACTTTTTAATCAGGATAACGTTTTAATATGGTCCCATGTTTAGGTTTCTAAAAACAAGGGGCGTTCTGACAATGACACTGTTTGTCATATGTAATTAATTAAAAAACTTGTCTTCATTTTTTATAACGTCACACCCAAGCAGGGACCTGGTGCTACCCGCACTGGAAGATGACAGACTGTCAGATAAACGGAGATGACTATGAGAATATTACTCACCATATAAAATACATTCCTACAAGAAAAAAAAATGACAAATGACATGCGTATATCTTAATGCAGTAGCATTCTGTCTGATTAATTTTGTACGAAACATAGTGGGAATACTTTTTATGTAGATAGTTAAATTTATCATTTTGGTTTATTTCCATCCATAGTAATTCTGCCCGAGCGCAGGTCCTTCACTGCAATCATAGCATTTTCATGCTATGCTTGCAGCTTTACTAGGGAATTGTAGGTGTGGTAGCTTCCCGTTGCTTTCCACACCGGTGAAAGATGATGATGATAATGATAAGGATGATGATGGCCATATGATTTCGGGGACCGTTTGGGCCTTAAAGTTTTCCTGACATTTGTCTTACAGGTGAGGAAAAACCCCGATAAAAACCTCACCCAGAAAAACTGCCCCGACCTGGGATCGAACCCGGGCCCCCTGCGTGACAAGGCAGCACGTTACCTCGAGACCACAGCGGTGGACTTTTGTTTCTTATACAATGTAATAATAATATACATAAGATGGAAGTATTAATATTATATCTACTTAACCCAAACTTAATGTTACAATTTATCAAGTATACATATTTATATATTCTAAGTTCTAATTCTACTTATTCTATCGTTGATTTTCTCATGGATGACATGAGTATAGAGAAATGGTGGAATGAAATTTGTGGCAGGGGCAAACGGGAGAAACCCCAAGAAAAACCTGTCCAAGCTTCGTTTCGTCCACCACGAAAACCCACATGGAGTGACCGAGATTCGATCTCGGGACCCCAGCGGTGAACTATTTGATAAAGCTTCCCCAAATAATATAATTATTTCGTGTAAAACACGCTGTACATTCCACCGCTATGATCTCGGGATAGCGTCGCTACCTCATACACAGCTGGCCTGTGTTCGATTCCCGATAGAGCAAGTTTCATAGGTTTTTTTTATCACCTACTGCTAATACCCGGCGTGCGCTGCTAAGCCTTAATAAATTGAACATCCACAGCAATTCTGCCCGAAGGCAGGTCTTTCACTGCAATCATAGCATTTTCATGCTATGCTTGCAGCTTTACTAGGGAATTGTAGGTGTGGTGGCTTCCCGTTGCTTTCCACACCGGTGAAGGATGGTGATGATAATGATAAGCATGATGGCCATATGATTTCGGGGACCTTTTGGGCCTTAAAGTTTTCCTGACATTTGTCTTACAGGTGAGGAAAAACCCCGATAAAAACCTGACCCAGAAAAACTGCCCCGACCGGGGATCGCTGCGTGACAAGGCAGCACGCTACCTCGAGACCATAGCGATGGACATATATTGGATAATGTATTGTAAATGTAGTGTTTCTTGTTGAATGTTCGTGTTGCTTCGGAAGTGGTCCTGGATTGAGCTGATAACTCATTCGAGGAGGCTCTCCATGTCCTTGTGTTCAAAAACGTATGTGTATGATCCAAAGCTGATAATCTCTATCTCGCAGACCGTGCCACTATTAGGTCTCGAGTGACATGGTGCACAATATGTACCGGTACCTATGAGTTTAATTACGAGTACAATAGAGAAGAAGAAAACACGCTGCGCCTAATTGTTTACTTACTTACTTACTCACTGGCACTATCGAACCCGAAGGTTCATGGCCGCGCGGACATAAGCTCTCCATACATCCCTATCCTGAGCTAATGCTTTCCAATCATTCCCTGTATAATCTACTTCCCTCAAATCATAGTTCATGTTGTTCTCCCACCTCATTCTTGGTCTACCAACTGGGCGTTTCCCTCTGGCTTTCCTACAAGAAGCTTCCATGCACGTCTTTCATTCCACATACGCGCAACATGTCCTGCCCATCGCAGTCTACGAGACTTAACTGTTCCCATTATATCTGGCTTCCTATAAAGACCATGTAGTTCATTGTTATGTAGTCTTCTCCATTCACCTGTCTGTTCATCTCTCTTTGGTCCAAAAATTTTCCTAAGAACTTTATTCTCAAATACTCGTAATCTCCTTTCCTCCCTTAAAGTAAGAGTCCATGTTTCGCACCCATATAATATAACTGGTAGAATAATAGTTTTATATATTTTCAGCTTAACGTTTTTTGAAAGGAGTTGGGACATCAAAAGTCTCTGCAATGCATAATAGCATGCATTTCCAGAATTGTGCCTATGTTTAATTTCTTTGTGCATCTCATTCCATTTGTGATTATTGTTCCTAGGTATTTGAATTCAGCCACTTCCTCAAAATTTCCCTCATTTGTCATTAGCTGTCCATTTCCATTATATACTGAATTTCTACGTGTGACCATATATTTAGTTTTACTGATATTTATTTCCAGTCCTAATTTCTTAGTGTTACTCAATAGTGTGTGCGTGTTGGCCTTTAGTATCTCCTCGCTATCGGCCAGTAGTACTACATCATCAGCATAAACTAACAGCTTATTAATACCATTCAGTTGTAAGCCTTCCTCACTCTCTAATGATTTAATGGCATGCTCTAGTACAAAATTAAATAGTAGAGGAGATAGTGCATCTCCTTGCTTCAACCTATTCTGGATTTCAAAAGTGTCTGAAAACTGTTTGCCTACACGCACCCTACTCTTTGAGCCATTTAGACACATTCGTATAAGTCTAACTAACTTTTTAGGAATTCCTAACTCCAGCAGGATACTATATAACTTCTCCCTCTTAATTGAATCATATGCTTTTTTGAAGTCTACATGTAGTTGATGCCTAATTGTTTAGTTAATTAATTTTATTTATTTATTTCTGGAAAACAAACTCTAACTTTTATAGTTTTATTCTTATAGGAAGTTGTAATATTGGAAAGATTCATGGACACAGTGTATGTTTACTGTTGTATAATTATATCTTTGTTTTATTCTCTATACAATGCAGCGTCATTTGTATGTTAAATTAACAACAACAATGTAAACTTAATGCCAATGAAATTGTATTGCTATTGGACTTCACCCTTTTAGATGCACCAATAACACAAATCCGTTTCGAATATAAATATTTGAACATATAATTACACTGGTCAACATGATTTTTGTTTCATGAGTACCAATAGTTGTACTTAATGCAGTTTTTTTAATCGTGTTTTCAAATATGTATTCAGAATTTCTCCATCACCCACAGTTTTTTTATTTTAATCTCAATTAATGGATTTAAATACTATTTTTTTAATAAACGTTTTTCGTCCATTTGTCCATTGTAAAATAAAACGGGGAACACTTTCATCAGGAGATGTCAGCTATGGAAAAGATATATCAAGGTAAATGGAATCCTAATATGCTGGCCGATTATTGTTGGAACATAAAGAGGAATGCTCCACAGGCGAAATATAGCAGAAAATCGTCATTTCTTATTTTCTAGCTGAGTCCGAATGTTCGAATATTGTGTAGTTACGAATGTAGAAAATATTAAAGTGTTTGGAATTATAAATTCCTGTCTCTCTGAAACCTTGCATGATGGGGAAAACCGATATCATATTTGAATTCAGGAGAAAAAATACTATCAGAATCACATATTTTTCTTTCTGAGACAAAAAAAAAATCTCTTTTTTGTTGCTCAGTGTTATAACAGTTTACCGATGTCCACTAATTCTTTAGAATTGGTCTCTTCGAGTCACTAACTAGAAGAAAGTTGTTTGATAACTATATTTATGATATTAATGCTAACTGTAATATTACGAACGCCTGTTATTAAAGAAAACATTTTGATGTTGCTACTTCAATATATTGTATTATGTCTCAGCATTCTTATTGTTGTGAAATAGCTCTAAAGACGAGTTCATTATTTTAAAGGGGGAACTAGTATGTTTATATTATGTGTAAATAGCCTACATTTTTCCCTCTGGAAATAAATTATCCTTCTCTTAAAAAATACTTTTTGCAGATTTCCATAATCCAAATTTATGGACAGTTTTAACGTCAGGAGATGTTTTCATATTTTTCTATGTCACAACATGGCATTTTACGAGTTTGGTTATAACATGAAGGCTTTTATTTTGATAGCTGAAAATGTTTATTATTCCTGTAAGTTTGTGAAAGTAGCGCTGCCATTTTCCGATACTTCATACGGGCTTAGTGGATATTATGAAACAACATAGAGGCCTGTATTATGGACGTTAATTTATGTAAGAGAGGGTAGCGTGAGATAGGCTTACGCTGTGATGATATAAAGGGGTTATATTTAGACTCTTTCTGTTTTAACTAAGCCTTTAAAGGCGCGCAACAAAAGCGAGTTATTGATTGTTGCGTTGTATGACCAGGAATGTGTATTTTATTTTTAAAAAAATGTCAAATATTTTAAAGTTTTCTTTTATAATGAAACTTAGATATTCATTCATAGTGTTCTGCTCAAGAGCAGGTCTTTCACTGCAAACTCAGCATTCTCCACTCTTTCCTTGACTCAGCTTTCCTTTTTGTATCTGCATACAAACCATTTATGTTAATATTGTCTATCATCTGATGTCTTTTTCTGCCTCTAACTTTCTTTCCGTTGATCATTCCTTCTAGAGCATCCTTCAGCAGGCAGTTTCTTCTTAGCCAGTGGCCAATCCAATTTCTTTTCCTCTTCTTTATGAGTTCCAGCATTGTTCTTCTTTCACCCACTCTGTCTAGCACATCTTCATTTCTTACTTTGTCTGTCCATTTTATACGTTCCATTCTTCTCCATATCCACATCTCAAAAGCTTCCAGTCGCTTTTCCTCATTCCGTCGTAATATCCACGTCTCTGCACCATATAATGCTACACTCCACACAAAGCACTTCACTAGCCTCTTTCTTATTTCTCTTGCCATAGGTCCGCAGAAAATGCTTCTCTTCTTGTTGAAAGCTTCTTTTGCCATTGCTATCCTCTGCTTTACTTCTTGACTGCAGTTCATGTTACTACTGATAGTACAACCCAAGTATTTGATGCTCTCCACTTGCTCAATGGCCACGTCTTTAATCTTCATGTTTATCTTCCTTTGTTTCTTTCCTATAATCAACTTAGATATATATTTTAAAATTTTAATCGGTCTCTATATACTAGTGATTAGCATGCTTGCTTCTGGCTCCGGGTTCAGGCCCGGTTTGGGTCGACGCGACGGGTTTTTTTTTGTTAAGTCCACCGCTGTGGTCTCGAGGTAGCGTGCTGCCTTGTCACGCAGCGGGCCCGGTTTCGATCCCCGGTCGGGACAGTTTTTCTGGGTGAGGTTTTTATCGGGGTTTTTCCTCACCTGGAAGACAAATATCAGGAAAACTTTAAGGCCCAAACGGTCCCCGAAATCATATGGCAATCGCAATCATCATTATTCATATTCATCTTAGATTAAGCTTAAGATTAGGGACTCTCCTGGCGCACCATTATCATCATCATCATCATCACCCATCATATCATCGGGGCAACGTAACCCCGCCTTCCAGGCGCTCCAGCCTCAGAAGTGGGTTACAAGTACGCCATGTCAGGAGAGAAACCAGGAATGTCGAAAGACAACCTGGGGCCTTTGCAAAAAAAAATCCCGAATATGATTTCCTGTCACTTTATTTTTGAGGCTTCAACTCTAATGTAGCAATCTAATTCTTTGCACACTGTGTAAAGAGAACAATAGTATATTACGATGCGACGTTGGGAAATTATTTTTACAGAAGCGAGAAAATGTTAAAAAACCTCGCTATCGCTCGGTTTTTAATTTCCGAGATTTTGTAAAACACGTGCGTTTTACATTATTTTTTGCGCGTTGGTGTTTTCAAAATAATAATAATAGTTTTTTCTTGTTTATACTGGTTTTCCTTATTGTTTTACCTTTATCTTTGTTTGTTTTACCTGTTTGTTAACTTTCATTAATTCTCACATAGACACAGGGACAGGACACACACCCAAACTCAAAGTGGAGATTTAAAATCCCCTACCCCGCCAGGAATCGAACCCGGGTCGCCGGAGTGGAAGGTAGGGACTCTACCGACTACGCCACGGCGACGGACAAGTAGTAAAATAATATCTTTGTTGGAAATATTTGCGTTGATCATAAACAACTGACTAACGTTAACATTGTGGGCAAAGTTTATTAGTTGAGATTACAGCAGGCCGTGACACCAATCAGTCATAAAATGGCGGCAAGTACGTATTTATTGTTTTATATTGTTTCAAATAAGTTCAGTTCTATGATGATGTTGAAGATTTTCGGGCTGTAGGCCGTGGTCGTGAAGCTTGTAGTTCCCCGACGTTTCGCCAGAGACTGCGTCTGGCATCCTCAAAAGACAACCCTTGTGGATACCAGACGCAGTCTCTGGCGAAACGTCTCTCAAGACAACCCTTGAGGATGCCAGACGCAGTCTCTGGCGAAACGTCGGGGAACTACAAGCCTCACGACCACGGCCTACAGCCCGGAAATCTTCATCAAGATCATCATAGCAACTCCGGCCGTGAAAGTCTACGTGAATACAAAAGTTCAGTTATTTTAAAATACAGTGATTTGTTTCGTATAATGTATATTAACACTATCTTTTGCATATATTTTTGTGTATACATTATACGTAGTATACATAAAGGACAGTGGTTTTATTTCCAACACGAGGGTTGTAATATGTAATATTAAAGTGTAGTTATTTAGGTTGGCAACCCTGAAATGTAGGAACTTGAACTTTAAATCACGGTCACCATTGCTGTAAGTACGGCAAAACGCTCTATCGCGCAAAAATATCTATTTTGAAATGACAGGAATTTAACAATTAGTTACATTGAACAAAGAATAGAACAAAGAATGGAAAATGAAAGATGGCCAAAAAATATATACCAATGGTCACCCCCTGGAAGAAATAAACATGGTAGACCAAGATGGAAATGGAAAACCTACGTCAGAACAATAATGGAGGATAGGAATTTGGAAGAGGGAGATTGGAATGATAGAGATAAATGGAAACTGAAGACGGCAAACCTATAAGTGGGGGAAAGCCGAAGAAGAAGAAGAAGAGTTACATTGTCAGTTCAGTGATATAATTCGTTATTTTGTCTTCGGATTTTTTGATGATTCGTACAGTTGATTCATTAACATTGAAAAACAGTGTGATATGGACGTAAACGACTTCAAGCATTTCTGTTTTTACTTTAAGCGGCAACACTACTTTTTTCCGCATCGGAACTAATTGTCTTTCCTTTTACTCGACATTATAAATTGACAACAAAGCAGAAGAGACACGTGTTATTCAATCAAAATTATTGCAACGAATGACAAGTTGAAACAATAAAACACCGATCGTGGCGAGGGCGGCATTTATCAACTTACATTACATAGCGGCGCGTGAAATACGACGGCGGTGGCTTTTTTTAATTTATTTCCTTGTCGTTTTCTTCCTTTTTGTTTTACCTTTTGTAGTATTTACATATATAAACACAAGACAGGACACACATCCAGACCCAAGGTGGAGATTTAAAATTCCCTACCCCGCCGCGAATCGAACCCGGGTCGCCACGGCGACGGACATATGTTACCTAAAGCCGGATACCATCAACAATTATGATATGATTAAACGACCTCTGGACTTCTTTGTAAATATTACTAGAATTTTATTTACATTCATTTGTTTCTTTAAATTTATATACCTCGATAGCTTTTTTTCTTTGCTTCCTTCCTTTCTCGTTTTCTTTCGTTTACACTGTTCTTCATTTCTATTTTACTTTTGTTAACCTTTTTATCTTATTCACACATACAAACACAAGACAGAACACACACCCAGACCCAAGGTGGAGATTTAAAAATCCGCTTCCCCGCCGGGAATCGAACCCGGGTCGCCGGAGTGGTAGGTAGGGACTCTACCGACTACGCCACAGCGACGGACTTTTAAACAACGAATTTTAGGCTTAGGTACAATAAGGTACGAACTTTAGGCTTAGGTACAATAAGGTACGAACTTTAGGCTTAGGTACAATAAGGTACGAACTTTAGGCTTAGGTACAATAAGGTACGAACTTTAGGCTTAGGTACAATAAGGTACGAACTTTAGGCTTAGGTACAATAAGGTACGAACTTTAGGCTTAGGTACAATAAGGTACGAACTTTAGGCTTAGGTACAATAAGGTACGAACTTTAGGCTTAGGTACAATAAGGTACGAACTTTAGGCTTAGGTACAGTAAGGTACGAACTTTAGGCTTAGGTACAATAAGGTACGAACTTTAGGCTAGGTACAATAAGGTACGAACTTTAGGCTTAGGTACAATAAGGTACGAACTTTAGGCTTAGGTACAATAAGGTACGAACTTTAGGCTTAGGTACAATAAGGTACGAACTTTAGGCTTAGGTACAATAAGGTACGAACTTTAGGCTTAGGTACAATAAGGTACGAACTTTAGGCTTAGGTACAATAAGGTACGAACTTTAGGCTTAGGTACA
Organism: Diploptera punctata; assembly: GCA_030220185.1. Classification (NCBI taxonomy): domain Eukaryota; kingdom Metazoa; phylum Arthropoda; class Insecta; order Blattodea; family Blaberidae; genus Diploptera; species Diploptera punctata. Next base: position 353,704 of record JASPKZ010004939.1, on the reverse strand, counting down.
ATAAGGTACGAACTTTAGGCTTAGGTACAATAAGGTACGAACTTTAGGCTTAGGTACAATAAGGTACGAACTTTAGGCTTAGGTACAGTAAGGTACGAACTTTAGGCTTAGGTACAATAAGGTACGAACTTTAGGCTTAGGTACAATAAGGTACGAACTTTAGGCTTAGGTACAATAAGGTACGAACTTTAGGCTTAGGTACAATAAGGTACGAACTTTAGGCTTAGGTACAATAAGGTACGAACTTTAGGCTTAGGTACAATAAGGTACGAACTTTAGGCTTAGGTACAATAAGGTACGAACTTTAGGCTTAGGTACAATAAGGTACGAACTTTAGGCTTAGGTACAGTAAGGTACGAACTTTAGGCTTAGGTACAATAAGGTACGAACTTTAGGCTTAGGTACAATAAGGTACGAACTTTAGGCTTAGGTACAATAAGGTACGAACTTTAGGCTTAGGTACAATAAGGTACGAACTTTAGGCTTAGGTACAATAAGGTACGAACTTTAGGCTTAGGTACAATAAGGTACGAACTTTAGGCTTAGGTACAATAAGGTACGAACTTTAGGCTTAGGTACAATAAGGTACGAACTTTAGGCTTAGGTACAATAAGGTACGAACTTTAGGCTTAGGTACAATAAGGTACGAACTTTAGGCTTAGGTACAATAAGGTACGAACTTTAGGCTTAGGTACAATAAGGTACGAACTTTAGGCTTAGGTACAGTAAGGTACGAACTTTAGGCTTAGGTACAATAAGGTACGAACTTTAGGCTTAGGTACAGTAAGGTACGAACTTTAGGCTTAGGTACAATAAGGTACGAACTTTAGGCTTAGGTACAATAAGGTACGAACTTTAGGCTTAGGTACAATAAGGTACGAACTTTAGGCTTAGGTACAATAAGGTACGAACTTTAGGCTTAGGTACAATAAGGTACGAACTTTAGGCTTAGGTACAATAAGGTACGAACTTTAGGCTTAGGTACAATAAGGTACGAACTTTAGGCTTAGGTACAATAAGGTACGAACTTTAGGCTTAGGTACAATAAGGTACGAACTTTAGGCTTAGGTACAATAAGGTACGAACTTTAGGCTTAGGTACAATAAGGTACGAACTTTAGGCTTAGGTACAATAAGGTACGAACTTTAGGCTTAGGTACAATAAGGTACGAACTTTAGGCTTAGGTACAATAAGGTACGAACTTTAGGCTTAGGTACAATAAGGTACGAACTTTAGGCTTAGGTACAATAAGGTACGAACTTTAGGCTTAGGTACAATAAGGTACGAACTTTAGGCTTAGGTACAATAAGGTCTGTTTTACTTTGATTTGAATCGCTCTTTGTAGAAGTAGCATTGGCACGTGCCTGCAGTAAAACAAAATAAAAAGTTACCGATGCGTTAATAAAGGACACTAATCCTTCTAATATACCAACTGGATCCGCGAATAAATATTTTTTTAGCCGCGAATACAGGAACTGTGTCGCAATTTTTTTAACCCGCGAATAATGAAAACGTGACAAGGAGCTTTTACTGTATTAAACTATAAGCAATATGAGAAACCTGTTTGTCTTGAGTTGTTGTTAACAGCAAGTGATGAAATTGCCGTAGGGACTTATTACGTCTTACAGTGTGTACCTAACCTCTTCAGAATGGATGTTGAGGGCTGGGGAAAGTGTATGCAAATTGTGCCAATTGGTATTCGCAGAACTCGAACAAGAAATAATTAATTCTGCACAGTAGTAAAATGTAAATCACTAGAAGTGAAAGGGGTTTTGGATCTCTAATCGACACTAAAAAACTTTTTTTTTATATTTCTCTGTGGGGAGATAAAAAAAACTTTTTTTCTCTCTGGAATTGTAGGGGAACGATTATATAGGGTCATATAGGAGTACCTCAAATCAAAGCAAATGAAAATCCCTTTTAAGGGTTAGAGTATATGTGCGGGGGTGTTGCCAGTGGAAATTACAGCGTGTTCCAAAATTAGTTTCCATTCATTCTAGCTTAAATAAAGATGTAACTACACTTATAGTAGATTTGTTAACGTAGAATCATGATAATAATGTATTACGATGCGGGGTTGGGAAGCGTTTTTTACAGAAGCGAGGAAATGTTTAAAAACCGAGCGATAGCGAGATTCTGTGAAAAACTTCACAAACGTGCGTTGTACATATTTTTTTTTGCGCGATGATGTTTTCAAAATAATAAATAGTAGTAAAATAATAACATCCTCCATGGTATCTTTACCATGTCGTGGTGGAGTGGCTTGCGTGCTTCAATGATCCTGAGAGCTATGCCGGCGGTAGCATTGCTGCCGATAGGGTTACCCATGCCGGACTAGTCGAAGGTGATAAGCCAGACGAAAAAAGTACCTTGGGTGCAAGAGTGACGATCTTTCACCGTAAAAATACAACCGTCAAGAAATGGGGACATGGGTTCATCTGGGGTAAAATTTTCCGGAGGTCAAATAGTCCCCCATTCGGTTCTCCGGGCGGGGACTACTTCAGGGAACCCATGCCAAAGCCAGAAGGAAAACGCCCAGTTGGTAGACCAAGAATTAGGTGGGAGAACAACATTAACTATGATTTGAGGGAAGTAGATTATACAGGGAATGATTGGAAAGCATTAGCTCAGGATAGGGATGTATGGAGAGCTTATGTCCACGCGGCCATGAACCTACGTGTTCGATAGTGCCAGTGAGTAAGTAAGTAAGTAAGTAAAATAATAACATCTATGTTGGGAATATTTGAATTAATTATAAACAACTGACTAATATTAAGAGTGTGGGCAATGCTTATTAGTTGAGACTACAGCAGTCCGTGACACCAATCACTCATAAAATATCCAGAAGTAATTATTTTTTGTTTTATATTGTTCCAAATAAAAGTTCAGTTCATTTAAGATGCAGTGATTTGTTTCGTAAAATGTATATTAACACTAACTTTTGGATATATTTTTGTATATACATTGTATGCAATATACATAAAGGGCAGCGGTTTTACTTCCCGCACCAGGTTTGTAATGTATAATATTACAGTATAGTTTAAATTTAGGTTGGCAACCCCGAAATGTAGGAAGTTGAACTTTCAATCATGGTCGCCATTGCTGTAAGTACGACAAAACACACTATCGCCTAGTGATATTATTATACGATGTATTATATGGTTTTAAAGTGGATATTGCATTGCCCAAAATTATTTAAATTTCATCCCCTTCTTTCAGTCTTTTCTCTCCATCCAATTCATTTCTTGTAATCCTTTTTCTTTCACGGAATCAGTATAATCTCCATCCATGCTTTCATCGCCTTCCCTCTTTCTTTTCTCTTCCTGTTTTCATTCAAACACAGCTTCAGCTTGAGAATGTTTGGCTATTACAGTCTTTTCACGTGACCAAACCAATGCAATTGTTTATAAATATCAAAATATAATTATGTCTGTGTATTTTTTTCCCTTATTTGGAATTTAATTTATTTCTTCCAAAGCTATGCTATCCCGACAGAGAATATACACTTTTATTAGCATTAAACTTATATATGTTGCTTGATTTACAAAAAACGTTAAACTGACTATTTAACTCATGCCCCAAATGGGAGTCAATGACCAATCACGTTTCAATGATTTCTGTTTTACAACCAATCAGAGTCGTGTTTCACCAAATATTTATCAGTGTTATAATTACCATATTAAAGAAAGCTCCTCCTTACAATATTGCGTTCCTTTGGCAATAAATAGTATGATCTGGTTGCAGTGATAAACAAAAGAAGCGGTAGAAGCGTACATATCGTTTCTCATTTGTTTTCAAACATCGCCGTTTACATTAAATATATAAATATTTTAAAATAACTATAGTTAAATAATGATTTGTGAGTAAACAGCTTAATTTTATTCGTTAAATAGTCCTAACAAATGCCACTCTTGATTTCCAAATTCTCTAGATAAATTCACTCCTCACTTCGTGAGTCGTGAATTTATCGATAATTTGGAAATCACTCGTGGCATTACTTATGAAAATATCTATCTATAGTTATTCTGCCCGAAGGCAGGTCCTTCACTGCAATCATAGCATTTCCATGCTATGCATGCAGCTTTACTAGGGAATTGTGTAGGTGTGGTAGCTTCCCGTTGCTTTCCACACCGGTGAACGATGATGATGATAATGATAAGGATGATGATGATGATAAAGATGATGGCCATATGATTTCGGGGACCGTTTGGGTATTAAAGTTTTCCTGACATTTGTCTTACAGGTGAGGAAAAACCCCGATAAAAACCTCACCCAGAAAAACTGCCCCGACCGGAGATTGAACCCGGGCCCGCTGCGTGACAAGGCAGCACGCTACCTCGAGACCACAGCGGTGGACACTGAAAATATATAAAACTACTATTCTACCAGTTATATTATATGGGTGCGAAACATGAACTCTTACTTTAAGGGAGGAAAGGAGATTACGAGTATTTGAGAATAAAGTACTTAGGAAAATTTTTGGACCAAAGAGAGATGAACAGACAGGTGAATGGAGAAGACTACATAACAATCAACTACATGGTCTTTATAGGAAGCCAGATATAATAAGAACTTCAAAGGCTAAGGGAGCATCCCCTACAGAAAAGCATCCCTGTCCAAGAGGCATTGAGGTGGCAACCCCACCACTGGACTTACCCAACTATAGGCCGGTAAGCTATAATGGGGAAATCTTTAAATACTCGAAAGACTACAGGAAATAAGAGAAGAATTGAAAGTACAGCCTTTGTTGGATAAAGTCACGAATTACAGACAGAAATGGATTGATCACATGGATGGAATGAGCAAGGAGAGATATCCATTGTTAGCCAGAAATTATCAAGCAAGAGGAAGGCGTGATGTTGGAAGACCTAGAAGACGTTGGGCTGATGCAATATGAAGTCGGAACGGGCAATTGCCTAATCCTTGGAGTGATGATGATGATGATGATGACTACAGGAAAAAGAAATCCAATTGAGATTTCATAATGCCATAGCCAAACCTGCTCTACTATACGGAAGTGAATGCTGGACACTTCGAGCAAAAGATAAATCCCGCATTAATAGTTCACAAATGAGATTCCTCCGATCACTAACTGGAGTAACATTAAGGGATAGAATGAAAAGTGATGAGATAAGGATGCAGTGGAATAGTAGGGAAATGGTTGAACATATACAAAATTATGAGATTAAATGGTTCCAACACGTCCAGAGAATGTCAAATTCCCGTTTACCAAAGATGATTTACCACCTCAACCCTAAAGGCAAAAGAGACCTCGGAAGACCCTTCAACCGATGGAAAGATCAGTTTTTGTAGTCGCAGAACGGGCATCATCACCCAATACTGCATTCGGAAGAAGAAGAAGAAGAAGAAGAAGATTTAATAAGAACAGTTAAGTCTCGTAGACTGCGATGGGCAGGACATGTTGCACGTATGGGGAATGAAAGACTTGCATGGAAGCTTCTTGTAGGAAAGCCAGAGGGAAAACGCTCAGTTGGTAGACCAAGAATGAGGTGGGAAAATAACATTAACTATGATTTGAAGGAAGTAGATTATACAGGGAATGATTGGAAAGCATTAGCTCAGGATAGGGATGTATGGAGAGCTTATGTCCGCGCGGCCATGAACCTGCTGGTTCGATAGTGCCAGTGAGTTAGTAAGTAAGTATGTTGCTTGATTGGTTGGAAGTTGCAGACCGAAGAAAATTTAATATGACCACTATAGTTTGTAAATAACAAGAAAGGAAATAGTAATTTAAGTAATGCCCACTAGTATTTTTAACAAACTGAGAAATTAGAGTCCCAAGCCCGGATGAGAAAGGAGGAGGGGGAGGAGTAACAACGTCGTAAAAAAACCAGAGTTCAGTTGGCTCCGACTGATAGTACTCTCTAAGGGCGCCTAGCCAGGGTTACGGTGAAGACCTCAACGGCAGATTCGGCGCAGAAGGAGTCCTTCATCACGGCGGATCTGGCGGAAGTGGCAACCTTCTGGATGGGGTTAGTACATCCAGAAGCTGGACCTAAAGCTTTGAGGTGGCAGCCCCACCAATGTTCTACTCTGCATAGCGTTGGTACCGCGATCAGAGGAAAACATATTACTCGTATTCTTCACAATGGAAACTCGGACGGACTTAACCATAAAATCCAAGCAGCCGAGATGAAATTTTTAAGAAGAGTAAATGCAAAAATATCTAAATTTTTAAGAATTTTAGAGTTAATAAATTCTATCTTCAAGCCACAGTTAGTCCAAAAGCATTCAAGACTGAAAGTGTATAAAACACTGGCTCCTCCAACTCTTTTGTATGGTAGCGAAGTATGGACGTTGAAACAGAAGGATATACAGAGACTTAGATCTGCTGAAATGAGATATCTTCGGAGGACTGCAGGATACACACTACTAGATCACAAAAAAAAATGAAGACATCTTAGAAGAATTACACATGGAATCTTTAGAAAACAAAATTTCTGATTATAAGTCAAGATGGATGCAACATGTTCATCGAATGGAAGATCACAGAATACCCAAACAAATGTTAAGATATCAACCTGCAGGAAGAAGAAGACCAGGACGTCCACTCAAAAGACTTCTGGATGGTGTTTCTCTTGAGGCCGAAACAGGTCAACAAATGGCCTAAATTCGTGAATGTACTATGATGATGATGATGATGAAAAGGCTGCACTAGAATGGACCAGATAAGAAACGAGGATATCCGTGAAGAACTGCAGATCTACTCCATAAAAGAAAATATATTTAACAACTAGATACAGTGGAAAGAACATGTAGAAAGAATGAAAGACAGAAGATTACCAAATAAAATCTTCCATTATTTTCCAAGAGGAAGAAGAGATGTCGGACATCCTCGGAAGAGATGGTCTTAGATCTATTAGTGAAGACGGAACAGGCAACTCTTGCCTAAACCAGGAAGTGAAGAAGAAGAAGAAGAATTTAAATGTGGGATTTTGAAGGGCCGAACAATTTTGCTTAGAGTCTTCTTGTTTCATCCCTGAGGTTAATTTACTTGCGTAAATCGATCCCTACTTTACCTATCTTCGAAAGGAAGTCATACTCAAGATTTTTATACTTTATATGCATTTATAATATACTTAAACATGTTCACTAAACTAAAACAGATACAAATATTATAAATACAGATTAAGTAATGTACCAATGCTTTTACAATTCATGACGAAACACCGTTGAAATCACTACGTAAAATGCTGATGATGGAGCATAGGCTCCGAAAGTATTTCACATCTTACATCCAAAAGTAGAGGAACACTGATATTTCAAGTATCTATTTTTAAATTTTAAATTTTATATGTAATTTAGACATAATGATTTTAAAAAATCATTCAAGCCAAATGTGAAATAAACAAATCTATAGACCACTGCCGTGTTTGAACCCCCGAACCTCGGAATCAGAGGCGAGTACAATAATCACCGTGATCAGCAAAATTTGGTGTATGTTTTAGTTTTAATTGGAATTCTTAAAAACAATTTAATACTTCATTATTACAAAAAAGTTGTTTATATAGATTCTATAACATATGTCGGATGACATGAAGCTACACGAGTTGAGGCACCACCCTTGTAGGATAAAATATCATTTTATAGTCGCTTTGAGAACATGCGATCAATGGCTGCCGGGAAGGGGATTTACACTCTAATTAACAGACATTAAATCCTATCTGCGTGGTCTGGAGAGGAGGAACCTCTACGCGGACAACTACATACAACATGTATGCTCACACAATGTTTGTACGCTTACCTGCTCTTGTGGTATCAAGTCAGAATAACTAGTGCTTTCTGTTTGTTTTGTTTCTTACCACCACCATCAACAACGCTTTTATCAACTTCATTAAGTTTGATCATTATTCTCTTTAGGTTCTTTAGCATTGCAAATTTTTCAGTAGAATGTGGAGCTGGCCCATTGCTACAGCCCCCAACCTGGAGGACCAGGTCATTCGTAATCAAGGTTGTTTTCCTCTAGCCTTTAGTGAATCAACACTGAACTACAAGGCAGTAGCTGTTAGCTTTTGTTCGCTTCGGGTATTTCCTTTCCCCGATATCACCCATATCTGGGTGAGGTTGTCAGTAATTCATTGTTATGGAGTCTTCTCCATTCACCTGTATGTTTATTTTTTTTGTTTCAAAAATTTTCCTAAGAACTTTAATCTCAAATACTCGTAATCTCCTTTCTTCCCAATAATAATAATGATAATAATAATAATAATAATAATAATAATAATTTATTATTATTCCGGCTTTTACAATGAATATACATTTTTCCGGTACCCATGTTCACAGTTAACTACACATTTGTTTCAACACATTTTTCCATTCTTGTCTGTTCATCCATATATCTTCTTCTATTTCACATTCCCTCTTAGTTTCATTGATTCCCTGAATCCACGTAATATTTGGTCTACCCTTCTTTTTCCTTCCCTGTGGTTCCCAATCCATGATTATCTTAGGTAGTCTTCCTTCTTCCATCCTTCTAATGTGTCCGTACCAATTTAATTGTTTCTTCTTTATAAAATCTAATATTGAATATTGTACCTGCATTTTTTCTTTTATATATGAATTTCTGATTTTATCCTTCCTGGATATTCTTGCAGCACGTCTCCAGTAGTCCATTTCAGTGGCGAGTAATTTTTTTTTTTTTCATTTGTGCATTTAAAGCCCACACATCAGCTCCATAGGTAATAAAGCTTCTGATTATTGTATTAAAAAATTTTTTTTTTTGTTCTTTGAAGATATGTTTGTCCCATACTATTCCATTTAGGGCAGATATAGCATACTTTCCTATATTGATCCTGTTGTTTCTTATCTCTGTTTCTTGTTTTCCATCTTTAGTAATTTGAATTCCCAAATACTTATGTTCTTCAGTGTATTTAATTGTCCCTAAATTTTCTTCTAGTATTAAATCTTGAGGAAGATCCCCTATTGTCATATATCTAGATTTATCCATATTGATCTTTAAACCCCATAAACTATATTCTTGTATTAATTTTCTAGTGAGGTAAAACAACAACAACAATAATAATAATAATAATAATAATAATAATAATAATAATAATAATAATAATAATAATAATAATAATAATAATAATAATAATAATAATAATAGTCCTACATGGGCTCATCCGCAATCAAATAATAATAATAATAATAATAATAATAATAATAATACTAATACTAATAACAATAACAATAATAATAATAAATCATCAGCATATACCAACAGCTGATTAATATCGTTGAGTTACACGCCCTCTTTGTCCTCTAAAGATTTGATTGTAAGCTCTAGTACCAAAATTGATTTACAGAGGAAATAGTGCATCTGCTTGCTTTAACCCATTGTAAATTTCTAAAGTATCTGAAAACTGTTTGGTTATCCTCAATTTCTTGTGCCATTTAGACAAATTCGTATAAATATGAGTAATATTTTAGGGAATCCGAATTCTAATAGGATATTTATACAGCTTCTCTCTCATATTCGGTCTTTTTGAAGTCTACATATAGTTGATGTACAGTACTATTTTGTCCGTTAAAATTGAACTTTTTCTTAATTACAGTTGAGATATCATTGTAAATAAGGTAGTAAATTCCAGTAGAGATTTAGCATATCTGAAATATGACCATAATTATCTAACTTTAGTATATTTATTTTTGAAACCATATGTGGATTATTTATGTATGTCTCAGAGTCCGAATATGGAAGGCGTGTCCATTTAAGTAGCGTTCTCCTGTATTTATAAACATATGTTACAGGCCTGCACAAGTGCAGACATTTAAGGAACCGCTTCATCTTTGAAAAGAATATAATGTACGGCATGAGTTTTTTACTCTTTGTCTCTAAACATATTTTATAGTTGATATTTCCATAAAAATCTCAGTCGCAAATGTTTGAGATTTAAAATGGAGTGGATTAAGAATGGAATGAAGGACACAAGAACTTTATGGAAGCACGTTTTGTAAGAAACTCTGTTTGGTTTAACATTTTCAACATGACTTCCAAGTTATTTTATTTTTAAAGAACCTCAAGCTTGGAATTAAATATGTCTGAGCACAATTTTTGGGTGGATAAAGCATGTTAATTTCAATACTGACTGCATCCCCATTTAAAATTAAAAAATGAACAGTTGTAAATATTCTGGTATTGGATTAACGCAGTAAAAAGAATCAGGAGTCATAATATTAAAAATGCAGATAATAGGAAACCCTTCTAACTTTCAAATATATTATCTCATAATCAAATTTTTGGAGACTATTTAACTCATGCCCCAAATGGGAGTCAATGACCAATCACGTTTCAATGATTTCTGTTTTACAATCAATCAGAGTCGTGTTTCACCAAATATTTATCAGTGTTATATTTACCATATTAAAGAAAGCTCCTCCTTTTTAATATTCTGAAACAGGTCTGACCATTATTTTGCAGTGACTGAGCCTATAAGAAATACGGTACCAGATTGTATATATAGTGCATAGATGTCAACATTTGTAGCAATTGGTTTATTATATACAGTTTAAACAAATTGTGTTGTTTTGAATTGGGGATTAACTCAAATTCGTCCTTTTTGAGTTGTGACCTTATTCCTGTCGAAGTGCGATATATTTGGTTCCTAAGTGCACCCCCGGGTTCCAACATGAGTTTTACCTTCGCCTAAAGTCTGGAAGTGCTATTAAAATTTTATTTCCTAAAGAGGTTAGAGCTCGGATATTTGAGGCAAGATTGCAGCAAGCATAAGCTTGTGTTGGTTTTGTATGTGATTTTTTGATTGACTATTGTTTTCGTATATTGTTTCTGATTGTCATATTAACAAGAATGTACTGAAGAGATGAAATCTAGTTTTAAATAAAGGGACATTTAATGTTACATACTGTAGTGGATTTCCTGGGAGTTGTTTCAGCATTCGCTTTTGTACCAAAGAAGAGCGCAGAAAACCCTAGTTCGAATTATAATTTCACTGCTTATTCAAAATTAACAGAGCACAGATGCACATATTACAGTGCTAAATTTCTTTTCCGATCTCTAATTAACTAAAAAATAATAATAAAATCCGGTATTCCAATTCTGTAGTTTTATATAAAAAATTAAAAAAAAACAATCGTGTAAATGTCAGAGCCATCTGGATCTGCGAATATAATGTACGTTCTTCTTTCTTTATTTCTAGTTTTAGATGTTTATATTAAGTATGAGGTGGGAACTGGTTCCACAATTAAAATTATAAAATATATGTTACAATTCCAAAACTCAACTTCAAAAACTAAAATTATGGCTTTTCAGGTCAAACTGTCAGTCAGAGCAAAAATAGTAATCAATAATGAAATAATAGAACAGATAGCACACTTTAACTATCTTGGTTCAGATATAACATATAGCTTTGATTGGGATGTACATAGTAAATTAAACCGATATCAGATGATGTGTGGCACCATAAGAAGAACCTTCCGAAAGACTCGAAGAGAAACTCAGCTCAGGTTTTATAAAATTATGGCTGTTCCTGTTCTTTTATATGAGTCTAAATATTGAGTACTTACAAAAAAATATATCTCACACATTCAAGCCACTGAAATGAAATGTTTAAGATCCGTAAAAGGATGTACACGCATGAATAGATTACACAATGAATCAATAAGAAATGAACTGGAGATATTTTCAATACTCGATAAATAAGAAGAGCACATATACCGATGGAAAGAATATTTAGACAGAATGGACAATACAAGGTTACCCAAACCGCATGGAAAAATATCTTTGGGACGGCCAAGGAAACGATGGACTTCAGATCAGGGCGCATTGATGTAATCCTGGAAATGAAGAAGAATATGTATTAACGTTTAATTATAGAAAAAAAATATAAATTAGGAAATACGTTTTTGTTGTAAATTTGCAGGTTCAATATAGGCCTACATGCCTTAATATATGTAGGAAGAAAACATTTAAGAAACGCCGACCTTAGTTGGAGGGACAACAGTATTGTAATAAAATTGGCAAATTCCTTTTGTATAACCACGCTACAGGCAAAACAATAGTACAGCAATGGTAAGATAATGTATGGGAAATAACACTGTTTACTGATAAAGTTTTATTGCGGTCCCTCAATAACATCTAATCGCGGTCAAATGAAATTTGACGACAAAACCAATAGAAGAGCCGCCTGCATATTTACCACAACTCTATCATAAACTGGGGCACGCCGTAGCGTAGTTACTGGTTAAGGCACTGAGCTACAAGCTGGAGGGTAGGGTTCAAGTCCCGTTGGGGTCAGGATTTTTAAACTGACCCAAACCTTCTGGCGGCACCATGGCCCTGGGGTCGACTCAGCCTCTAACTGAAATGAGTACCAGACGCTTGTTCTGGGGTAAAGGCGGCCGTCACGCAGGGCTGACAACTCGGCTGACATAAAGTGCCGATTGTCTAGAAAAAGTGGGAGCCTTAACTCCTACTACCCCAAGGGCCTCATGAGGCCTGTTGTGGGATCACTTTACCTTTACCTATCATAAACTATATTAAGTTATATAAAAAGGGAAGTAGACCAAGCCAACTGGGAACAATATCAGTCCCAAAAGTGTGTGAAAGCTTAGAAACGTGAGAAAATCCAAAATATATATAAACATAGTGGGTGTTACTGGAGGAAAGAATCCAAATAAAGCAATTGAAACAAACTAATTATTTGGGAATAATTATGGGTAACAATGAAGGTATAGGCAAAGAGAATATAAAACATAGGATTGAATTGAGTAGCAAAATAATGTCATCGTTAAATTCCATACGGTGGGATAAACATATTTGGAAAGACACAAAAAAAAATATTGGTAAAACATTGGTGGAATCTGTTGCAATATACGGAAGTGAGGTATGGACAATCATTAAGTACTACAAGAATAGACTAATAGCTGTAGAAATGGATTATTTACGCAGAAGTGCCAGAAAGTCTAAATTAGAACATGTCACAAATAAGGACATTAGAAACATAATGGAAGCAGAAGAAAGCGTAATTGAAAGAATTGAGGAGAAGGAATTAAAGTGGTTAGGACATGTTTTAAGAATGGAAGATGAGCGATGGCCAAAGCAACTATATCAATGGTATCCGACCAGAAAGAAGAAAAGAGGGAGTCCAAAGTTAACATGGAAAGAAACATGAAGACATTAATGCAAAAGCAAGAGGGCTAAGCATTGAAGATGCCCAAGATCGTAGGCTTTGGAGGTTTGGCACGGGAAGGCGGCAGCAGCTGTAAAAACCCGAAGGTAGATAGAGGCATTACTGAATAGGCCAATCAACGTCGGTACTTTTTGATGAAGTCTACAAGTGATTTAATTAGATTTTTTTTAATTTAAGAATAATTCTAGCATTTTTGGTAAAAATACCTATATTTTCTGTTCACTATTGACTAAATTACCTTAGGGATACATGTATATTCTTCTTCATCCTTCCTTCCAAGTATTAGGCCAAGGCCTGTTACGATCCTATAGAAAATTTTCCCTCCAGCGTTTTGATCCTTCCGGGAAATTCTCGTATAAGACTTGAAAGCATAATAATAGTCGCATTGAGAATGATGCCTACAAAGAACTGCTGTGGGAACTCAACGAGAAGAGAGAACAGATATGGCCTGAGTTCTACGCAACGGACGCGATGATCTACAGGGAATGGACAGCAGCCAGATACGACCTCAGACACACCGTGACGAGAGTCGCAGTCCATGGTTTCCACCACAGGTTATGCGCAACAGTGAAGCGCCATAACCCAGAAGAAAAGTGCAAGTGCAAACTATGTGGGTCGCACTGCGACCGATATCACCTGTTACAGTGTAAAAACATAGGAACATCGATAACAGACTTTTGTAAGACATGAAAACAGTTCTTTCTACATGGCCATTGGCTGCAATTATACCTATTATTATTATAATAATAGTCCCTTCGATTGGTTGCTGGCCAAAGGCAAGACTAGTGATGCGGCTGCCATCTTATAGCCTCTGGTCAGGCTTTTCTGGAGAAGAAAAGAAAATAAAGGAAAGAAGAAATGGAAGAAAGGAAAGACTCCCTAGCCCTCGGATGCCCTAATAGCGTCGGAGTCGAAAAAAACGAGAGTTAACCAAGAGAGGTTAGATAGTAAAGTTAAAAGAGTGCAAAACACAAGTAAGTGGAAGAAATGTTTTGCTCAGCTTGGGCACCTTGTGGTCGCCAACCACATATCCCCTAGATGAGGACCCCTGAGGGATACATGTATATTACCTTCGGGACACATGTATATTCTCACAATCATATAATATATAATTCGTATATATAAGTTATTCAACCAATATATTTATTATAATAAATATCCCATGATGTATAGGAGGTTAATTTGCGGTTGAAAAGCGTGTATATTATTGTTTTCAATGTTTCAAATGGTGATATCTCAAGAATGGTGATTCTTTTGAAAAAAAGTATAAGAATTTTTTTTGTAGATAATTGCATTGTCTACAACTTTGTCTGACCTATATCTATGATAAAACTTATCGTTTGGCTGAAAAATTAAAAAAAAATCGCAAAATTTGACCTTGGATAGTTTTTTTGCAGATGTAGAATCGATGGGGACTTTTTACGTTTCATTCATAATGGTGTTCCCAACATTCGTACCAATTTTCATGTCTACGCGAATTTTTGTAAGCCTACCCCTATTTTTGAGCTAACTTTACCGGGCTATGTTTGATAAATTAGGGCAATAAAGGATCAATTAGAGTAAACTTTTCCAGAAAATGGAAGAGCAATTGACATAGAGAATCAAAGGTCCTGGGTTCAAACCCCAGTCTAGGCATATATTTTTCTTTTCAAATATAATTTGTCCATCATTAAGATGTTTAAAAACGAATAATATTACATTCAAAGAAGCACTACTGGCTTTATAAGTAATGTTTCCAATAAAATGTTTTCTTAACCCCATTGGTCTCAGAAGACGAGCTAGACTCGCCGCCAGTTAAATGGCCTTCAAGTAAGAAGACGAGGTACACTCGCTTAACTCTACTGTTATATATTTTGCAATATTTTGTACATCCCTTGAAAGGGTAATCTTATGTTAACATTTATGAATACTAGAGGAATGTGTTTTGGGCTTTGCTCATATTGTGATCTCAAGTACCATTATCTTTTGTTTGTTTTTAATGTTTTAAAATAGACAATATAATTTACGGTAACTTATATCCGGTTTCTGGGGAAATGCATTGGGCATTTAAACCTGAAGCGAATGGGTTAATAAAGAAGCCGCCATTTGCAATAATCGTAGCAACGGCTCGTAGCATTTGGGGTTAGGGAGTTAACTATGTAGAAGAGAAAAATACGCGTTTAGATTGGAGGCCTAGGTAGCTCACTTGGAAGAGCATTGACATAGAGAGTCAAAGGTCCTGGGTTCAAACCCCAGTTTAGACGTATATTTTTCTTTTCAAATATAATTTGTCCATCATTAAGATGTTTAAAAACGAATAATATTAACATTAAAATGGATGAAGTTACACTACCAAAAATAGTTTATGTTATAAGCCAGATTGTAAAAAAAAAAGGCAATAAGAACAATTTGAGATGGATTCAACTTTCGAATTGAAGTCTGCGAGAACTGAACAAGTCTTAAGACGTGAATTGTTGACGATATTGTTATTGACGATGATGAAAAATGAAAAGCGTAATCTACATTTTCCATAAAGCAGAATCCTATTTGCCCTAATGATTAAAGATGTTATGGAATTGTAGAAACTGTTAATACACGGGGATGTATAAGGAGTAAAGTAGGTCGGCAAGCTAGATGGAAGTATCGCGTGAAACATGCACACTCGTTCACACTTTTCTCCCATAACGTTGATGTCGCTTTTCCTTCACTTTAGTACAAGAAATCACGAACGGGCGTACTTCTACATCTCATGCCACAAGACTCTTCCGTACAACAATCAAACTAGATTTGATCCCTAAAGAGCAATATTGACACCCCCTCCATTTTATAGTTATAGAATGAGTTTATAGCTAGAATATTCAGTTGATATAAGTACACTTGAATTATTTGCAGACGATATCACTCCTCTGTGCCTAAAAAGTGACCTAATTAATAAATCAGGATAAATACATTATGATCGGGCTAGAAATGTAAATAAATTGCTTTTACTCGATATAATAAAGCATATTACAGTACCTTGAGATATAATTAATATTTAAATGTATACCTCTCTCAAAAATTAAAAAATTAAAAAAAAAGTCTTCTTGTAAGCTCAAGTTTCCCTTACCAGAGATTTAGGCGCTTTCCCCCTGCAGGGAAGGATTTGAACCATACTAATTTAGTTACAGTTGTTTTCGTATAAATGTCATTTTGAGTGGTCCGTGGTCAGCGTTCCGCCTCATACTGACATCTACCAAACCAAGGTTGTACTACGACGGGAAAATTCGGTAAATTTTGCTTAGAGGCCTTTTCATTGAGGCTTAAGGATTTTTTACGAGCCTGAAAATCTTCAGACTCGGTACCCTCGGCTTAAAGTCCCTCCCGGAGGACTTGCTCCTTGGATTTTTCCATCCTAAAAAATCGATCGACCCCGGCCGGGTTTGAACCCGCGATCCTCGGTACCAGAGGCAAGGAGCATAACCACTAGTCCACCGCGGCCGAATTTAAAAAAGTGCATGAAAAAATCCAAGGAGCAAGTCCTCCAGGAGGGACTTTAAGCAGTGGGTCCCGAATTTGAAGATTTTCAGGCTCGTAAAAGATCCTTAAGCTTGATTAAAAATACCTCTAAGCAAAATTTACCGAATTTTCCTGTCCTAATACTACCTTGGTTTTCTAGATGTCAGTATGAGGCGGAACGCTGACCACGCACCACTCCAATGACATCTATACGAAAACAAGTGTAACTAAATTAGTACGGTTAAATTCCTTCCCTATAGGGGGAGAGCGCCTAAACCTCGTTGAGGAAAACAAGGGCTTACAAGATACATATGAAGAAGAAAAGAATGGAAGGTTGCCTTTTTTTTTTTTTTTTTTTTTGCATTTTAATAATTAGAAAAGATTATAGATTGGAATTTGATATTTACAGGAAGGAAACCAATACGTTTCGTTATATCATTGCAGATTTTTATCGTTACACAACATTTAAATGGCCAGTTTCATTTTTTTTAGTTCACCTTTTTGTTAAGTAAAATTAGATATTACAGAGAATTACAAACCATTAAAGATATAGCTAAATGTAACGGTTTTAATGAAAATATTATTGATAATTTAATTCGAAAATTTTAAAATAACTATATTTAAATAATGATTTGTGAGCAAACAACTTAATTTTATTCGTTAAATAGTCCTAACAAATACCACTCTTGATTTCCAAATTCTCATAAGTAATGCCGCGAGTGATTTCCAAATTATTTTGGAAATCAAGAGTGGCATTTGTTAGGATTATTTAACGAATAAAATTAAGCTGTTTACTCACAAATTATTATTTAACTATAGTTATTTTAAAATATTTATATATTTAATGTAAACGGCGATGTTTGAAAACAAATGACAAACTATTGGTACGCTTCATTTGCTTCTTTTGTTCATCACTGCGACAAGATCATATTTATTGCCAAAGGATCGCAATATTGCAAGAATGCACCCTAGTGGAGAAATTTATAACCAAAGTTATAGGTATTAATTAATTTCTGATGTCCTATGATGTAAATATGTCAATTGTATTTTTCGGGAACGTCATTTCCTGAAAATAATTAGTTTAAGAAAGTGCAAACAGTGGTTTCTTTTTTTGTGGTATAATAACTTGCTACAAATGTTTTTATATTATCTCCCGCATGCACTATGAGCTGACATTCATGCACTATATATACAATATGGTAGCCGTACTTCTTGTGTAGTCAGTCACTGCAAAATAATGCTATGATCTATTCAGAATGTTAAAAAGGAGGTGCTCTCTTTAATATGATAATCTTTGTTTAATAAATTCGAGGCGAAACACGACTGTGATTGGTTGTAAATAAAAAAATCATTGAAATGTGATTGGTCATTGACTCCCATTTGGGGCATGAGTTAAATAGTCTAGAAAAGTTGTAAAATGTGGATTTTTAAGTTCCTTGAATGGAATAAATGCAGCAATATTATTTCGGATAAACCATAATTAAATTTAGAATTTTGTAGGAGTTAATTACTTGATATCGAAGGCAATCTAACAGCAAGAAACGTATATCTTAATATATAAAAATCTCGTGTCACGTTGTTTGTCCGCGATGGAATCCTAAACTACTGAACCGATTTTAATAAAATTTTGCACACTGTGTGCAGTTTGATCCAACTTGAGACTTAGGGTAGTTTATTACTAAATTTATAGTCGCATTATTTTTTTATTGCAAATTATTTGTTTATTATTTAACAAAGGGTTATAATTATATGTGAGTTCCATACGATTCTAATAAATGGCGGTGTAAGGTAATTTGGTAAGGTAATTGGTTTATTATTTAACAAAGAGAAATCCAGATGGCTGTGCTTTTGTTGCAACCGCGAATTTCAATTGAATTACAAATATTGATTATTTCATAATTTAAGTGTGTTCAGTGTTTATTTTATTTTCAATATTATTAATTTCGTGTGTAAGTATTAGTTTTAAGTAATCTGGCTGAAAGACAGCAACTTAATTTAAATTTTTAACGTATACCTTAGCCACAGCAACGCGTGGCCGGGACTTCTAGTGAAATATATAAATATTTCATATACGTTTCTTGCTGTTACAATGCCGCTCACTCCGTATTTCGTATGTATTCACATTTGAACAATGATCAAATATTTTCCTTTTGCAGATTCAGAAATCTCTACCATGTATATTTCTTAGATTGTTTAATTTCACATCCTTCGGCTTAAGCATTTTAAATCACTTTAACATGACACTATTGATAAAATGAGTTTATAGATTGAATGGAATGACTAACTGCACTCTCTTTACGCTGTTTACACGATTAGCATAACCCGTTGACAGTCAACTTAAGGAAAAACGCACTTTTTTTCGTCCTTTACTAATGACTAAGACTGAAAAAAAGTATTGTAGTAACTAATTTCTACACACATTGTTTACAAAATGCGTGTGTTTGTCGAGCGTCTCCACTGCCTGCTCGGAGCGGAGAGTGTGTATGTTCGACTCTCCTCAGTAATAGACCTGTTTACGTGACGTGTGGTTGTATCAGAATGCCAAAACAAAAATTGTGTCCATTCCTACACAAAGCAGACTGTACTAGAAGTCTGTCCGGAGTAGCGCGTGTCAACGTGTAGTTTGTAAACACAGCGGTGTAAATATGATGCAACCTCGCCTATAACACTGTTCAACATGATTTTTATTGTCTCATGAGTACAAATAGTTGTATTTAATGCAATTTTTTTATCGTGTTTTCAAATATGTATTCGGAATTTCTCCATCACCCACAGTTTTTTTATTTCAATTTCAATTAATGGATTTGAATAATAATTTTGTAATAAACGTTTTTTCGTCCATTTGTCCATTGTAAAATAAAACTAAATGAGCTAACTCAAATGGTTTCAGCTATGAAAAAGATATATCAAGGCAAATTAAATCCTAATATGCTAGCCGATTATTTTGGACCATCAAGAGGGATGCTCCACAGGCGAAATATAGCAGAAAATCGTCATTTCTTACTTTCTAGGCGAGTCCGAATGTTCGAATATTGCGTAGTTACGAATATAGAATATATTAAAGTGTGTGAAATTTAAAAATACATGTCTCTCGGAAACCTTGCGTGATGGAGAAAAACCGATATCATATTTGAATTCAGGAGAAAAAATACTATCAGAATCACATATTATTCTTTCTGAGACAAAAAAAAAGTTCCTTTTTTGTTGCTCAGTGTAATCCATACTTTTTTTTTTCAGCCCTACTAATGCCCTTAGCTGTTAAAGAGATAATTAAGAAGAAAAAACTATCCGTAGTAAAAGGATGTAATTCTTTAGGATTAATTGTATGTTTTGCAGTTTCCAAATAATGCGTCCCTCGTGCATAAAAATCTAATTCAGCTGATATATTCGTGTTTAATCCCATCAAGTGTGGTCATTGCATACGAAGCTACCAGCCGGGTTGAAACTGTCGTAAGCACTTAACTAAAGTACATTCATTTTATTCATTAGAAGATGTCTGAAGTTGTTTCCTCTTCGGGGGAAGTCCTCCTCTTCTCTCTCTCAAGATCTATCTTCTTGGAAACGTCAGACACAGAGGGTGAATCCAAGATAAATGTACATACCTTTCAATTCCCCAAACTCTGTTGCCTGGACCTTTCGTGGTCTGTGATTAAGATCTGTCTACCCTTTGTATGTAGAATATATGGAAATGTTGTCTGAGTAGTAAAACAGTTAACGCAACTCGCTCGAATCTCATGAATTTAAAGTCAACTGGCAAATGGCGTGGGGTGTGGGGAGAGGAGTTCCGTACACATTAATTACCTCAGCTACAACATCACTGCTTTTGTAGTCAGGTTTGATTCTCCATGTTTCTTAGAGTATTAGCAGCTCCAAGATTCGATTTCTGTGTGCAGACAAGACATTTCAACACTTCGGATGTTAGGACATTGCTTGTTGAAAGCAAATGCGACATTCAATAGTTTTGATGTCGTAATATAATTAAAAATAAAACTCAGCTGTTTGTGGTTGGAACATAATTTACAAAATTAATTAATTTTAAAATGTGTAATTATTTGTATTTTGTATACAGAATGTTAAATAATTCAACCGAAAAACCTGCAGACATAATACAGAGTGAATCTTTTAGAGACTTCTAATTCCCTTCTGGAAAGTAATAAAAATTGGAATTGCGTTTCATGATCTCAGTTGGTCTGAAAAATCTATATTGATACCCCTACCATCAATTTTTGCTATTGAATATTGCTTTATTTTTTATGTAAAAATTATAATTGGATCAATCATCATTGGACAAGTAACTTGTTATAATTATCTGGGATGCATTATATCGTATCTGCAAAATTTGGATACGGAGAAGAAATTAGGGAAATTATAATGATCTTGTAGAAGATTTCCGGGCTGTTGGCCGTGGTCTTAAAGCTTGTAGTTCCCCGACGTTTCGCCAGAGACTGCGTCCGGCATCCTCAAGGGTTGTCTTGAGACTGACTCGGGAAACTACAAGCCCCAAGACCACGGCCAACAGCCCGGAAATCTTCTACATCATAATACATCATAATCTTCTACATCATAATAACTCTGGCCATGAAAGCGTCAATAAATTAGGGAAATTTCAACAGATGTATGGTTCAATAGGAAAATATTTAAGAAATATGACCACAAGAGAAACTCAATTGAAATTTTACAAAACAGTAGCCGTTCCAACGTTAACATACGGATCTAAGACTTGGATCTGATAAACATAAAATTGACACAATAGAAATGCGATTTCTGAGATCCGTTGCAGATGTATCTTTAAGAGATCAAAAGAGAAGTCAAGATATCAGAGATGGATTACAAATATATAATACAGACGAGATATACAGAAATAAATGTAAATTGTTTGAACATGTACAAAGAATGCCAAATAATCGTTTATCAAAAACAGATGATTTATTATGAACCTCAAGAACGGGGAAATGTAGGAAGACTGAAACGACGTTGAACGGATAAAAATGTGATACATTTTACATAGGAAGAACCACCAAAAATGTTAGCCTACAAGATATATAGAACATTTAAGAGATTTCAAGTTCAATGAGGGAAAGTCAAACTTAGCACATCAAGTTATAAAAGCAGGCCATCAATTTAATACAGTAGACAACATACTCTCAATACTACACAGAGAATATAGCAACCATCATCATCATCATCATCCATGCAAGTATTAGGCCGTGTGGCCTGTTACGGTCTCAAAGAGGAATTTTCTATTCAGCGCTTTTTTTGGACGTCCCAGCGATCTTTTGCATTGGGGCAGTAACGAAGCTTGGCTTTTGGAATTCTATGTGACGGCATTCGTTGAAGATGGGCTTTGCAGTTGTTTTGGTAGTTTTGCATATGGTGAAGAATGGGTTCTACATCCAACTCTTCCATAATTTCCTCTTTTTTTTTTTTTTATCCGACGCTTGGTTTGAGATTTGAAAGCAAATGTAATTTTTTTCTCCCAATGGGTTGCCGGCCCAGAGGGGTAAGTTTTTTATTACAATTATCATTCATAGCAAATGTTTATAGTGTGAATGTAGAATTTGGAAAAGTTTGTTCTTTTTGTCTAAGATAAAAGTGTTCCTACCATTCCTGTCGTGTTTATTCTCTTCGTAGATCGCTTTACTGTCCAATGTGGATCTTTGCCTCCTGCACCGATCTCCTTCATTCTTGTATCCTTGGACCTCATCTTCCATTTCTTCATGTCAATAAACCCACATTCCCACCATCTCGATCTGAGTCTGCCTCTTCGTCGACTCCCCTGTGGCTGTTTTATAAAAACTTGATAGGTCACTTTTTCTCATCCATTCTATTTACATGACCTATCTATTTCAACCTTTCATTTTTTATCAATTTTATACAATATTACTCAGGGAATTTTAAAATAAATACTCATGTAATGTTTTATTAACTTTTTATTTCTTTTTTTCTAGGTAAGTGCTGATTAAGACAAGAGTTTGGAATGGAAATATTGACTACCTGCTAATAACTAGTAAGTTTAATTTTCTTGTAATTATTTAACTGCTGGGCTCAACTGCACTTCTACTAGCGCTTGATTTTTCACTTATATTGTTGTAAACTATAGCTCTTCTTCTGTATTTACTAACATAATTTAATATTTTAAACTTTTTCAAGCAATTTTTATAACATTATTAGACAATTTTGAAGTATTTATTTAAATATTTTTTTTGTAAGCCCTTGTTTTTTCCTTTACAGAGATTTAGGCGCTCTCCCCCTACAGGGAAGAATTTGAACCATATTAATTTAGTTACGCTTGTTTTCGTATAGATGTCATTTTGAGTGGTCCGTGGTCAGCGTTCCGCCTGATACTGACGTATAGGAAACCAAGGTAGTACTAGGACGGGAAAATTCGGTAAATTTTGCTTAGAGGCCTTTTCATTCAGGCTTAAGGATTTTTACGAGCCTGAAAATCTTCAGACTCGGGACCCACGGCTTAAAGTCCCTCCCGGAGGACTTGCTCCTTGGATTTTTCCGTCCTAAAAACCCGTCGACCCCGGCCGGGTTTGAACCTGCGATCCTTGGGACCAAAGCCAAGGAGCATAACCACTAGTCCACCGCGGCCGACATTTATTTAAGTATACAAATCACAATATTATGACTCTGTTAGACAATATTGTGATGCTGTTTTTTTTCACAGAATATATTACTTAGTCAAAGATTTTTCTATCACTGTTTTGGGTTATCGCTGGTTGGATCAGCGTTAGGGAGTGATTAGTAAGAGTACACCCATTTTTAATAAACGTTTGGTAATTTTAATATTATTAATATATTTTTTAACATTCATTTGGGGATTTATTGCAAATATTGGTAATTTAAATTTCATAGCGACGGATAGTAATCGAGGATGATAATCGATATATGGTTCGATTGTGGGTTATCGCTGGCTCTATAAACTCTGGGGATGCTCACTGTAATTCTATAGGAATTTTAAAATATTTCACGCTAGTTTAAGTGCAGTTTTTCCAACTGTTGTATTATATAAATACATTTCATATATTAACGTTTGTGTAACTTGTATTTTAACCCTTAAATTGACAATGTATCCTTTAGGATATATCAATTAGTTTATTTTATTTTTTAAATAAAAACAGAGAAAACGAATGCATTTGATGAAGGGCAGGAACTGCAGGTTGGTGACTGAAAAGATACATATGAATGGATGAAGATAATCTAAACTTAATATTGGGCACAGGGAGATGTTGTAATCCTATCGTGGCTGCCCTGTATTCCAGGCGGCGCTGGAAAATTATAGCAGGGTAACCAAACCGAATCCATCTATACCAAAAACAACCCAACCTAGGACTTTCACTTCGGTGAAAGCCCATCCTAATGTTTCCTTCTCCCAAACCTTACAAACTGGCATCTCTTCCCAAACCAAAACGGTGAACAACAATGTTCAAGGCCAGGGCCAGCAATTGCCAGCAGTACAATTAGGTCAGCATGCTGAGGAGTACCTCCAGGGTCTTCAGCCAATATTGGCTGAATTACCCACTCCCATGGAGATATTCCTCTTCATGCATAAAATCTTTAATCTATTTAATATAGGTTAAAATTAATACGAACCACTAAATAAATTGCACGATATATTCGTATGTAAATATGATGGCAAGTTTCACAAATTCAGGGCAACTTGAAGTCATTAGACTATGTGGATATATCCACAATTTATCATCCCGATACATGGATTAAAAAAAAGAAACCATCTTTACCATTAGGCTAGGGTTAAATGAACCACAACCCTATATCGATTGCCACAAAGGAATCTGACTGCCAAGATTGCCCAGTGGGTATCAGTATGCAGAGCATTGGACGGTGCCAAGTCCGATTCCGATTGAGGGTCTTTCCACTTTTCAGCGGTTGCCCTTTTACCAGCCGGCTGCTGGCCCTTCACATCCACATGTGTCAATCACAGAGGTAGATGATCAACAGCCAGTGTAGGGGTGACATGTGGTTAGCATGTCGAGTCCCCCAGCCGTTATAGCTGGTTCCTCAACCTGGAGCCGCTACTTATTGTAGCTACCCAATTGCCTCACGATGCTGGGTGGGCACCGGTCCCATACTGGCCGAAATACCATGAGAAAATTTCTTCCCCCATGGAGACTCGAACCAGCGCAAGTCCCGTAGCCCTGCGCCAAGGCTTCCTGCCTTAACCGCTCGGCTACGGCGCGGGACCGGTGCCAACTAATTAGTAGTAGTAGTAGTAGTAGTAGTAGTAGAGATGTTGTATACATTTAAACCTGCTAAATAAAGAAATAAATAATACATTTCTTTTAAAGAAAGGTAATGTCCGACAGTTTCTAATACCACGAGGTAAGGAATTCGTGAGTCAAGCAGTAAGTACGGGTATAGTGGGAGTTTGTTTATTTTGGGATGTTAAGTAGGAGGTTTAGGTGCGATCGTGTAGTCAAATTATGAATGAAAGATAGGAGTTTATTTATATATAAAAAAAGGGCAGAAATGCCCCGGACATCATGCGATCGAATTGAGTACAACAGAGGGATGGTTGGACATTACTGATGTAGAGAAATGTCATTACTACAAGCAAGTCAGCTATCAGTAGTATGTTTTTAAACTGGATTTCAGCAACCAAATTGAGTTAATCGTTGAAAGCTGTTCACAAGTGTTGATGTAGTTATTTCAAAACAAAATGTGAATTAGCCTTTACGATGCATGTGTTGATTGTAAATAATGAATCATAATTTACATTTTCCAATTAGGCTCATTCGCCATAATATGTTCAATAATTCGTTGAAATAATGTAAAAACCAGTTACATTGTCTCTGTTTGAATAAAAATAGATTTGACTACTCACTTTTAAAACACAGGACCTGCTTTATGAAAGTAAAATAAATGAATAAAATGAAGAGGATAAACTAAAAAGTGGGAACATTATGGTACGAAATGACGTGTTTCTTTTTCCAAGTTGAATAACAATTTCTATTGTAATGTATTATTTATATTGACTATTTAACTCATGTCGCAAATGGTAGTCATTGACCAATCACGTTTCAATGAATTCTGTTTTACACCAACGACAGTCGTGTTTCACCTCGCTCTTTATCGATTTCTCTTTATCAGCTCCTGCTTTTGTGACAAAGAAAGCTCTTCCTTTTTTAATATTCTGAACAGGTTAGACCATTATTTTTCTCCAACAAATACATTGAATATAGCAAATAATGAATAGATTCAGTGATTTTACTGAGTTGTTTATTCAAAATATAAATGATTAACCTATAATGTTGATTATAATAGTTTGATGTGTTTCATTATTTCTCCACTAGAGTGCATTCTTACAATATTGCGATCCTATTTGACAATAAATAATATCATTGAGTTGCAGTGAATAGGAAAGGAGATTACGAGTATTTGAGAATAAAGTTCTTAGGAAAATTTTTGGACCAAAGAGAGATGAACAGACAGGTGAATGGAGAAGACTACATAACAATGAACTACATGGTCTTTATAGTAAGCCAGATATAATAAGAACAGTTAAGTCCCGTAGACTGCGATGGGCAGGACATGTTGCACGTTTGGGGAATGAAAGACGTGCATGGAAGATTCTTGTAGGAAAGCCAGAGGGAAAACGCCCAGTTGGTAGGCCAAGAATGAGGTGGGAGAACAACATTAACTATGATTTGAGGGAAGTAGATTATACAGGGAATGATTGGAAAGCATTAGCTCAGGATAGGGGTGTATGGAGAGCTTATGTCCGCGTGGCCATGAACCTTCGGGTTTGATAGTGCCAGTGAGTAAGTAAGTAAGTAAGTTATTCTCCCATCTCATTCTTGGATTACGTACGGGGCACTTTCTCTCTGAGTCTCCTACTAGAATTTTCTACGGCCTTCTAATCGTGCCTGATGACAGGCCCTTCGCAAGTCGAGACTTTCTATTTACATCTGGTTTCCCATAAAGACCATGTAGATCGCTGTTAAACAGTTTCCTTCATTCACATGTCCGTTCGTCTGGAAATTCAAACGCTATTAACAATAAAAAAATTGGTGTCAATATATAATTATCTTCTTCTTCTTCTTCACTTCACGGGCTAGGCAAATTGCCTGTTCCGCCTCACAGTTGTTCTGTCCATCTTTTCACTGGCCTTCCTACATTCCTTGAACCTCTTGGCTTGTAGTTGAATGCTGCTCTTGGTAATCTTGTTACATTCATTCTTTCCACATGTGTAAACCATTTCTGTCTATATTCTCTGATTTTCTCATCAAATGGATATGTATTTAACTCTTCTTATATCTTCATTCTTTATCCGATCCAATCTTGTGCAGCCTTTTGTTCTTTTAAGGAAGTTCATTTCTGGGTTTTGTATTCTACTTTGCAATTTTTTGATCTTTACCCAAGTTATAATAAAATAAAAACTCTTGTTTGTTTTTTGCATACCAGTTGTGAGACGTATGAAGACAGTAGAGGGAAAACATGGAATGTCATGAATATCAAGAATTAAGAAAACTTAATTT
Organism: Diploptera punctata; assembly: GCA_030220185.1. Lineage (NCBI taxonomy): Eukaryota > Metazoa > Arthropoda > Insecta > Blattodea > Blaberidae > Diploptera > Diploptera punctata. The sequence continues at coordinate 326,559 of JASPKZ010004939.1, read as the reverse complement.
TAATGTTTGAACAATCATGACCATTCTCATGGGCTAATGGTCAGCACTACTGTTCATGAGGTCCCGGGTTCGATTTCTGGTCAGATCATAGGAATTTTTCTTAGAGGGAATTATTCCTGTGGTTTCCCGTGGTCTGGAATTTAGGTTAAGAACTCTCCTGGTGCTTCATTATAATTTATCACCCAACATATCATCGGGGTAACGTGTAGCTCGGGGCCCAGCTCCGTGTGTCTGAAAGGAATTTGCTGTCTCAGCTGTCAGTACTATGCGAAGCAGAGAAGTGTACCTCCTCCCACTCCCCACACTTCCCCCCGCAAACACACAGAGCTTGGATCCGAGCTGTAACTCCGCCTTCCAGGTGCCCCAACCTAAGAATTGGATTACAATTCCGCCAAACTCAGGGGAGAAAGCAAGAAATGTCATAAAAGACAACCTGGTGGCATTAGACAAAAAAAAAAAGTTTGAAAAATCATTTTTTCCCCCAGCATAGCAAAAACTTCAACAGTTTATTTTACTGGAAAATTCCATGTTTTTCCAATGTTCAACACTCCAATTGAGAGATAAAAATAAATGCACCAGATATCAGGATTATCTCTGTTTTCGTAATATTGTGTCACCGTGTCTATATACATAAGTTATTATTAAGTAAATCGTCGAATTTACTTCAGCTCAATAAAAAAAACTGGGGGAACGATAAAATCTTGCTCTGATATCGCATATTTAGGAAATAAAATAAATACATATGGAAGTTACAAAGGAAATAAGAAATAGAAATAATAAAGGAAAATTTGCAATTGCTTGCCTCAATGGAATATTGTGGGATAAAAATACAAATAAAAAAATAAAATTAATATATATCATACAATTGTTAAAAGCATAATTACTTATGGAGCAGAACTTTGGCCATTAGCAACAAAAAACAATGGATTTTATCCGAAGGGCATCAACAATTTCAAGAAGAGAAAACAATAGAAAGTTATAAGGGAGAAAATGAAGATTGGGGAGTAGGGTTATAACTTTTTGGACTGTTTGTTAAAATAAAATATTTCCTGTGCCATGAATGGGTGAACTTTTACTTAGAACCATTGAAAAAGGCCTTCATTTCACTAAGCTTCAAGAAAAGGTCACCCCCAAATCAATATTAAATATTGACATATAAATATATTTGGGGGGGGGGACTTTTTCTTGAAGCTCAGTGAAATGAAGGCCTTTTTCAATGGTTTTAAGTAAAAGTTCATCCATCCATTGCACAAGAAATATTTTATTTAAAAAAGTCCACAAAGTTGTAACCCTATTGAAGACACTATTTTAGATTTTATTAAAACTCAGCAATTGAGATGTTAGGGACAAATACAGCGAATGAAAGATGATCTGCTACGAAAATGTGTTTTGGAATGAAAACGAGGGAAGACGAGGCAGAGGAAGACCTGAAACCTCCTGGAGTCAGGGGATATATTTTTATACATGAAGGAGAAACATCTACAACCAGGAGATTGGATGGACCGACAAAATTAGTTATTAGGAATCGGAAGATGTTAAAGACATTAATCAATCGATGATCTATCTAAAAAAATATTTAAAATTTGTACAGACTATTTAACTCATGCCCCAAATTGGAGTTAATGACCAATCACGTTTCAATGATTTCTGTTTTACAGCCAATCAGAGTCGTGTTTCACGAAATATTTATCAGTGTTAAATTTACCATATTAAAGAAAGCTCCTCCTTTTTAATATTCTGAACAGGTCTGACCATTATTTTGCAGTGACTGAGCCCATAAGAAATACGGCTACCAGATTGTATATATAGTGCATAGATGTCAACACAGCGCTTGCAGGAGTTAATATAAAAACATCTGTAGCAATTTATTATACCACCAAAAAAAGAAACCACTGTTTGCACTTTCTTAAATGTATTTTTTCCCAGGAAACAATCCAGAAAAATATAATTGTCATATTTACATCATACGACATCAGAAATGAATTAATGTACAGTTTGATATGTTTGGTTTTTTCTCCACTAGAGAGCATTCTTACAATATTGCGTTCCTTTGGCAATAAATAGTATGATCTGGTTGCAGTGATAAACAAAAGAAGCAGTAGAAGCGTACCTATCGTTTCTCATTTGTTTTCAAACATCGCCGTTTGCATTAAATATATAAATATTTTAAAATAACTATAGTTAAATAATGATTTGTGAGTAAACAGCTTAATTTTATTCGTTAAATAGTCCTAACAAATGCCACTCTTGATTTCCAAATTCTCTAGATAAATTCACTCCTCACTTCGTGAGTCGTGAATTTATCGATAATTTGGAAATCACTCGTGGCATTACTTATGATAAATAAAAGTTTTATACAGTATTAAGTACTGAAACATTAGTCTTAAAAATTATAAAAATGACACGAAACTAATGTCTTAAAATATTTCAGTAAAATACTGTACAAAAAAAAAAAGAAACGTATTTGTTATTACAGCAAATCGTTCACTTTTTTATCATCTCCTTCCACGCGTTAATTATAGGGAAGCATGTTTCTCTATTTCCAGATTTTTTTTTTGCTACCACACTATTTAAATGTATTTTGAATCCCATTCATTTCGCTCTGATTTTTCATTTCATAGCAGAAAGGGTGTTTTTATTGAGGAAAATTAGAACGAGTCCACAGCACTTCGATTTCTAGTGACTAATGGATTGTTTGATCTCTGGATTTCGACAAATTTAGATTCCAGTGGCAGGAACGAATTCATATTGGCGAGATAGAAAAGAATGCCTTTGGAATCATTTATGCAGCCTTGCTGAAAAAAATTGACGGAAATTTCAGTCTCTTGCTTCACTTCATTTCAGTTATGAGTGCACAACGCAACCCTCTTTTTCATCTAGAATGATATATCACAGCATCTGGTCGTGATGATATCGATACCTGATCTCGTACAGATTGGCATCGAATTCTGTTGGAAACTCAGAGAAAATGGATGTTATATTACAAAATGGTGAAAGAATAAGAAAACATCACAGAATTATTTTTAAAGAAACGTTTTGATTGAGAAGATACGAACCAATTCAGATGTTTTCTATAGAAAATATCTTCACTATCTCTTTGGCACATTTTTTTTTCTTTTTATATATTTTGCTGTTTTTTTATTATATTGTTAGTTTCTTTTCTATTTTTTCTTCTTGGTTGAAACTCAACCCTTTTGTTAGATGGTAGAGGGATTGATGGTTTGAAAGCTTCATGGGGTAGCCACCTTCACCAGTACCACCACAATCTCTCTCCTCTTCCCGCCCCTCTGCTCCTTCAACAAAAGATCTGTCATTCTACCGAAGGGAAGTGAAGTGCAGATTTCAATTCGGCCTTTCTTATTAATTTATAACCGGGGCTCGGAAATTGAGGACCAATAAAATGCCTATTATAATATTATAATGATATGGTGAAAAGAAAATATTAATGTCAGAACCAGGAATCGAACCGTGGACCTCTCGTATTCCGTACGAGCGTGCAGGACCGCTACACTATTCGAGACATGGTAGTCCGCCTCACAGTTGTTCTGTCCATATTTTCACTGGCCTTCCTACAATCCTTGAACCTCTTGGCTTGTAGTTGAATGCTGCTTTTGGTAATCTTGTTACATTCATTCTTTCTACATGTCTAAACCGTTTATCTCTATATTCTTTGATTTTATCATTCAGTGGATTATATATATATATATATATATATATTTGTAACTCTGTTCTTAAATTATCGTTATTTATCCGATCCAATCTTGTGCAGTCTTTTGTTCTTCTAAGGAAGTTCATTTCTACGCTTTGTATTTTACTTTGTAATTTTTTGGTCATTACCTATGTTTCGCTCCCATAAAGCTGGAACTGCCAATGTTTTATAAAACTTCAATCTTGTATCTCTTCTTGTTTTGTTCTTTAATGTTTTATGTAAGTTCTGCATACCATTTAAAATTTCGACATTTTCAATTTTATGTCTCTTTCAATTTTTGTGTCGATAGTAAAATTACTTCTTCTTCTTCTTCACTTCACGGGCTTGGCAAATTGCCTGTTCCGCCTCACAGTTGTTCTGTCCATCTGTTCACTGGCCTTTCTACATTCCTTTAACCTCTTGGCTTGTAGGTAAATGCTGCTTTTGGTAATCTTGTTACATTCATTCTTTCTACATGTGTAAACCGTTTATCTCTACATTCCTTGATTTTATCATTCAGTGGATATATATATATATATATATATATATATATACACACACATATATATTTGTAACTCTGTTCTTATATTTTCATTCTTTATCCGATCCAATCTTCTGCAGTCTTTTGTTCTTCTAAGGAAGTTCATTTCTACGCTTTGTATTCTATTTCGTAATTTTTTGGTCATTGTTTTATAAAACTTCAATCTAGTTTCTCTTCTTGCTTTGTTCTTTAATGTTTTATGTAAATTCCGCACATCATTTAAAATTTCGACAGTTTTAAATTTATGTCTCTTTCTGTTTTTGTGTCGATAGTAAAATTACTTCTTCTTCACTTTATGGGCTAGGCAAATTGCCTGTTCCGCCTCACAGTTGTTCTGTCCATCTTTTCACTGGCCTTCCTACATTCCTTGAACCTCTTGGTTTGTAGGTAAATGCTGCTTTTGGTAATCTTGTTACATTCATTCCTTCTACATGTGTAAACCGTTTATCTCTACATTCCTTGATTTTATCATTCAGTGGATATATATATATATATATACATACATATATATTTGTAACTCTGTTCTTATATTTTCATTCTTTATCCGATCCAATCTTCTGCAGTCTTTTGTTCTTCTAAGGAAGTTCATTTCTACGCTTTGTATTCTATTTCGTAATTTTTTGGTCATTGTTTTATAAAACTTCAATCTAGTTTCTCTTCTTGCTTTGTTCTTTAATGTTTTATGTAAATTCCGCACATCATTTAAAATTTCGACAGTTTTAAATTTATGTCTCTTTCTGTTTTTGTGTCGATAGTAAAATTACTTCTTCTTCACTTTATGGGCTAGGCAAATTGCCTGTTCCGCCTCACAGTTGTTCTGTCCATCTTTTCACTGGCCTTCCTACATTCCTTGAACCTCTTGGTTTGTAGGTAAATGCTGCTTTTGGTAATCTTGTTACATTCATTCCTTCTACATGTGTAAACCGTTTATCTCTACATTCCTTGATTTTATCATTCAGTGGATATATATATATATATATATATATATATATATATATATATATATATATACACATATATATTTGTAACTCTGTTCTTATATTTTCATTCTTTATCCGATCCAATCTTCTGCAGTCTTTTGTTCTTCTAAGGAAGTTCATTTCTACGCTTTGTATTCTATTTCGTAATTTTTTGGTCATTGTTTTATAAAACTTCAATCTAGTTTCTCTTCTTGCTTTGTTCTTTAATGTTTTATGTAAATTCCGCACATCATTTAAAATTTCGACAGTTTTAAATTTATGTCTCTTTCTGTTTTTGTGTCGATAGTAAAATTACTTCTTCTTCACTTTATGGGCTGGCAAATTGCCTGTTCCGCCTCACAGTTGTTCTGTCCATCTTTTCACTGGCCTTCCTACATTCCTTGAACCTCTTGGTTTGTAGGTAAATGCTGCTTTTGGTAATCTTGTTACGTTCATTCTTTCTACATGTGTAAACCGTTTATCTCCATATTCCTTGAGTTATAATTCAGTGGATATATATATCCATCCATAGTAATTCTGCCCGAGGGCAGCTCCTTCACTGCAATCATAGCATTTTCATGCTATGCTTGCAGCTTTACTAGTGAAGTGTAGGTGTGGTAGCTTCCCGTTGCTTTCCACACCGATGAAGGATGATGATGATGATGATGATGATAAGGATGATGATGATGGCCATATGATTTCGGGGACCGTTTGGGCCTTAAAGTTTTCCTGACATTTGTCTTACAGGTGAGGAAAAACCCCGATACAAACCTCACCCTGAAAAACTGCTCCGACCGGGGATCGAACCAGGGCCCGCTGCGTGACAAGGCAGCACGGTACCTCGAGACCACAGCGGTGGACATATATATATATATATTTGTAACTGTTGTTATATTTTCATTCTTTATCCGATCCAATCTTGTACAGTCTTTTGTTCTTCTAAGGAAGTTCATTTCTACGCTTTGTATTCTACTTTGTAGTTACCCAAGTTTCACTCCCATAAAGTAATGCAGGAACTGTCAATGTTTTATAAAACTTCAATCTAGTATCTCTTCTTGTTTTGTTATTTAATGTTTTATGTATAGTTCCGCATATCATTTGAAATTTTGACAGTTTCATATGTATGTCTCTTTCAGTTTTTGTGTCGATAGTAAAATTACAACCCAAATAATTAAAATTTGTTACTTGGTCCAGAGGTTTGTTGTCTTTTATGATTTTTGATCTTGTATGTTCATTTCCCCAAAATGCTGTTATTTTTGTTTTTTCTTTTGATATTTTAAAATTTATTCTTGGCATAACTGATTTAATTCATGTTATGAGTACTGCAAATTATTTTCATTTTCTTGAATAATAACCACATCATCAGCATATGATAATATATTTGAAGAGAAAAAATTTCGCAAAGATAGAAACAATGGTTTCAAAAGCATTTGGTGAGAGGGAATTACAACGTATATAAGAGAAAAATTTGCGTCTAGATCGTAACTCGCCTCGGTAGCTCAGTTGGTATAGCATTTGGCCCGGCAAGCCGATGGTCCCGGGTTCGAGTCTCGGTCTAGGCGAAAATTTTTCTCTTCAAATATAATTTATCTTTCATTGAGAAATGTTAAATTAATAATATAAACATCATATCTTAATATTTTAATACGGTTCATTCTTATAAGCTATCTATATTAACATTTCTTTTCCAATTTTGGATGTTGTCATTAAAATATAAATTATATTTAGTTATTGTGGTTATTTATAGTTCATTAAACCTTTATAAAATATAAAATTCCCAATAAAAATGGGAGAATGAATATTGAAGACGGATAGAAAATGACGTGAAGTTGTAAGAAAGCTGTTGAGGTCACGCAGACAAGTTTCCTGGAACGCATTTTCATGACACGTGAGTCACGCGGTTTTCAAGAAGCGCCATACATTATACAGGGAATTCTAATATTCCCGGAATTCACTCTTCCTCATTGATTCCCAGGGTCGATCAAGAATTCCTTGGACTAACAAGTTCACCCTAAAATTAGGAGCTGCTGTAGGGCTATATTATGGCAATAATTTTCATTAATTTTGAGAATTTTCTCATCATTGAGTCCAAGCAAACTTAACAATTAACATGAATTAATAATAAATAAATAAATAAATAAATGTAAATGATTACTGACTTACAGACAATCAGTTTGCAACAAACATTAACAAATTTCCCTTAATTAAAGTTCTCCATCGTTCTCTGTCCTGTGTGTCTTCATCTGTTACACCAAATTTCCTCATTGAATTTTGAATGTTGTTCTTCCAGGTAGTTCTTGGTCTTCCTTTTCTGTTCCTTCTTTCAATTTTCCATAGGCAGTCTTTGGTAGTCTTCCATCCTGCATTCTTCTTACGTGTGCATACCATTTTAGCCTTTTGTGTTCAATCTCATCCATTCTATTTCTTTCTGCATTCATCCATTTTCTAATTTCTGAATTTATAATTTTTACCAGTCGAGATTTTCTGGCAGCTCTTCTCCAAAAATTAATTTCAACTGAAGTTATTCTCTTGACATGTTGTTGTGTCATTGTCCAAACTTCCGATCCATATAACATTATAAATAACTATTAAAATATATATGCAGTCAATATGCCCATTTCACCAATTAATGTTTTAAAATGGTCAACAAGTTTCTACAGCCAAGCTGTCATTCTCAATACCAGATATTGACTGAAGACAAAATTGATAATAAATAAATAAACAAATTCAGTTCTTGGTCTTCCTTTTCTGTTCCTTCTTTCAATTTTCCATAGGCAGTCTTTGGTAGTCTTCCATCCTGCATTCTTCTTACGTCATATTGACTGCATATATATTTTAATATTTTATCACCAAGAAGATCACTTGTGTATTAAATTATAAATAATAATAATAATCATAATAATAATGTTAATAATAATCATAATAATAATAATAATAATAATAATAATAATATAGTAATAAATCGGCCGCGGTGGACTAGTGGTTGTGCTCCTTGCCTCTGGTCCCAAGGGTCGCGGGTTCAAACCCGGCCGGGGTCGATGGATTTTTTTAGGATGGAAAAATCCAAGGAGCAAGTCCTCCGGGAGGGACTTTAATCCGTGGGTCCCGAGTCTGAAGATTTTCAGGCTCATAAAAGATCCTTAAGTCTGAATGAAAAAGCCTCTAAGCAAAATTTACCGAATTTTCCAGTCCTAGTACTACCTTAGTTTCCTAGATGTCAGTATGAGGCGGAACGCTGACCATGGACCACTCAAATGACATCTATACGAAAACAAGTGTAACTAAATTAGTATAGTATAAATTTTTCCCTGTAGGGGAGAGGGCCTAAATCTCTGTTTAGGGAAACATGGACTTACAAGAACAAGATATAATAATAATGATAATCATCAATTGAATTGGTGTTTACTTGATGAAAATCCATATTTGTTTATTAAATAAAAATAAAATGTAGTTTTATTTGATTTTCATATTTATTATTTAATTCAGTGACAGCTGTTTCGGTACACTGTACCTTCTTCAGACATGTTAACAAATTATGAATTGTGTTCCAACTGATCTAAGCAACAATACAACAATATTTATTTAAATTTTTTAATTTAACAAAGGGGATTCATTCAAATCAAGTTGAGAATTTAACAGTTTGTTACTACTTTTAAATTTATTTATTTCTACAGCCTCCAAAAGATCTAACTTCTTATCCTTATCACAAACATGTAAAACTTCAAAATTTGGATCGAAACAATGATTAAATTGGAATAGGTGGTTAGCACATGCATGAAAGGAAGAAGAAGAAGAAGAAGAAGATCATCATGATCAGTTAGGCTTACTATACATCATCGGGCCAGCGTAACCCCGTCTTCATGGCGCCCCAACCTCTGAAGTTACAAGTACATCAATGCCAGGAGAGAGTACCAGAAATGTAATGAAACTTGCTGGCACTGATAAAAACTGAAGCTTCCTTTGTGATTTTCTGATTGAGGTATGATTTTTTATTTAAATGAAAACTCTAGATATTATATTTAATTTAAAGCACAAAGAAATTTATAAAACTTTTGAGGACGAATATTTGCGATGCTAAAAGGAACTTTGTGTCTATAGAAAAAGAATATCATTAGCATTAGTAACTAGTTCCAGATATAGATTTTAACTCCGGAGTTGCGCTGGGAATGCTTTATGGCTAAATTAGCGATCTCCACCCTTTGAAACCTTTTGAGACCAGAAATAGCTCTCAAACCAGAACCAAATTTAAATGAAACTTAGGATATGACGCAATACACGTATCTATAGAAACCACGAGGGGAAAGTATCATTGTCACGCCCTTCTACTGTTTTATCCCCAGAGTAATCAACATATGGGAATCTTTCTACTTTCTCTTTCGAATGAGGAATGCCATGTCTCATTCTACGTTCTTGAAATTATAATAATAATGAAAGGGGTTTCAAATTGACAGGAATTAATGAAGAAGATATTTATCATAAACTGAGATATCTTTAAAATTAAGGTACACAAGTGGCAGGCTGATCAAGTGGAAAAATCCAAGAAACAATTGGAACAGCATGGACAGAAGAGAGAAAGAAGGCCCTTAGCCAAATAATGAGGGAAATATGGAGTCAAAGAAAACACCTCTAAGTGCTTTATATAGTCCTACGTGGGCTCATTCCCAATACAAAAATTATTATTATTATTATTATTATTATTATTATCATCATCATCATCATCGTCCTTTCAAGTATTAGGCCCAGTGGCCCATTACGGTCTCTCGCCATCTCCGAAAAGGTCGACCCACAGATCTTCTGCCTCGAGGAATGTAGTGAAGAATTTGTTTTGGTATTCTGTGACGATCCATGCGCTGAATATGGGCTAGCCTATTGTTTCTATATTCTTGGAGGTATTCAGATATAGGTACGATGTTTAACTCTCTGGCTATTGTTGAATTTCTTTGATGGTCTAGAAGGCTATAACCTGCAGTTCGTCGCAGAAATTTTATCTCCGTGGCTGTAATATGACGATCATCCTGAGTTCTGATGGTCCAAGCTTCACTGCCATAACAGATTATGGGTCTAGCGAGAATTTTATAGATTTTCATTCTTGTGTGTCTCTGCACTTTTGATGGTTTAAAAACTTGGTTGATAATTCTTAAAGCTTTATTATAGTTTTGTTATTATTATTATTATTATTATTATTATTATTATTATTATTATTATTATTATTATTATTATTATTAACCCTCAGGGGTCCTCATCTAGAGGATATGTGGATGGCGAGGTGCCCAAGCTGAGCAAAACATTTCTTCCACTTACTTGTGTTTTGCACTCTTTTAACTTTACTATCTAACCTCCCTTGGTTAACTCTTGTTTTTTCGACCCCGACGCTATTAGGGCATCCGAGGGCTAGGGAGTCTTTCCTTTCTTCCATTTCTTCTTTCCTTTATTTTCTTTTCTTCTCCAGAAAAGCCTAACCAGAGGCTATAAGATGGCAGCCCCATCACTGGTCTTGCCTTCCTTTGGCCAGCAACCAATCGAAGGGACTATTATTATGCTTTCAAATCTTATATGAGAATTTCCCGGAAGGATCAAACTATTTACGCTGGAGGGAAAATTTTCTATAGGATCGTAACAGGCCTTGGCCTAATACTTGGAAGGAAGAAGAAGAAGAAGATTATTATTATTATTATTATTACTACTATTATTTATTCAATTGAGTTGGTGTTTACTTGATGAAAATACATATTTATTAATTAAATAAAAATAAAACTTAGTTTTATTTGATTTTCATATTTATTAGGATACAATTCAGTGACAGCTGTTTCGGTACATTTCGGTAATTTGTTAACATGTCTGAAGAAGGTACAGTGTACAGAAACAGCTGTCACTGAATTATATCTTAATAAATATGAAAATCAAATAAAACTAAGTTTTATTTTTATTTAATTTATTAACTTATTATTATTATTATTATTATTATTATTATTATTACTATGTTCAAATTGTTTATTTATTCTAGAAGAGTTCAGATCTTCTCTTTCACCCAACCAGCTCAATTATACAATGTACGGACATTGAGTAAATAGATGATTATATAAATGCATCCATCCATCCATCCATAGTAATTCTGCCCGATGGCAGGTCTTTAGCTGCAATCATAGCATTCTCTTTGCAGCTTTACTAGGGAATTATAGGCGTGGTAGCTTCCCGTTGCTTTTCACACCGATGAAGGATGATGATGGCCGGATGATTTTCGGGGACCATTGGGCTCTAAGCTTCCTGACATTTGTCTAGCAGGTGAGGAAAAACCCCGAGAAAACCTCGCCCAGGTGCCTGTCCTGACCGGGAATCGAACGCGGGCCCGCTGCATGACAGCACGCTACCTCGAGACCACAGCGGTGGACGATTATATACATGGTGATTTAAATATTAATGGATGTACTTTTCTTATATACTGGTACTTTCTCAACAATCTTGAAAACTCTGGGCTGGCAGGTAGCTAGCTATAAATCTGTTAGTCACGCGAACCTCATTAGGGGCTTAGTCGTCCGAGGGAGAGAAAACGAATTCTCTAAAATCAAACATTTGTAGTTTTCTGCCTATGAAGACTTGGTTTGTGAGAGAGAGCGATATAATTAATGTGGCATCATTTGGAAATGTTGTATCTGCCACATATACATGATGGTAAGAGATACTTCTTTCAAGACCGCAAGATTGATCGAAGTTTTTGAATCTTTTGAGTAACGACATATATTTTGACAGCAAATTCATATTAAATGTTATAACTAGAGGGCGGATTTATATGCACTAAATCCATAAATATATGCAAGCAACTATGCAGCAAAAAAGTTGAAAATATGTTCTTAAAATTAAAAAAAAATATGCACAAATATTAATTTTTTATAGTAAAATACACAATTTTCTCACATTTTATTTTATTTTATGAAGTAAAAATTGTAATATTTTTACTTTTTTCGCTCCTATTTTATTTATTTATTTATTTATTTTACCTGATAGAGTTAAGACCGTAAGGTCTTCTCTTCCACTTCACCAGGGATAAAATTATATAAACATTAGATACATATTACAATTTTAAAAATTATTAAAATATAGACTAAACAAAGGTCAATGGGGATATTAGTTAATACTTACAAAATATGTAATAAATAAAAATAAAAGTAATATAAAATAAAATGAAGTAATTAAAGCTTCCTACATGAATATTTATTTATAGATATATTCAAAATGCTGAATATATTTGTTATACAGTTAATATTTTCATTGTATGGAACTTAAGATTTAAATAATGATAGTGATTGACTGTCTCTGACATGACTGGGAAGTGAGTTCCATGCTCTAGTCTTAGATATCTTCTTCTTCTTCACTTCCTGGTTCAGGCAAGAGTTGCCCGCTCCGCCCTCACCAACAGATCCAAGACCATCTCTTCCGAGGACGTCCGACATCTCTTCTTCCTCTTATTGAAGTTAATAACTGTATTTTATTGTTTCATTCTCATTAATCTTGTCCGTAATATGATAACACTTGTCTTAGTCCACTAACATAATATGGCATTTGAGAAAAGAATTTAAACTTTGATTCCCGATTTGTTTGTCACCGTGGTTAATAACAGGCTTCCTTTGTGTGAAATGAAGTATATTTTGCACACGTGAAAGTATATTTCAGGAATGATTTTTGTGTCTTTGTCATATGCTGACAGTCTCAATAAAGCTGATATTCAAATTTCAAAGAATATCGCTGGTTGAAAACGAAAAAAAGGGAAATTGCCACCAATAAACTGTCCATTGTTGGCAAGCACGTTCATTTCTTCCGAAATCTTCCTTTCAGGAAATGGTTTAGGCCAGATTGCTTTATTGACCTGTTGAGATTTAAAACTGCAGACCCCTGCTCGACATTGTCACTGTTGTGTGAAAATGCGAAATAGGGATTCTGGCTTTCTATGAAAACAAAATGTCTTCATTTTCAAAAACATGACAATAAAGCAGAAACTTGTCATTTTACGGGGTTCCAAACTAATAATTAATATTAAATGGAGAAAAAAGTATAATATATGCACCCATATGCATGAAATATGCACTAATCCCGTGAATATGCATTTATATGCACTATAAAATTTTGCCAATTGATTCCAAATGACATGAAACGCATTTTCCTCTTCCACGCATATGTTTATCTTTGAAGGAATAAAACATGCAAATATGCAGAAAAACACTCTCTAGTTATAACATTAAGTCAAGGAAAATATGATATAGACAATATATATATATATATATATATATATATGTGTGTGTGTGTAAATGATCCTTTTTCCTCTTAAATTATTACTTTTCTATAATGACGATGATGATGTTAATAATAATAATAATAATAATAATAATAATAATACTAATAATAATAATAATAATAATAATAATAATAATAAATATAACTAGTATTTTGCAAATGGGTAGTATTAGACGGGAAACCACCAGGTTACTAAAGAGTAAACAGAGGGGATATTTGAGAGAGAAGATTAATTATTTTGAAATTAATGCAAAAATAGGAACATTAGATGATTATATCAGGGAATTAGGATAGATAAGAAAGGTTTTCAGGCTGGAACAAACATAATTCGGAATGGAAATGGGGATATGATTGCAGATTCCAGGAGTATATTAAATAGATGGAAAATATACTTTAATCAGCTATTAAATGTACATACAGAACAGGATATTGAAGAGGATAATTTACAGACAGCAGAAATGTTAGTCGCAGAACCAAGTGCATTAGAGGTTGAAATGGCGATAGAAAAACTGAAGAGGGAGAGAGAGATGAGAGAGAGAGAGACTTATTTTCGTGGTCATTTTGGTTTTTAGTAAGTAGGCCTACTAGCTAATACCCAGCGTAAGCTGCTACGTCTAAATAAATGGAAATTAATGTGCTTTTATGTTTAGTTGAATAAGTAAAAGGAAACATAATTATAAATTTATATTTTTAGATACCCCAAGCTGATTACCCGGCGTTGCCCGGGAATCTACTTATCCCGATCTTCTTGACATAAATGATCTGAAATATGAAAATTAATGTGTTTTATGTTTAGTTAAATAAGTGATAGGAAAAATGTATATCATAATTATTTTTAGATACCCTGTGCTGTTTACCCGGCGTTGTCCGGGAATCTACTCATCCCGATCTTCTTAGCATGAATGAGCTGAAAGACAAAAATTAATGTACTTCTTATGATTAGTTGAATAAGTAAAATGAAAAGTAATTATAAATGTACATCGTAATTATATTAAGATTTCCCGTGCTGATACCCGGTGTTGCCCGGGAATCTACTTATCTCTATCGTCTTGGCATAAATGGGCTAAAAGACAAAATTCGTTATTGTGAGTTATCCGTAAAAGAATACCGCCCATGTGCTGCTATGCTTGCACAGGAATCTACGTACTTGTATCGATCTTCTTGGTATCAATGAAAGACAAAAAATGGTTATTGTGAGTTATCCGTAAAAGATAAACATATGCTGTCGCGGAATTTTTTTGTAGAGCTTCTTGATATATTCAATTCTGTGTACATTATTTTGTGTATTTGTTATAGTTTAGGCAGCGTAAGCCATTTAAGCGTCTAAAGAGCTACTTTTTTCATGTTTTTCACTACAAAGTGCGATTTTTAAGGGTGTAGGAGTTGAGTATCACAACTCTCTTATAGCCTATGTTCATCCCGGGAATCTCCTGAACATTTTGCAAAAAGCCCCATCACAATCGGATCAACGGTATGGCCGCGCATGAAGTGCGAACAAACAAACAGACATTCATTTTTATATATTAGATAATCGATGAATATTTAAAAGATAAATTAATAAATATTTTCACGTGTACAGATACAACCTCATTCCTTCGGAATTCGGTAATGGACTGAGATGAATGTTAATACACGAACATGTCTTCATTTTGAAAGGACTGATGCCAGAAGTCTTATTGATGGACGTGATTTTTATTCGTATGCAATTGTTTTGTGCCACGTGACAGCTCTGTTTCTGAAATAACATGATCATGACATGAATACATGTCCTTCTTTCAAAGCAAATCTCGCATTATTTTGGCGATTAAGAAACGACACAATTACAGGGCTTCCAATATAAAACCGGACACGCCTCACGGGGTTTCACCCGTCAGGCAGCGCTCTCTCCTCGTCCGCATTTCACTCTGCCAACCGCAGAGTGTCCGGTTTTATACTGGAAACCCTATATATGAAACGTTTCAGCAAAAAGATAGGACATCATACATAATATTGACCACTAGTGTGTCTAGGAACTTTTGATTCTGTTCGATTAACGAGAAATTTGTAAGTTCCTTCTTCTTCTTCTTCTTCTTCTTCTTAACCCTTAAATTGGCAAAACACTTCACTTCACTTCTACGTATTGGAAATTGTGTCACGTTATTTCCCCTCTCGTCGAGGAAAATATCCATTTTTGTGGAAGTCGTCCTCGACCAATGGGAAACATTCAATGTGAACAGCAATTTCCGGCTACTTTAGGGATTTTATACCCTCTTTAGCCCTTGTGATTTAATTATTTCGTCATTGTTATTATTGTGTCTTATTAGAACTTTGATGGTTCGTTTCTCGATTGTAATAATATATATCCTCTGCTAACGACAGCTATCCGTAGTCCAGTGTCAAAGGTCCAGTGGTTGGGAACTCCAATCCTGCAATCAGTTTCTAGGTGAATTTTATGATGTTCTAGTTGTACCTCTGAGTTGCCAACAGGAAGACCGCCACAGCCACAGATGCCGCCAACCCTCAAAAGGGCAAGAGCGGGAAGTCAAGTCGGCATTCCAATCAGAAACGGCTCTTTTCGGATTTAGCTGTTCTTATTTAATAATTTTGAATATTTATTGGACATTGGTGATTTTACTAGTGAATGCTAGGGGACCACTCCGGCATTTGCCTTAACATCAAGGGAAACCACTAAAAACCTTAATAGAGTGGCTTGAATTTTATAAAATTAGATCCAAATTGAACAGCTTTTTGCTCCAATTGGAGACAATTTAAGATGTAACAGGGCACTTCCTATTTTCATCATGGGTGCACATACACTCTATTAGAGAAGTGTGTGATTTATGATCCAATTCGATAGATAATACTATCGAATCTGGATCATTTACTAGTTCCTTAACTAGTTTGTCTAATACTTCATTAGTGATTAGACTATCCCTTTTTGCTAGGCTAGTTTGAACCGGCCTACTTTTGGTTAAAGGAGCCATGGCAGTTTGAGTGCCTATGGTCACTTTTTTGGTTTCAGGTGGGATTTTAGGCCCACCTAAGACCTTACTGGACTGGACTGGATAAGGCGAAGTCTAGCTTCGCCCAGTGTGCTGCGTATGTTAGAACCCACTAGGGCTCTTTGGCAGCTAAGTTAATAGTGGCTATCATTACGGGGTTGTAGTTCACTTAACCCGAGCCTATTTGGCGACGCTAGCGTTTGTGTGCAAATGGTGATGAAATTTGGACAGAGTTAGGGATACGATGACCTGAAGCAGGACATCAGAAACCACATTGCTTTCAAGCCGAGAGTCGGAAATCCAGCACTGTGGAATGAGCCACGTTACTCCAGGTGAGAGCACATCGCCAAATCTCTGGCTGGATTTAATGAGGAGTAAATCGGATGAATATGTTTCTATGTACAGCACGCCACTGGGGCAAGCGTCCCATACTGCGTACCATAAAATTTGTATGCAAAGATGTAAATTTGTGCATCTTGCTTACATTTTCAGTTATCATGGCATCAATATGGGGAAGTTGCGCTACGTTGTGTAGGTCTGTCATCCTTGTGAAACGCGGTGCTTGAAAAATTATTTTCAAACACTTATTCTGTATAATTTGTATTCTTCGTTTATGCTGTTTTGCGAGGATGCTCCAGGCCTCACATCCGTACAGTAGCATGCTGCGGATCACGCTTTTATACAGTAAAAGCTTGATCTTACGTGACAATGTATTCGACCTGAAAAATGGGTATAAAATTGCAATTGCTGTATTTGCTTTATGTTGTAGATGTCGAATATGAATTTTGAACTTAAGCTTGGGGTCCAGATGGACCCCAAGATACTTCACTGAAGGTTCTAGGCGAAGATTTTGAGTTCCCAAGGTTAGTTGGATGGGTGACCGTCTGGTTGATTTAGTGAAAAGGATCGCCTGGGTTTTTGTCGTATTTATCTTTATGTTCCATAACTGGAACCAAATATAGATACGGTTGAGAGCGGTTTGGAATACATGGATTCGATTAGGAAGAGATTTGAAGGTAGTCTGGTAAAAGAAACAGGTATCATCGGCGAATGATGCGGTATGGATGTAGTGGCAAAACACAAATTTCTTCTGTTAGTTATTTGAATGTTGCGGACCGCAGTGAAAACGGAATATTGCGTAACTGTTATTATTAGGTATATTGCATAATTAAACACACATTTAAGTGGTTTCTTTTTGTTCGTTTTCTTCTGATTTATTTAAAATATTAAATTAATTAAAAAGGATACATTACGACTTTAAGGGTTAATCATAATTTGTAGGATTTTCATCCTGTTTATTTCCAAAATCGGAGGAAGACGTACTGGATGTGCATTCACTGTCTATCCTTCTCTTGGCTGGTCTTCTCCTTGTTATTCTTCCGTCCATTGGTCTATCTTCAGTAGCTCTTTTTGCAAGTCGGTTGTCTTCCATTCCTTCTACATGACCTTTCCAATATTTTCGTCTGTCTATAATAAATTTGGTTATGTCTTGAATATGACATTTGTCCCTAATTTGTGTGTTGTGTATTTTATCAAATAATGTCTTCCCCTGAATAGTTCTTAAGATTTTCATTTCACATGTGATTATTATTTATTTAGTTTTTTGTTGTATCAGCCCTAGTTTCTGCTCCATACATTGCTCGCAGTCCCAAGGATCAAGCCTCGGATCAGATTTTGTGTTTTGAGTTTTTTAAATGATTTTTCCCACCGCAAGAAAACAATTCGAATTTCTTTAAAAACCACCATCCTCATATGTATTATTTATCATCCAAGGCAAGAGATTTGTAGTTTATGGTAAAACTAGTATGTGTGTATGAATGTATGCACGTATGTATGTACGTACATATGTATGGATGTATGCATGTTATAATGCAGATTTTCGCGCTTATATCTATGATTAAGGAAGGTTTCATGGGTTTTCCGCGTCAAAGATTCAAGATTGTCCTCTGTCCACTGGTTTCAACGTTTTGACATGTTCCCACACAAGTCATTATCAAGAAATGGACTCTTCGAGACATGACATAACTTTGGGAGTATTGCGGATATCTGGTAGATTAGGGTCTTATTTTATCACCATACTTATGGTCCTATGATTTTTCCTTAAAATTTTCCTTTCTTTTAGCTCAAGTTTCTCCAATTGGCCTTTCAAATTCACGGTTAATAATCTCTGCTGCATACAGTGGCTTGATCGATGTCTTGTAACTATTTTAAAATTAATATACACGGCTATTAAAAAATAAGGAATATATTTCAAACATTTTATTTTCAAAAAACGTTAAGCTGAAAATATATAAAACTATTATTCTACCAGTTATATTATATGGGTGCGAAACATTGACTCTTACTTTAAGAGAGCAAAGAAGATTACAAGTACTTGAGAATAAAGTACTTAGGAACATTTTTGGACCAAAGAGAGATGAACAGACAGGTGAATGGAGAAGACTACATAACAATGAACTACATTGTCTTTATAGGAAGCCAGATATAATAAGAACAGTTAAGTCTCATAGACTGCGATGGGCAGGACATGTTACACGTATGGGGAATGGGAGACTTGCATGGAAGCTTCTTGTAGGAAAACCAGAGGGAAAACGCCCAGTTGGTAGACCAAGAATGAGGTGGGAGAATAACATTAACTATGATTTGAGGGAAGTAGATTATACAGGGAATGATTTGAAAGCATTGGTCCAGGATAGGGATGTATGGAGAGCTTATGTCCGTGCGTCCATGAACCTACAGGTTCGATAGTGCCAGTGAGTGAGTAAGTAAGTAAGTAAGTAAGTAATTGCTAAGTCTATTTTGTAACATGTATTAGGCTTAATGCAATATTTAGTTATTAATTTAAAAAGTGTTTTATATTCAGGGCTAATTCAAAAAGAAGGAACAGACTTTAAACATTTATATTTTCCAAACTAGAAAAAAATAGAAACACAATTCCAACGTTCCTGGAAAGAGAAAAGTTTGAAGTTCCGATCACGGCCGTATTGGCGCTGTTGCTTGTCATGTTGATTGTTTGTATTAAAATTACGACACGATAGGACGTTGCATTGTAAGAGGAAGAACAGAAGATCAACTTCATTACCGGTGATCTCCCAGGTCACCAGACCTAACCCCGCGTGAATTTTATCCGTGGAGATACGTAAAATACCGTGTTTTTATCCCCCCCTATGCCTGACACTCTTGAAAATCTGCGACATCGAATTGTTGAAGCTGTGAATTCGATAACTAGAGACTAACTGATTCGTGTGTGGCAAGAAATGAGCCACCGTTTTGATATTTGTCGTGTAACACATGGTGCTCATATTGAATGCATAAAATCGTGAAATTTGAATTTTTCACTTTCCAGGAACGTTGGAATTGTATTTCTATTTTTTGAAGCTTGGATGAAATAAATGAAGAGCACAATGGAAAGAACGTTTAGACAGAATGGACAATACAAGATTACCCAAAAAGATCAACACCTACAAACCACATGGGAAAAGATCTTTGGGACGGCCAAGGAAACGATGGACTTGAGACTGGAACAGGTCGCATTACCTAATCCTGGAAAGGAAGAAGAAGAAGAAGAAGAAGAAGAAATACATGTTTGAAGTCTGTTCGTTCTTTCTGAATAGCCCTATATTTTTAATTGTTTTGTAAACTTGTGTTCAAGATATACGCATTGATAAACGATCATTATTGTGGTAGGACGCCTAACAAAATTAAATTGATTTAGTTGATATCAGTTTGGAACCAGAGGTTGTATGCCATTCGGTATCGGATAAATGCGGTATCAGGTGCGGTTATTGGTTAAATTCAACCTGAACTGGGGTTGTTTTGCAGTATTGAGAAAACTGATGGCGTTGTCTCATTGGTCGATTCTGGGATTCAATTGATTTGGGAGGTAGGGCCTATAATGCAATAAGAGAGTAAACATCTTGAGCTGGCTGACAGGGAGATGCTTTGCATGTTCTACGTTCCAGATGGCACCTGGCATCACAATTATTCCAATCCACCAGAATATGTATGAGTGGATTACATAAAAAATATTCAAGGACATTACTTGTTGGTTCAAAGCCAGCACTTGATGAGAGAAGATATTTCTAAATTAACATCACATTTAGCGATAATTTCTTGCTTAGAATTTAAATTGTTATTCCTTACATCGCTTTTCGTATAGATTCTGTTATCTTAATGTAAACTACTGCCGAATTTATTTTGAAAATATGCTTTATTTTTTACGAATATTTATCGATCCTACTTGGTAGAGACCAAAAATGGCCATGACAAAAAAAAAAATATGAATAATATATGTTTGAAATCAGCTAAATTCAAATACCTAGGAATAATAATCACAAATAGGAATGAGATGCACAAAGAAATTAAACATAGGCTCAATTCTGGAAATGCGTGCTATTATGCATTACAGGGTCTCTTGGTGTCCCAACTCCTTTCAAAAAAACGTTAAACTGAAAATATATAAAACTCTTATTCTACCAGTTATATTACATGGATGCGAAATATGGACTCTTACTTTAAGAGAGGAAAGAAGATTACGAGTATTTGAGAATAAAGTTCTTAGGAAAATTTTTGGACCAAGGAGAGATGAACAGACAGGTGAATGGAGAAGACTACATAACAATGAACTACATCTAGGCCTACTTTATAGGAATCCAGATATATTAAGAACAGTTAAGTCTCTTAGACTGCGATGGTCAGGACATGTGGCACGTATGGGGAATGAAAGACATGCATGGAAGCTTCTTGTAGGAAAATCAGTGGGAAAACGCCCAGTTGGTAGATCAAGAATGAGATGGGAGAATAACATTAACTATGATTTGAGGGAAGTAGATTATACAGGGAATGATTGGAAATCGTTAGCTCAGGATAGGGATATATTGATAGCTTATGTCCGCGCGGCCATGAATCTTCGATAGTGCCAGTAAGTAAGTAAGGTTGAATTCCTTAAGGAGCTAAGTCGGACCATTATGATTGGGGATTTATCTGAAGTAAAAAAAAATTAATATCACTCTATCTTACTTATTCACTTACTTACTTACTCACTGGCACTATCGGACCCGTAGATTCATTGCCGTGCGGACATAAGCTCTCAATACATCCCTATCCTGAGGTCATGCTTTCCAATCCATCCCATAAAATTATTTAAGCTTTCTTACTCAATAATTAAATTCAATTTTATCAAAATAAGACAGTAATTATTTCGTCCCACCTTTCATTCCAGCCATCAATTAAAAGACTAATGATTATGCTACCTTTGCACGGTCAATATACCGCGGCCATTTACTAATATTTTTCAAACAATAAATTTATTAATACGCTAGCTTCAAATTCTTCGAGAAAATTTTTATCAAATCATAGTTAATGTTATTCTCCCACCTCATTCTCGGTCTACCAACTGGGCGTTTTCCCTCTTGGCTTTCCTACAAGAAGCATCTATGCAAGTATTTCATTCCCCATACGTGTAACATGTCCTGTCCATCACAGTCTACGAGACTTAACTGTTCTTATTATATCCGGCTTCCTATAAAGACCATGTAGTTCACTGTTAAATAGTCTTCTCCATTCACCTGTCTGTTTATCTCTCTTTGGTCCAAAAATTTTCCCAAGTACTTCATTCTCAAATACTTGTAATCTCCTTTCCTCCCTTAAAGTAAGAGTCCATGTTTCGCACCCATATAATATAACTGGTAGAATAATAGTGTTATATATTTTCAGTTTAATGTCCACCGCTGTGGTCTCGGGGTAGCGTGCTGCCTTGTCACGCAGCGGGCCCGGGTTCGATCCCCGGTCGGGACAGTTTTTCTGGGCGAGGTTTTTATCGGGGTTTTTCCTCACCTGTAAGACAAATGTCAGGAAAACTTTAAGGCCCAAACGGTCCCCGAAATCATATGGCCATCGCAATCATCATCATTCATATTCATCTTACGTTAATCTTAGGATTAGGGACACTCCTGGCGCACCATTAGAATCATAATCACCCATCATATCATCAGGGCTACGTATCCCCGCCTTCCAGGCGCCCCAACCTCAGAAGTGGGTTACAAGTACGCCATGCCAGGAGAGAAACCAGGAATGTCGAAAGACAAACCTGGGGCATTTGAAAAAAATATATATATATATTTATTAATATCGTTCGCTGTGGTCTCGAGGTAGCGTGCTGCCTTGTCACGCAGCGGGCCCGGGTTCGTCCCCGGTCGGGACAATTTTTCTGGGTGAGATTTTTATCGTGCTTTCATGATTTCCATCTCTTCGAGTACGTTTATCTTCCCTGGATTTTTTTTATGAAAGCAGCTCACAACAACGACAATCTGATAAACGAAAACGAAGCCAATACATGTAACGCCCTCTACCAGATCTTCAGTGAAACACCAGTTTTGAATCCTGCCCATGATGGGACAAGTCCCGAAATCGCTACAGTTAAATAATGAAGTTCAGGAGACGGGCCTTTCAGGTGAATATTCCATAATTTTATATTTTAATTTTGAATAATACCTCAACGGAACACATCATGTATCTTATAAAAGTTGATAAGGATTTCGAGTGACTTAGGTACTGAGGTAAGATTTTCTTTAGTTTGGAGAAGTAGGACATGAGCCTTTTTTTAAAATTGATATTTTGATTATATTGTACATAGGCCACACTGAGTGGATGGTTATTAAACCGTTATCTATATTATAATTTACACAAACTTTACTGTTAACAATTTTACAAGCTGCAGAAAAGTGATAAAACTTTTTAAGGCAGAGTTGAACACTTTGCAATCTACACGCCTCATGAATAAGCAGGCGATTCCACTTAGCCTCAACATGCATTACGTGATTTGTAAGTACACGCGACCCACTTATTCTCATTCAATACATCTTTACGCTTTTACACTCTTTGTATCGAAAACGAATCCTTTACTAGAATTGTCTCTACCTCTAACGGGAATGTGTACCAGACGCTTGCTCTGGGGGTTGTAGGGCAGACAACCCGTTTGACATCTCGTGCTGCTTGTCCAGGAAGATGGGAGCCTTAACTTCCTACTATCCCAAGAAGCCTGTAGTGGATTTATTTTTAGCTTTTATTTCAGTTATAAAGATTTTTGTACCTTATATAACATAGTATCGGCCGCGGTGGACTAGTGGTTATGCTCCTTGCCTCTGGTCCCGAGGATCGCGGGTTCCAACCCGGCCGGGGTCGATGGATTTTTTAGGATGGAAAAATCCAAGGAGCAAGTCCTCCGGGAGGGACTTTAAGCCGTAGGTCCCGAGTCTGAAGATTTTCAGGCTCGTAAAAGATCCTTAAGCCAGAATGAAGAGGCCTCTAAGCAAAATTTACTGAATTTTCCCGTCCTAATACTACCTTAGTTTCCTAGATGTCAGTATGAGGCGGAACGCTGACCACGAACCACTCAAATGACATCTATACGAAAACAAGTGTAACTAAATTAGTATGGTTCAAATTCTTCCCTGTAGGGGGAAAGCGCCTATATCTCTGTTAAGGAAAACATGGGTTTACAAGGTACAAGAAGATCATTGGCCATTCATATTTTTTGTCTCGTTTCAACAGTCAGTCATCTGTTATCAAAATCATAAGGGAGAATTAGATGAAAGAACATGTTTGAACATTTTTTAGTTATGAAAGAACCCTAATCTCTCAAAATAAGGTTAAAATAAAAGAGTTTTAGAAATAATTTGAGAAGGGCATACGTCGCGAAAAAAGAATCCAGGAAAGCTTGTGAGAGGTCAAAGGCAAGTGTTGGAGAAAATTTACTTCTTTTGGCGTAAAATTTATGACGTGTCTTTTGTTTCTGATGCTGCAGGTGGAGATCCACCACTACAAGTGGGGGATGAGATGTTTTTTGGTAGTAGATGGGGGTATGACGGGGGTATTGCTATTGATCTGCTGGCGCAGTGTATAACGCGCCCTTGCGGCGCCCCCATTCCCCCGGCCATCCTCGCCGTCTGTCTCCAGATTTCTGGCCTCACTTGAGACCGTGTACCTCCCCTATGTCGGATTTAAAACCGGATACTGTAGCAACGTCTGGCCTGTCAACTGTGAACTCCAGATAAAAATACAATGCTGGATCTCAGTTTATACTGACATTTTCAAAATAAACTTAACTCATAAGCTTTCCAGACATCCGTATCCTGAGCTAATCAATCATTTCCTATATAATCTACTTACCTCAAATCATGGTTAATGTTATTCAACCCATCTCCTTCTTGGTCTAACAACTAGGCGTTTTCCTTCTGGTTTTCCTACAAGATGATTCCATGCGCGTCTTTCATTCCCCATTTGTGCCACATGTCCTGCCCATCGCAGTCTACGTGACTTAACTGTTCTTAATATATCTGGCATCCTATAAAGACCATTTAGTTCACTGTTATGTAACCTTCTCTATTCACCCTTCTATTCATCTCTCTTTGGTCCAAAAAAATTCCTAAGAACTTTATTCTCAAATCTCGCAATCTCCTTTTCTCCCTTAAGGTGACAGTCCATGTTTCGCATCCCTATAATAGAACTGGTAGTAATAATTGTTTTTATAAAATTTGTTTTTTCTATTAACACTTTTTTTTGAAAAGAGTTGGGACTTCAAGTGTCTCTGTAATGCATGAAACGTAGCTCCAGTAACACTGGTCAACATGATTTTTGTGTCATGAGTACCAATGGTTGTACTTAATGCAGTTTTTTATCGTGTTTTCAAATATGTATTCGGAATTTCTCCATCACCCACATTTTTTTTAAATTTCAATTTCAATTAATGGATTTAAATAATTATTTTTAATAAACGTTTTTTCGTCCATTTTTCCATTGAAAAATAAAACGGTGAACACTTTCATCAGGAGATTACAGCTATGGAAAAGAGATATCAAGGCAAATGGAATCCTAATATGTTGGTCGATTATTGTTGGACCAATAGGAGGGATGCTCCACAGGCGAAATGTCGCCGAAAATCGTCATGTTTCGTGCTTTCCTTCTAGTGAGTCTGAATGTTCGAATATATGTGTAGTTAGAATACTGTTGAAAATATTAAAAATGTTTGAAATTATAAATTGCCTGTCTCCCAATCGGAAACCTTGCATGATGGAGAAAACCCGAACATATCATATTTGAGTTCAGGATAAAATATACTATAAAAATCACATTTGTTTTTCTCTTTCTGAGACAAACAGGTAAACACTTTTTGATGGTGGGGTGTAAACCGCTAGATGTCAGTTGGGACGACTTCCCGCTACCACTTGTGTGAATTGAGAATATTACATATATAAGAAAAATGTATGTTTGTGTTTGAATATTTCAGTGGCTCAGATGGTTTGAGCGCTAAACGTACAGAGTTTAGAGATTCGGGTTCAAATCCCGACTTAGGCATTCATTTTTCTTTTCATATCATATTTGCCTTCATTGCCAAATGTCAAAAAATATAGTTATAACATCTAAATATACAAGCTTTACTGCTATAAAGTAAGTATTGTGTTTAATATATATCCATCCATAGTAATTCTGCCCAAAGGCAGGTCTTTCACTGCAATCATAGCATTTTTCATGCTATGCTTTGCAGCTTTACTAGGAAATTGTAGGTGTGGTAGCTTCCCGTTGCTTTCCACACCGGTGAATGACGATGATGATAAGGATGATGATGATAGCCATATGATTTCGGGGACCGTTTGGGCCAAGTTTTCCTGACATTTGTCTTACAGGTGAGGAAAAACCCCGATAAAAACCTCACCCAGAAAAAAACTCCCAACCGGGGATCGAACCCGGGCCCGCTGCGTGACAAGGCAGCACGCTACCTCGAGACCACAGCGGTGTACTTTATATATATATATATATATATATATATATATATATATATATATATATGTGTGTGTGTGTGTGTGTGTGTATTGTCGTGGTCATTTTCGGTATCTTGTAAGTTGAATCGATGAAGATTTATTAACCCTTAAATTCGTAATGTATCCTTTTGGATACATTAGTTGGTTTAATTAATTTAACATTTTAAATAAATCAGAAGAAAACGAACAAAAAGAAACCACTTAATTGTGTCTAATTATACAATATACATAATAATAAGAGTTATACAAGATTCCGTTTTCAGTGCGGTCCGCCACATTCAAATAACTAACGGAAGAAATTTGTGTTTTGCCAATTTAAGGGTTAACAACATAAATATTTTAATGACTATTTAACTCATGCTCCAAATGGGAGTCAATGACCAATCACGTTTCAATGATTTCTGTTTTACAACCAATCAGAGTCGTATTTCACGAAATATTTATCAGTGATATAATTGCCATATTAAAGAAAGCTCCTCCTCTTTAATATTCTGAATAGGTCTGACCATTATTTTGCAGTGACAGAGCCCGTGAGAAACACGGCTACCAGATTGTATATATAGTGCATGAATGCCAACACATGCTGCATGCGGGAATTAATATAAAAACATTTGTAGCAATTGATTATACCACCAAAAAAAGAAACCACTGTTTGCACTTTCTTAAATGTATTTTTTCCCAGGTAACAATCCAGAAAATATATAATTGTCATATTTACATCATACGACATCAGAAACGAATTAATATACAGTTTGATGTGTTTCATTTTTTCTCCACTAGAGAGCATTCTTACAATATTGCGTTCCTTTGGCAATAAATAGTATGATCTGGTTGCAGTGATAAAGAAAAGAAGCAATTGAAGCATACCTATCGTTTCTCATTTGTTTTCAAACATCGCCGTTTACATTAAATATATAAATATTTTAAAATAACTACAGTTAAATAATGATTTGTGACTAACAGCTTAATTTTATTCGTTAAATAGTCCTAACAAATGCCACTCTTGATTTCCAAATTGTCTAGATGAATTCACTCCTCACTTCGTGAGTCGTGAATTTATCGATAATTTGGAAATCACTCGTGGCATTACTTATGATAACTTCACAGCTGCATTTCTTCGTAATTCCTTAATACGTTATTGCAATAGGCACATTGTAGGCCAATGTTATAAAGAAAGAGTGTTTTTAGCTTAATTCATTGTCATATAAATCTGCTATTTTTTTATTAAGCGTAAATGTTAAAAACTATAGAGATACGAAGCAAGATAAGTTTGTCAATATTACAATTGGTAAAGTCCAGCCGCTGAGTATCCTACCCTGACGTTTAGGTTGTACGAGGGGTAAAGGGAGAAACTAGTCCTCTTCTGCCAATAAGGAAATCATAGAATTGGTGGTGTACTTCTGCCACAACCAATCACTGCTCTTGACCCCGCTAGTAAGCTTTGAAATTACTGCGATGTTATCGGCTGTACTTCTGCTAACCGTGTACATAAAGCGGTCCCTCTCACTGAATATCCATATCGGCAGGGCCGGGAACTCAGCGACTAGACTAACGCATCTGCCATGAAATAGTCGAATCATTGTAATGATGTTATGCCTAATGGTTTAGTTTATTATGGACTGAATCCATGTTTTGGCAATACTTCAAACTCTTCTATTTTTACTTAAAGTCTGTGCACGAAGTAATTTAATTATTAAATGTATGAAGGTTCTGTTACCCTGACGTGATACCTCTCACTCCGGAGGTCTGGTCGATTCTCGGCAACCTAAAAGTGAATCCTATGTACACCAATCAGGGAACAGTGGTTCCATGCTTACCAGCCTTTGGCCTCGCGGGAGGGAATGGAATTTATTAAAAAATATATATTCTCATAATATTAAACAAAAACGAACACTAATAGCAACACGACATAGATAAACTATAAACACATTCCACCTACACACACACACACACACACACACACACACACACACACACACACACACACACACACACACACACACACACACACACACACACATATATATATATATATATATATATATATATATATATATATATATATATATATAATACTAGAATTCCCGGCCACGCGTTGCTGTGGCTAAGGTATACGTTAAAAATTTAAATTAAGTTGCTGTCTTTCAGCCAGATTACTTAAAACTAATACTTACACACGAAATTAATAATATTGAAAATAAAACAAATACTGAACACACTTAAATTATGAAATAATCAATATTTGTAATTCAATTGAAATTCGCGTTTGCAACAAAAAACACAGCCATCTGGATCTCTCTTTGTTAAATAATAAACCAATTACATTACCAAATTACCTTACACCGCCATCTGTTAGAATCGTATGGAACTCACAGATAATTATAATTCTTTGTTATATAATAAACAAATAATTTGCAATAAAAAAATAATGCGACTATAAATTTAGTTATAAACAACCCTAAGTCTCAAGTTGGATCAAACTGCACACAGTGTGCAAAATTTTATTAAAATCGGTTCAGTAGTTTAGGATTCCATCGCGGACAAACAACGTGACACGTAATTTATATATATATATATATATATATATATATGTATGTATATATATATCAAACAACTTTCTTCTCGGTTTGTATCTCTCTCTGTGCAAAAAAAAATAAATTCAGAACCCAAAAAATAAACCTCAAAAATCATTTCACCTTCTCTAATCCATGCTAATATCTCAAAATTATTTCTCTTCCCTGTGGCCTGTCATAACACATCACAAACTTTTTTATCACACCCAACATTTCAAAAACTCACATACAACACATTTGTAAACAACCCGAAGAGGGCAAAAAAATAAGACCCTAAAGCGGGGAGCGCAGGTTCGCCTGTATCTCATTTACATCACTACATAATAAAGTAATGGTTAAAGTATTGAGAGAGAAAATCCTGAAAACATGGAAGTTCAAGTGTAAAACACATGAGTTTTTACGCAAAAGAAAAATAATAAAAATAAATAAAACACAGCTTTAATTTAGTTTTGATACTAATATTGACCAGAGAGACATCTAGTGTGTATTAAAAATGTTTTTTTAAATATGTTACGATAGAATGAGCTTGTTTTATGTGTTCGAAGTTTTAATTAAAACGGTTTATTTTTATTGTAATTATGAACTGTGATCATTAAGGACTAATTGGTTCATAAATTTGAACGGTATCGACTAATTTTGTACGGATTACTGTCCGATGTCGTCATACATTTATTCTTGTAGTTACATTCATTTTAGTCTGATTAAACTTAGTTTATACTTGTGTCAATAACACTGGTCGACAAAATGAACTTTTTTCTTTCACAAGAATAAAAATATGAGATTTTAGAAGTATTTTTCATCCTGAATTTAAATGTTTCAGTTTTTTCCTATCAGGCAAGAGTTTTCTGTGATATGTATTTACATTTTTTATAATTTTTATATCATCATCATCATACGGTTTCATGGCAGCTGCCGCCGTCTTCCGGAAACCAAATGCCATCCCTCTCTGTCCATCCATTGATCTTCCTCCATTCCTCTGATATTCATAGCTGCTTGTACCCCTTCTATCCAAGTTTTCTTCGGTCTTCCTCTCTTCCTCCTTTCCATTGGGATCCATTCCATAACAATTTTTGGCAATCTTTGCTCTGGCATTCTTTTGACATGGCCATACCACTGTAATCTTTTCTTTTCTATAATGTCTATGATATCCGGCTCCTCTTGTACACCCATCATTTCTTTATTTCGTATTCTATCCATTCTATATTCTCCAGCTGATCTTCTTAAAACATCCATTTCTTATTTAAAATTCTTTTCATTTCCCTGGTAAGAATTTTCCAGACTTTTTATAATTTTTAATAAAATCCATCTAACGCTAACTCATTCTGACTTATCTAGAAAGTAGTAGATAGTGATTTTCGGACATATTTTGTGTAAGGTCATTTTTATTTCCATCTGAATCATTTTCAGTTTGAACTAGGTCAGAATCAGAGTTGTGAGTTAAGGTCATACCTGCATATACTGGTACAGGGAACACTTCATATAAGGTAAAGGTTCCTATGACAGGTCAAAGAAAATGCTAAAATTAATTTTAAAAAATAGATGTCACAAAAAAAAAACCGTGCCTGATGGAAAAATTCTGAGTACATATCTGAATTCAGTGTGAAAAAATGCACTAGATTCACTAATCAGATATCTTGTGAAGAAAACCTTGTTGACCAGTGTAATCTGATTCTGATAAATAACCATTACCATCTATGTCCACCGCTGTGGTCTCAGGGTAGCGTGCTGCCTTGCCACGCAGCGGGCCCGAGTTCGATACCCGGTCGGGACAGTTTTCTGCGTGAGGTTTTTATCGGGGTTTTTCCTCACCTGTAAGACAAATGTCAGGAAAACCTTTAGGCCCAAACGGTCCCCGAAATCATATGGCCATCGGTATCATCATCATTCATATTCATCTTAGGTTAAGCTTATGATTAGGAACTCTCCTGTTGCACCATTATCATCATCATTAGACACCCGCAAATACTTGCATTTTGCAAACAGTGTGCGTGTATACAAATTAACCACTGCTCTCATACCATTACTTGTTTTTAAGACTCTAACTTCTTGGTAATTTTACCAGTATTACTTGATGACTTCTGAACGAAGTTGTCGTTTTATGAGATCCGAAAGTTGTCCGTTTTTTTTTATTCTTAGTACTCTTGTAACAACTTAGTAAACTCAACTTGATAAAGCCATTTGTAGAAGAAAAAGTTTTTATTGTTGTAGAAACAAATCCGTTCCTACCATTTTGTCTGGAATACAAGCTGACGTCTTTTCTTTATTATTTCATAAAAGGATATTTTAAAACTCTTGTGTAATTATTGTGCTAGATTAGAAAGTAGAAGTACTAAAACAAGACTATCCTCATAATTGTGCAAGTTCTTAATGGAGTTAGAAAATTCTCAAGTCTCCAGACTACGAAAGAGGTGCTTAAAGCATTCTCGAAATCCCTTATGCATACTTAAGATGTCTCGTGTTAAAGTATATCTCAACTTTATCAAATTCTGTCCAATGAAAATTCTGATATAGTTACTAACATTGTTATTTGTACAATCCTTACTTAGCTCTCAATCAAGGGAATTTTTATTGAGACAACTGATATTTCTATACAGGGTGTTAATGAATAACACCGGCAAACGTTTAGGTATTGTAATAAAGCCGAAGACAAAAAATTGAATATTTTAGTAAAGAAGCCAGATATTATTCCAGAAATTCCACGTAAAATTACAGTAGCAAAATTTAGACTGCTGGCAGAACATGACTATTTGGCCAAACATTTATATAAAATAGGAATCTACACGAATCCAAATTGTCCTCTATGCAACAAAGCGAAGAAATGAACCACTACAAACCTGTGAAGTGTTACCTGTTGGATCCACCATAGAGAAATAGTGGAGAGCAAGAACGCTAATGGCTTCGTTGCCAAGGCCCAGCATTTGAAAACAACAACAGCAACAACTTTTAGGTATTGTAGAAGAGTCGTAGATAAACAATTTGAGATATATAACTTGTAGTCCAGAAGTTCAAATTAGCACGTTATGATATAACATGTCTTCGGAGACAATACGCCACTGACAATATTTTGAAGATTTTGTTGATAAGCTATTGCATAGTGCAGCCTTATTTTGTGGGTTGACTCACTGCGAACATATAGCTCAGTGGTAACGTGCGAGGTACGAAATATCGTTCGTTCGGGAAGTGAGATTCATTATTCAAATCTCAGATATACTGGCCTTTTATTTTTTATGTTCTTTCTATCTTGTGTAAGATATTTGGAAATTTAGTACAAAATACTGTGCAAAATCCCGAAAGTAATAAACGACACTATTCTGTACTCGTGTAAAAGAAGGAATACTGTATAGCACACTAGGTAATTACAGTAAGTATTCGCAAGTGAAAATCACGTGGTTCAGACGGACGAAGATATATTTAGATGTATTAGTGAAATGGAATAAGTCATGTAAGGAAATGGGACTTGAAAGTAGTTTTGAAGTTCCTTAGGACAGGTTACTGGCCCGACGCTAAGTAGTCCAGTGGTAGGGCTGCTACCTTTTAGTCTCTGGACAGACATTAGGATGTGGTGAATAATTTTACATATCTAGGATGCAATATCTCATATGAAGAAGAAAAGGATGTAAATGCAAAAATATCTAAATTTTTAAGAATTTTAGGGTAAATAAATTCTATCTTCAAGCCACAGTTAGTCCAAAAGCATTCAAGATTAAAAGTGTATAAAACACTGGCTCTTCCAACTCTTTTGTATGGTAGCGAAGTATGGACGTTGAAACAGAAGGATATACAGAGACTTAGATCTGCTGAAATGAGATACCTTCGGAGGACTGCAGGATACACACTACTAGATCACAAAAAAATGAAGACATCTTAGAAGAATTACACATGGAACCTTTAGAAACAAAATTTCTGATTATAAGTCAAGATGGATGCAACATGTTCATCGAATGGAAGATCACAGAATACCCAAACAAATGTTAAGAAATCAACCTGCAGGAAGAAGAAGACCAGGACGTCCACTCAAAAGACTTTACGATGATGTTTCTCTTGAGACCGAAACAGGTCAACAAATGGCCTAAATTCGTGAATGTTCTATGATGATGATGATGAGGAAATGGGAATCAACATTAATGACCGTTTACTGCACAATTTATTATTCGCTGATGACCAGATTATAATAGGACAAGATAAAGAAGATATAGAATATATGATTAAAAAGTTGGTAGATGCATTTGAGGTAGGTGGACTGAAGACAAATTATATTAAAACAGAATATATGGTAATCTGAGGAAATTCAGAAGACATACAAATAAATAATATGATAATTAAAGGTGCTGAAGAATTTAAATATCTTGGATCTATAATAGATAAATCTGGTACTTGTGAAAAATATATTATTAACTGAGTAAATTGTGCAAGGAAGGCGATTAGATCCCTGAATGGTATTTTATGGGATAGAAATTTGACCAGAAAAAAAAAAGATTATACAGACAATAATAGAAAGTATACTTACATATGGATCAGAAAGCTTGACAATGAATGAAAGGATGCAGGAAAGAATCTTGGCGACAGAAATGGATGGATTACGGAGAAGTATGAGAATATCCAGGCTACAACATATTCGAAATACATATATTAGACAAGAAATGGATGCACAAGAAACTGTTATCGATAGGATAACAAAGAGAGCTTTACAGTGGTATGGATAAGTACAACGGATGTCGGAAGACCAGGGGCCTAAACAGGTGCTAGATTGGATGGTACCAGACAGAAGGAAGAGGGAGAGAAGTAGAAGAACATGGTATGAAGGAATGTATGATGCCATGATGAAGAGGAGTATGGAAGAAGTACAATGGGAAGATAGGAATTTCTGGATAGTAGGAAGCAATGGCGAACTGCTGTAAAGTGGAAAGCCTGTATTAGGTATTAGGTAGGTATATAGTTATTTGGGTTGGCAACCCCGAAATGTTGGAAGCTGAACTTTCAGTCATGGTCTCCATTGCTGTAAGTACTACAAAACGCACTATCGCGCAAATATAAACTTTAATTTCTCAAAGAATCGTTATTTCAGGCGAAATGTTGAATTGCTGTATTTGCAATCTACGAGGCTTATTGCGCCCCCTCAATCTCTTTTACAGTGAATTTTATTGCCAACATTACAGTCATTATCCAGAGTAGCTTTTAATGCTCGTAACTCTTAAATCGATAAAATGGAACTTGTATTGAATTCATGATTTGAATCATTTTGCAAAGTTAACACTAAAATGCCATTATTGTAAATCACCTCCCACCAGATATATCACAATTTGTTTCTTTCATTACGCCATATTTATTATTTTATGTTACAAATGTGAATGTAGGCAACAGTAGTGGCAATGTGGCTTCCATTTAATAAAAATTGTGATTTTTCATTATTATTTTTTCGTTATATTTTAAAAGAGAAAATCAATTTCTTCGATTAAGTAATTTTATATCTTCTTGTATCTTGTAAGCCCATGTTTCCCTTAACAGAGATTTAGGCAATCTCCCCCTACAGGGAAGAATTTGAACCATACTAATTTAGTTACAATTGTTTTCATATAGGTGTAATTTGAGTGGTCCGTGGTCAGCGTTCCGCCTCATACTGACATCTAGGAAACCAAGGTATACTAGGACGGGAAAATTCGGTAAATTTTGCTTAGAGACCTTTTCATTCAGGCTTAAGGATCTTTTACGAGCCTGAAAAATCTTCAGACTTGAGACCCACGGCTTAAAGTTCCTCCCGGAGGACTTGCTCCTTGGATTTTTCCATCCTAAAAAAATCCATCGACCCCGGCCGGGTTTCAACCCGCGACCCTTGGGACCAGAGGCAAGGAGCATAACCACTAGTCCACCGCGGCCGATATATATATATATATATGGTCCACGGCTGTGGTCTTGAGGTAGCGTGCTGCCTTGTCACGCAGCGGGCCTAGGTTCGATTCCCGGTCGGGACAGCTCCTGCGTGAGGTTTTTTCGGGGTTTTTCCTCAAATGTCAGGAAGCTTAGGGCCCAACGGTCCCCGAAAATCATCTTGTCATCATATACCATATATGCAATTTAAGAAAATATATTATTTAATAACTCATAAAATAAATGTCAAACAAGAATGAAACTTAAACACATCATTATGTATCATACAGTAAATGTTTGTACAAAACCTCAAGTCTCTAGCTCAACAAATGTACAAAACAGAAATTTCACCCATCACCCCCCTTAATAACAACGTTACTCAATTTAATTGAGAGAATAGAAGGGCTGGTCATATCTATGCCTGTTGGATGGGCGAACACAGGATTCCAAAGAAGGTTATTATTCAAGCCAATAAACAACGAAAAAAAAAGGTTTTTTTACAAAGTCTATTTGGAAGAACTAATGATATATGGATTTAAGTAGAAATAACTGACTCCAGAGAACTCCTTTCGTCATAAGCATGTAGAAGAATGACATTGGACAAGGAAGGATGGAGGAAAAGTATAAAGGAGGCATGCCCCTCATTGGACTTTGATGTCATTGAAGAAGAATAATAATTAGAGACCGGATGTTAGGGAAAATGCCTATAGTTATTTATTACACATATTGTAAAAGTGACTTCATGTAAGTTCATACCAACGACCCTAGAGTTGTTTTCCATGAAGTTAATTTTGCCTAAAATACCTATTTCAGCTTATAATGCCTATAAATGCCTACTTGTTATTTTTTCTCGAAATTAACTCGATTGAAATCAATTGAAATGGACAAACTTCATGGCACAAATCATTTCATAGAAGTTTTCAGGTGTTCTTTTTATAAATTCGCTTAGATAAGGGTAGCAATAACCCAATAACCTAGCAGGTAGATGGTTCCCCCTCAATGCACTCCCGTTAGGTAAATATTGTATTTTTCCACCTCATGCATTTCCGTTAAGAGAAATAGCCCTATGCTATGTCCCATTGTATTACGCTCCGGCTCTAAGGCTTGGAGAAAAGTTCTTTGCTTATTTTCAATACAAACATTGCTGAGTGACAAAGAGGGTTCTGCTCTTTGTAATCAGGCAAAACAAATTCCAATAGCATCTCTCATATCTTCGAATGGTGGTGATATCATATGTTTATATTCTTAGCGTAAGACTGTAAAAAGTTAAGTTGTTGTCCATTTTTTGTAAGAGCCTATTTTGAATTTTTAGTGCCTATATTAATGATTTTTAGTGATTTTTTGCCTGCCTATTTTGAATGTTTTAAGTGCCTAACATCCGGACTCTAATAACATAGAAACATTCATCGAACCCGACCGGGTTTGAACTCCTGAATGGAACCAGATGGGAACATGGTAACCACTAGAGCGCCAGGGCCGAGCAGCTAGCCATTAGAAACAGGAGTGCTATTATATAGCCTACTGTAACAATTTATCTCTCCTGAAATAAATGCAGGAACGAATGAAACTTGTCTCCTCATCCAAGAGTAATTCCCAATTCATAGGGAAGATGTGACAGAACAATACCCGTCCAATTTCAACAATTCGCTATTTGATGCCTCCAGCACATCAGTTGCGGATAATATCATTTGAATTTCAGTTTCTATCTCCAATCCGCTAATGCAATAACAGCTTCCATACATTGCTGCCAGGATAATCCATTATATGCGATTCAGAAGGACTCTAATAAAGCATTACGTACTCTCCTTAATTAAATTTTATATATAACGCCAATCTTCAGACATTAGCTGTCCGGAATGGCATCTAAATTTCATGAAGGCAATTAAAATCCGACCTCGATAATGTCAATACATTAAATACTCTACATTCATACATATAATAATAATAATAAATAATAATAATAATAATACTTTATTTATTCTGGCAGAGTTAAGGCCATAAGGCCTTCTCTTCCACTAAACCAGCACAAATACAAATAAATATTTGACAAATACACCCGAAGAAGTCCATACCCTCCTAATTTTAAAAGAATTCCGATTGAGGGTATTTCCACTTTTCAGCGGTTGCCCTTTTACCAGCCGGCTGCTGGGCCCTTCACATCCACATGTGTCAATCACAGAGGTAGATGATCAACAGCCAGTGTAGGGGTGACATGTGGTTAGCATGTTGACTCCCCCAGCCGTTATAGCTGGTTCCTCAACCTGGAGCCGCTACTTATTGTAGCTACCCAATTGCCTCACGATGCTGGGTGGGCACCGGTCCCATACTGGCCGAAATACCATGAGAAAATTTCTTCCCCCATGGAGACTCGAACCAGCGCAAGTCCCGTAGCTCTGCGCCAAGGCTTTCTACCTTAACCGCTCGGCTACGGCTAAATAGATATATAGTATACAAATTATAAACAGTTAAAGATACAATAAATGTAGCAATGTAAATTTCATGTACAAACAACATTTTATAGGGTAATAACAATAATAATACGATAATAATAATAATAATATAAATATGATAAATTATACGATAAACACCAATTAATATATATACCTTACACTGGGTAATAATGAAGTCGAGTTTAGAGCAAATATAAATTTAGATTTCTTTTAAAATATGCCAATGTCCGGCAGCCCCTTATTTCTTGTGGTAGGGAATTCCAGTTGCGAGAAGTGGAGATGGTATATGAAATGGAGTGATGTGATGTCCTATGTTGCGGTATATTAAGCAAGAGACTATGTTGTGATCTTGTGTTTAAGTTGTGGTTTGAGGATAGATACTGGAAACGGGATGATAAATAATTGGGAATCGAGGTATGTAGGATCTTAAATAAGAGAATTAGACAGTGCTATTTTCTTCTCTCTTTTAGATGTAGCCATGACAATTCATGGAATAATGGAGAAATGTGAACGTATTTTCGAACATTAAATATGAATCGGATACACATATTATGGACACGCTGCAGTTTGTCCGACAATCCGTCACTTATGTCAGTTAGTAGAACGTCACAGTAGTCAAAATGCGGCATCACTAAGATTTGGATTTAAAAAGTGATGACAATGTTTTTATTTTCTTTGGTTTAACCTCTATCTTTGTAGGTACTTTTATGTGCTCTAACACGTAGGGAAATTACCAGTTGATGTAAAATTTTAGGCGTTCACGGCAGGTGTCTTGATTTCTGTTGGGTTTGTCTTTCGGGAAAAATTGCCGTGGTCTTGCTTTCTTAAAACTCGAAGTTTCGTCTACTACTGCGGTATACATACGCAAGAGATTCTGCGCGCTATATAAATTCCTAACTCTTCAAGTGTCTGCAGCAGAATGATAGGTTCCAGTTATTCCTTGATAATGGCAGGTGGGATCATGCCGCAGCGTCGGAATCAGCGGCCAGAGGCCGACCTTGAATCCATGATGTGCAACACTCAAGAAAACTTTCCTAATCATATATATATATATATATATATATATATATATATATATGGGGCACGCCGTAGCGTAGTGGTTAAGGCACTGAGCTACAAGCCGGAGGGTCGAGGGTTCAAGTCCCGTTGGGGTCAGGATTCTTAAACTGACCCAAACCCTCTGGCGGCACTATGGCCCTGGGATCGACTCAGCCTCTAACGGAAATGAGTACCAGACGCTTGTTTTGGGGGTAAAGGCGGCCGTCACGCAGGGCTGACAAGCCAGCTGACATAAAGTGCCGATTGTCTAGAAAAAGTGGAAGCCTGTTGTGGGATCACTTTACTTTTACTTTATATATATATATATATATATATATATATATATATATACACATCACTTTACTTTTACTATATATATATATATATATATATAGATTAAAGTGATCCACAACAGGCCCGGAGGCCCTTGGGGTAGTAGGAAGTTAAGGCTCCCACTTTTTTCTAGACAATCGGCACTTTATGTCAGCCGGGTTGTCAGCCCTGCGTGATGGCCGCCTTTACCCCCAGAACAAGCATGTGGTACTCATTTCCGTTAGAGGCTGAGTCGATCCCAGGGCCATAGTGCCGCCAGAGGGTTTGGGTCAGTTTAAGAATCCTGACCCCAACGGGACTTGAACCCTCGAACCTCCGGCTTGTAGCTCAGTGCCTTAACCACTACGCTACGGCGTGCCCCATATATATATATATATATATATATATATATATATATATATATTCGAAATAATATAACTATGATAAATCCGGCTCCAAGGAATTATGCCACGTTTTTATCGTGTCAATCAATGGACATAGAGAACCGAATAGATAA
Source organism: Diploptera punctata (assembly GCA_030220185.1). Classification (NCBI taxonomy): domain Eukaryota; kingdom Metazoa; phylum Arthropoda; class Insecta; order Blattodea; family Blaberidae; genus Diploptera; species Diploptera punctata. Next base: position 287,531 of record JASPKZ010004939.1, on the reverse strand, counting down.
ATAGGTTCCAATAGGATTAATGTTGAGATATGGGGACTTAATTTTGTTAAAAGTTTCCATGTAGGTTAATGAGACACGTCTCCATTGTACCGTGTGCACACGAGATATATACAGTATATTTTAAAATAGCAGAAATTATTAATGTTAATCTAGAAATACAATTAGCTATTTCCAATTGTTAAATGTGAAATTAAGCAAAAATTAGGGATGAAACGTATCAAAACTTAATTTACATCAGAATTATCATAAGTAATGCCACGAGTGATTTCCAAATTATCGATAAATTCACGACTCACGAAGTGAGGAGTGAATTTATCTAGAGAATTTGGAAATCAAGAGTGGCATTTGTTAGGACTATTTAACGAATAAAATTAAGCTGTTTACTCACAAATCATTATTTAACTATAGTTATTTTAAAATATTTATATATTTAATGAAAACGGCGATGTTTGAAAACAAATGAGAAACGATAGGTACGCTTCATCTGCTTCTTTTGTTTATCACAGCAACCAGATCATACTATTTATTGCCAAAGGAACGCAATATTGTAAGAATGCTCTCTAGTGGAGAAAAAATGAAACACATCAAACTGTGTATTAATTCATTTCTGATGTCGTATGATGTAAATATGACAATTATATTTTTCTGGATTATCACCTGGGAAAAAATACATTTAAGAAAGTGCAAACAGTGGTTTCTTTTTTTGGTGGTATAATAAATTGCTACAAATGTTTTTATATTAACTCCTGCAAGCGCTATGTGTTGACATCTATGCACTATATATACAATCTGGTAGCCGTATTTCTTTACAGGCCCAGTCACTGAAAAATAATGGTCAGACCTGTTCAGAATATTAAAAAGGAGGAGCATTCTTTAATATGGTATATTTAACACTGATAAATATTTCGTGAAACACGACTCTGATTGGTTGTAGAACAGAAATCATTGAAACGTGATTGGTCATTGACTCCCATTTGGGGCATGAGTTAAATAGTCAAGTGTAAAATTATTCAAGGATCACTATAACAAATCGTATCTCCATTTTAAATCCAGTGTAAAGAAGCATGATTTAGTCTGCAGTCTAATGAATTGAACTTTGGTCTCTCACACATCATCCTTCCATTCAGTTCTTTCTCTGCCTGCACCTTCCAATTCCCCCTCCCCCAGACTCATCAGATCACACCTTACATTGTTAAACCAAAGTTTCCTCTGCGGTTCTATTATACTTTGATTTCAATTATATAGTTCAAAATCATTTTAAGCATTATTACATCTCAACTATATTATTCTTATGTCGCCACGAAACTCGTGGATGCAAGAAATAAGAACTGGAGTTAGAACAAGAGGACTGGAGGCCATGGAATAGATGGAGACGAAAGTACAAGGGAAATGAAACATGTGTAAATATTAAATATTGTATACAAATTTTGATGTCCCAACTTCTTTCAAAAAACGTTAAACTGAAAATATATAAAACTATTATTCTACCAATTATATTATCATCATCATCATCCGGGGAATAAGCCTGTTGGATCGTTCCATTTTCTTGAAAGCTAGAATTGTTAAAATTGTTCAGACCATCTTCTGTGTGGGCGTCCAACATTTCTCCTTCCGTGCGGTTTATAATTTAGCAATAATTTTGAAAATCTTCCTTCTGGCATTCTATCAATATGTTCTTTCCAGTCGTTCCTATATTTAATGATTCGTTCCGTAAGTTTAAAAATATTTTAGTTCCTTTCTTAAATCAGTTATATTGTATGGATGCGAAATACGGACTCTTACTTTAAGGGAGGAAAGGAGATTACGAGTATTTGAGAATAAAGTACTTAGGCACATTTTAGGACCGAAGATAGATGAACAGACAGGTGAATGGAGAAGACTACATAACAGTGAACTACATGGTCTTTATAGAAAGCCAGATTTAATAAGAACAATTATATCTCGTAGACTGCGATGGGCAGGACATGTGGCACGAATGGGGAATGAAAGACGTGCATGGAAACTTCTTGTAGGAAAACCAGAGGGAAAACGCCCAGTTGGTAGACCAAGAATGAGATGGGAGAATAACATTAACTATGATTTAAGGGAAGTAGATTATACAGGAGATGATTGGAAAATATTGGCTCAGGATAGGGATGTATGGAGAACTTATACCCGCGCGGCCATGAACTTACGGGTTCGCTAATGCCAGTGAGTAAGTAAGTATACAAATAAATAAAAATATTGTCATGTTCTATATCATCAATTTCCTTATAGAATCTCCAATTCTCCTACTGAATTGTAACTTAATGTAAGTTACTTACTTACTCACTGGCACTATCGAACCCTTAGGTTCAAGGCCGCGCGGACATAAGCTCTCCATACATCCCTATCGTGAGCTAATGCTTTCCAATCATTCCCTGTATAATCTACTTCCCTCAAATCATAGTTAATGTTATTCTCCCACCTCATTCTTGGTCTACCAACTGGGCGTTTTCTCTCTGGCTTTCCTACAAGAAGCTTCCATGCAAGTCTTTCATTCCCCATACGTGCAACATGTCCTGCCCATTGCAGTCTACGAGACTTAACTGTTCTTATTATATGCGGCTTCCTATAAAGACCATGTAGTTCATTGTTATGTAGTCTTCTCCATTCACCTGTTTGTTTATCTTGCTTTGGTCCAAAAATTTTCCTAAGTACTTTATTCTCAAATACTCGTAATCTCCTTTCTTCCCTTAAAGTAAGAATCCATGTTTCGCATCCATATAATATAACTGGTAGAATAAAAGTTTAAGTTACAAAAAAATTAATTAACTCAATTTTTTTAACGTGTTTGTATTAAAATAAGACGTGAAACCATTCACATCAGTGTAGTTAGGTAAAAGTTTGTTCAAATATGAATATTGTATAAATCAGAAGAGTAATTTGAACTTAAAGCCAGCCTGGGTCCGGGCTGTAATACTCTTAATGGCGGTACGCATAAATGTTCCGGAAGGAGACCACGAACAGAAATAAACCAATATATATATCGAAATTGGTTTAAATTGAATTGTCACAGATGCTATAAATGTTGTTCTTTTAAAAGCAATTTATTTCTCTCCCTCTAGGCCTTGTATTTGCTATAGAAGTTAGCAGTAAGGGTGTAATAAATAATGGTACAAATGCAAGACGTTGTTTCAAAATTTCCTCGTTGTTTCCCTCATTTGTACCGGACGTGCTACAACTACTCAATTTCATATTACCAATATTTCATTTTCCATCATGATGACCTATATGTGTCTTAGTTTGTTTCTTTAAGCAATGTACACCATCAATCATTTCACGTGATGCCTCTTTCGAGATTGTGAGGACGAAGGAACGATTTATTATCACGTACAGTACATTCACCAGGAATAAAATTTATGAATCTTACAGAGTGTGTAGGTTTCGAAAGATTTACTTGAACGTGCCGGTAAGTGAATGCATCCCACTCCTTTTCAATTATCGTATTTTATTCAATATTTTATTTCCTCTTCTAATATTTTTTTCTAAAAAGTTAGTTCGATTTATACGAATGTGTCTAAATGGCACAAAAAGTAGGGTGCATGTAAGCAAATAGTTTGCGGACACTTTTGACATCCAGAATGGGTTGAAGAAAGGAGATGCACTATCTCCTCTACTATTTAGTTTTGTACTAGACCATGCCATCAAATCTCTAGAGGATGAAGAAGGCCTACAACTCAATGGTATTAATAAGCTGTTAGTTTATGCTGATGATGTAGTACTATTGGCCGATAGCGAGGAGATACTCAAGGACAACACGCACACACTATTGAGTAATACTAGGAAATTAGGACTGGAAGTAAATATCAATAAAACTAAATATATGGTCACACGTAGAAATACATTATATAAAGGAAATGGACAGCTAATGACAAATGAGGGAAATTTTGAGGAAGTGGCTGAATGCAAATACCTAGGAACAATAATCACAAATAGGAATGAGATGCACAAAGAAATTAAACATAGGCTCAATTGTAGAAATGCATGCTATTAGGCATTACAGAGACTTTTGATGTCCCAACTCCTTTCAAAAAACGTTAAACTGAAAATATATAAAACTATTATTCTACCAGTTATATTATATGAGTGCGAAACATGGACTCTTACTTTAAGGGAGGAAAGGAGATTACGAGTATTCGAGAATAAAGTACTTAGGAAAATTTTTGGACCAAAGAAAGATGAACAGACATGTGAATGGAGAAGACTACATAACAAAGAACTACATGGTCTTTATAGAAAGCCAGATATAATAAGAACAGTTACGTCTCGTAGACTGCGATGGGCAGGGCATGTTGCACGTATGGGGAATGAAAGACTTGCATGGAAGCTTCTTGTAGGAAAGCCAGAGGGAAAACGCCCAGTTGGTAGGCCAAGAATAAGGTGGGAGAATAACATTAACTATGATTTGAGGGAAATAGATTATACAGGGAATGATTGGAAAGCATTGACTCAGGATAGGGATGTGTGGAGAGCTTATGTCCGCGCGGCCATAAACCTACGGGTTCGATAGTGCCAGTGAGTAAGTAAGTAAGAGTACGTATTATTTTTCTAAGACAACTTATTGAATTTTTATGAAGGTCTACGTAGATACTCGCTAAGTATCGACTCTGCAGTCATTCAAAAGTTGAAATCTAAACATTTTAACATCAAGCTAACTCCACACGAAACGATAGCAAGCATATATTTCAATAAAGAATGCCTTAAATACATAATCGTACCTAATTATGCTAAAATTAAAATTAAAAACGAAAGTTATACAGCAATAAAACACAAAAACAATCGGAAAATAAATGGATAAAAAACGAAATCAGATTCCTTTATAGAGTGCTTCAACGAGGGTCAATAAATACAGACGTACTTATTTCTGCTGATGATGTGACTAGTCCCGAATGGCCTAAAGAGCATTAAAACATCTTAAGTTGAGAAGACGGACCTGCAAGGTGACTTTTTTATAATTTTATTTAATTTTTTTTATTATAGACGCCTAAGTAACTTAGAATGAAAGAGATTTATAGTAATGTAATACTAGTATAATTTAAAATGTTAGAAGTGAAGCGTGGAGCAGAAACTAGGGCTGATATACAACAGAAACCAAAACAAATAATAAGCACATGTGAAATCAAAATCTTAAGAACGATTCAGGGGAAAACATTATTTGATAAAGTACACAACACACAAATTAGGGACAAATGTCATATTCAAGACATAATCAAATTTATTATAGATAGACGAAAATATTGGAAGGGTCATATATAAAAAAATGGAACAAAACCGGCTTGCAAAAAGAGCTAAAGAAGATAGACCAGTGGACGGGAGAAGAACAAGAGGGAGACCAGCCAAGAGATGGATAGACAGTGAATGTACATCCAATACGTCTTCCTCCGAGGAGTGATTTTGGAAATAAACAGGATGAAAATCCTACAAATTATGTTTAAGAATGAGAAAAAGAAAAAGAAGAAGAAAAGTGAATATTAAAATATGTTAAACATGTTGTCGCCTTCATTTTGTTCATTTATAATTTTTCACTTGAAAACATTTTATTGAAATATCCTTAAATAAATGTTAAAAACTTTAAGGTTAATTACAAATAAAGCTTATTAAGGTAGAATATTTTTTGTCACTCACCTCATATTGTGAGTGATAAAAATATTCTACCTTAATGAATATACCTCATAGCGAGAATTCCTAAAATAAGTAAGTACAAATAAAGCGTTTAATCGTTTGGGAATTTGAGCAAAATTGATAGGAATTAACACTTTGATATAACTTATTAACATATTGGATTGGAAAAATAGAGACAAAATTATATTATTAGCTAATTTTGAAGTTCCCGGATAAAATAATTTATTTAAATGGTGAGGTTTGATGTCCATAACCAGAGAGAATACTATTCTAAACCTCAAACGATTAACACGAGCATCAGATTACAGATCGGGATGATGAAGATTTTCGCCGAATCACGTCCAGGTGATTCAATCTCAGATTAGAGAATGTTATTTTTGGTTTCCTGGAATTAGGCTAGTTATTTGCATATAGTCTACTATTCTTGTGTATGCAAATGCATTAGGAATAATATAACATTGGTCAACATGATTTTTGTCTCATGAGTACCAATAGTTGTACTTAATGCAGTTTTTATCGTGTTTTCAAATATGTATTCGGAATTTCTCCATCACACACAGTTTTTTTTTAATTTGAATTTAAATTAATGGATTTAAATAATTATTTTTTTAATAAAGGCTTTTTCGTCAATTTGTCCATTGTAAAATAAAACCAAATGAGCTAACTGAGGAGATTTCAGCTATGCAAAAGAGATATCAAGGCAAATGGAATCCTAATATGCAGGCCGATTATTGTTGACCATCAAGATGGGTGCTCCACAGGCGAAATATAGCAGAAAATCGTCATTTCTTACTTTCTAGGTGAGTTCGAATCTTCGAATATTGTGTAGTTACGAATGTAGAAAATATTAAAGTGTTTGAAATTATAAATTCCTGTCTCTCGGAAACCTTGGGTGATGAAAAAAAAAACCGATATCATATTTGAATTCAGGACAAAAAATACTACCGCGTTGGTCTCGAAGTAGCGTGCTGCCTTGTCACGCAGCAGACCCGGGTTCCATCCCCGGTCGGGACGAGGTTCCTCATGAGGTTTTTTCGGGGTTTTTCCTCACCTGTAAGACCGATGTCAGAAATCATAGGGCCCAAAGGTCACCGAAAATCATCCGGCCATCATCATCATTATCATCACCATCCTTCACCGGTGTGGAAAGGAACGGGAAGCTACCACACCTATAATTTGCTAGTAAAGCTGCAAAGCATAGCATGAAAATGCTATGATTGCAGTGAAAGACCTGCCCTCGGGCAGAATTACTTCTTCTTCTTCACTTCACGGGCTAGGCAAATTGCCTGTTCCGCCTCACAGTTGTTCTGTCCATCTTTTCACTGGCCTTCCTACATTCCTTGAACCTCATGGCTTGTAGTTGAATGCTGCTCTTGGTAATCTTGTTACATTCATTCTTTTCACACGTGTAAACCATTTCTCCCTACATTCTCTGACTTTCTCATCCAATGGATATATATTTAACTCTGTTCTTATGTCTTCATTCCTTATCCGATCCAATCAATGGATGGATTACTATGGATGGATATATAATATTGAAATCCTAATAAATTGAAACTTGGATTGTTCGGGTTTGTATACATTAGTAAAGTACAAATTAATTCCTGCAGAAGATGTTATAACATTCATAACTGTGGAATTGTTAAGATGAAGCATGGAGTACGGAATGAAACTCGAAGTTAGTACATTGTAAGGAGTTAGAAAGCTCATATTCGTTATATAGTGATAGGGTTGGGGGGGGGGGGGTGGAGGGCTGAAACAAACCACTCAAACTGAATTCACCGCAGTTTGCACAACTCATTAACAGACTAATATATTGTCGAGAGTTTTGGTCTAACTGCTGCGTAGTTATTTCCACGTTGACAAAAATTAACTTAATTAATAACAGAGGTTTGTCTACAATGCACTTGATGTTTCTCTGATACTTGAGAGGTGAAGTGGTGTTGTACAGGCAGATTACAAGTTACTTTCTGCAATCGTGACTTGTACAGGATATCTGCAAATAACTTATCGTGAACTTTCTTAATATAAAAAAAAGCACTGCTGTTATGCAATAACTGAATTTCCAAACAAAATTGGGCGCCGTGGAAGCTAGCACGATATTTATTTACCCACTTAAACACCACTTCATTGCAATAAATAATCATAAAATGATATATTAAACATATTTAGCCCCGGATTTTAATTATGTTTAACTCACTTTTCTCGTTAATATGAGAAAAAGTGGGACTATTTCCTCTCATGACCACTCTGGTTACTACAGTTATTCTATGAACTAGCGATAATCACAGTAATAACCAGCAATAACCACACTAATACCCAACGATAACCACACCAATAACTAGCGATAGCCACAGTAATAACCAGCGATAACCACACTAATACCCAACGATAACCACACCAATAACTAGCGATAGCCACAGTAATAACCAGCGATAACCACACTAATAACCAACGATAACCACACCAATAACCAGCGATAACCACACTAATAACCAACGATAACCACAGTAATAACCAGCGATAACCACAGTAATGACCAGCGATAACCACATTAATAACCAGAGATAACCACAGTAATAAACAGCGATAACCACAGTAATAACCAGCGATAACCACATTAATAACCCGCGATAACCACAGTAATAACCTGTGATAACCACATTAATAGCCTGCAATAACTACAGTAATAACCAGCGATAACAGAGTAATAACCCGCGATAACCACACTAATAACCATCGATAACCACATTAATAACCCGCGATAACCACATTAAAAACCCGCTATAACCACACTAATAACCAGCGATAACCAGTGTAATAACCAGCGATAACCACATTGATAACCCGCGATAACCACACTAATAACCACCGATAACCACATTAATATATGGGCAGGACATGTTGCGCGTATGGGGAATGAAAAACTTGCATGGAACTAACACAAACATAGAATATAATAAAATTAAAATGATATAAAATAAAGTAAGTAGCTTCCTAGATGATTATTAATGGAATGCTCTATATAGTTGTTATGCAGTTAATGTTTTCATTGTGTAGAACTTAAGATATCAGTTAATTTGGATTTAAATAATGATAGCGATTGACAGTCCATGACATGACTGGGAAGTGAGTTCCATGCTCTAGTCATAGATATTGTGCAAGATTCAGAGTATAGACAGGTCCTGTGTTGTGGCATCAAAAGTAAAGAAGAGTCTTGTGATCTTGTTCCTAAATTGTGATGAGCCGATAAATTTTGAAAACGTGTTGTTAAATAAGTTGGTAAATATGTGTGCAGAATTTGGAATAGTAAGGTATGTGAATGTAAAGTTCTTCTGTCATTTAGGCGTAGCTATGATAAGGCCTGATATGAAGGAGACACGTGGTCATAACGACGGAGATTGAATATAAATCGAATGCACGCATTATGAGCACGCTGTAGTCTGTCAGATAGATCAGTTGTCAGATTAGTCAGTAATATGTCGCAGTAGTCGAAGTGTGGCATTATAAGAGTCTGTACAAGTATTTGTTTTAATTTTGTAGGAAGGAAGTTTTTAAAACTATTTAGGGAGTGAAGAATTGAGAACACTTTCTTGCAGGTATTATTCACCTGGGAATCAGTGGCCAGAGGCCGAACTTGAATCCAAGACGCGGAAAACCCAAGAAAAATGTCATATTTACACTTATATCCGCGAAAATCTGCAATATATATATATATATATATATATATATATATATATATATAGCCTATTAGGTGTGGCACACTCATCGCCATCTTGAGCGTATTCGTATTTTAAAAATCAGAGCTGTCACTATTTTAATGTAAGTATACAGAGCGGGCGTGGTTTAAGTTTAAAAAAAATATTCTGTCGTCACTGCAGCGTTAATGAATGTTGAAGGTGTTTGAGATTTGTGCCCTGAGTAATAAGGTCGCATTACGTAATGTATTTCCAGCAGTAGCTCAGCATTACGCATTGTCTTAGCTGCAGAACAGACTTTATTGATCTGAATTCATTAAATTCACCCAGACTTCTTTAGTGCAGACAGTCTGTGTAAATTAAGTTACTCATCAGACGACAGAGCTTAAAGATGTTAGATTTTATTGATCAAGCAATTGGATTTTAAAAATTCTCCCTCTTATTACCTTCAGTTCAAAATTATAAGACGAATAAATTTTTACCTCCGTTTTTATTATCAGAATCTCAATATACGTATCTGCTTGCATCACGTCTGTGACTTTGGGGTATATACCAGCAATTAAAATATAAAATTATGGAATATTCACCTGAAAGGTCCGTCTCCTCAACTTAATTAATTATTTAACTGTGGCGCTTTCGGGACTTCTCGCATCATCAGCAGGATTCAAAACTGGTGTTTCACTGAAGATCTGGTAGAGGGGGTTACATGTATTGGGTTCGTTTTCGTTTATTAGATTGTCGTTGTTGTAAGCTGCTTTCATGATTTCCATCTCTTCGAGTACGTTTATCTTCGCTGGATTATTTTCTCTGTGCATTACTGTTAGGGTGTTTTCAATATTTAACATGAGATGCCCTTCATGGATAACGTGTTTTGCATAGCTTGATTTTCCTTCTGCGTGAATAAAGTCTCGAAAATGTTCTTTAAATCTGATGTTAAAACTTCTGTTTGTTCTTCCTATATAAAATTTGTTGCAGTCCTTACATATACTCCTTTGCTGTTGAAAATGTTATTTTCTTCAATGGTATTGTTTATTATGTTGTTTAATTTGGTATTGTTCTGTATGCTATTTTTACGTTTTTATCGGCTTTCTTTAATGTATTGGCTAATTTTGTCGTAATACTAAACAATTTATTTTTTTGGTCGATGTGACTAATTTCTTATACTTACCAATATTGTTGTTACTGGAAGTAAGTCAACGTTCCCACATCTAACCTGGTTGCTATGCAAACAAAAGAAATCGCAATGCTGATATGGACTCAAAAAGCACACGTTCGGTAAGTAAAATAAAATATTTATTGAATGTTTTGTATACTAACTCGTACCTTTCTTTAGACTTTTCCGGAATTAATGCAGAACACCCCACTCTCCAGGCTTCTTCAATTTCTCTATCATCTATCATGACTCCTTCCATAATAAAATTATCAAACAGATTCTAATCACGGTACTACATATAAAATATGTCTCCACAGCCAACAATCCTTGCTTATAATAAAACAAATGAAAAATTACATATCAACGATCACCAAATGTTTCTTTCTCATAGAAGCCATTTACATCCAACCAATATTTTAATTTATTTATTACTATATTTGATAAAATTAGTCACATCGACCAAAAAATAGTGTGCAATACACATGAGGTAAGCACGTAACAGATCTCGAAAATTGAAAAAAACGCGGCGCAAGCGCCTCGTTTTTTTTTTCAAACTTTTTCTCGATCAGTAACAAGTGCTTACCTCACTTGTATCGTAATATACTATAATAAAATAACATCACAATATATTAGCTATTTTATATTTTAATTAATTGGTTATAACAAACAATTGATAGAGTTCGCCTGCACTCTTATACGTGCTGCGCGGAGTAATACATTCGGAAGTTAAATGTCAAAGTGTGCTTCTTACGTTGGACAAATAATAGGAATACATTACAAAATTAGGTATAATTTTTTGTGATTGAATCCGGGAACTCTTTAAGTCGGTTAGATTCTATGTTTTGGATTTCATTTTCCAAATGAGAACTTTTCGATTACTTTGCTGTGAAGGAACTGTGAACCTGCATGAAGGTGTGGCCATGCTATTACATGTTGACAGAAAATGCTAAGAGGGACACTTACCTTAAAGTAGCATTTCCAATTTAATTAAATTTACTCTTGTACTTTGATGCAAAGCGGACTTCAGAGTCTCTGGACTGGTTTTAGTAAAAGAAAGCTCGTGTTCGCTTTGATTACATGTCAAAGCAAACGTTTGCATGTCAGCTGAAGAGCATTTAGAGTGCGTCACCATATTGCAAGAAAATATATTTGGTTTCCCCCATTCATTGATCCTCCATTTGTATTATACTAAGGGGTAAAATATCATCATCATCACTCCAGGGATTAGGCAATTGCCCGTTCCGACTTCATAATGCATCAGCCCAACGTCTTCTAGGTCTTCCAACATCACGTCTTCCTCTCGCTTCATAATTTCTTGCTATCAATGGATATCTCTCCTTATCCGGCTGATTTCCATGAAGCTTCTCAGTAAAATAAATGTCTCCTGGAAGCGTTACGAGCGCTTCACAGGGCAAGGATGGTGGAAGGGCTGCTTCCTCTGAACCTCCAAACATGCTCCTCTGGGTATCCACCCCCCCCAAGAGAGGGCTGCTTCTTCCGCTCTTCAAGCCCTACAATAGCTGTGCTATTCTTTGTCGCCCTTTGACCGTTGAAGACTTGACGAAGATGTGGCCGCCCAATATGGATACAGACGCCATTCCTTCGTTGTGAGCTATACTTAGTTCCCCTCGCCTTTTACCCACCAGCAAGATTAACCTAAGTCAATCTTCCCCCGTAGGGTCGTCTGGTTCATCGGGTACTAAGCCCCCCCTCACAACGTCAAGGTGATAGCTATTGGGGGAAAAATATGTAAATTTTATTTTTGCACGATAGTGCGTTCTGTCGTACTTACAGCAATGGCGACCATGATTGAAACTCCAACTTCCTACATTTCGGGGTTACCAACCTAAATAACTATACTGTAATATTATATTTACACCCATGTGCGGGAAGTAAAACCACTGCCCTCTATGCATACTACGTACAATGTATGTACAAAAAATTCCAGAAGATAGTGTTAATATAGATTATACGAAACAAATCACTACATTTTAAATGAACTGAACTTTATTTGAAACAATATAAAACAATAAATACGTACTTGCGGTCATGTTATCAATAATTGTTCTCAAGGCCTCCTGTTGTTTCAACTAATAAACATTGCCCACACTGTTAACGTTAGTCAATTGTTTATAATGAACGCAAATATTTCCAACAAAGATGTTATTATTTTACTATTATTTATTATTTTGAAACGCCCTCGCGCAAAAAATAATGCACAACGCACTTTTGTGAAGTGTTTTACAGAAGCCTTGAGAACAATTATTTATAACATGGCCGCAAGTACGTATTTATTGTTTTATATTGTTTCAAATAAAGTTCATACAATTGGATGTCGGCGAACTACGAGCTGCGACACCTGGTGACCAGGATGGCGGTACACGGTTTCCACCACAGAATATGTACCAAGAAGACATATCACGTACCAGAAGACACATGTGTATGCGAGATGTGCAAGGAAAGATGTGACCGATACCACATCACAGTGTGTAAAAACAGAAAGAAAACCATAAGTGAATATGCACGGGACAAATAAAAATACAAAACAATACACAATGTGTGAACATTCTCATTATTATTAAATAAAGTTCAGTTCATTTAAAATGTAGTGATTTGTTTCGTATAATGTATATTAACACTATCTTCTGGAATTTTTTGTATATACATTGTACGTAGTTTGCATAGAGGGCAGTGGTTTTACTTCCCGCACATGGGTGTAAATGTAATATTACAGTATAGTTATTTAGGTTGGTAACCCCGAAATGTAGGAAGTTGGAGTTTCAATCATGGTCGCCATTGCTGTAAGTACGACAGAACGCACTATCGTGCAAAAATAAAATTTACATATTTTTCCCCCAATAGCTATCACCTTGACGTTGTGGGGGGGGGGCTTAGTACCCGATGAACCAGACGACTCTACTGGGGAAGATTGACTTAGGTTAATCTTGCTGGTGGGTAAGAGGCGAGGGGAACTAAGTATAGCTCACAACGAAGGAATGGCGTCTGTATCCATATTGGGCGGCCACATCTTCGTCAAGTCTTCAACGGTCAACAGGGCGACAAGGAATAGCACAGCTAAACTTGTAGGGCTTGAAGAGCGGAAGAAGCAGCCCTCTCTTGGGGGGAAGTTACCCAGAGGAGCATGTTTGGAGGCTCAGAGGAAGCAGCCCTTCCACCATCCTTGCCCTGCGAAGCGCTGGTAACGCTTTCAGGAGTTTCCTCGATGCTGTAAAAACCACTTCCGAATCTCGCATCGTAATATACTATTTTCCACGATAGTGTGTTCTGTCGTACTTAAAGCAATGGCGACCATGATTGAAAGTCCAATTTCTCCATTGTAAAATAAAACCATATAAGCTAACTCAGGAGATTTGTAATGGAAAAGAGATATCAAGGCAAATGGAATCCTAATATGCTGGCCGATTATTATTGGACCAACAAGAGGGATGCTCCACAGGCGAAATATAGCAGAAAATCGTAATTTCTTACTTTATAAGTGAGTCAGAATGTTCGAATATTGTGTAGTTACAAATGTAGAAAATATTAAAGTGTTTGAAATTATAAATTCCTGTCTCTCGGAAACCTTGCGTGATGGAGAAAAACCGATATCATATTTGAATTCAGGATAAATCACATATTTTTCTTTCTGAGACAAAAAAAAATTCCTTTTTTGTTGCTCAATGTTATTGGTGGACAATACTATTTCTTGATTCCTCTAGCCCGGACACTCTGTTTGGAGTATCGTAGTTATCATTATTTAATCGATAAACCCAGTCAAGGATATCAGTAAATATAAACTTGGGATGCACATTATGATTCGAAGATGTTCGCTGTATTGATCCTACTTACTCAGCCTATTTTTTTTATAAAGTTTCAAAGTATTGGAATTTTGAGGGACGTGAAAGCCACCCAAGTCATCAATCACACGAGCAAGACAGACTCCCTTTGGCACCAGCATCGTTTATGTCTTATTAATAATTCACACTGATAAAAAATGAACTCAACCTGAATAATGTTGCAAATGTTGAGGAAAATGCAGAAGCCAGCGTAAATATTCTCATTGGCAGAGCAGTGTGTCAACTGTTTAATGGCAGGACATGTTCATGTATTTCACTTTTTTCTCCCGCATTTTACACACGAATAGAGCTAATAACTTGTGGACTTGTTATTCCTCTCTTTGACACCATGATACAGGGTATGAAAAAGTCGCTGAAACTTGATACCAAAAAATATTAATTCTGTGTTTTATCAAATAGATTATGGAAATGCAAGCTATTATGCATCACAACTCCTTTCAAAACACATTAATCCTCACTTCGTGAGTCGTGAATTTATCGATAATTTGGAAATCACTCGTGGCATTACTTATGATAATATCTGGAGAAGAAGAAATAATAAAGAATTAATACAATTATTAGGAGATCTTGATATTATCTCACACATAAGGCTTGGCCGTTTGAGATGGATTGAACATATTAATAGAATGACAAATAATAAAACTTACTTATACAGGCTTTCCACTTTACAGCAGTTGGCCTTTGATTCCTGCTTTCCAGAGATTCCTATCTTCCCATTGTCCTTCTCCCATACCCCTCTTCATCATGGCATCATATATTCCCTCATATCATGTTCTTCTACTTCTCCTCCTCTTCCTTCTGCCTGGTACCATCCAATCTAACACATGTTTAGGCCACTGGTCTTCCGACAAGTTGTACATGCCCATACCATTGTAAAGCTCTCTTTGTTATCCTATCGATAACAGTTTCTTGTGCATCCATTTCTTGCCTGATATATGTCTTTCGAATATGCTGTAGCCTGGATATTCTCATACTTCTCCATAATCCATCCATTTCGTTCGCCAAAGTAAAACAAATCATCTGTTCACAAGCTCAAGGAACCAGCCTGAGAAGAAGACCTAAGAATAGATGGTGGAATTGTGTGCGCCAGATCTTAAAAATGTCAAATAAACCATTGGGAAAGGCTTTCTCTGGAGAAGGATGTGTGGAGGAGGCTTATTGAGGAGGCGAAGGTCCTTATTACTCTGTAGTGCCATTTAAGGCGGGTGATAGGTGAAATTTTCGACATTTTCGGTCAAATTTAGCATTTTCTGTTTTTTTTAATTAAAACATACTACGTACCTTAAAGTATAAGTTGGCGAAGTTTCAGTGTCCTATGGCGCTTAAGTCTCCCTAATGACTGTAGGAGGGCATGTATGCTACATTCTAATTTAACTGCATGCAAACTTTCAAATTGGCTTTTCCACACTTTTATTTTCATTGCATTTCAATACATTCAAATCGAAATAACATTGATAAGTTTAATGATAGAAGCACGAAATTTTAACTGCATGTCCCACACACTATGGCTAATAATTCTTTGCGTGGATTTTGAAACAACGTTGATAGTTTTTAAAATAAAAATAAAATATTTGTAGTAATTAAAGAATCATGTGCTGAGGATGTATATATTTTTTCTTCCTTTATTATAATGATATAGAAAAGTTAATGCATAGCGTTGTTCTAAATAAGTCAGTGGTCGTGTAGAAAAACATTAAAAAATTTTACTAAACAATTATGGGACTTATTAAAAATTTTAATATGCACATTTTTAAATGGATTTTCTTCCGATTCCGATTGAGGGTCTTTCCACTTTTCAGCGGTTGCCCTTTTACCAGCCGGCTGCTGGCCCTTCACATCCACATGTGTCAATCACAGAGGTAGATGATCAACAGCCAATGTAGGGGTGACATGTGGTTAGCATGTCGAGTCCCCCAGCCGTTATAGCTGGTTCCTCAATCTGGAGCCGCTACTTATTGTAGCTACCCAATTGCCTCACGATACTGGGTGGGCACCGGTCCCATACTGGCCGAAATACCATGAGAAAATTTCTTCCCCCATGGAGACTCGAACCAGCGCAAGTTCCGTAGCTCTGCGCCAAGGCTTCCTACCTTAACCTCTCGGCTACGTCTTCAATAACTCAAAAACCTTTACGCCTAGAAGGATAAAACTTCAATATATTATTACGTATTATGGCATGAATGTGTGTACAAAAAATCAAGTATGTAGCTTAAAAAATGTATAAAATAGAAATGTCACCCATCACCACCCTTAAGAAGGAGGAGAAGGCTTTGTTAGTAAAAAAAATCCAGACATATTGGAATAGAGTATTTCATATGCGTTTGACAAAGTAAGGATATGTTATTATGAATGGCGTTAAGTGTTTCCATTACTCATAACTTGAATAAAGCATAACTTTTGCAAAATTTACAAATTCTGATCGTTATCTACTTCTTTATAAACTTGTAGGTAACCGTTAAAAAGTTTTTCTTTGATCGCTATAAGCTCTTACCTGACTAGGTCCAGGATAAAAAACGTCGAGCAAACTTTACTGTATCTTAGACGTGCTGTGCACGTAACAAAACTAGCATCATTAGTGAGACAGTGCACCACCCTAACTTCTGGCTATTACCATAATGACACAGTCTGCTCAAAAAAACAACCAAACTTCCTTTGGACAAACACAAATTCATGAGAACAGATGCTGCTACTTGTCCTACAACATGCCTTCAACTTTTTAACTTAAATTTTTTTCTTACTTTCCTACCAACAAAACTGTTGTAAATTGGGGAAATTTGTTGAAAATCACAGTAAAAATTACTTTTGTTAGAAATTGATAGTTTCCAGTCATAAAGTAGCTAGTTTATTATTTGTTATTCCATCTTTACTGATATTTTAATCACATTGTATCTAGCTCATACGTTCTACTACCATTTTGTAGTCCCAGTTCATAAATATCAGTGCTGTCTACTTTCCTTTGCCCGGGCCAATCAGAGGCAAATATTGATTCATCTTTCTTATGTTGTTCGTATAACATATATTAACTATTACCAAGAAATCTTAAACACACTGTATTAATTTATATAGTTCGTATCTAACTCTGTATAATATTTCAGTCATGAAAGCTAGACGGAGAAGCTAGACTCACTTCGTGAGTTGTGAATTTATCGATAATTTGGAAATCACTTGTGGTATTACTTATGATAAAGTACTTCCTTCGGTAATTCTCCCATGGTAACCATTTTTCTTTTAGGAAATTACCAACTGTGAAATCACTTTCGATATTTCCGATACTAATTGCATTTATATTACAACGAAACGATAATTTTAGGTAATTTTGTGTTTTTTTCGAAACCATGTAACTTTTTGTTTATTCTGCACAAGTGTGCTGGTAATTTTAGGTTCTTCTTCTGTTGTTTCGTTTCTCTTTGGTCCTATTGAAATTTTTGGTGTGTTTTGCACAAATGTACAGGTTACATTGCTTGAGTTGGTACTGTGCAGTTGTGAAGTTTATATAGGAGCGAGAAGGGCACTTTACATTCACTTCTTACTAGTAGAATAATGACTAGATTTTTATAGTTTTTTTTTCATGGCTCATATACCAACAATTTTTTTGCGCGATAATGACTTTTTTGTAGAGCTCTTTGAGATATTCAATTCTGTGTACATTAATTTTGTGTATTTATTATGGTTTAGACAGCGTAAGCCATTAAGCGTCCAAAAAGCTACTTTTTTTTACGTTTACCACTAGAGAGGGCAATTTTTAAGGGTGTAGGAGTTGAGTATCACAACTCTCTTATAGCCTATGTTCATCCCGGGAATCTCCTGAACATTTTGCAAAAAGCTCCATCACAATCGGATCAACGGTATGGCCGCACATGAAGTACAAACAAACAAACATTTTATATAATTAATTAATTAGATCCAATGCAGAACTAAGTAAACTAAACACAGCTAAGTTTTAAAAAAGCAATTAAATTAATTATTTTTAATTAATTAATTAAGTGAATAAAATTAATTATTTGAATATTTTAAAATAATAAATGTAAAGCATCTATTTTTACTTATATTATTATGAATCAATATATAACTAATTACTTTCTTCTGTATTATTGGTTATAATCCATTACATTATATGATTTGTATTATTTTATTCTCCATTCCATTAATTCGTTTGTTAGAATAAGTCTTATTCGCAATACATTATTATTTTTTGTTTGTATGTGTCAAGCTTCTTGTAGGAAAGCCAGAGGGAAAACGTCCAATTGGTAGACCAAGAATGAGGTGGGAGAACAACATTAACTATGATTTGAGGGAAGTAGATTATACAGGGAATGATTGGAAAGCATTAGCTCAGGATAGGAATGTATGGAGAGCTTATGTCCGTGCGGCCATGAACCTTCGGGTTCGATAGTGCCAGTGAGTTAGTTAGTTAGTTATGTGTCATAATATGTAAAAATGAAACTGGCCCCTAACTTTAAATGTATATATTCTATTTTTGTATTATTCATGCACCCGAGCACGAGTACATGCTCAATCGGGTGTCAATACTGTATGTAACATTTATTTGTAAATAAAATTTATTCTTTATTCTACTCTAAGCTAAATACCAACTGGATAGTATAACTGTCACAGGATTGATGATCGTGCCAAGAGGTACTATACCAGGATTCTTAGCCAAATTTTGGAATCCCTTATATTTGGACAGGGTGTATCTTTCTAGAATTGCCATCGCTGCCATTAGGGGATCAATTTCAATTTTAAGAAACCATATTTACAAAATTACTTTATAGTATGTATACTTCAATTAGGCCTACAAGTTGAATTTTTTAAAATATATTTACAAAATGTATTTCATCAATTACAAAAAATAATTGTCTGTATCACTTTGTCCTTGAGACAATCCTCTAATGAGGAAAGTTTTATATAATAAATATATGTATTAGATAGCGGATACGTTGAGTGTCCCGCGCCGTAGCCGAGCGGTTAAGGTAGGAAGCCTTGGCGCAGAGCTACGGGACTTGCGCTGGTTCGAGTCTCCATGGGGGAAGAAATTTTCTCGTGGTATTTCGGCCAGTATGGGACCGGTGCCCACCCAGCATCGTGAGGCAATTGGGTAGCTACAATAAGTAGCGGCTCCAGGTTGAGGAACCAGCTATAACGGCTGGGGAACTCGACATGCTAACCACATGTCACCCCTACACTGGCTGTTGATCATCTACCTCTGTGATTGACACATGTGGATGTGAAGGGCCAGCAGCCGGCTGGTAAAAGGACAACCGCTGAAAAGTGGAAAGACCCTCAATCGGAATCGGATACGTTGAGTGAGGCCGTAATTCTGGTACACTGTGTATGTAATATGTATGTAATATCTTTTGTGAATTTTGAATTGAGATAGTAGCTGGAATGGCTTTGTTAATATTCTGGTCGATCACCAGATTAAGTTGCTATTAAGTATGCATATATGTGTAGTTGGCCCCAGCGGGATGGCGATTAACATTAATAGGGTTAGGAGTGTAGAAGCCCTCTCCATTATTGCATTTGATCGCCATGTCTGCATGCGTGCACTTAGCTGCCCAGGTAAAACCCATTTAATCGTACATAAGCATCCTGTACGGCACTTGTTTTCTTTTATCCAATAAATAATAATGCCCTGTTTTAGAGTACTTCTATGCTTAGTGAACAACTTGTATACAGAAATGTATTTCACAGTATTTATCCAAGAATAAATCCTTGTACAGTGATTACATTATTGGGACTATTTAACTCATGCCCCAAATGGGAGTCAATGACCAATCATATTTCAATGATTTTTTATTTACAACTAATCACAGTCGTTTTTCATCTCGAATTTATCAAACATGTTTATCTTATTAAAGAAAGCTCCTCCTTTTTTAATATTCTGAATAGGTCATAGTATTATTTTGCAGTGACTGACCCCGTAAGAAATACGGCTACCAGATTGTATATATAGTGCATGAATGTCAGCAGAAAGCGCATGCGGTAGATAATATAAAAACATTTTTAACAATTGATTATACCACAAGAAAAACACTGTTTGCACTTTCTTAAACGAATTATTTTCCAGGAAATGACGTTACAGAAAAATATAATTGACATATTTACATCATAGGACATCAAATTATTTAATACCTATAACATTGGTTATAAATATCTCCTCTAGGGTGCATTCTTACACTATTGCGATCATTTGGTAATAAATAATATTATGATATGGTTGCAGTGATGAACAACGGAAGGAAATAAAGCTTACCAATCGTTTCTCATTTGTTTTAAAACATCGCCGTTTACATTAAATATATAAAGATTTTAAAATAACTATAGTTAAATAATAATTTGTGAGTAAACAGCCTAATGTTATTCGTTAAATAGTCCTAACTAATGCCACTCTTGATTTCCAAATTCTCTAGATAAATTCACTCCTCACTTCGTGAGTCGTGAATTTATCGATAATTTGGAAATCACTCGTGGCATTACTTATGATAACTTTCCAGAACGTGGGCTAAGAAGTGTGATGGCATTTTCAATAAAAATTGACATCCATAATGATTTCATGGGCTTTATATATATATATATATATATATATATATGTGTGTGTGTGTGTGTGTGTGTGTGTGTGTGTGTTTGCGGCTCCATGGCGCAAGCGGTTAGATGCTCCCGTCTCACCGCTGGGGTCCCGAAATCGAGTCTCGGTCACTCCATGTGAGTTTCGTGATGGACGAAACGTGGCTTGGGAAGGTTTTTTTTTCTTCGGGGTTTCTCCCGTTTTCCCCTGCCACTAATTTCATTCCACTATTTGTCCATATTCATGTCATTCATCACAGTCTACGAGACTTAACTCTTCTTATTATATCTGGCTTCCTATAAAGACCATGTAGTTCATTGTTATGTAGTCTTCTCCTTTTACCAATAAACCTGCTATAGGCCTAAATATTATTATTTCCTTTATTGATATTCGAACCTTTTTTTCAGGACACATATGAACATTTGTTATAAAATGATAGTATTTCGGATCATGTAAGGGCTTTTGAAATTTCTGTTCATTGAAAACCCTTATTTAATGTTCTTTCGTGCGGAAAACTCTGGGCGTTACAGATGCATTGACGATTTGTGTGTACTCTATAGAAACGACGATATAGAAAAAGGAGAGAACTATAAAAAAGTATAATAAACTCCACTTCATTATGCTCCCATCGCATTGGAAAGGATCAGATGATCTGTTTGTTACTTGCGTCTTCTTCTTCTTCACTTCTTCACTTCACGGGCTAGGCAAATTGCCTGTTCCGCCTCACAGTCGTTCTGTCCATCCTTTCACTGGCCTTCCTACATTCCTTGAACCTCTTGGCTTGTAGTTGAATGCTGCTCTTGGTAATCTTGTTACATTCATTCTTTCCACGTGTGTAAACCATTTCTCTCTATATTGTCTGATTTTCTCATCCAATGGATATAGGCCTATATTTAACTCTTCTTCTTCTTCTTCTTCTTCTTCCGAATGCAGTATTGGGTGATGATGCCCGTTCTGCGACTACAAAAACTGATCTTTCCATCGGCTGAAGGGTCTTCCGAGGTCTCTTTTGCCTTTAGGGTTGAGGTGGTAAATCAGCTTTGGTAAACGGGAATTTGACATTCTCTGGACGTGTTGGAACCATTTAATCTGATAATTTTGTATATGTTCAACCATTTCCCTACTATTCCACTGCATCCTTATCTCATCACTTTTCATTCTATCCCCTAATGTTACTCCAGTTAGTGATCGGAGGAATCTCATTAGTGACTATTAATGCGGGATTTATCTTTTGCTCGAAGTGTCCAGCATTCACTTCCGTATAGTAGAGCAGGTTTGGCTATGGCATTATGAAATCTATTATATATATTTAACTCTGTTCTTATATCTTCATTCCTTATCCGATCCAATCTTGTGCAGCCTTTTGTTCTTCTAAGGAAGTACATTTCAG
Source organism: Diploptera punctata (assembly GCA_030220185.1). Taxonomy (NCBI): domain Eukaryota; kingdom Metazoa; phylum Arthropoda; class Insecta; order Blattodea; family Blaberidae; genus Diploptera; species Diploptera punctata. The sequence continues at coordinate 265,225 of JASPKZ010004939.1, read as the reverse complement.
CGATTTGTATTCTACTTTGCAATTTTTTGGTCATTACCCAAGTTTCGCTCCCATAAAGGAATGCAGGAACTGCCAATGTTTTATAAAACTTCAATCTAGTATCTCTTCTTGTTTTATTCTTTAATGTTTTAGGTATAGTTCCGCATATCATTTGAAATTTCGGAAGTTTCGTATGTTTGTCTCTTTCAGTTTTTGTGTTAATAGTGAAATTAGTTTCATAGTGAAATGAAATACCTGAGAACAACGTTGCGTTTGGCAAATCTGTTTCCTAACATTTCCTGGTTTAAACTCTTTTGTACGCTCTAATTTAACAGAATTGTCGTGACACGTGATAAGAATTTCTCTATTCAAGTCACCATGCATACACATATGAACGTCATATATATGAATTGCAGTTTAATATTTGTCCAAAACGAACATTTGAACTTTATAGTAACGATTATTGGCATGCAAATATCAACTCTATGAAAGCTAAATTCGCCATTTACAGTGGTAATTGAAGTACGCTTTATATTTGTTTCAATTAAAAAAAACACATTCAGCAATCAATGACGAGAAAATAATTTTTAGAAAGCACATTTTCCTTCTATTGGTGGGTGTATATTCATTTTATGAAGTTTTACGAGTTTTTCAATCATACTGCAGGCTTAGAGATTAAGGTTCCCATTTATTTCTAGACAATCGGCACTTGTCAGCCGGGTTGTCAGTCTGCATGATGGCCGCCTTTACCCCCAGAACAAGCGTCTTGTACTAATTTTTGTTAGAGGCTGAGTCAACCTCAGGAACATGGTTCCACCAGAATGAGCCCACCGGGACTCGAAACCTCGGCCTTCCGGTTTGTAGCGAATTGCTTTAACCATGTGCGCTACAGCATGCCCCATACTTTTTGTACTGTGCTATACTAATCAAACGCTTTACCGAGTTTCCGTTTCATTACACCTTCTATTATTTTGTTGTAGTAATACAGGGTCATCGAAAAAGGTTGCAGAGTTTTCAATCAATCATAGCTCAGGAACTATTTGAGGTATTAAAACGAGTATTTTTTTGTTAAATTCACCAACTCAAAAAGGTTTTTTTCTTACCATAGGATGTTTCTATGTGCGCTCCGTTGGTTGCTCTGCAAACATCCAGCGGATAGTCGATTTCGGCCCAACAGCGCTGGATCATCGTATGTTGCAACATCATCGGTGATCTTTTGCCTTAAATGTTGCAGATATCTTATCGGTTCACTGTACCCAAAGTTTTTTACGTATCCCCATAAAAATTATAGGGGTGCTATGTCGGGGCTTCTAGGAGACCATTGAATAGGTCCGGACGTATCAATCCGCCGATCAGGGAATCTTGCATGCAGAGCGTCTCGAACTTGTTGGGAAAAGTGTGGGGGCGCGCCATCTTGTTGAAAGAATGACGTTATGTTATTTTAATCTTCTGTTAGCACTATAATATTACTACAACAAGTAATAGAAGGTCTAATGAAATGGAAAATCGGTAAAGCGTTTTATCAGTATAACACAGAAAAAAAAACTCTTGATAATTGCATAAAAAATCCTGGCGCGACAGGCCTAGAAGGTCCTTAGCCTACCAGCCGGCTGCAGGCTTCACATCCACATGTGTCAATCACAGAGGTAGATGATCATCACACAATGTAGAGCTGACATATGGTCAGCATGTCGAGTCCCCCAGCCGTTATAGCTGGTTTTCTCAATCTGGAGCCGCTACTTATTGTAGCTAACCAAATGCCTCACGATGCCGGGTCCCATACTGGCCGAAATACCATGAGAAAATTTCTTCCCTCATGGAGACTCGAACCAGCGCAAGTCCCGTAGTTCTGCGCCAAGGTTTCCTGCCTTGACCACTCGGCTTCGGCGCGGGACTTAATAATTACATCAGATTATATATTTCGGCCGCGGTGGTCTAGAGATTATTTTTGTTGCCTCTAGTCCTGAGGGTCGCGGATTTTTAGGGAGGTTATATCCCGATTTTCCTTCATTTGTTACAAACTCAATCAGGGTTTGAACCAATCTGAAACCAAACCCTTAATCAAATGTTGATCTGTAAAAAATGTTAATTCACTGGTCAACATGATTTTTGTCTCATGAGTACCAATTGTTGTACTTAATGCAGTTTTTTTATCGTGTTTTCAAATATGTATTCGGAATTTCTCCATCACCCACAGTTTTTTTATTTCAATTTCAATTAATAGATTTAAATAATTATTTTTTTTAAAAACGTTTTTTCGTCCATTTGTCCATTGTAAAATAAAACCAAATGAGCTAACTCAGATGGTTTCAGCTATGGAAAAGAGATATCAAGGCAAATGGAATCCTAATATGCTGGCCGATTATTGTTGGAACATCAAGAGGGATGCTCCACAGGCGAAATATAGCAGAAAATCGTAATTCCTTACTTTCTAGGTGGGTCCGAATGTTCGAATATTGTATAGTAACGAATGTGGAAAATATTAAAGTGTTTGAAATTATAAATGTTTGTCTCTCGGAAACCTTGCGTGGTAGAGAAAAACCGATATCATATTTGAATTCAGGAGAAAAAATACTATCAGAATCACATTTTTCTTTCTGAAAAAAAAAAGTTTATTTTTTGTTGCTCAGTGTTTCCTTTGCGATATGAAATTCCATTGTCTATAACAAAATTTGAAGTGGGGGGGTTTCAATCCCGAGTACTTTAGGATGAGGTTTAAACTAATGGTCTGCAAAATGTATGAACTAATCTCAACGTGTAACATTTACTTTTCATTTCACACATAATTAATCCAACTTCGCGGAGGAAGTTCGTCTCTGACAAATGGAACAAAAGGCAAAATAAAAGCTTAAATTAAACGAAATTAAATTTTGCTGTCACTTGTGCTTGGAATCGTGGCCGTCTCTACAAAACAATTAAATTGTGACTCGGATGAAGAAATGATAAAGGCCATGGAATCCTGTGATTGCAGTCTTAATGACGACATTGCATTTACTCAGGAAATTAAATAATTTGTAAAACTAGAACTTCGAAATTTTCTTCATTAAGGAGTTTTCACAAAAGAGGAGCTAGTTATGTGGGCGTAGACATTCTAGAATATTATTTTCAACCATTTTTTATTTCTTCTCAGTTCTTTTTTTTTTTACACGCTTTATATTAGCTTGACCTGCATCTATCTATCTATCTATCTGTCTATCTATCTATCTATGTAACGGAATCTTTCAACGCGATATTCACCCACTTAAAATCATTGGATCGACTTGAAACTTTGTATACTTGTAGAGGACCCGTGACAATACAATAATTTCATATTTATTTTCTAAAATCCTGGCCATAATCATCAGAAAATCAAAAAAAGTGTTTTTGTATCAATGTAACGAAATCTTTCAACGCGATTTTCACCCACTTAGAAACATTGGATCGACTTGAAACTTTGTATACGTGTAGAGGACCCGTGACAATACAATCATTTCATATTTTGTTTCTAAAATCCTGGCCAGAATCATCCGAAAATAAAAAAAATGAAAACTGGTATAATAGGTTGCGGACTTCTCGACTTTTTAGTCAATCGTTGTAAGAGCTCAGTTGGTAGAGCAGTGAACTCTTAGTGGTATGTAATTTCAGTAATCCATACGCGCTGGTTCAATTATAGAAGAGTATTACTTTTAGCTCATACTACAATAGTATCGAATTTAAAGATATTTACATTTTATCTTATTCTGTAAAATATTAAAACTAAAAATAAATAAATAAATAATAGTTTAAAAAACTAAAAGAACATGCTTTATTAGAAAACTAAAAAATGAAAAATAATTTTAATTTCCAATACGCTTGGGATAAAATAATGTGGTCAACAAAAAAATCATCTCCAACACATATAGAATAAAATTAGAATTATCAACAAAAAGAAAATAATTTTACCATCAAAAGCGTGGGGTGCTTTTTATGATTTTTACATTTTCTTCTTAGAGAGCTTACTTTTACCAATATCTGTTTATTATCAAATATATTATTTGATATAGAGCACCCCACGCTTTTGATGGTAACATTATTTTCTTTTTGTTGATAACTAATTTTATTCTATATGTGTTGGAGATGATTTTTTTGTTGACCACTTTATTTTATCCCAAGCGTATTGTAAATTAAAATTATTTTTCATTTTTTAGTTTTCTAATAAAGCGTGTTCTTTTAGTTTTTAAAACTATTATTTATTAGAGTAAGGATTAATTTCTCCTATTCACAAAATTTAAGGGGATTTATGGTTTTTAAAATAGGGACATGTAGCATACACCTGTATATACTAGCAATAGACTTACTTATCTTCATTGTTTAAAAGCAGCATTGGAGTATCTTCAATATTGTTCCTTATTCTTATGGTTTCAGTCAATACCGAAGGATTGACGCTATAGTGATTGCACCCATAAAAGGATCCATTAAGTTTTTTTCTTAATATTCATCGATACTACACCAAAAAGACAACGAAAATAAATAAATAAATAAATATAGACTATACTTTAAGGGTCCACCGCTGTGGTCTCGGGGTAGCGTGCTGCCTTGACTTGCAGCGGGCCCGGGTTCGATCCCCGAACGGGACAGTTTTTCTGGGTGAGGTTTTTATCGGAGGTTTTCCAACTTTAAGGCCAAAACGGTCCCCGAAATCATATGGCAATCATCATCATCCTCATCATTATCATCATCATCATCATCATCCTTCACCGGTGTGGAAAGCAACGGGAAGCTACCACACTTACAATTTCCTAGTAAAGCTGCAAGCATAGCATAAAAATGCTATGATTGCAGTGAAGGACCTGCCTTCGGGCAGAATTACTATGGATGGATAGTGATATTAGAAAACGAAGATTAAAATTTTATGGTCATATTAAACGAATGAACTCAAATAGGCTTACAAAACAGATAATGGAATTCTACGAAAACAGAATTAAAGCTCCAGTGGATACTATGAAGTGGATTGATGAAGTCAAAAAGGACTTAAAATTGGCAGGAATTACTAAAGAAGATATCCCAGACAGAGATATATATTTAGAATTAAGGTGAATAAGTGGCAAGTTGACCAAGAGGACAAACCGAAGAAAAAAACTGGAACAACTTGGGCAGATGATAGAAAACAAGCTCATAGCAAAAGAATGAAAGAAATTTGGGCTCAAAGTAAACGCCTCTAAGTACTTTGCGTAGTCCTACATGGGCTTATTGTGACCGATAACTTAACGGAATATTATCCGTATTTTTAAAGTCACAAAATGCGCTTAAATTACTTTTTAAGCGCCGAAGACTAGCGATACAACGAAATGAAGTCAGTAACATGTTGCCAATGTTAATCCAATGTTATCTGAGTACAGCTCCTTCTCAGTGTAATAACGATTTATGATATAATCCTTACATGTAGCTTTGGTAGAAATAACACGAGCGTTCATCTTTTCTGTTACAAATTGAAGTTTGTTGACGTCCGCAAATCCTTTCCACTTAGCTCGTACCTCGAGGGAGAACGTTTATGTGAGCAGCTGGATTTTTAATGAAAACAGACAAGAACTGATGAGAGACGATTGGAAACTTCTTAGATACTTCGATGCTGTACATCTTCTCCACTTTATGTCCCTTATTTATCTTTACTTTATGACCCAAGTTTCACAGTGTTACTCCATATATATTTCACTAACCACTATCTCACTGGCTCTATCGAACTCGTAGGTTGATGGCAACGCCGACATAAGCTCTTCATACATCTCTATCCTGAGCTAAAGTTTTCTAATTCCCTATATAATCTTCTTCTTCTTGTAAGCCCATGTTTCCCTTAACAGAGATTGAGACGCTCTCCCCCTACAGGGAAGTATTTGAACCATACTAATTTAGTTACACTTGTTTTCGTATAGATGTCGCTTGAGTGGTCCGTGGTCAGCGTTCCGCCTCATACTGACATCTAGGAAACCAAGGTAGTACTAGGACGGGAAAATTCGGTAAATTTTGCTTAGATGCCTTTTCATTCAGGCTTAAGGATCTTTTACGAGCCTGAAAATCTTCAGACTCGGGACCCACGGCTTAAAGTCCCTCCCGTAGGACTTGCTCCTTGGATTTTTCCATCCTAAAAAAAATCCATCGACCCGGCCGGGTTTGGACCCGCGACCCTCGGGACCAGAGGCAAGGAGCATAACCACTAGTCCACCGCGGCTACTTCTTTTAAACCATGGTTAATATTATTCTCCCACCTCATTCTTGTCTACCAACCGGGCGTTTATCCTCTGGGTTTCCTACAAGAAGCTTCCATGCACCTCTTTCATTTCCCATTCGTGCCACATATCCTGCCCATGAATATTGCAACACAGCAGGTGCATAGTTGTAAATTGTAGCCGTCCAAGCCACCCCCTCTTAAAGAAAAGTACAGTTACCACTTGTCACTGAGCTCTTGCGGATCTGTACTATCCAGTGTGAAAGTGTCGACTCTTATATTTACTATAAAACTAGTATGCATGCCGTAAAAGAAAAGCTATGTTTTTTAAATGTATAGTACATTGATTTGAAAAAAGTACTGCTAACCTTTCCCCTCCGCCCCTCCAAACAAATACCGTTATTATGAGTTTGGAACATCTACCCTCTGCACATAGGGGGACACTGGCGTATCCCATAAGGTCTGTAGTAACTTCCTGGGTTGAATTAGAGTGTAAGTACAGACTACAGTGAAATTATGTCATCAGCCATGTTATTTAATATAGTTTCAGAATGGCCGACGCAAATCTAGGAAAGTACAGTATTATCATAAGTAATGCCACGAGTGATTTTCAAATTATCGATAAATTCACGATTCACGAACTGAGGAGTGAATTTATCTAGAGAATTTGGAAATCAAGAGTGGCATTTGTTAGGACTATTTAACGAATAAAATTAAGCTGTTTACTCACAAATCATTGTGTAACTATAGTTATTTTAAAATATTTATATATTTAATGTAAACGGCGATGTTTGAAAACAAATGAGAAGCGATAGGTACGCTTCATCTGCTTCTTTTGTTTATCACTGCAACCAGATCATACTATTTATTGCCAAAGGAACGCAATATTGTAAGAATGCTCTCTAGTGGAGAAAAAATGAAACACATCAAACTGTATATTAATTCATTTCTGATGACAATTATATTTTTCTGGATTGTTACCTGGGAAAAAATACATTTAAGAAAGTGCAAACAGTGGTTTCTTTTTTTGGTGGTATAATCAATTGCTACAAATGTTTTTATATTAACTCCCACATGCGGCATGTGTTGACATTCATGCACTATATATACAATCTGGTAGCCGTATTTCTTACAGGCTCAGTCACTGCAAAATAATGGTCAGACCTGTTCAGAATATTAAAAAGGAGGAGCTTTCTTTAATATGGTAATTATAACACTGATAAATATTTCGTGAAACACGACTGTGATTGGTTGTAAAACAGAAATCGTTGAAACGTGATTGGCCATTGAGTCCCATTTGGGGCATGAGTTAAATAGTCTTAAAAATTTCTACTTCTAGTGCCAGTGAGTAAGTAAGTATTGTTGTCGAATATATCCACGATATCTTAATGTTGTGTTTTTGGAGTGGCTTGCGTGCTTAAATGAACCCGAGAACTATGGCACGATGCCGAAAGGATTATCCATGACGGAAAAATCGAAGGTGATAAACCAGACGATTGACACTCTTTCGACCAAGGTCTCATACTTTAAGCGAGGAAAGGAGGTTACGAGTATTTGAGATAAAGTTCTTTGGATCATTTGTGGACCAAAGAGAGAGATGGACAGGTGATTGGAGAATAATACTTAACATTTACCTTCATTGTCTTTATAGGAAGCCAGATATAATACGTACAGTTAAGCCTCGTAGACTGCGATGGGCAGGACATGTGGCACGAATGGGGAATGAAAGACGTGCATTGAAGCTTCTTGTAGGATAACCGGAAGGGAAACATACAGCTGGTAGACCAAGAATGAGGTGGGGGAATAACATTAACTATGATTTGAGGGAATTAGATTATACAGGGAGTGATTTGGAGAATATTACCTCAGGATAGGGATGTATGGAGAGCTTATGTCCGCGCGGTCAAGAACCTAGGGTTCGATAGGGAAGGTCCGAAGCTTCTAGGTGTATTGATTTCAATTTCTTGATATATATTTTTTTATTCTGAGAATTTTCCTCATCATTGAGTTTTCTCCAACCAATCTTAATATAAATTAAATATATATATATATGACTACGGATTTATAGAGATTTACAGACAATCAGTTTGCAACAAATAGTTACTAAATTCCCTTAATTAAAGTTCTCCATCGTTCTCTGTCCTCTGTGTCTTCTTCTGTCACACCAAATTTCCTCATTGAATTTTGAATGTTGTTCTTCCAAGTTGTTCTTGGTCTTCCTTTTCTGTTCCTTCATTCAATTTTCCATGCATAGACGGCCTTAGGTAGTCTTTGGTACACATATATATATATATATATATATATATATATATTGTAATTCTGCTCGAAGGCAGGTCCTTCACTACAATCATAGCATTTTCATGCTATGCTTGCAGCTTTACTAGGGAATTGTTGGTGTGGTAGCTTCCCGTTGCTTTCCACGCCGGTGAAGGATGATGATGATGATGGCCATATGATTTCGGGGATCGTTTGGGCCATAAAGTTTTCCTGACATTTGTCTTACAGGCGAGGAAAAACCCCGATAAAAACTTCGTCCAAAAAAACTGCCCCGACCGGGAATCGAACCCGGGCCTCCTGCGGGACAAGGCAGCACGATACCTCGAGACCACAGCGGTGGGTATATATATATATTACTGAGCTAATTATTAACGCATTGCTATGGTAATTTTTGAACTTGGTTTTTTTTATTTTCTATTTTTTTTATTTTAATTAATGGAGATTGATGTGTGGCATATAACCCAAGATGTTTTATGACAGGAAATTTGGGGTACTTTATCTGTGTAAAATCGATAATGGAGGATATAGTTTCGGTTCCTTTTGCTTTGATGTTGGAGATAGCGTTGAGCTCTCACTACATGAAAAATGGATACGTCGCTAGACTCATCTCATCAGCATTACGTGTCCGTTACACTGCAATGCATGTTAAAATGTCATTCCTTTAAATAATTACTAGCACACGCCCGCCCCTTCAAAACGCTATTTCATTTTTTTTACTAACTACGCTTTGTTGGAGAAAACAGTGCTCTGTGTGCAGACACAGCGATACATTGAAAACAAGTGAATTTCATGAAACATAAATATTTAAGTACACGTATTTAATGTTAATGATAATAATAATAATAATAATAATAATAGTAATAATATTAATGATGATAATAATGGTGATAATAATGATGATGATAGTGATGATGATAATGGTGATAATGATGATGATAGTGATGATGATTGATGATAGTGATGATGATAATGATGATAATGGTGATAATAATGATGAAAAATGGTGATAATAATGGTGACAATAATGGTGATAATAATGGTGATGATAGTGATGATGATAATGGTGATAATAATGATGATGATAATGATGGTGATAATGGTGATGATAGTGATGATGATAATGGTGATAATAATGATGAAAAATGGTGATAATAATGGTGACAATAATAGTGATAATGATGGTGATAATAATGATGATGATAATGATGATAATAATGATGATGATAATGGTAATGATAGTGATGATGATGGTAATGGTGATAATAATGATAATGATGATGATAATGATAATAATAATGATGATAATAATGGCGACGATAATGATGTCAATGGTGATACTAATGGTGATAATAATGGTGATGATAATGGTGATAATAATAATGATGATAATAATGATGATGATAATGGTGATAATGATGATAATAATAATAATAATAACGCTGATCAACATGATTTTTGTCTCATGAGTACCAATAGTTGTACTTAATGCAGTTTTTTTATCGTGTTTTCAAATATGTATTCGGAATTTCTCCATCACCCACAGTTTTTTTTATTTCAATTTGAATTAATGGATTTAAATAATTATTTTTTTAATAAACTTTTTTTCGTCCATTGTAAAATAAAACCAAATGAGCTAACTCAGGAGATTTCAGCTATGGAAAAGAGATATCAAGACAAATGGAATCCTAATATGCTGGCCGATTATTGTTGGACCGTCAAGAGGGATGCTTCACAGGCGAAATATAGCAGAAAATCGTTATTTCGTACTTTCTAGGTGAGTCCGAATGTTCGAATATTGTGTAGTTACGATTGTAGAAAATATTAAAGTGGTTGAAATTATAAATTCCTGTCTCTCGGAAACCTTGCGTGATGGAGAAAAACCGATATCATATTTGAATTCAGGAGAAAAAATACTATCAGAATCACACATTTTTATTACTGAGACAAAAAAAAGTTTCTTTTTTGTTGTTCTGTGTAATAGAATGAGACTATTATTTTTTATTACCAGTAATTTTTATCCGTGATCAGAGCTGACTTCCATTACAGAGGTCCTTTTAATGTAGTAAGGATTTTTTTAACAGTATATTACAATGCGATGTTAGGAAGTGGTTTTTACAGAAGAGAGGCCATGTTTGATATCCGAGATTCTGTAAAATACTTCACAAACGTGCGTTGTACATATTTTTTTTTGCGCGATGGTGTTTTAAAAATAATAATTAATAATAGTAAAATAATATCTTTGTTGGAAATATTTGTGTTCATTATAAACAACTGACTAACATTAACAGTGTGGGCGATGTTTATTAGTAGAAACTACAGGAGGCCGTGACACCAATCAGTGATAAAATGACGGCAAGTACATATTTGTTGTTTTATATTGTTTCAAATAAAGTTCAGTTCATATAAATTCAGTTATTTATTTCGTATAATGTATATTAACACTAGTTTTGGATATATTTTTGTAATACATTGTATGTAGTATACATAGAGGGCAGTGATTTTACTTCCCACACGAGTTTTGTAATATGCAATATTACAGAGTAGTTATTTTATTACAATATAGTTATTTAGGTTGGCAACCCCGAAAATGAAAAGTTGAACTTTCAATCGTGGTCGCCATTGCTGTGATTACGACGAAACGCACTATCGCGCTAGAAAAATATATTTTCTGATTTTTATGACATCGCTCGGTACAATTAGTTGCTTATGAAAGCAGATTTTTTTCACAAAGAGAAGGATAGCAGAGTATTTTAATCTCTATCGACCGATGTTTGTCATTCGTACATGTTATTAGCGCAATTCTGATGAAGTATTCCGTTATTCCCACGCCAAGTTTTTTGTAGCCTATTTGGAGGATTGGATTTAGTTATCCATGGAATTTCATTGCTCAATTAGAGAGGAAATGAGTCAAGTCGATCCGAATGCCATTTCTCTGACATATTAAAATATTATATTTCCTTCATTGAAAAGAGTTCTGCGGAGTAGGTTTGAATGGCGTTTTCCATAACACCTGTCTGTATCCTGGAATTTAAAAACATCTAATTCTGTCAAAACAAAGCAGTATTTGCTTGTTTTCCAAGCTTGTTTTTTATATGAGATTTTCATAAAACGTAGAGGAAAACAAATCTGATTTGCAAATATATATATATATATATATATATAAGAAACCACAATATGTACTTGTTAAATAAATTTAATTAAAAATCAATGTATATACGATGTAATAATCATTTAATGCGCAGTAATGAACCGGTAAGTATTTACAAAATGTATCTCATGATTTCGAAAATTAATTGTCTGTACTTTGTCCTTTAGGCAATCCTCTAATGAGGAAAGTTGTATATAATAATAAATTCCAAGCGCGACAGGCCAAGAAGTCCCTTGGCCTACCAGCCGGCTCCTGGCCTCACATCCACATGCGTTAATTACAGAGCTAGACTATCATCGAGCCAGTGTAGGGACGACATGTGGTCAGCATGTTGGGTCCCCCAACCATTATAATCGGTCTTCTCAACCTGGAATCGCTATTTATTGCAGCTATCTAAATTCCTCACGATATTGGATGGGCACCGGTCCCATACTGGCCGAAATTCCATCAGAAAATTTCTTCCCCCATGGGGTCTCGAAGCAGCGGAAGTCCCGTAGCTCTGCGCCAAGGCTTCTTGCCTTAACCATTTGGCTAAGGCGCGGGACAATCAGTAGGTATAGAATATTCATTCATGAAAGGTTCGACTGGAGAAAATAAATGAAACATGATTCAATTAAGAGAGAGAGAGAAGGTATGTAGTATCTTGCTGCAGTTCAGAATTCCTGAAAAGTTATAATTGGCACAAAGAGTAGTGTGCGTGTAGCCAAATAGTTACAGATACTTTTGAAATTCATAATGGGTTAAAGAAAGCAGATGCACTCTCTCCTTTACTGTTGAATTTTGTACTAGAACACGCCAGAAAGTCTTTATATCTTATCCGCTCTTCGAGTGAACCTAACATAAATAAGCGCCAATTGTATCCTTCCGCCATTCGCGTCACAATTACTGTCACATTGACGGGGAACATGTGTGAAGTATATAAGACATGTGATAGTTATATATAACTATATTTAAATAATGACTTTTGAGTAAAAACTTCAATTTTATTCGTTAAATAGTCCTAACAAATGTCACTCTTGATTTACAAATCCTCTAGATAAATTATAAATCGCTCCAGCCATTACTTATGGCTATGATTTTTTCGTGATGGACTTTTTAAAATTTGCACTTTTGTCAGATAGCTCTCTTTTATAATATTATAATGGTATTGTGAAAAGGAAAATTAATGTGTGAACCAGGAATCGAACCGAGGACCTCTAGTTCTCCAGACTAGTGTGCAGCCCACTACACCATACCACACCTGGCACAAACACCAACAATTCTTTCCACATATACTAATCTAGAATTCTCGTTTCGTGCGCTGTCAGGTAGATCTACCCGAAACGAGAATTATAGATTAGTATATGTGGAATGGTGTAGTGGGCTGCACACTAGTCTGTCTCCAGATCTACCTGACAGCGGACGAAACGAGAATTTTAGATTAGTATATGTGGAAAGAATTGTTGGTGTTTGTGCCAGGTGTGCAATGGTGTAGTCATGTAGTGGGCTGCACACTAGTCTGAGAACTAGAGGTCCACTGTTCGATTCCTGGTTCACACATTAATTTTTCTTTTCACAATATCATTATAATATTATAATATGATCCATTATTGGAAGTGTGTTAAAATAACAGTATTGGATGGAAAATGTTAAATAACTCTCTTTTGTTAATTAAAATATATATTTTATTTTAAAATATTTATATATTTAATGTAAAAGGCGATGTTTGAAAACAAATTAGGAATGTTTTGTTAACCTATGTTTCCTTTGTTCATACTGCAACTTGATCATACTATTTATTGCCAAATAGGATCGCAATATTGTAAGAATGTACCCTAGCGGAGAAAAAATGAAACAAAGAGGAGCATTCTTTATTTTGGTAATCAAAATTCGATAATTATCGAGGTGAAACACGACTGTGATTGGTTGTAAAATAAAATTCATTGAAACGTGATTGGTCATTGACTAGCATTTGGGGCATGAGTTAAATAATTAATTTGTCTGATTATATTGATTTACGGTGTCCAGCCGTAACTGGTTATAATTCTGGAAATGCGTGCTATTATGCATTGCAGGGACTTTTGATGTCCCAACTCCTTTCAAAAAACGTTAAACTGAAAATATATAAAACTATTATTCTACCAGTTACATTATATGGATGCGAAACATGGATTCTTACTTGAAGGGGGGAAAGGAGATTGCGAGTATTTGAGAATAAAGTTCTTAGGAACATTTTTGGACCAAAGAGAGATGAACAGGCAGGTGAATGGAAAAGACTTCATAACAATGAACTACATGGTCTTTATAGGGACCCAGATATAATAAGAACAGTTAAGTCTCGTAGACTGCGATGGGCAGGTCGTGTGGCATGAATGGGGAATGAAAGACGTGCATGGAAGCTTCTTGTAGGTAAACCAGAGGGATAACGTCCAGTTGGTAGACCAAGAGTGAGGCGGGAGAATAACATTAACTATGATTTAAGGGAAGCAGATTATACGGCGATTGATTGGAAAACATTAGCTCAGGATAGAGATGTATGAAGAGCTTACGTTTGCGCGGCCATGAACCTACAGGTTTGATAGTGCCAGTGTGTTAGTTAGTTATGATCTTAGGGAGCTCGGCATTAGATTTATGGACTGGATTAAATTAGGTGAAGATAGATACGAATGGAGGGGCTTAAATAAATGTGGCATTGGTCCTACGGGCTTCGTAAGCCTGAAGAGCTTACGTTTGCGCGGCCATGAACCTACAGGTTTGATAGTGCCAGTGTGTTAGTTAGTTATGATCTTAGGGAGCTCGGCATTAGATTTATGGACTGGATTAAATTAGGTGAAGATAGATACGAATGGAGGGGCTTAAATAAATGTGGCATTGGTCCTACGGGCTTCGTAAGCCATAGAGTTGGTTAGTTACACATTTACAAATTTAATTTATTGATGCAAAAGTTCGCAGTTTAGAAATTGCGTGTTATATGCCACTTTTACATGTTATTTAGAAGTGAATGTGACGTCAGCATTACTGTCAGTCCAGCGCCCATGTCAATCATTGGTTTTGATGATTCCATGAGGGTGGGCAGGAATGTACGTAATGAACTACACGAGGATGCTTTGGTGTCAACTCATAATTATACAGACCCCGCTGGTTTATGCCGCATTGTACATTCTGAAAGCATTGCCATTTTCTGCAATACAGCATACACTAGAAGCCAACACACATTATATAAAATAACAGTAAGATGTCCCTTCAGAATCTGCAGGTAACATTGAGAAACAAAAAATAAACTAATATTATACTGACTTAGGCTTTCACGGCCGGAGTTACTATGATGATCTTGTAGAAGATTTCCGGGCTGTTGGCCGTGGTCTTGAGGCTTGTAGTTCCCCAACGTTTCGCCGGAGACTGCGTCCGGCATCCAGACAACCCTTGAGGATGCCGGACACAGTCTCTGGCGAAACGTTGGGGAACTACAAGCCTCAAGACCACGGCCAACAGCCCGGAAATCTTCTAAAAGATCATCATAAAAAATAAACTTTTTTTTTGTCTCAGAAAGAAAAATATGTGAATCTGCTAGTATTTTTTCTCTTGAATTCAAATATGATATCGGGTTTTCTCCATCACGCAAGGTTTCCGAGAGACAAGAATTTATAATTTCAAACACTTTAATATTTTCTACATTCGTAACTACACAATATTCGAACATTCGGACTCACCTAGAAAGTGAGAATTGACGATTTTCTGCTATATTTCGCCTGTGGAGCATCCCTCTTGATGGTCCAACAATAATCGGCCAGCATATTAGGATTCCATTTGCCTTGATATCTCTTTTCCATAGCTGAAATCATTTGAGTTAGCTCATTTGGTTGTATTTTACAATGGACAAATGGACGAAAAAACGTTTATCAAAAAATATTTAAATCCATTAATTGAAATTGAAATAAAAAACTGTGGGTGATGGAGAAATTCTGAATACATATTTGAAAACACGATAAAAAACTTCATTAAGTACAACCATTGGTACTCATGAGACAAAAATCATGTTGACCAGTGTTATTTACAAAGAACTTTACATCAACGTTATGTAAATGACAGAAACTACAATGTGGAAATGAATGCGAATAATACTTTTTTTAATATCCTGAACAGGTCAGAGCATTATTTTGCAGTGACTGACTCTCCAACAGATACGTTGAATATAGCAAATAATTAGCAGATTCCTTCTAACTACACATTTGATAATTCTGTTTTAAATAATGATTTTACTGAATTGTTTTCTAAAAAAATAATAACCTATAATGTTGGTTATAATATACAGTTTGATGTGTCTCATTTTTTCTCCACTAGGGTGCATTCTTACAATATTACGATCCTATTGGCAATAAATAATATGATCGAGTTGCAGTGGATGAACAAATGAAACATAAACATTTCTCGCTTGTTTTGAAACATCGCCGTTTATATTAAATATATAAATATTTTAAAATAACTATATTTAAATATTGATTTGTGAGTAAACAGCTTAATTTTATTCGTTAAATAGTCCTAAAAAATGCTACTCTTGATATCCAAATCCTCTAGATAAATTGGAAATAACTCGTGGCATTAATGAATATGATAATACCAGACGAGTTTTCATTTTGTCGATAATTTACGAATGCAGCTACTGGTATGAACTGTCCACAGAAACTGGCATTTTTAAAGGACTATACGTATTTAATGAATTTAATTAAATATTATTTAGTGAATTAATTTTTTTACTAGAGAGTATTGTACTGGATAACAAAATAATAGAACAAGTATCACATTTCCAATATTTAGGATGTGATATAACTTATAGAGAAAATAATGTAAATACATTTCAGGCTATTTGTGGAACAATAAAAAGAACCTTAGGTCGGAAAACAAGGAAAGATACGAAACTTAAATTATATAAAACAATGGCTGTTCCTTTGTTGTTGTATGGAAGTGAAAATTGGATAATGAAATCAAGGGATAAAAGCAGGATACAGACTGCGGAAATGCTGTTTTTACGTAATGTGAAAGGATGCACAAGAGCGGATAGAATAAGGAATGGAACTATTCGAGAAGAATTAAATATATATAAAATTGAAGATAAAATCAGCGAAAATGATAATAAATGGACAGAACACTTAATGAGAATGAACAACGAAAGAATACCAAAAAGAACCTACCTGTATAATCCCAGAGGAACAAGATATGTTGGCCGACCACGTAGAAGATGGACTCCACTTTTAACTTCGCCGGAACAGGCTGAATAGCCTAAACCTTGTAGTAGAAGGAAGGAGGGCTAGAGAATATTAATAAAATGGAAAGTTACATATTTAAATACCATTCTGTTTAATTTATTGCGTTGACAGTGTTTTGGTAGAACGGTCTTCTGTGCTCCGTAGCTTGGAAATCAAATTTGCAAGTTATTTTCGGCAATTTCCATATGATTGCACATCAGGTCTGGCAATTTCATTTCGGCATACTGTATTTCATTGATTGGTTCTAACTGACACGTGTTGTAAATTGGAAATCAATATTAAAAGCTTACCATATGAACAAAATAGGATTGCCAAAAGTAATGCCACGAGTGATTTCAAAATTATCGATAAATTGTCGACTCACGAAGTGAGGTGTGAATTTATCTAGAGAATTTGGAAATCAAGAGTGGCATTTGTTAGGACTATTTAACGAATAAAATTAAGCTGTTTACTCACAAATCATTATTTAAATATAGCTATTTAATTTTTTTTTTTCCAATGCCCCAGTTTTGTCTTTCGACATTCCTGTTTTCTCTCCTGGCATGGCATACTTGTAACCCACTTCTGAGGTTGGGGCGCCTGGAAGGCGGGGTTACATTGCCCCGATGATATGATGGGTGATGAATCTAAGATGAATATGAATGATTGCGATGGCCATATGATTACGGGGACCGTTTGGGCCTTAAAGTTTTCCTGATATTTGTCTTACAGGTGAGGGAAAACGCCGATAAAAACCTCACCCAGAAAACTGTCCCGACCGGGGATCGAACCCGGGCCCGCTGCGTGACAAGGCAGCACGCTACCCCGAGACCACAGCGGTGGACTTATTTTAAAATATTTATATATTTAATGTAAACGGTGATGTTTGAAAACAAATGAGAAACGTTATGTTTCACTTGTTTATCACTGCAACCAGATCATATTTATTGCCAAATAGAATGGCAATATTGTAAGAATGCACCCTAGTGGAGAAAAAATTAAACTCATCATTACAGGTTATTATTTAATTTCTGATGTCCTATGATGTAAATATGTCAATTATATTTTTCTGCAACGTTAATTCCTGGGAAATAATAGTTTAAGAAAGTGCAAACAGTGTTTTTTTTGTGGTATAATCAATTGCTAAGAATGCATTGACTTAGGCTTTCACGGCGGAAGTTGCTATGATGATATTGAAGAACGCCGTGGTCTCGAGGCTTCTCAAGACAACCCTTGACGAAGCCAGACGCAGTCTCTGGCGAAACGTCGGGGAACTTCAAGTCTCGAGATCACGGCCTACAGCCCGGAAATCTTCTTCAAGATCAAACATAATTGCTAATAATGTTTTTTCTATTATATCTCGCAAGCAGAATCTGTTCGTGCACTATATATGCAATCTGGAAGCCACTTAATAAAACTGGGGCGATAATATGAAAGTGATAAAATCGAGGTGAAAAACGACTGTGATTGGTTGTAAATCAAAATTCATTGAAATGTAATTAGTCATTGACTGCCATTTGGGGCATGTGTTAATAAAAAAAACGTTCTGCGCCGTAGCCGAGTGGTTAAGGTAGGAAGCCTTGGCGCAGAGCTACGGGACTTGCGCTGGTTCGAGTCTCCATGGGGAAGAAATTTTCTCATGGTATTTCGGCCGGTATGGGACCGGTGCCCACCCAGCATCGTGAGGCAATTGGGTAGCTACAATAAGTAGCGGCTCCAGGTTGAGGAACCAGCTATAACGGCTGGGGGACTCGACATGCTAATCACATGTCACCCCTACACTGGCTGTTGATCACCTACCTCTGTGATTGATACATGTGGATGTGAAGGGCCAGCAGCCGGCTGGTAAAAGGGCAACCGCTGAAAAGTGGAAAGACCCTCAATCGGATCGGAAGTAGTTCTCAGGATAATACTTTAGTTGTAGTAAAAGCAGAACAGGTTGTACAGTGTGAGGAAGGTGTTTACTCTTGGATGACCCCGTCTAGGGAGGAATAATTGGCAGGACTCTCCGCCGCTGGCATTGTATTGCCTGAATAGAATTTCATTGTCGACTGCTATCGATCGCAACTTTAGGTGGGGTCACTCCACTTTAACGACGCCCTCACAGTTAATGGCACCATTACCATGCGTTCCTCTCTACTAACTGTCCATTCCGTGAAATAAAACTTCCCCATTATTGATTACCAGTTCCTTCAATAACTTAAACGTTTGCATTGCTTCTTGTGTTTAAACTTTCTCGTCTAAAATTATCCGATAATAATAACTTGAAGATAGTGATCAAGTTATTAAGTTAATTAGAGGGAAAATAATATTTATTAATTAAATAAAATTTTCATATTTATTATATAATTCAGTGACAGCTGTTTCGGTACACTGTACCTTCTTCAGACATTTTAACAAATTATGAATTGTGTTCCAACTGATCTAAGCAACAATACAACAGTATTTATTTAAATTTTTAAATTTAACAAAGGGGATTCATTCAAATCAAGTTGAGAATTTAACAGTTTTTTACTACTTTTAAATTTATTAATTTCTTCATCATCATCATCATGAACAAATTCGTTTTAGGCCATGTGGCCTGTACTACCTAGCGAAGATGGTCTTGATCTTTCCACCGATGTTTTGGTCTTCCTTGGTCCCTATGTCCAGTTGGGGTATATTGGAATGCCAATTTTGGAAGTCTATTTCTTGCCATTCTCCTCAGATGATTTTTCCATTCTTGTTGGTATCTTTGTATATCTTCATTTAAACTTGTTACTCCAAGTTTTCCTCTGATAATAGTGTTCCTTTGGTGATCCAGTCTATTAACTCCTAATAATGATCGTAAGAAGCGCATTTGGCTTACTTGAAGTTTATGAGAGTTTCTTTTATTTAAAATCCAAATTTCACTTCCGTATTTTAGAGCAGCTTTTAATGTGATGTTATGTAATCTTAGTTTTGTCTCTGTCCTCATCTGTTTACCAATTAATTTCTTAAAAATTTAAATAAATATTGTTGTATTGTTGCTTAGATCAGTTGGAATACAATTCATAATTTGTTAACATGTCTGAAGAAGGTACAGTGTACCGAAACAGCTGTCACTGAATTATATAATAAATATGAAAATCAAATAAAACTACGTTTTATTTTTATTTAATTAATAAATATGGATTTTCATCAAGTAAACACCAACTCAATTGATCATGAAAATAATATTTTTACGTACAGCCTTAGGTTTAACTACACTACATAAAAAGAAAAAAAAATGGAAAAGGCAACATTAAGAATCTGAAACATTACAGAAGACATTCAGCTTTATCATAAGTAACGCCACGAGTGATTTCCAATTGATCTAGAGGATTTGGAAATCAAGAGTGACATTTGTTAGGGAGGCGCGCGTAAGCGTAGTGGTTAAGGCACTGCGCTACAAGCCGGATGGTCGAGTGTTCGAGTCCTGGCGGTCAGGATTTTTTTAATGAACCCAAACCTTCTGTGACACTGGGGTCGACTCAGCCTCTAACGGAAATGAGTACCAGATGCATGTTCTGGTGGTAAAGGCGGCCGTCACGCAGTGCTGACAACCCGGCTGACATCAAGTTGCCTATTGTCTAGAAAAAGTGGGAGCCTTAATCTCCTACTACTGCAAGGGCCTCCTGTGGGCTGTAGTGGGATCACTTTACTTTTACCTTTACCAAGTCTGGTTTTAACAGCCTCATTCATCTGATATCTCCAACTTTCTTAAAGCGTTCTACGTATTTTCTTCTCTCCGTTGTATTTCCTTCTCAAACAATTTTGAAGCCATCTGTTTTATTCAACTCTTGTTGTGTTTTCGAGCCACCTTAGCATTTTCATATTGTTTGAAAAGAAAAATATACGCCTAGACCGGGGTTTGAACCCAGGACCTTTGACTCACTATGTCAATGCTCTTCCATCTGAGCTACCTAGGCCTCCAATCTAAACGCGTAGTTTTGTCTTATACGTAGTTAATTCCCTAACCCCAAATACTACGAGCCGTTGGTAGGATTTTTTCAAATGGCGGCTTCTTTATTAAGAGGACTTTTTATTGGGAATTTAAACATTACTTATAAAGCCAGTAGTGCTTCTTTCAATGTTAATGTTATTTGTTTTTAAACATCTTAATGATGGACAAATTATATTTTCCTATTCAAATATAATTTGTCCATTATTAAGATTTTTTTATTATTGATTTCGTACATCTCAATGATGGATAAATCATATTTGAAGAGAAAAATTATTAAGATGTTTAAAAACGAACAATATTAACATTTTCATTTTTCAATTTCTGTGGAAGAATATTGATGCATTTCTTACTTACTCACTGGCACTATCGAACCCGTAGGTTCATGGCCGCACGGACATAAGCTCTCCATACATCCCTATCCTGAGCTAATGCTTTCCAATCATTCCCTGTATAATCTACTTCCCTCAAATGATAGTTAATGTTGTTCTCCCACACTTAATATCTCGGATAGCGGATAGGATCCTCCTTCTGACTAAAAAACCTGTTCCAAATGCAGGTCTTTCTGCACCTCCGTAGTATAATGCAAAGCTTCCTGATTCCTGACTACCTTCTCCTGGCCACCTAACTTCCTGTAAAGCGACTATATCCAAGGGCGATTTATCCAATTCCCGCGTTAATATCTGTAGTGCCCCGCTATTGTATAAAGTCCTAACATTCCATGTTCCTAGGAACATGTCCCTGTGTTTGAGCCTTTGGCATGTGTTCCCTGAAGTAGTCCCCGCCCGGAGAACCGAATGGGGGACTATTTGACCTCCGGAAAATTTTACCCCAGTAGAACCCATGTCCGCATTTCTTGACGGTTGTATTTTTACGGTGAAAGATCGTCACTCTTTCGACCAAGGTACTTATTTCGTCTGGCTTATCACCTTCGACCAGTCCGGCATGGGTAACCCTATCGGCAGTAATGCTACCGCCGGCATAGCTCTCAGGATCATTTAAGCACCAAGCCACTCCACCACGACAAGGTAAAGATACCATGGAGGGGATTGATGCATTTCTTGTTTTGTAAATTCTCAACAGGATCTTCTTTTGAGAAGATGTGTTGAGTAGTTTTATGAAACTTGGTAAGAATAGTGAGTGGGGATTAACAGTCTCTTCAGAAGTAATGCAGTTCGCCACATCTCTTGTTCTGCTGGATGGCAGACTCCCTCTCAACTTTTTGAATTTATATTATAAGCGGCTTCTAGGTTAGTGGGATGCTTATGCATGTTCTCAGAAACTCCTGGGATTAAATTTCACAGCCAGGCAACTGGTACCTTCTTAGCGAAAATAACTGGCGGATGGGTTACATTTCCCAAAGATAAAGATTCATTATACTACATTTACCAATGGTATCGGCCGCGGTGGACTAGTGGTTATGCTCCTAGCCTCTGGTCCCGAGGGTCGCGGGTTCAAACCAGGCTGGGGCGATGGGTTTTTTAGGACAGAAAAATCCAAGGAGCAAGTCCTCGGGGAGGGACTTTAAGCCGTGGGTCCCGAGTCTGAAGATTTTCAGGCTCGTAAAAAATCCTTAAGCCTAAATGAAAAGGCCTCTAAGCTAAATTTACCGAATTTTCCCGTCGTAGTATTACCTTGGTTTCCTAGATGTCAGTATGAGGCGGAACGCTGACCACGGACCACTCAAATGACATCTATACGAAAACAAGAGTAACTAAATTATAGTATGGTTCAAATTCTTCCCTGTAGGGGAGAGCGCCTAAATCTTTGTAAAGGGAAAACATGGGCTTGCAATAGAAAAATCTTTACCTTGTCGTGGTGAAATGTCTTGCGTGCATTGATGACCCTTAGAGCTATGACGTCAGTAGCATTGCTACCAAAAGGGTCACACATGCCGGACAGGTCAACAGCGATAAGACAGATAAAAAGAGATACCTTAGTCGAAAGATGACGATCTTTTACCGTAAAATACAACCGTCAAGAAACACGGACATCGGTTCCACGGCGGAAAATTTTTCCGGAGATAAAGTAGTACCCATACGATTCTCCTTGAAAGAGTACCAACTAAAAAAAAAGTCCAAGCGCGAAAGGCCTGGAAGGCCCTTGGCCTTCCATCCGGCTGCTGGCCTCACGTCCACATATGTTAATCACAGAGGTAGACGATCATAAGCCAATGTAGGGGTGACATGTGGCCAGCATGTCGGATGCCCCAGCCTTCTCAACCTGTAGTCGCTACTTATTGTAGCTACGCAAATGCCTCACGATGCTGGATGGGCACCGGTCCCATACTGGCCGAAATTCCATGAGAAAATGTCTTCCCCCATGGTGACCCGAACCAGCGCAAGTCCCGTAGCTCTGTGCCAAGGCATCTTGCCTTAACCACTCGGCTACAACGCGGGACCCTGAAGAGTACTAATTTAGTGAATAGTGAATAGAGAAGACTATATTACAGATATAATAAGAACAGCTAAGTCTTGCAGACTTCGATGGACAGGATATGTGGCAGGAATGGAAGTCAGTCACTACAACATAATGCTTTGACCTGTTCAGAATATTAATAAATAATAGTTTAAAAAATTAAAACAACACGCTTTATTAGAAAACCGAACTAAAATGAAAAATAATTTCAATTTCGAACACGCTTGAGATAAAATTAAAGTGGTCAACAAAAAAATCGTCTCCAACACATCTAGAATAAAACTAGATGTATCTACAAAAAAAAATGATTTTACCATGATGAGCGTGGGGTGCTTTTTATGGTTTTAAGTTTTCTTCTTAGAGATTTTTCTTTTACCAATATGTGTTTATTATCAAATATATTAATTGATATAGAGCACCCCACGCTTTTGATGGCAAAATTGTTTTTTTGTAGATAACTCTAGTTTTATTCTAGATGTGTTGGAGATGATTTTTTTGTTGACCACATTAATTTTATTCCAAGCGTGTTGGAAATTAAAATTATTTTTCATTTTTTAGTTCGGTTTTCTAATAAAGCGTGTTGTTTTAGTTTTTTAAACTATTATTCATTTTTTATTTTTAGTTTAATTGATTGTCATAAACCGGAATCCCATGAAAATGTAATTGCTTACGATATGTTAGTGTCTACGCACGAATATATTTATATGTATTTTTAATTATCGTTATCTAACATTATTATAATATTTTTGAATATTTTAATGTAGATAAATAGTTAGAGTTAATCGTATTCTTCTCATATTTTTGGATAAATTACAATGTGGCAAGTTTACAAAATTGTCAGTAATATTTTACAGAATAAGATAAAAATGTAAATATCTTTAAATTCGATACTATTGTAGTATGAGCTAAAAGTTATACTCTTCTAAAAAAATCCTCCGAGCGGGATTTGAACTAGCGACCTACGGTTTACTGAAATTATATACCACTACAGTCCACCGCTCTACCAACCCTCGACCCTCCGGCTTGTAGCTCAGTGCCTTAACCAATATGCTACGGCGTGCCCCCATTAAGGTAAAGTGATCCCACTACAGGCCTCAGGAGGCCCTTGGGGTAGTAGGAGGTTAAGGCTCCCACTTTTTCTTGACAATCGGTACTTGATGTCAGCCGGGTTGTCAGCCCTGCGTGACGGCCGCCTTTGCCCCAGAACAAGCGTCTGGTGCTCATTTCAGTTAGAGCTGAGTGGACCCCAGGGCCATAGTGCCGCCAGAAGGTTTGGGTCAGTTTAAAACCCTGACCCCACCGGGACTCGAACCCTCGACCTTCCGGCTTGTAGCGCAGTGCCTTAACCACTACGCTACGGCGTGCCCCATTCTTTATTTTGGTAAACAGAATTCTATAAATATCGAGGTGAAACACGACTGTGATTGGTTGTAAAACAAAATTCATTGAAACGTGATTGGTCATTTGGGACATGAGTTAAATAGTCAAAAGAAAAATATTTTCCGTAAATGTGTCAAAATCGGACAATAAATTTGACTTAATTTATTCAGTTCCTGCGGAAAGACATTTTATTTCGTTTTCACTCCTTAGAGAATGATATAAATTAAAGTAAGTTAAATATAGAAATGTCACCGCGGAAACCACAAAAAGTGTTACCTCGAGAAAGAAGATGAACTACATGACGTCATTATGAGTTTTTATTAGAATTAATGAGTAAAGTTACTTTAAATTTATTTTCGTGGCAACTTAGAAAATGGAGGAAGTTATATTGCTTGTTTTGATTTGCAAATAGAGAGCTCAGTGTAAACAAGACTGCAGCAATGTATTTCTTTGGTTAAATATTTGTTTCACTGCGGACTTTACGTTGATTTTCTCTCAACTCTCCAACTCTTTCATCATACAGGCACTTAATTCGAAATTTAGAAGTGTCTTTCTGGAATATCAACCAAACTGTGTTCTGAAACCCGTTTGGTTTGTGTAACCTACTTGTTTGTCCTAAATAAACTCCATGTCTTCATATTCTTGAGCAATTATTATCTGGTCATCCGCAAATAACAGTGTATATATTGTATCTGTTGATCCATCTCCAATTGGTACTCCCATTCCTGAACATTTTTTGCTCTAGTTTGACATTGCTTTATGTATAAATATCTTATATAATGTTGGTGATATGCTACAACCTTGTATAATAATATGTTTTATAAAATATACAGTCAATATACCCAAATTCACCAGTTAATAATTGAGTCATTTGACTCTTTTAATTAGCAATTATTGACTGTATATTTTACGATTTTATCACTAAGATCGTGATATGCTACAACCTTCTTGTATAATAATATGTTTTATAAAATATACAGTCAATATACCCAAATTCACCAGTTAATAATTGAGTCATTTGACTCTTTTAATTAGTAATTGGTGAATTTGGGTATATTGACTGTATATTTTACGATTTTATCACTAAGATCGTGATATGCTACAACCTTCTTGTATAATAATATGTTTTTAAAATATACAGTCAATATACCCAAATTCACCAGTTAATAATTGAGTCATTTGACTCTTTTAATTAGTAATTGGTGAATTTGGGTATATTGACTGTATATTTTACGATTTTATCACTAAGATCGTGATATGCTACAACCTTCTTGTATAATAATATGTTTTATAAAATATACAGTCAATATACCCAAATTCACCAGTTAATAATTGAGTCATTTGACTCTTTTAATTAGCAATTATTGACTGTATATTTTACGATTTTATCACTACGATCGTGATATGCTACAACCTTCTTGTATAATAATATGTTTTATAAAATATACAGTCAATATACCAAATTCACCAGTTAATAATTGAGTCATTTGACTCTTTTAATTAGTAATTGGTGAATTGGGTATATTGACTGTATATTTTACGATTTTATCACTAAGATCGTGATATGCTACAACCTTCTTGTATAATAATATGTTTTATAAAATATACAGTCAATATACCCAAATTCACCAGTTAATAATTGAGTCATTTGACTCTTTTAATTAGCAATTATTGACTGTATATTTTACGATTTTATCACTAAGATCGTGATATGCTACAACCTTCTTGTATAATAATATGTTTTATAAAATATACAGTCAATATACCCAAATTCACCAGTTAATAATTGAGTCATTTGACTCTTTTAATTAGCAATTATTGACTGTATATTTTACGATTTTATCACTAAGATCGTGATATGCTACAACCTTCTTGTATAATAATATGTTTTATAAAATATACAGTCAATATACCCAAATTCACCAGTTAATAATTGAGTCATTTGACTCTTTTAATTAGCAATTATTGACTGTATATTTTACGATTTTATCACTAAGATCGTGATATGCTACAACCTTCTTGTATAATAATATGTTTTATAAAATATACAGTCAATATACCCAAATTCACCAGTTAATAATTGAGTCATTTGACTCTTTTAATTAGTAATTGGTGAATTTGGGTATATTGACTGTATATTTTACGATTTTATCACTAAGATCGTGATATGCTACAACCTTCTTGTATAATAATATGTTTTATAAAATATACAGTCAATATACCCAAATTCACCAGTTAATAATTGAGTCATTTGACTCTTTTAATTAGCAATTATTGACTGTATATTTTACGATTTTATCACTAAGATCGTGATATGCTACAACCTTCTTGTATAATAATATGTTTTATAAAATATACAGTCAATATACCCAAATTCACCAGTTAATAATTGAGTCATTTGACTCTTTTAATTAGTAATTGGTGAATTTGGGTATATTGACTGTATATTTTACGATTTTATCACTAAGATCGTGATATGCTACAACCTTCTTGTATAATAATATGTTTTATAAAATATACAGTCAATATACCCAAATTCACCAGTTAATAATTGAGTCATTTGACTCTTTTAATTAGTAATTGGTGAATTTGGGTATATTGACTGTATATTTTCGATTTTATCACTAAGATCGTGATATACTACAACCTTCTTGTATAATAATATGTTTTATAAAATATACAGTCAATATACCCAAATTCACCAGTTAATAATTGAGTCATTTGACTCTTTTAATTAGCAATTATTGACTGTATATTTTACGATTTTATCACTAAGATCGTGATATGCTACAACCTTCTTGTATAATAATATGTTTTATAAAATATACAGTCAATATACCCAAATTCACCAGTTATAATTGAGTCATTTGACTCTTTTAATTAGTAATTGGTGAATTTGGGTATATTGACTGTATATTTTACGATTTTATCACTAAGATCGTGATATGCTACAACCTTCTTGTATAATAATATGTTTTATAAAATATACAGTCAATATACCCAAATTCACCAGTTAATAATTGAGTCATTTGACTCTTTTAATTAGTAATTGGTGAATTGGGTATATTGACTGTATATTTTACGATTTTATCACTAAGATCGTGATATGCTACAACCTTCTTGTATAATAATATGTTTTATAAAATATACAGTCAATATACCCAAATTCACCAGTTAATAATTGAGTCATTTGACTCTTTTAATTAGCAATTATTGACTGTATATTTTACGATTTTATCACTAAGATCGTGATATGCTACAACTTCTTGTATAATAATATGTTTTATAAAATATACAGTCAATATACCCAAATTCACCAGTTTAATAATTGAGTCATTTGACTCTTTTAATTAGTAATTGGTGAATTTGGGTATATTGACTGTATATTTTACGATTTTATCACTAAGATCGTGATATGCTACAACCTTCTTGTATAATAATATGTTTTATAAAATATACAGTCAATATACCCAAATTCACCAGTTAATAATTGAGTCATTTGACTCTTTTAATTAGTAATTGGTGAATTTGGGTATATTGACTGTATATTTTACGATTTTATCACTAAGATCGTGATATGCTACAACCTTCTTGTATAATAATATGTTTTATAAAATATACAGTCAATATACCCAAATTCACCAGTTAATAATTGAGTCATTTGACTCTTTTAATTAGTAATTGGTGAATTTGGGTATATTGACTGTATATTTTACGATTTTATCACTAAGATCGTGATATGCTACAACCTTCTTGTATAATAATATGTTTTATAAAATATACAGTCAATATACCCAAATTCACCATTAATAATTGAGTCATTTGAACTCTTTTAATTAGCAATTATTGACTGTATATTTTACGATTTTATCACTAAGATCGTGATATGCTACAACCTTCTTGTATAATAATATGTTTTATAAAATATACAGTCAATATACCCAAATTCACCAGTTAATAATTGAGTCATTTGACTCTTTTAATTAGTAATTGGTGAATTTGGGTTATATTGACTGTATATTTTACGATTTTATCACTAAGATCGTGATATGCTACAACCTTCTTGTATAATAATATGTTTTATAAAATATACAGTCAATATACCCAAATTCACCAGTTAATAATTGAGTCATTTGACTCTTTTAATTAGTAATTGGTGAATTTGGGTATATTGACTGTATATTTTACGATTTTATCACTAAGATCGTGATATGCTACAACCTTCTTGTATAATAATATGTTTTATAAAATATACAGTCAATATACCCAAATTCACCAGTTAATAATTGAGTCATTTGACTCTTTTAATTAGCAATTATTGACTGTATATTTTACGATTTTATCACTACGATCGTGATATGCTACAACCTTCTTGTATAATAATATGTTTTATAAAATATACAGTCAATATACCCAATTCACCAGTTAATAATTGAGTCATTTGACTCTTTTAATTAGTAATTGGTGAATTTGGGTATATTGACTGTATATTTTACGATTTTATCACTAAGATCGTGATATGCTACAACCTTCTTGTATAATAATATGTTTTATAAAATATACAGTCAATATACCCAAATTCACCAGTTAATAATTGAGTCATTTGACTCTTTTAATTAGCAATTATTGACTGTATATTTTACGATTTTATCACTAAGATCGTGATATGCTACAACCTTCTTGTATAATAAT
Organism: Diploptera punctata; assembly: GCA_030220185.1. Taxonomy (NCBI): domain Eukaryota; kingdom Metazoa; phylum Arthropoda; class Insecta; order Blattodea; family Blaberidae; genus Diploptera; species Diploptera punctata. Next base: position 235,967 of record JASPKZ010004939.1, on the reverse strand, counting down.
ATGTTTTATAAAATATACAGTCAATATACCCAAATTCACCAGTTAATAATTGAGTCATTTGACTCTTTTAATTAGCAATTATGACTGTATATTTTACGATTTTATCACTAAGATCGTGATATGCTACAACCTTCTTGTATAATAATATGTTTTATAAAATATACAGTCAATATACCCAAATTCACCAGTTAATAATTGAGTCATTTGACTCTTTTAATTAGCAATTATTGACTGTATATTTTACGATTTTATCACTAAGATCGTGATATGCTACAACCTTCTTGTATAATAATATGTTTTATAAAATATACAGTCAATATACCCAAATTCACCAGTTAATAATTGAGTCATTTGACTCTTTTAATTAGTAATTGGTGAATTTGGGTATATTGACTGTATATTTTACGATTTTATCACTAAGATCGTGATATGCTACAACTTCTTGTATAATAATATGTTTTATAAAATATACAGTCAATATACCCAAATTCACCAGTTAATAATTGAGTCATTTGACTCTTTTAATTAGCAATTATTGACTGTATATTTTACGATTTTATCACTAAGATCGTGATATGCTACAACCTTCTTGTATAATAATATGTTTTATAAAATATACAGTCAATATACCCAAATTCACCAGTAATAATTGAGTCATTTGACTCTTTTAATTAGTAATTGGTGAATTTGGGTATATTGACTGTATATTTTACGATTTTATCACTAAGATCGTGATATGCTACAACCTTTTGTATAATAATATGTTTTATAAAATATACAGTCAATATACCCAAATTCACCAGTTAATAATTGAGTCATTTGACTCTTTTAATTAGTAATTGGTGAATTTGGGTATATTGACTGTATATTTTACGATTTTATCACTAAGATCGTGATATACTACAACCTTCTTGTATAATAATATGTTTTATAAAATATACAGTCAATATACCCAAATTCACCAGTTAATAATTGAGTCATTTGACTCTTTTAATTAGCAATTATTGACTGTATATTTTACGATTTTATCACTAAGATCGTGATATGCTACAACCTTCTTGTATAATAATATGTTTTATAAAATATACAGTCAATATACCCAAATTCACCAGTTAATAATTGAGTCATTTGACTCTTTTAATTAGTAATTGGTGAATTTGGGTATATTGACTGTATATTTTACGATTTTATCACTAAGATCGTGATATGCTACAACCTTCTTGTATAATAATATGTTTTTAAAATATACAGTCAATATACCCAAATTCACCAGTTAATAATTGAGTCATTTGACTCTTTTAATTAGTAATTGGTGAATTTGGGTATATTGACTGTATATTTTACGATTTTATCACTAAGATCGTGATATGCTACAACCTTCTTGTATAATAATATGTTTTATAAAATATACAGTCAATATACCCAAATTCACCAGTTAATAATTGAGTCATTTGACTCTTTTAATTAGCAATTATTGACTGTATATTTTACGATTTTATCACTAAGATCGTGATATGCTACAACCTTCTTGTATAATAATATGTTTTATAAAATATACAGTCAATATACCCAAATTCACCAGTTAATAATTGAGTCATTTGACTCTTTTAATTAGTAATTGGTGAATTTGGGTATATTGACTGTATATTTTACGATTTTATCACTAAGATCGTGATATGCTACAACCTTCTTGTATAATAATATGTTTTATAAAATATACAGTCAATATACCCAAATTCACCAGTTAATAATTGAGTCATTTGACTCTTTTAATTAGTAATTGGTGAATTTGGGTATATTGACTGTATATTTTACGATTTTATCACTAAGATCGTGATATGCTACAACCTTCTTGTATAATAATATGTTTTATAAAATATACAGTCAATATACCCAAATTCACCAGTTAATAATTGAGTCATTTGACTCTTTTAATTAGTAATTGGTGAATTTGGGTATATTGACTGTATATTTTACGATTTTATCACTAAGATCGTGATATGCTACAACCTTCTTGTATAATAATATGTTTTATAAATATACAGTCAATATACCCAAATTCACCAGTTAATAATTGAGTCATTTGACTCTTTTAATTAGCAATTATTGACTGTATATTTTACGATTTTATCACTAAGATCGTGATATGCTACAACCTTCTTGTATAATAATATGTTTTATAAAATATACAGTCAATATACCCAAATTCACCAGTTAATAATTGAGTCATTTGACTCTTTTAATTAGTAATTGGTGAATTTGGGTATATTGACTGTATATTTTACGATTTATCACTAAGATCGTGATATGCTACAACCTTCTTGTATAATAATATGTTTTATAAAATATACAGTCAATATACCCAAATTCACCAGTTAATAATTGAGTCATTTGACTCTTTTAATTAGCAATTGGTGAATTTGGGTATATTGACTGTATATTTTACGATTTTATCACTAAGATCGTGATATGCTACAACCTTCTTGTATAATAATATGTTTTATAAAATATACAGTCAATATACCCAAATTCACCAGTTAATAATTGAGTGATTTGACTCTTTTAAGTAGCAATTGGTGAATTTGGGTATATTGACTGTATATGTTACGATTTTATCACTAAGATCGTGATATGCTACAACCTTCTTGTATAATAATATGTTTTATAAAATATACAGTCAATATACCCAAATTCACCAGTTAATAATTGAGTCATTTGACTCTTTTAATTAGCAATTATTGACTGTATATTTTACGATTTTATCACTAAGATCGTGATATGCTACAACCTTCTTGTATAATAATATGTTTTATAAAATATACAGTCAATATACCCAAATTCACCAGTTAATAATTGAGTCATTTGACTCTTTTAATTAGTAATTGGTGAATTTGGGTATATTGACTGTATATGTTACGATTTTATCACTAAGATCGTGATATGCTACAACCTTCTTGTATAATAATATGTTTTATAAAATATACAGTCAATATACCCAAATTCACCAGTTAATAATTGAGTCATTTGACTCTTTTAATTAGCAATTATTGACTGTATATTTTACGATTTTATCACTAAGATCGTGATATGCTACAACCTTCTTGTATAATAATATGTTTTATAAAATATACAGTCAATATACCCAAATTCACCAGTTAATAATTGAGTCATTTGACTCTTTTAATTAGCAATTATTGACTGTATATTTTACGATTTTATCACTAAGATCGTGATATGCTACAACCTTCTTGTATAATAATATGTTTTATAAAATATACAGTCAATATACCCAAATTCACTAGTTAATAATTGAGTCATTTGACTCTTTTAATTAGCAATTTGTGAATTTGGGTATATTGACTGTATATTTTACGATTTTATCACTAAGATCGTGATATGCTACAACCTTCTTGTATAATAATATGTTTTATAAAATATACAGTCAATATACCCAAATTCACCAGTTAATAATGAGTCATTTGACTCTTTTAATTAGCAATTATTGACTGTATATTTTACGATTTTATCACTACGATCGTGATATGCTACAACCTTCTTGTATAATAATATGTTTTATAAAATATACAGTCAATATACCCAAATTCACCAGTTAATAATTGAGTCATTTGACTCTTTTAATTAGCAATTATTGACTGTATATTTTACGATTTTATCACTAAGATCGTGATATGCTACAACCTTCTTGTATAATAATATGTTTTATAAAATATACAGTCAATATACCCAAATTCACCAGTTAATAATTGAGTCATTTGACTCTTTTAATTAGCAATTATTGACTGTATATTTTACGACTTTATCACTAAGATCGTGATATGCTACAACCTTCTTGTATAATAATGTATATTTTACGATTTTATCACTAAGATCGTGATATGCTACAACCTTCTTGTATAATAATATGTTTTATAAAATATACAGTCAATATACCCAAATTCACCAGTTAATAATTGAGGTCACTTGACTCTTTTAATTAGCAATTGGTGAATTTGGGTATATTGACTGTATATTTTACGATTTTATCACTAAGATCGTGATATGCTACAACCTTCTTGTATAATAATATGTTTTATAAAATATACAGTCAATATACCCAAATTCACCAGTTAATAATTGAGTCATTTGACTCTTTTAATTAGCAATTGGTGAATTTGGGTATATTGACTGTATATTTTACGATTTTATCACTAAGATCGTGATATGCTACAACCTTCTTGTATAATAATATGTTTTATAAAATATACAGTCAATATACCCAAATTCACCAGTTAATAATTGAGTCATTTGACTCTTTTAATTAGCAATTGGTGAATTTGGGTATATTGACTGTATATTTTACGATTTTATCACTAAGATCGTGATATGCTACAACCTTCTTGTATAATAATATGTTTTATAAAATATACAGTCAATATACCCAAATTCACCAGTTAATAATTGAGTCATTTGACTCTTTTAATTAGCAATTGGTGAATTGGGTATATTGACTGTATATTTTACGATTTTATCACTAAGATCGTGATATGCTACAACCTTCTTGTATAATAATATGTTTTATAAAATATACAGTCAATATACCCAAATTCACCAGTTAATAATTGAGTCATTTGACTCTTTTAATTAGCAATTGGTGAATTTGGGTATATTGACTGTATATTTTACGATTTTATCACTAAGATCGTGATATGCTACAACCTTCTTGTATAATAATATGTTTTATAAAATATAAAGTCAATATACCCAAATTCACCAGTTAATAATTGAGTCATTTGACTCTTTTAATTAGCAATTGGTGAATTTGGGTATATTGACTGTATATTTTACGATTTTATCACTAAGATCGTGATATGCTACAACCTTCTTGTATAATAATATGTTTTATAAAATATAAAGTCAATATACCCAAATTCACCAGTTAATAATTGAGTCATTTGACTCTTTTAATTAGCAATTGGTGAATTTGGGTATATTGACTGTATATTTTACGATTTTATCACTAAGATCGTGATATGCTACAACCTTCTTGTATAATAATATGTTTTATAAAATATACAGTCAATATACCCAAATTCACCAGTTAATAATTGAGTCATTTGACTCTTTTAATTAGCAATTGGTGAATTTGGGTATATTGACTGTATATTTTACGATTTTATCACTAAGATCGTGATATGCTACAACCTTCTTGTATAATAATATGTTTTATAAAATATACAGTCAATATACCCAAATTCACCAGTTAATAATTGAGTCATTTGACTCTTTTAATTAGCAATTGGTGAATTTGGGTATATTGACTGTATATGTTACGATTTTATCACTAAGGTCATTAGTGTGTTTAATATTTTATATAACAATTTTTTTTCTATTTTCCAGGTAAGCTTCCATATTGAAACTGGCCTACATTAGCCTGTTTACGAGTCGTGTATTCTACCTAAGGTAGGCCTATTGCATTGTTATATTACATTATAATTCTGTATCGCCTTGATTTTCTGTGCATTCATGTAATATACTCTTCAATTAATGCATTAGCGTCGGAATACTGTATATACCTTAATAAATCTCGAGAAATGCCACTGCGCCTTTTTTAAAAGCTCTGCCAGCAAGTCCTAATCCTACGTTCTCGTCGTGCTGCCTGACTGCAGTCGTAATAGACTGTAGCTAACAGGATGGGACGAAAGGCGAGTTCTCAGCGCCTTAAACTGAGACCTGTCGGCTAAAGGGAGCAAACCCCAAAAAAAAAAAAACCAGGCCCTCCGTGTCTGGGGGTTAGGCGTCAGGCTGGCAACCTGACCCTGGAAAATAGTATATCGCTCGTACTTCAGTAAAATATGTCAGCCGGATGGATTTAAATATGACAGACAAACGGACTTTTGCTATTGGCACATGGAATGTTCAAGGCAGTGGCGCCTCCTACCTAAACTCTCAATAAACTACTCTTAAAAGTATCTTTAAAATAAATAATAGTTTAAAAAACTAAAACAACACGCTTTATTAGAAAACCAAACTAAAAAATGAAAAATAATTTTAATTTCCAACGCGCTTGCGATAAAATTAAAGTGGTCAACAAAAATATCACCTCCAACACATCTAGAATAAAACAGAGTTATCCTCAAAAAAATAATAATTTTACCATCAAAAGCGTGGAGTGCTCCATATCAATTAATATATTTGATAATAAACATATATTGGTAAAAGTAAAGTATCTAAGAAGAAAACGTAAAAACCATAAAAATTACCCCACGCTTTTGATGGTAAAATTATTATTTTTTTGTAGATAACTCTAGTTTTATTCTAGATGTGTTGAAGATGATTTTTTTGTTGACCACTTTAATTTTATCCCAAGCGTGTTGGAAATTAAAATTATTTTTCATTAATTTATAGTTCGGTTTTCTAATAAAGCGTGTTGTTTTAGTCTTTTAGTTTAATTGATTGCCATAAACCGGAATCTCATGAAAATTTAATTGCCTACGATATTTTTGGTGTCCTCGCACCGCACCCCACAACGCACCTCGCACCGCACCGCGTACCTCACCTCGCAACCGCACCGCGCACCGCTCCTCCCACCCCACCGCGCACCGCACCATCCCTATGCACCGCGCACCCTACCTCGCACCGCACAGCGCAACGAACCGCACTGCGCACCGCACCGCCTCCCTACCTCGCACCGCACAGCGCACCGCACCTTGTTCAGCACCGCACCGCGCACCTCACCGTGCACCACACCTCGCACCGCACCGCGCACCTCACACCGCACCTCGCATCTCGCACCGCACCGAGCACCTCACCGCGCACCGCACCTCATATCTCACCGCGCACCTCGCACCGCGCACCGCACCTCGCAACGCATCGCTCACCTCACTGCGTACCGCACCGCGCACCGAACCGCGCACCGCACCTCGCACCGCACCGTACCGCGCACCTCACAGTGCACCGCAGCGCACCGCGCACCTCACAGCGCACCGCACCACGCGCCGCGCAACTCACAGCGCACCGCGCCCCGCACCGCGCCCCGCACCGCGCAACTCACAGCGCACCGCACCGTACCGCGCACCTCACAGCGCACCGCACCACGCACCGCACCCCGCACCGCGCAACTCACAGCGCACCGCACCACGCACCGCAGCGCACCGCGCACCTCACAGCGCACCGCACCGTACCGCGCACTTCGCAGCGCACCACGCCCCGCACCGCGCACCTCACCTCGCACCGCACAGCGCACCTCACAGCGCTTCGCACGCGCACGGCACAGCGCACCGCATTATATTACATTACACTATACTATTTCTATATTATACTATATTACATATACTACATCCATAATATTCCCAAGATACAATACAATATTTACAGCTTTTATTTATCTCTTGACTAAGTTCAAGCCACAATAACTCTTTTTTTCTGTACATCTCTGTACTCCTTCATGCTCATATTGTATAGAACTCGATGATTTGCAACAAAACTATCTAACTATCGTCGTTAAAATTGGAAAGTTATAAAACATGTACTGTATTTCCGACATTTTGTCATAAAATCTTAGTTTGTTTTTAACAATTACACCAATGAGTACGGGTAATATCTTCTATATTCTCTGTTTGCGCTGGCAAATTGCATTCCGGATTCAAGTGATTCCAATACACGACGCGACATGTCAGCGCAAATTTTTTTGCGCCAGCAATTTGCGTTGTACATAAACCACATCCATTTAAATACATGGGAAGCAATTTTTGCTCTGGCGCTTTGCGTCGTAGATAAACCATAGCATTACTCCTTCAATGGGTAATAAGTGTTAATGAGTTTTTACCACCACCTGCAGCCGTGCGCTGTTATGCTTACCAGGGATTCTGCTTATCCCTATATTCTTGGCATCAAAAAGACAAAAATGGTTATTGTGAGTTTCGGTAGAAGATCAACATATGCTGTCGCGGACTTTTTTTGTAGAGCTTTCTGAGATATTCAATTCTGTGTACATTAATTTGATGTATTTGTTGTGGTTTAGGCAGCGTAAGCTATTTAAGCGTCAAAGTAGGGTCTTTGTTTCACGTTTTTCACCACAAAGTGTGATTTTTAGGGGTGAAGGGGCTGAATACCGCAACTCTCTTATAGCCTATGTTCATCCCCGGAATCTCCGGAACTTTTTTTCAAAAAGACCCATCACAATCGGATGAACGGTATGGCAGAGCACGCTTGTCCGGGAATCTACTTATCTCGATCTTCTTGGCATCAATGAAACACAAAAATGGTTATTGTGAGTTATCCGTAAAAGATAAACATATGCTGTCGCGGACTTTTTTGTTGAGTTTTTTTGAAGTATTCAATTCTGTGTACATTAATTTGGTGTATTTGTTATGATTTAGGCAGTGTAAGCCATTTAAGCGTCAAAATAGGGACTTTGTTTCACGTTTTTCACCACAATGAGTGATTTTTAGGGGTGAAGGGGTTGAATACCACAACTCTCTTATAGGCTATGTTCATCCAGGGAATCTCCTGAACATTTTTGCATATAACCCCATCAAAATCGGATCAACGGTATGGCCGCGCATAGAATACGAACAAACAAACACGCATTGATTTTTATATGTTAGATATAAGGCCATTATACAGTAGATAATTTGTGACTGGTGTGTATGCATTAGTTTCTAATTGGCATTTCAGTCTATTTTGAGGAATCATAAAACACGTTTCCCTATTCTATTTGCAAGCATACAACACTTTTTTTGAGTGGCAAAATACATAATTAACAGTGTTACAGTGAGAGATTTGTTTGCGGCTGTTAAAAGTTGCAATATGTCTGATTTTCAGTTATCCAACAATTCATAATTTTGTTTAAAACCCATCCTATGACAGTTGTATGCTAACGAGAGACTAACTTTTAAATAAAATTGAGAATTTAGATTTACACATTTAGCATTTTGCACGTTTATTTGAATTATTTATGTAATAGCATTTTAAAAAATAATCACAAATAGGAATGAGATGCACAAAGAAATTAAACATAGGCTCAATTCTGGAAATGCGTGCTATTATGCATTGCAGAGACTCTTGATGTCCCAACTCCTTTCAAAAAACATTAAACTGAATATATATAGAACTATTATTCTACCAGTTATATTATATGGATGCGAAACATGGACTCTTACTTTAAGGGAGGAAAGGAGATTATAAGTATTTGAGAATAAACTACTTAGGAACATTTTTGGACCAAAGAGAGATGATCAGACAGGTGAATGGAGAAGACTACAAACAATGAACTACATGGTCTTTATAGGAACCCAGATATAATAAGAACAGTTAACTCTCGTAGATTGCGATGGGCAGGACATGTTGCACGTATGGGAAATGAAAGACTTGCATGGAAGCTTCTTGTAGGAAAGCCAGAAGGAAAACGCCCAGTTGGTAGACCAAGAATGAGGTGGGAGAATAACATTAACTATGATTTGAGGGAAGTAGATTATACAGGGAATGATTGGATAGGATTAGCTCATGATAGGGATGTATGGAGAGCTTATGTCCGCGCGGCCATGAACCTATGGGATCGATAATGCCAGTGAGTAAGTAAGTATATTGCATTTTAGTATAATGTTCCCATTTTGAGCCGCTTTCGTATTTTTTTTAGATTTTAAAACACATTCGAATTTATTTACAGGACGTAACAAAAGAAAATAACACAAGAATACAATGATGATCTTGAAGAAGAAAATCTTCTAAACCGGTATCCATACTTTGTTGACTTTTAATGATTCTTCTTTTCTTACCGGTTCTAAAAAACGCAAAATGTAAACCTCTACAAGCACAGTCGACTAGACTATCAAACAGCAATCTCAGTGGAACAATTGAAGTCCCTACTGCTGACCAATCAGAAGACAGATATAACGTACAATCGACTAGACCATCGAACAGCAATCTCATTGGAGCAATGGAAGTCCCTACCGCTGACCAATCAGAAGGCAGATACAACTTACGGACACATCGCGGTGAACGTATAAATAGGACAGAGAGCGGACAGAATTGCCAGTCTCAAGACAACCCTTGAGGATGCCAGACGCAGTCTCTGGCGAAACGTCGGGGAACTACAAGCCTCACGATCACGGCCTACAGCCCGAAAATCTTCTTCAAGATCACCATAGCAACTCCGGCCGTGAAAGTCTACGTGAATATACAAGAATACAAACCTTCATGAATATTTCGTGCTGTATCGCATTTGCGAAAATTCACCACTTTTAGTTTAGGTAGTAAATTGAAACACGCATTTTACGCTTAATTAAATGTGATATTACACCGCTATACTTTGTTATCCTATTACTTGTTACACAGCCTTATGTGTAATGGTATTAAATATTCTAAGCATCTTACTGTTATAATAACTTTAAGAAAATTATCTTTCAAAGTTTAAGTCGCTCCTAATTATCTTACGTCCTTAAATAACTTAAGGCGTGTAGCCTAGTTTATACCTACGCAGAACAAGTGAAATATAATTTTTTATACCAGATAAAAAAAAGTATTTCTTAACTAATAACATTACTGATATAAAATTACAATATATATATATATATATATATATATATATATATATATATATATAATTTGGTGTTTCTCTTGAGGCCGAAACAGGTCAACAAATGACCTAAATTCGTGAATGTACTATGATGATGATATATATAGTTTCTCGATAAAAACTGTTTTTTTAACCCCTTCATTTCCAATGTTGTCCTCAACAACTTTTTTTAAGGCTACGATATAATTGCACGCGTTAATCAATGTTCGAAGTACCCGTATTTGCTAATCAACAAGGGTATTGATCGTTTCTTAATTGAGTGTTACAATATGCCGAGTTTGGTTGCGAAAATAATTAAATTTGTGTGTGTGTGTGTGTATAAGAGAAGCATTTTCTGCGGACGTTTGGCAAAATAATTACGGAAAGAGGCTAGTGAAGTGCTTTGTGTGGAGTGTAGCATTGAATGGTGCAGAGACTTGGACATTACGACTGAATGAGAAAAAGCTATTGGAAGCTTTTGAGATGTGGATATGGAGAAAAATGGAACGTATAAAATGGACAGACAAAATAAAAATAATAAAGATGTGCTAGACAGAGTCGGTGAAGGAAGAACAATGCTGGAATTCATAAAGAAGAGGAAAAGAAATTGGATTGACCACTTGCTAAGAAGAAACTGCCTGCTTGCGGATGCTCTAGAAGGAATGGTCAACATAAAGAGAGCTAGAGTTAGAAAAAATACACCAGATGTTAGACAATATTAAAATAAATGGTTTGTATGCGGATACAACTAGGAAAGCTGAGTTATGGAAAGAGTTGAGAATGCTGAGTTTGCAGTGAAAGACCTGCTCTTGGGCAGAACACTGTATGTATGTATAATAATAATAATAATAATAATAATAATAATAATAATAATAATAACAAAGTAAAGTGTAAAGTGATCCCACAACAGACCCGGAGGCCCTTGGGGTAGTAGGAGGTTAAGGCTCCCACTTTTTCTAGACAATCGACACTTTATGTCAGCCGGGTTGTCAGCCCTGCGTGACGGCCGCGTTTACCCCCAGAACAAACGTCTGGTACTCATTTACGTTAGAGGCTGAGTCGACCCCAGGGCCATAATGCCGCCAGAGGGTTTGGGTCAGTTTAAAAATCCTGACCCCAACGGGACTTGAACCCTCGACCCTCCGGTTTGTAGCTCACTGCCTTAACCACTACGCTACGGCGTGCCCCCTAATAATAACAATAATAATAATAATGTTTTATTTATTCTGGCAGAGTTAAGGCCATAAGGCCTTCTCTTCCACTCAACCAGCACAAATAAAAATAAATATTTGTCAAATATAGATATACACTATACTAATTATAAACAGTTAAAGATACATTAAATGTAGCAATGTAAATGTCATGTATAAACAACATTTTATACGATAATAACAATAATAATACGCTAATAATATAATAATAATGATAATATTAATAATAGTATAAACATGATAAATCATACGAGAAACACCAATTAATATATGTACCTTCATTCGCTTATTGACTTCAAATGTCGAGGGACATGTGGTTAGCACATCGCCTCGATAAATAAATACATATAATATCATAAGCATTGTGGATTAAGCCTTATATGATGTTTGTTTCATTCTATTAGTATTGTTGAACCCATAATATCTTCTGTCTTCTTAGGTCTGGCAATAATAATTAGTTTTGATCATTCTTGTTTAGTTCTTTATATGGTGTATCTTATTTTTAATAATTTCTCTATTGTTTTATTCTGTGTTATAATTTAGACCTATCCTATATCTTCACTTGTTTTCTTAACCGATAAGATGCAACCCGCTACAGATATGAAGGATCTCATTTCTGCTTTTTTATTCTCTTTTTCTTCTTTTTGGTCAACATCCGAAACTCAAAACTGTAAAGCAGTATTGGAATGTCATTAATTTATACAATAACTAGAAGTCCCGGCCACACGTTGCTGTGGCTAAGGTATACGTTAAAAATTTAAATTAAGTTGCTGTCTTTCAGCCAGATTACTTGAAACTAATACACACGAAATTAATAATATTGAAAATAAAGTAAACACTGAACACACTTAAATTATGAAATAATCAATATTTGTAATTCAATTGAAATTCGCGGTTGCAACAAAAAGCACAGCCATCTGGATCTCTCTTTGTTAAATAATAAACCAATTACCTTACCAAATTACCTTACACCGCCATCTGTTAGAATAGTATGGAACTCACAGATAATTACACCGCCATGTGTTAGAATCGTATGGAACTCACAGATAATTACACCGTCATCTGTTAGAATCATATGGAACTCACAGATAATTACACCGCCATCTGTTAGAATCGTATGGAACTCACAGATAATTACACTGCCATCTGTTATAATCGTATGGAACTCACGGATAATTACACCGCCATCTGTTAGAATCGTATGGAACTCACAGATAATTACACCGCCATCTGTTAGAATCGTATGGAACTCACAGATAATTACACCGTCATCTGTTAGAATCGTATGGAACTCACAGATAATTACAACTCTTTGTTAAATAATAAACAAATAATTTGCAATAAAAAAATAATGCGACTATAAATTTAGTTATAAACTACCCTAAGTCTCAAGTTAGATCAAACTGCACACAGTGTGCAAAATTTTATTAAAATCGGTTCAGTAGTTTAGGATTCCATCGCGGACAAACAACGTGACACGAAATTTTTATATATTAAGATTTAATTTAATTATCTTTCGGGCATTTTAAGGGATCTAATAATTTAATGTATTGTTTTTAATAGTCATTTTTGGCGTCTAGTAAATAGGATAGATGATTAAAAAAAAACTTTGATAGTATACAACCTCAATACCTGCTGCATTCCTTCGGAATTTGATGAAATTACGATGCTTGTTTTAAGCAAATAAAACCAAAGTTCAAAATAACTGAATACAAAAGAGCTTCTTATTAACATATGGAAACATCCAATGCTTGCAATGACTCTACAAGAAACTAAAGATAGCAAGAAAAGCTCAAAATGTTACTTTATTTTTTCTTGTGAAGAAATGCACTGCAGGAATGTGAAATACAGTATACACAAGAGTCATATCAGAATGCGTTTGAAGAAGTCTTACTAAATTGCAGTTTAGTTATTCTTGAATGCGAAATTTCTTGAGATAAAAGTTTTCTTTCTTTGCATTAATTACTCAGCTATTTAATTTCCTTCAACTCGTTATTTGAAAGCTACGGACGCTGAATATAATTGCCTTTTGAAGCAACCATTTCCCTTACGTTTACGATCCAACTTATGATTTCATAGCTTGCAAGCACGTATCTGTTTAGAAAACTCTTGAGTTGTCAGTTGTAAGATTTTTGTAAATATGACATTTTTTATCATTTAAAAAAAATCCGAAAAATATCACCCAGGAACACAGTCTCGCTGTGACGAGGCAGTGACGCAATTCTGAGACCACAGTAGTGTATCAAGCAAAGTAATTAATCAATTTCAGTTAATTTCAGTCAACTCTGCAAAAGTCTTCTTCTTATTCTTCCTTCCAAGTATTAGGCCAAGGCCTGTTATGATCCTATAGAAAATTCTCTGCAAAAGTAAATTATTGTTATTGTTGTCATAACAACATTATAAACAACTGACTAAAGTTAACAGTGTGGCCAATTTTTATGGTAAATGCCGAAAATAATTTAGATGATACTACAGCAGGCCGTGATACCAATCATTCATAAAATAGCGGCAAGTACGAATTTGTTTTATATTGTTTCAAATAAAGTTGAGTTCATTTAAAATACAGTGATTTGTTTCGTATAATGCACATTAACACTAATCTTTGGATATATTTTTGTATAGGCCTATACATTGTACGTAGTAAACATGAAGGACCATAGTTTTACTTCCCGCACGAGGTAGGTAATATATAATATTACAATATAGTTATTAGGTTGGCAACCCCGAAATTTAGGAAATTGAACCTTCAATCATGGTCGCCATTGCTGTAAGTACGACACAACGCACATCGCGCAAAAAAATATTACTGTACGATTTGCGTTGTGCTGAAACCTCCTCAACTCATGTCCAACTAAAGACCGGGTCGAGGGATGAGATGAGGTGAAATCCCTTATATTAGAAGTCTTTGAGTAACAAGGATGGCGGTCGACCACGCCTGACGCACCATCGCAGGTGCAGATGAAATGAAACTAAATTAATGACATGAATGTGGAGAAATGATGAAATGGAATTTGTGCTGGAGAAAACTGGAGAAAAACTGAGAAAAATCTGCCCAGATTCCGGTTCGTCCACCAGGAAACCCACGTGGAGTGACCGAGACGCGAATTCAAGTGTAGCATTGTATGGTGCAGAGACTTGGACATTACGATGGAATGAGGAAAAGCGACTGGAAGCTTTTGAGATGTGGATATGGAGAAGAATGGAACGTATAAAATGGACAGGCAAAGTAAGAAATAAACCTGTGCTAGACAGAGTGGGTGAAAGAAGAATAATGCTGGAACTCATAAAGAAGAGGAAAATAAATTGAATTGGCCATTGGCTAAGAAGAAACTGCCTGCTGAAGGATGCTCTAGAAGGAAAGAAAGTTAGAGGCAGAAAAATACATCAGATGATAGACAATATTAAAATAAATGGTTTGTATGCAGATACAAAAAAGGAGAGCTGAGTTAAGGAAAGATTGGAGAATGCTGAGTTTGCAGTGAAAGGCCTGCTCTTGAGCATAACACTATGAATGAATGTGGTAAGAGGCGAGTGTTTTCGTTATGTTAACATCTAGAAAGTAAAGAAATGAGACTTACACCATTGTTGCTTTAACCGTTCAATTAATGTTTTCCTATAACATGAATCATCGTTTCTAAGCCTGCATTTAATTTGATGTTTATGATTTTGATTCTAGACGCTTTTTGGAAGTTTTAACTTTCTCAATTTGCAGACTCTATGGAGGAATGCATTATACATTGGCCTCCGCAGTAAAATGTATTCTAGAAGCTGCGTATAAACAGTTTTGCAATATAGTGGCAGGAAAATGTATTCTTGTTGTTATTTTGTTTTCTAAAGTAATTACGTAAAAGCCAGGTGCTTTACATATATAAATATTATGTATGCGGTAAAGTGGAGATTGTAGCCAGTGGAATTTATGGACAAGGCTTAAGATACCTTATGCTAATGTTTCTCCACAAAGTACGCTTAAGTTGCATATCCTTGATTACCACTTTAACATTTTTCCAGTCTTCCAAGTGTTATATTAGCTGTTAATTTACGTCCACTCTTATAAAACTGTTGGTTAATGGGTTATTCTTGCCAAATTTAAGGTGAGGAAATTAAAAAACTGTTAAATCTTGTCTTCTTTTCTTTTTAACTAATGGTTTCATTCCTTTACTTCCTTGTTTAAAATGAGTAATCGTTTCAGAGTTATGTTAGCAATGTTCGTTAATTCATTAATGTGACTAAGAAAACAATAAATTGAATATATTCTGAACAATATTTTATGTAAATGGTATGCAGATATTTCATGTATGTGTATTACACATCCAAGTTAACTGTTCACGGGCGGAGGGGAAGAGTTTTAGCGCTAGTGTCGCCGATTTTACTGAATCTGTGGAAGGGATGTAGGAGAAAAATGTACATCCGAACACGTATTGAACATATTCAACTTCAAATGTGGGGGGAGAATCTCTAAACACGTGTGAAAGTTCTTAACATGGTTGTCAAATTAGTAATTTAAGCACGGAACGCTCAAGCGGTCGGATCATTTAAAATCACAGTATTTGTTGTCTCTCTGTTACCAGCCTCACAATAGATCAGAAGTGGCAACATGTAATGAGAAGTGCAAGGAAGGGACAGCTCATTCCTAGACGTAACCCCAAAAGTAACAGGGTTGTCAAGTTAGTCATTCTGCCACTGACCGCGCAGAACGACGGATCATTAAAATACATAGTATTTGTCAGCTCTCTACCTGCCATCAAACAACATAATACAAAGGACAGGAAGTGGCAACATAGTAAGGAATAGAAAGAGAAAGACAGTTTGTTAGTTAACATATTTTCCGCCTGCACAAAACACTTGGATGGGTAATATATATGTTGCGCTCAATTCTGGAAATGCATGCTATTATGCATTGCAGAGACTCTTGATGTCCCAACTCCTTTCAAAAAACGTTAAACTGAAAACTATTATTCTACCAGTTATATTATATGGGTGCGAAACATGGACTCTTACTTTAAGGGAGGAAAGGAGATTACAAGTATTTGAGAATAAAGTACTTAGGAACATTTTTGGACCAAAGAGAGATGAACAGACAGTTGAATGGAGAAGACTACATAACAATGAACTACATGGTCTTTATAGGAAGCCAGATTTTAAATAATTGTATAGGGATTTAGATCAGATAGGAGATATTAGAAGAAAGGGACTGGAATGGGTAGGACATGTGTTGCGGATGGAACAAGACATATTTTAATAGGGAAACCGGAAGGAAGTAGAAAGGTTGGAAAAGTGGAGATAGAAAGCTGGTAATAGAGAAGAATGGACAGTTGTTGTGAAGGAGGGCAAGGTTCATAGAGGACCGTAGAGCCAAAGGAAGAAGAAGAAGAGGGATAAATGTTAAACTAATAACCACTAGAGAATTTGTTTTTCCTCTGTGAAAAAATTCACTCCACCATTTATCCCTACTCTTTTAATTAATTTCACCATACTCATTTAATCCACGTCGTACATTTAATTTCATCATCATCATCATCATCAACATCAACAACAAGGATTTAGCTCAATGGCCTGTTATAATCTCATTATAGGTCGAATTGCTCCTTCCATCTCTTCCATGGTCTTCCCAACATTCTTCTCCCTTTTGGTTTATAATTATATACTTCTTGGTATGCGCTGTTCATTCATTCGTAATACGTGCTGAAGATAAGCATTTTGATAATATTTTATTCTTTCACAGAGATTAAATATATTAAGTTCTGTTCTTATATCTTCGTTTTTTTTATCGGTCCTTAGGTATCCTGCTATTGCTCTCAACATCTTCATTTCATCTGTCACTATTATGGTGCATCAATAATAGTGACTTCATCTCATCTATTCCCTCGACTTGACAGATACAAAAAGAGGGTTTATTTGTTACTTTTTACTGATGTCTTACATTTCATTGTGAATGGTCTACAATGTTCATCCATATGAAGCTCTTTATGGGCATTGTTTCGAGAATACATTTCGTTGACAATAATTCTGATTGTGGTTGCAATAAGTTCCAGGAATTAGTAACTGCCTGTGTTTGTCTCTATAGGTTGGAATCATAAGTTCTTGGAAAGGAGTCACGTGGGTAGATCATTGATATCTGTATTATATTGTCTGATACCTCGGATTCTGAGAAACTGTTTGTACTATCAGCATTCTGTTTTCCAGGAATCACACATTCCAGTCATCAAGTTTCAGTTAATTCATGAGATAGCCATGTCAGGTCTTTGTTTTATCAAAACCCACTCTTCTTTCACATTTTATGTCTTTTCTAATTCTGTAGATTGGATTGCATATTTTGACTGATCTTACGATATTAATTTCCCATTAACATAAAGAAAACATTCGAGGGTATGAGCCACTAAGAATAAAAATTAAATTAGAGAATAAAATAATAGAATAGGTGAGCAATTTTAGTTACCCTGGGATACAATGTGCCATATAGAAAAAGCGAAGACATTGAAAACAAAACAAATAAATGTAATTAAATGTAGTAGTAGTAGTAGTAGTAGTAGTCTAATGCCCATTAGCTTGGATGTGTTCCATTTGCTTTCTTGCTTCCCAATAGAGTCCTGCCAGAGTTCTTGCAGGTGACATCTTCAGAGCCTCACAGCTAGAAAGATGATCTTTGTTCATGGTAGTGTTATTGTCTTGGCACAGGATACAATTTGGAGAGTTGAAGATTCCAATTTTATGGAGGTGTGCTGCCAGGTAGTCATGGCCTGTTAACAGTCTGAATGTTGCTACTGCTTCTTGTCTTGGTTGTTCAGGTATTAAGTTTTTATTCTGCGAGATAGCTGCCCATGGTTTCTCATTACTTTGTGATTTGAAGTGTAATTAAATGTGTGACACCATAAAACGAAGTCTCAAAGGAACTAGAAAGGAGACACTTTTAACATTTTATACAACACTACTATGTGGATCGGAACACTGGGGTTTAACAGAAAACCAGGAACGAAGAATAGAAACGTCAGAAATGATGTTTTTGAGGAGTGTGGCTGGCTATATAATAACAGATCGAAAACGAAATGAAAATATACGAAGTGAGTAAGTATCTTTTGGCAACGGAAACGGATTTTATACGAACGGCAGCAAGAATTTCAAGAAGAGAAAACATTAGGAACTCAGTTACAAGGGAGAAAATGAAGATTGAAGACACTATTTTAGATTATATTAAAACTCAGCAATTAAGATGGTACGGACATGTCCAGCGAATGGAAGAGGATCGACTACCAAAATCTGTTTTGGAATGGAAACCTGAGGGAAGATGAGGCAGAGGAAGACCTAAAACCTCCTGGAGTCAGGGAATATGTTTATACATGAAGGAGAAACATCTACAACCAGGAGATTGGATGGACCGACAAAATTGGCTAATAGGAATCGGACGATGTCAAAGACATTAATCAACTGATGATCTATGTAACTAAATATGTCCAAACTATTAGATAGAATTGCACAATACAGAGATGAATGGATGGACCACATCAATAGACGACAATAGAATTCCAAAGATTCTTCATTACAAACCACTAGGACGAAGAAATGTAGAAAGACCCAGTAAAAGATGACAGACCAATTCTAGCATGAGATCGGTCTAAACCTTGCTGCTGATGAAGATAAATTAATGTAATAAAAATAAATTCGTGGCAATTCCCTTCCGAACTAAGCTGTATTAAGGGTGGTGATGGGTGAAAAATTGACCATTTGAGATAAAAATTCCCATATTTTATTTTGTTTTTTTGTACTAAAACAGAGTCCCGGTGGGGCCAGGAATTTTTAAACTGACCCAAACCTTCTGGCGGCACTATGGCCCTGGGATCGACTCAGCCTCCAACTGAAATGAGTACCAGACGCTTGTTCTGGGGGTAAAAGGCGGCCGTCTCGCAGGGCTGACAACCCGGCTGACATCAAGTGTCGATGTCGAGAAAAGTGGGAGCCTTAACCTCCTACTACCCGAAGGGTCTCCTGAGGCCTGTAGTGGGATCACTTTACCTTATATATATATGTGTGTGTGTGTTTGTTTGTGTCTCTATTAACGCTCTAACGTCCGAAATTATTTTTGAAAACAACTCTGCATAATTATAGCAATTGATTAAAAAATATAAGTTCGGATTTATTATCGAACCATTAGGATTAGCGTGAAATGAAAATATAAAAATCACTGTAGCGGTCACAATTTTCTATGCTTAGCAACGAAACTCAGTATATGGTGTTCGGATAAAACGAGGAAGATAACTTTAAAAAAATTGCGAAATCCGATGATTAAAAGTGGGGGTTTATCTGAAACCCGAAATTTAAAAACTGCTCTATCGTTTGTTTTGTCACATGTAACTGTGTATCTTACAATTTAATTAACAGAAGAAAGATGTAATCAATAAACGAACAAAATCGGACCATAAATTCGACTAGTTGAGTAGCTTTCTTAGTTCACTCAGTTCCTGCGTAACATACATTTTATAAGTAGGTCGGGTGGGGGGTATGTTACACATAAAGTACCTACAATGCAGATGTTACACTACTCTGATGCAAAGAAAAGGGGAAAAAAGTAATAAACTAGTAATTAGCCTATAATCCTAATATACCAAATGGTGAAGCATATCTGTCAGGTTGAGAAAACCAGCTATAACGGCTGGGGGACTCGACATGCTGACCACATGTCACCCCAACACCGACTGATGATCATCTACCTCTGTGATTGACACATGTGGATGCAAGGCCAGCAGCCGGCTGGTAGGCTAAGGGCCCTCTAGGCCTGTCGCGCCAGGAGAGAGAGAGAGAGAGAGAGAGAGGGGGGGGGGGGGAGAGAGAGAGAGAAGTGTATCTGTATCATACTTCCGCGTGGGATATGGGTGCTCTCTTTTGGAGTTATTTAACCAAGCTAAACGTCAGATGCCTTTCTGAATCGAGACTGGACCGGGACAATCTATGACCACCGACATGGTTTTCATCACAAGATATGCACCCTTAAGCTATTCCATGATCCAACCAGTGAATGTGTATGCGAACTGTGCGGCAAAGTGTGGAAAATATCACATCCAATGGTGCAAAGAAAGGACCAAATCAATAACAGCCTGCAGCAAAGAAACTTAACATGTACCATGTATACGGTACTATGCACATCCATGCGCTTTCCTTTATTATTATTATTATTATTATTATTATTATTATTATTATTATTATCCGCCGTAGCGTAGTGGTTAAGGCACTGAGCTACAAGCCGGAGGGTCGAGGGTTCAAGTCCCTTTGGGGTCAGGATTTTTAAACTGACCAAACCCTCTGGCGGCACTATCGCCCTGGGGTCGACTCAGCTTCTAACGGAAATGAGTACCAAACACTTGTTCTGGGATAAAGGCGGCCGTCGCGCAGGGCTGACAACCCGGCTGACATAAAGTGCCGATTGTCTAGAAAAAGTGGGAGCCTTAACCTCCCACTACCCCAAGGGCCTCCGGGCCTGTTGTGGGATCACTTTACTTTATTATTATTATTATTATTATTATTATTATTATTATTATTATTATTATTATTATTATTATTATTATTATCCGCCGTAGCGTAGTGGTTAAGGCACTGAGCTACAAGCCGGAGGGTCGAGGGTTCAAGTCCCTTTGGGGTCAGGATTTTTAAACTGACCAAACCCTCTGGCGGCACTATCGCCCTGGGGTCGACTCAGCTTCTAACGGAAATGAGTACCAAACACTTGTTCTGGGATAAAGGCGGCCGTCGCGCAGGGCTGACAACCCGGCTGACATAAAGTGCCGATTGTCTAGAAAAAGTGGGAGCCTTAACCTCCCACTACCCCAAGGGCCTCCGGGCCTGTTGTGGGATCACTTTACTTTATTATTATTATTATTATTATTATTATTATTATTATTATTATTATTATTATTATTATTATTATTATTTATATTTCTTACCCTTGTAAAATTTATATTGTGTATTCTATATGTATTATGTATCAATCATAATTCTGATTGTATGTATAATTTAACCCTGGTGAAGTGAAAGAGAAGACCTTACGGTCTTAACTCCATCAGGTAAAATAAATAAATAAAATAATGTAAACAAGGCTTTGGGTTTTAACTAAAAGAGAAGAGATCATAGAAGCAGCTGAAATGATATTTCTGAGAAGTGTGGCTGGTTGCAAACTTCTAGATAAGAGAAGAAGTGAAGATATTAGAAATGAGCTAAATATCTTTAAACTCTTAGATAGAATAACAGAATCTAGAAAAAATGGAAAGAACATGTTCAAAGAATGGAAGATGATCGCATTCCCAAAATTATACTTAAATACAAATTAAAAGGACGCAGGAATGTTGGTAGACCGAAGAAGAGATGGATCCAACTTTTGAATGAGAATCTATGAGATCGGAACAAGCCACATGGGCTTAATCCGTGATTGTTGATGTTGATGATGATCTAAACAAGGCATAAGAAATAAAATGAAGGAAATGAAGAAAGGAGCAGGAATAGAAACTTTACGATCATTTGTACATATTTAAAGTGGCGTTAAAAAATATATAATGCTCATGGAATTTTGTGAATCTTGGTGTACATTTTGAGAAATTGCAAATATTTTATGCCTGTTATATACCGTAGCTCCACCAAGGACATTGTGTACGTAAAAGTGAGATTAATGTAGGGTGTTTTGTACCATAGAACAGTGCGAAACACGTAGCTATGTGGTAAATTTGTTCACAATTTACCCGCGAAGAACATGTTTTGTAATTCCTTAGCATTGACATAGCATAGGCATTTAGTCATATAACATCTGTTCCAATGTTCTTGTGCTGATTCAATTCTTATAATTAGTTACCAACCTCACGGCCTTGTGGTCACAGCTTCTCTCTACAGTTTATGAGGTTTCCTGGCTTCATTCCCGACCAGACTACAGGAAATTTTCTATAAAGGGAATTATTTCTGTGGTCATCCATGGTTTGAAATTTAGATTAGGGTTAAGTTTTGGTTTAAGGACTCTCTCGGTGTTTCATTATAATTCATTATGTTATCATAAGTAATGCCACGAGTGATTTCCAAATTATTGATAAATTCACGACTTACAAAGTGAGGAGTGAATTTGTCTAGAGAATTTGGAAATAAATAGTTGTATTTGTTAGGACTATTTAATGAATAAAATTAAGCTGTTTACTCACAAATCATTATTTAACTATAGTTATTTTAAAATATTTATATATTTAATGTAAACGGCGACGTTTGAAAACAAATGAGAAACGATTTGTACGCTTCATTTGCTTATTTTGTTCATCACTGCAACCAGATCATATAATTGATTGCCAAAGGATCGCAATATTGTAAGAATTCACTCTACTGGAGAAATTTATAACCAGCATTATAGGTATTATTTAATTTCTGATGTCCTATGATGTAAATATGTCAATTATATTTTTCTGCAACGTCATTTCCTGGAAAATAATTCGTTTAAGAAAGTGCAAGCAGTGGTTTCTTTCCTTTTTTTTGTGGTATAATCAATTGCTACAAATGTTTTTATATTATCTCCCGCAAGCACCATCAGTTGACATTCGTACACTATATATACAATCTGGTAGCCGTATTTGTCGGAGAGTCATTCACTGCAATAATGCTATGACCTTTTCAGAATGTTAGAAAGGATAAACTTGTTTGATAAATTCGAGGTGAAACACGACTGTGATTGGTTGTAAATAAAAAATCAATGAAATGTAATTGGTCTTTGAATCCCATTTGGGGCATGAGTTAAATAGTCTGGGTAATGTAACTCCGCCTTCCAAAGCGCCCCAATCTCAGAAATGGGATACAATTCCGCCAATTCCAGCAGATAATGACAGAAATTCATAATATCACCTAGCAGCTTTGGATAAAAATAAAGGTGTAAACTTGCATCTCAGTGCAACGTTAAAATTGTCCACCATATGTGATTTTATAGCTATGTTTACAAGTTTATTCAAATTCATTGCTGACAACATACGTTTATTTATTTTAATTTATTCTTATTTATAGAAGCTTTATAGATGATCTATAGATCATATAGCTCCTTGTTACGTCCATATCCCCCATTTTTCATCTATATTTATTGGATCAAATGACTCTATGACTATACCTTCGGTATTTATTTTATTTTATTTATATTACAGAATTTTAATGTTTACACATCTTTCTGTGCCTAAAGTTTTATTTTTGTTCTCCACTCGTCTCTCTCCATCCAATCCATGTCCTCCAGTCCTCTTGCTCTCATTCCAGTTCTTATTTCCTGCATCCACGAGTTTCGAGGTCTTCCTCTTTTCCCTTCTTCCAGGTGGACACCATTCCAATGTTTTCCTGGGTAATCTGTCTTCTTGCATTCGTCGTACGTGCCCATACCAATTTAATTGCTTATACCGTATATAATCTACTATTGAATAACCAAAATTCATTTTTTCTCTTATAACAGTATTTATTATTTTGTCTAATTTTGAACATCTTGCTGCTCTCCACAAGAAATCCATCGACATAAGTTTTTGTTGAATTTCCAAACTTCAGCTCCATATGTGACAGTACTTCTCACTATTGAATTATATATTTGTAACTTATTTTTCCTGGTTATATGTCTGTTCCATAAGACTCCATTCATCATTGCTGTTATTGCTCTACCTTTATTTATTCTGTTCTTAATATCACTTCCTTGTTTATAATAATAATAGCTTTATTTTAATAATAATAGCTTTATTTTACCTGGCAGAGTTAAGGCCTTAAGGCCTTGTCTACCACTCAACCTCCTCTTTATCTAATTTTACTCCCAGATACTCAAATTCTTCACATCCTCTAATATACCCCTTTTCATCTTCTAATATCAAATCTTCGGTTTCGGCTCCACATTCCATATAAAATGTTTTTTTTTCTAAATTTATTTTCAAACACCAGTTATTGTATTCGTCCAATAATTTTCTGAACATAAACTCCACGTCTTCATATTCTTGAGCAATTATTATGTATAACTTTATATATTATATTAACCATGTTAATAGTTTATATTCTTACGTATGCTCAATGCAAATGGCTGCACACAAATTAAATGCACGAGCAAGCGAATACTTCAATATTTCATAAGTAAAAACAAAAGCAATGACCTTCGAAGGAACAAACGACATAAGATGCAAATTAATAATTAATAACAAACCAATAAAACAGATGAATGCATTTAATGACTTAAGCTTTTGTTTTACTGCCAGAAAAATGACGTAAATAAAACATTAAACATGTTTTATGACGTGTGTGGAATAATAAGAACTTGATAAAAGGTCCTTCACGTAGGAACCGCGTAAACTAAGCGAATTCAACAAGTCCCATTTATGGTCTAATTTTACTTGTTTGAGAAATAAACATTTATTTTGTTAAATTCGGGAAACTCAATTTTTGATGCCAACTTACTTAAAACTGTCGAACTTCAAAGAAAACAAAGGGCGATTTTTAATTTCGAGTTTCTGGTAAAACCCCAGTTTTAATGGTCGGATTTTACTGATTTTTGGAGAATAACTTCCTCGGTTTATTTTAATAGTGTATACCGAGTTTCGTTTCGAAACATCTAAAAATTTGACAGCTAGAGCTATTTTTAAATTTTTGTTTTAGGTAAACTCCTATGCCAAATGGTCCGATTTTGCCAGTTAATGACTACAGTCCAGCCGCTGAGTTTCCGGCCCTGACATTTAGGTTGTACGAGGGGTAAAGGGAGAAACTCGCTCCTTACTACCAATAAAAGAAAAGTTAAAGTGAGAGTGGACATCTGCCAGAACCAATCACTGCTCTTGACGCCGCTAGTAAGGTTTGAAATTGCTGCGATGCTGTCGGCTGCATTTCTACTAACCGAGAATAGCGCGTTTCGTAGCGATAAATGACAAATCTCATATTTTTGTTTCAATTAAAATTTCGCATAATAAAATGAGCATTTATTTCCAATATTTGCGTTCTGGATAAACAGAAAGTGCCATGATTTGATATAACAGGTTACACAATCACGGATAAGAAATAAAGTATAAGAAATTAAATAGGAATATTCTATTTGTTAGACAAAATTGAAATATCAAAAAACAATTCTTTAGATGTCCCTCGCCATAGCCGAGTGGTTAAGGTAAGAAGCCTTGGCACATAGCTACGATACTTGCGCTGGTTCGGGTCTCCATGGGGAATCATGGTATTTCGGCCAGTATGGGATCGGTGCCCACCCAGCATCGTGAGGCATTTGGGTAACTACAATAAGTATCGGATCCAGGTTAAGAAAACCAGATATAACGGCTGGGGGACTCGACATGCTGACCACATGTCGCCCCTACACTGGCTAAATGATCACTACGGCTGTGATCAACACATATGGATGTGAGGCCAGCAGCGGGATGGTAGGCCACGGGCCTTCTAGTCCTGTCACGCCATGGAGGGGGAAAAAATGGTCCAGAAGTTGAAAGTATGTCGTCAAACAGAATTCACACACACTTCTTCTTCTTCGGCTTTCCCCACTTATAGGTTTGCCGTCCTCAGTTTCCATTTATTTCTATCATTCCAATCTCCTTCTTCCAAATTCTAATCACCCATTATAGTTCTGACATAAGTTCTCAATTTCCATCTTGGTCTGCCACGTTTATTTTTCCATCTTTCATTTTCCATTCTTTGTACATGGCCATACCATTTAAGAGATGTGGCGACATTCATTTCTCTCCAAAGGAATTAATTTCTTATTTTATCATGTCTTGTTTTTTTAAGGTTTCTTCTAAGATAACCTAATTCAACTGTTCTTATTTTATTATTTTGTAATTCCGTGAAAGACCAAGTTTCACTTCCATATAACAAAATATTGTGTATTATGCTCTTATAAATTTTCATTTGATTTTCCTTTGTAATATTTTTGTTGCAAATTATTCCAGGTAATGTCTTAGTTGCATTTTTTGCCATTGCAATTTTAGTTTGTACCTAAACATGTAATTATTGACCCAAGGTATTTAAAATGTTAACATTTTTTTTATTTTATGCCAGTTTCGAGTATGAGGTCTTCCACATCCGTTCCCAAACACATATATTCTGTTTTCTGTAAATTTATATTCAGTCCCACACACTTTTTGAGAGTATTAAACCAGAAGGAAAATAAGTGTTGGTCGTGCCATCTCTTGATGTGGCACAGGTCAAGCCTAATTCCAGACGGACGAAACATTGAAAGTTTCATCCCTGCGATATATGAGGAAATTATGATTCAAGTACTTTTAAAGCGAGATATAAATTGTAAGAGTTACGTAGAAAAGTGTTTGTTAAATCGATATTTTGACCTGAGAGGTGAGACTAGTTAACCTCGCACGTAGCAGAGACGTGGTTCCCTCGTATTAATGGATTATGGGTGTGGAGACTGACCTTAATATTAGCGAACATTTTTTCACTTCTTTTTCAGCTTCATAATTGCAAAGTGTTGGTAAGAAAAAGCGAAGTTGATATACTTTTGTCGTGGTGTGATGAACCTGGATCCTAGCCAGCTTAAGAAGAGGTTACCTTCCTATCATTTCATTCTTTTCTTTATAATCTTCACAAATGTACGGTTTTAAATTTATATTTCCATGTTTAAGTTTATCTTTCACATAACTGGATGAATATCTTCCTCACTCACGTTCTCTCTTTCTTTCTCTCAATCTTTATGTCTTTCACACTCTCTTCCCTCTCTATTATTTCTCTGTACAACTCTTTCTCCCTCTCTCTTTCTTTCTCTCTCTCTATTTCTGTCTCGCTTTCTACCTAGCCCTTTCTAGCTCTCTCTCTCTCCCTCTCTCTCTCTCTCTCTCTCTCTCTTTCTTTAATTTTCTCTTCCTCTAATTCTGTTTCGCTTTCCAGCTAGCCCTCTCTTGCCAACTCTCTCTGTAGCTCTCTCTCCCTCTAACTCTTTCTATCTCTCTCTCTCTCTCTCTCTCTCTCTCTCTCTCCATCTCTCATTTTCACTCTCTCTAGCTCCCTTTCTCTCTCCAACTCTGCCTCACTCTCAAACTAATCCTCTATAGTTCCTTCTATGTCTAACTTTCTCTATCCCTCTTTCTCTCTCCCTAGCTCCTTCTCTAACTTTGTCTCGCTCTCTATTATTCGTCTGGTTTAACTTTGCAAGGGATTTGTAGAAAGGGACAGTTGTGCTCACCTCTCTCACTCGCACCAGTGTTGACGGTGTTTCTTCACCACTGTGTATCCTGTACACCTTTTGAAACATCTAAATAATTGCATAGAATAGTTTGGACATCCAATGTGAAAAGTTTATTAGCATATTAAACGAAGCTTGCACTCTTTACACGCCTCTGAAAATCAAATGCGTAGAGTTAATAACTGCTTTGTTAATAAATTAAAATTTATTCTGCAATATCCTCGACAAAAGCTCTTGGCAACTGCGAGAATTGCATATCAAATTAGCCAGTCTCTACAGCTGCTTCAATGAAAATATTTTCATAGTTAATGCAAATATAATTGCGTTACTCCTCAGATGACCATGTTACTTCCTACCACTTTTAATTTATATTTAATCTAATCTTGTTCTTTAATTCACTTGAGATTACGTAATTAAGGTGATGATTCAGCGAGTATGTATAGACTTTTTTACTGCGCTTCCATTTTATTTTTGTTATATATACTTTTCAAGGTGTAGATCCTGTCACAAGTAAAATTGTACTTGACAGTAAAATTCGTCTACCTCTGTGATTGGGGGGCACGCCGTAGCATAGCGGTTAAGGCACTGAGCTACAAGCCGGAGGGTCAAGGGTTGAAGTCCTGTTGGGGTCAGGATTTTTAAACTGTCCCAAACTAATATTATGGGTGCACAATAGTTACAATGTTATTTCTGACGAAGATGATACACCACTGTAACTTTTAACCCGTCCAAATAATTCATTCAGTATAGCAGGGGTGGTGACGTACCGTTTTTAATCGCTTCATTGCGAACCGTATGCGTTGATTAAATCCCAACCCCGTCCGCAGGCCTGGGGTTGTGGGGACGTCTCTTGCAGAGAAATATTCATCTTTCTGTATATCCAAGTTATACAGGCTGAAAATTATTTAAACCGACAAACTCTGAGAGGTTATAGGGGACACCAAAACAAATGTTTTCCCTAATGCCATTTTTTCCTATGAGGATTATTTAAACCGGTAGAGGGCGGTATTACGCTCATCAGTTGTCATGACTGCAACTGCTGTTGATGGTAGGAATTGTTTTGTCCACCAGTGAAGTAGTGAATTGCATCCATTTACTAATGGTGCGATATACCTTGTAACGGGAAGAATGGAGGCGTAGTAAATGCCAGGGTTGTGGATTTTCGCCGTGGGAATAAGGCGAGGAGCGAACTAAGGACACTGAGTACAATCAGGAGGCTTACACTTTTTTATAGATATTTCTTTATTAACTAAAGACGTAGCACAGGCGATCCACTGTTACAGTTCCTAATCCAGAGCATGGATATCTTTGGATATATTCCGGTATCTTTTCTTCGGAATAATATCAAGAGCTAATGGCGGTCGACACCGGACCAATTTTATTAATATTATGGCGAATATATCGACCTAAAGTGTGATATAACACCTGAATATTACGGGTTCGCCTATAATGCGATAAGCACACTGATGCTTTTGAAATTAACTTTTAAAACTTGCCCTAATTGGCCTAACACCTTTATTGTGTCTAATAGGTCGCTTGCCTGCGACCGGCGAAATATACGAGTCCGCACTGCCGCGGAACTCAAGCAATTAATCCTGCGCGGGAGTATTACGTTAATTTTGCTCCTCTCGGGAATCCATCCCGGAGCAGACTGCTCTCGCGATATTCAAATATATCCATACTCCGTCCTTAAAACACAATTTACAAAACCAATATTTTCATTGGCTGAACATATAATTAACACATATAAAAACGCCTTACTCGCAGAATAATATTTACTTATGGACACTGATTGGACATCCTGGTTCCCACTATACTTAAACCAGAATCTCGGGGAAATCATTGGTCCATGTATTTCCAGGGTATGTTTTTCACACGGCTGGTGATAAGTTAGCTAATGAAGCCGGAAATCGGTCATTAATTTACAGAAAACAGATGTACATAGTTTTTGGCTACTGTCGCCATCTCAATAGGCGGTCTAGTGGTCTTTGACACCGAAGACTAACCGTCATTTATCTCTCTGGAAGGATGACTTCCAGAGCCGGACAAGGGACCTTTCCTCTCTCCAGCTGAGAGACCGTTTTACTAGAGAAACAATTCGTTGCGGCTGTAAAACCATTTAACTTACATCTTCAAAAACTTGAGATACAAAGGACAGAAATGTCTTTATTATTTACTCAAGCGTAACAGATTTAGTAAAAGCTTCTCACGAAACCTTTTTTGGACAGTGTAACTACATATTTAATAATCATGTTAATAATAAAATTAATTAGTGCAGTTATTTCTGCTACAACCTGGAGTGAGTACACTGATATGTGTGGGCCGGTGTTGTTGGGGACTGTTTAATTGACATATCTCCTACCTAGGCCATTAAATGGCAGGCACTATTACAATTTTCTCGTCAGAGCATTGTCAGAATTGCTGGAAGACGTCCCGCTCCTTACAAGACAACGCATGTGATTCCAACATGACGGGGCGCCGACACATTTCAGTCGTCGTGTGCGTCGATTCTTGAACCAACGATTTTCAGAAAAGTTGATTGGTAGAGGTGATCCTGTACCGTGGCCTGCTCGATCCCCAGATATGACTCTTTGGATTTTTTGTGTGGGGAAAGATGCGCAACCTTGTTTACACAACTCCTGTTGCATCAGAAAAGGATCTGGCTGCCCGGATAAGTAGCAGCAGCAGGAGCAATTAACGATACTCCTGGAGTTTTTGCCCGTGTTAGACAGAACATGATCCGCCGGTGTAACCTTTGTTTACATGTCAATGGAGGCATTTTTGAACCTCTACTGCAATTTAAGTGATTGCGTTGTGTTAATGTGTTGTCTCTTGGTAATAAAAAATGCAAAAGTATTTGTTGGTTTAATTAATTTGCCGCCAGAGAAATCTTCCTCTACCGGTTTAAATAATCCTCATAGGAAAAAATGGCATTAAGGAAAAATATTTGTTTTGGTGTCCCCTACAACCTCCCAGAGTTTGTCGGTTTAAATAATTTTCACCCTGTATATATGCTGGGATGAAAGGAAAGGAAAATAAAGGAAGCATTGATTGTGAATAGCAACAGCCTGTACAAACACATAGCTTTGATTTGTTTAACAGTATTGAACTCGCGTTTAGAAAAAAATCCGACTGTGATTTCTAATTCCGTGGAAATGTTTTTATCGATAAGGGAAGTTAATTTTTTTGGTCTGTGTTTTCTTAGACAAGGACGGTTGAAAGCTTCTCGCTGATTACAAAGAACGAGATCATCTCTTACATCATACAACTTCCTTTTCCTGTAAGTTATTATCAGCATTTTTATTTGTCTATCTTGTCCAGTATCTGTTCCCTCGCAGCGGGAAGTAAAACCACTGCCCTTTATGTATACTACGTACAATGTCATCATCATCATCATCATCATCATCATCATCATCCAGGGATTAAGCCTGTTGACTCGTTCCGGTTTCATGAAAGCTAGAATTGTTAAAATTGTTCAGACCATCTTCTGTGTGGGTGACTAACATTTCTCCTTCCGCGCGGTTTATAATTTAATTAGCAATAATTTTGGAAATCTTCCTTCTGGCATTCTATCAATATGTTCTTTCCAGTCGTTCCTATATTTAATTATTCGGTCTGTACGTGTGAAAGTATTTAGTTCCTTTCCTATATCTTCATTTCTTTTCTAATCCAGCAGAGTATATCCTGCTATATTTCTTAAAAATCGCATCTCGGCTGTTTCCAATCTTTGTTCTTGTATTTTAGTGATCGTCCAACATTCTGATCCATACATCAATACAGGAACAATGTATATACGAAAATATATCCAAAATGTAGTGTTAATACCCTCCATGGTATCTTTACCTTGTCGTGGTGGAGTGGCTTGCGTGCTTAAATGATCCCGAGAGCTATGCTGGCGGTAGCATTGCTGCCGATAGGGTTACCCATGCCGGACTGGTCGAAGGTGATAAGCCAGACAAAAAAGTACCTTGGTCGAAAGAGTGACGATCTTTCACCGTAAAAATACAACCGTCAAGAAATGTGGACATGGGTTCAACTGGGGTAAAAATTTTCCAGAGGTCAAATAGTCCCCCAGTCGGTTCTCCGGGTAGGGACTACCTCAGGGAACCCATGCCTAATGGAGAGCTTATGTCCGCGCGGCCATGAACCTACAGGTTCAATAGTGCCAGTGAGTAAGTAAGTATGTAGTGTTAATATACATTATACGAAACAAATAACAGCATTTTAAATGAACTGAACTTTACTTGAAACAATATAAAACAATAAATACGTACTTACCGACATTTTATTACTGATTGGTGTCACAGCCTGCTGTAGGCGCGAGGATGTTTACGGCCAAGTGTGCAATGGCAACCAACATTTTTCAAGCTCTATACATCGATTTCTGCGGACTGGATTATAATTTATTTTAATAACAAGTAAATCAAATTATTTCGAATAAATAAATAAAATATATATTAATTAAATAAAAATATGGATTAATTAAATAAAAATATGGATTTTCATCAAGTAACCACCAACTCAATTGATTAAATAAATTATATTTTACTTAAACGTACTGGCGGCCTAATTTGAATAGGCAACTGGGCAAAAATATATTCAGCAATTCACAATTTTATGAAAAAAATTGATTTTATTGGTACACTCGATGAACGTAGTAATTTGGAGCCGGATCTTGGACTACAAGGCACTGTAATTCATTCGTGCTATTGATTCAGTAACGATCACAAGTATACCGTAATATTCTCTACGGTAAATATGAAGTATTGGAGATCAGAAACAACAGGAGATGTAAAACAAATCATTGTTAACTTATGTAGTCAGTGTAAAAGTCCTTAAAAAAGGTCAAAAATCGTCAAAAGGCCTCGATAAACAATACAAGGAACTATTTATATGTTTGGTAGATCAGAATCTTAAAAAAATCATCGTAAAAATGACGACTTATGAAAATTACTGATCGTGGTGAAAAAAATATTATGAGGAAAAAATCAAGGGAATTTCTGGACTGAAAACCAATTTTTAAATGAACTTATGTTTTGGTGCTGTGAGAAGATACCTAAGTTCGATCTGTTGTTTTCTGGAAACGAAATTGTTAAGTTACACTTATTATTATTATTATTATTATTATTATTATTATTATTATTATTAGTGTAGTGGTTAAGGCACTACGCTACAAGCCGGAAGATCGAGAGTTCAAGTCCCGGTGTGGTCAGGATTTTTAAACTGATCGAAACCTTCTGGCGGCACTATGACCCTGGGGTCGACTCAGCCTCTAACGGAAATGAGTACCAGGCTTTTGTTCTGGGGGTAAAGGCGGCCGTCACGCAGGGCTGACAACCCGGCTGACATGAAGTGCCGATTGTCCAGAAAAAGTGGGAGCCTTAACCTCCTACTTCCCCAAGGGCCTCCTGAGGCCTGTAGTAGGATTACTTTACTTTAGATAATAATAATAATTACGACACTATAACACTGTAATTAAACCAGAGTGCCTCTATGGAGCAGAAACATTAATTTTAAACAGAAAAAAAAGATATCGAAAAATATAGTGAAAAAATAATGCAAAATTATAAGAAAAGTTTTAGGTCCACAAGTCATAGGTGAAGCATTTAGACTCAGAAGTAAAAAGGAAATAAAAATATATACAGACATTCATAGTGATATTAGAAAACGAAGGTTAAAATTTGATGGCCATATTAAACGAATGAACTCAAATAGGCTTACAAAACAGATAGTGGAATTCTACGAAAACAGAAGTAAAGCTCCAGTGGATACTATGAAGTGGATTGATGAAGTCAAAAAGGACTTAAAATTGGCAGGAATTACTAAAGAAGATATCACAGACAGAGATATATTTAGAATTAAGGTGAATAAGTGGCAAGTTGACCAAGAGGACAAACTGAAGAAAAAAATGGAACAATTTGGACAGATGATAGAAAACAAGCTCATAGCAAAAGAATGAAACAAATTTGGGCTCAAAGGAAACGCCTCTAAGTACTTTGCGTAGTCCTACATGGGCTCATCCGCAATTAAAAAAAAATTATTATTATTATTATTATAAGTATTATTATTCTCTTCTTCTTCTTCTTCTTCTTCCGAATGCTGTATTGGGTGATGATGCCCGTTCTGCGACTACAAAAACTGATTTTTCCATTGGTTGAAGGGTCTTCCGAGGTCTCTTTTGCCTTTAGGGTTGAGGTGGTAAATCATCTTTGGTAAACGGGAATTTGACATTCTCTGGACGTGTTGGAACCATTTCATCTGATAATTTTGTATATGTTCAACCATTTCCCTACTATTCCACTGCATCCTGTATTATTATTATTATTATTATTATTATTATTATTATTATTATTATTATTATTATTGTTAGTGTATCGAAGTCATACGTTGATATGTACGTATTTAGTTGTATCATAATTTTTAAAGAACAGTATTTTATAAAGGGATTTATTGAAGATTTTCGTAAGACATTCTACTTTTTGGACATATTCTGCATTGTTCTGAACATTCATTTTTAATAGCATATAGAATGTAGAGAAATTGAGTTGAAAGCTGTAAAGTTTTATGTCCTGGCAAATTTGGCAGCCGCATTGGATTTTTATAGCGCATTATAGAAAGTAACAGTGCCGCACGAAGTGACTTAATTTTGATTTGAATCCTCATCGTGTAGTCAATTTCATGAAAATTATCCTAACATATTTTTTAAAATGCGTATATTGTTTTGAGTCGAGTCTTTTATAAGTTTATTGCGTGTTAACCCTTAAATTAAAAATATAGGCCCCTATCTTATTGGATACATTGATTTCATTTATTTAATATTGTTTTTTAATCAATAGAAAAACAAACGAGTAAAGATTACTTAAATTTATGTCAAATTACGCAATAATCTGTAATAATAACACAGGTTTTACATGAATTTATTTTCTTTGCGGTCCGGAACATTTAAATAACTGGCACCAGAAAATATTGTATTGACAATTTGAGGGTTAAAAACAGCTGACATTTCAAATCACTTTTCATCTCATTTATATTTTTAATCCGAGTTTGCCGCGCTAGCTCAGGTGGTAGCAACACTAAGTGGTCTAGATTTCATACCTGTCGAGATAGTAGGGGATTTTAAATCTCCTCCTTGGATTTAGGTGTTCGTTTAATAGTCTAATGTGGGAAAAGAGAAAATAGAAAAGAGTAAGCAAATGTGTGTGTGTGTGTGTGCGTGTCAGCATATCTCTGGAACTTCTAGAACTATTTCAACCAAACTATATCAATTAATATGTTTGATAATAAACAGATATTGGTAAAAGTAAAGTCTGTAAGAAGTAAACGTAAAAACTATAAAAAGCACCCCACGCTTTTGACGGGATTTTTTTATATATAACTCTAGTTTTATTCTGGATGTGTTGGAGATGATTTTTTTGTTGACCACTTTAATTTCATCTCAAGCATGTTGGAAATTAAAATTATTTTTCATTTTTTAGTTCGGTTTTCTAATAAAGCGTGTTGTTTTTAGTTTTTTAATACTATTATTTATATTTATTTCTTCCTGGATATTATTATGTTTATTTGGTCCCATTAAACATGAGTCCTTAAATTAAACGGTTATAAAGTAATGCCAATTTTACTGTATGGCACTCGCTGATAGTAAGTGCCAATTCTAACAAACCCTTCACAGTTTGATTCAATTCGCACACTAAACTGGACATAAAATTAGACTTAACCTTAAATTGACGAAACAATAATTGCTCCTTCCTGTTATTTAAATGTTCCGGACCGCAAAGAAAACCAGATCATGTAAAACGCTACGTTATTATTGTACACCTTCTAACACCCGGCGTGCGCTGCTACGCCTAAATAAACGATGTGTTTTTGCTTTTAGTTGAGTAAGTAAAAGGACAAGTAAAAAGACAACATAATAGCATAATAACGGCTTGTGAAATGAGATTCATGCGCAGAACAGCGGGTTACACCAGATGGGATCGGAAAAGGAACACCGATATCTTAAAAGAATTGAAGACTACGCCAATTTTGGAATATATTGAACAGTACCAACTAAATTGGAAACATCATCTTGAAAGAATGAGTTCAAATCGGATCCCCTAAGCTGTTTATAATTATATACCAAGAGGACGAAGATCACTGGACCGTCCTATGAAACGCTGGAGGGAAAATTTTCTATAGGATCGTAACAGGCCTTGGCCTAATACTTGGAAGGAAGAAGAAGAAGAAGTAAAAGGAAAAGTAATTATAATTTATATCGTTATTATTTTTAGAACTTATATGAAGTCACTTTTACAATATCTATAATAAATAACTGTAGGCATTTTCCCTAACATCCGGTCTCTACTGATCACTTGCGCCGTGGAGCTTCTTAGAGTTTCACTGTAACCTCTGTAACAATTTGTCTTGAGGCGCAGGTGCTCGTGATTAGCTAAAATCTTAACCAGTTGGATCGAAGCCTTACTCAAAGTTCTAATTCAGCTTAATACAGCAATAATTAAACTTGTAAATGCGAGTTTCGGGAAAAAAATCACCAGGTTACTCCAAAGTGAATATTGCGCGTGTCTTAATTAATTCACTCTGGTTTGTACGTGAACTTCCTACAGACTTAGTTCGCTTCTTGGAATTACTGTTAAGACCAGAAGTAAATCTTGCCACTTGTCACTGTCGATTTATCTCGAAGCAAAATAGAGCCAGAGAAAGAAAATGTAACTTGCCCAATTATCCAGACGATTGTCAGCGGTTTTGTAAAAAATCTGCATCTGAGATAACCTTTGTCGAGAGGTAATATAGATAGCGTGAAGGAAATACTATAAGAAACTGTCAAATCCTTCTAACAAGAGGGTCGGGTTCGTTTCCCGGCCGAGTATGAATATTTTATAAGATTCATGATGTGTTCCGTTGAGGTATTATTCAAAATTAAAATATAAAATTATGGAATATTCATCTGAAAGGTCCGTCTCCTCAACTTAATTAATTATTTAGCTTTTGGGGCTTGTCCCATCATCGGCAGGATTCAAAACTGGGGTTTCACTGAAAATCTGGTAGAGGAGATTACACGTATTGGGTGCGTTTTCATTTATCAGATGGTCATTGTTGTTAACTATCTTCAAAATTTCCAATATGATGATGATGATGATGATAGGTAATGTTAACGAAACTTATGTCCAATTTTCTCTGAAAATGTAACAAATTTTTCACACTGTTTAGAATCATATCTTACAAACTCACTGAAGATACTATGATTTTAGAGTAATATATACCTCATCGTCCACCGCTGTGGTCTCGAGGTAGCGTGCTGCCTTGTCACGCAGCTGACCCGGGTTCGATCCCCGGTCGCGGCAGTTACTCTGGGTGAGGTTTTTATCGGGGTTTTTCCTCACCTGTAAGACAAATGTCAGGAAAACTTTAAGGCCCAAACGGTCCCCGAAATCATATGGCCATCATTATCATCATCATCCTTATCATTACCATCATCATCATCATCATCCTTCACCGGTGTGGAAAGCAACGGGAAGCTACCACACCTACAATTCCCTAGTAAAGCTGCAAGCATAGCATGAACATGCTATGATTGCAGTGAAGGACCTGCCTTCGGGCTGAATTACTATGGATGGATATACCTCATCATCATCCAGGGATTAAGGCTGTTGGTTCGTTCCGGATTCATGAAAGCTAGAATTGTTAAAATTGTTCAGACCATCTTCTGTGTGGGCGTCCAACATTTCTCCTTCCGTGCGGTTTATAATTTAGCAATAATTTTGGAAATCTTCCTTCTGGCATTCTATCAATATGTTATTTCCAGTCGTTCCTACATTTAATTATTCGGTCTGTAAATTGAAAATAACAATGAGCTGCATGATCTTTATAGGAAGCCATTTATAATAACAGTTAAGTCTCATAGACTGAGATGGCCAGGACATGTGGCACGAATGGGGAATGAAATAGGTGCATGGAGGTTTCTTGTAGGAAAACCAGAGGGAAAACGCCCAGTTGGTAGATCAAGAATGAGGTGGGAGTATAACATTATCTATTATTTGAGGGAAGTAGATTATACAGAGGATAATGGAATACATTATCTCAGGATAGGGATGTATGGAGAGCTTATGTCCGCGCGGCCATGAACCTCCGGGTTCGAGAGTGCCAGTGAGTTAGAGTTAGACTGAAGTTAGATTGTACTTAAATACACAAACATGCTCACATTATGATACAGACAGATAGATCATCGCTTGATTAATGTCTTTGACATCGTCCGATTCCTAATAGCCAATTTTGTCGGTCCATCCAATCTCCTGGTTGTAGATGTTTTTCCTTCATGTATAAACATATTCCCTCACTCCAGGAGGTTTTAGGTCTTTCTCTGCCTCGTCTTCCCTCAGGTTTCCATTCCAAAACAATATCACATACCAAATTTCATATCTGTAACCATCATAGTTGCTGAGAAAAAAAATTGAAATATGCCATATTTTTAATGGCTAAAGGTGTAAGTCCCCCCTTAATTGGGGTCATATAGTTCTGTCAGAAATTAGGTATCTTAATCTATATGTATGTGTATTTTTAGATTTAATATTGGGAAAGTTTAGTTTGGTTAAGACAGTAATTACATCTCTTATTCAGAATTTGTAAGAAGCCATCTTCTTAAGGAAGTATACTTTACAAATATTTGTAGAGTGACATTTATGACATGTGTCATATACTCTAAGGAAATGGCATTGAGTTCTCATTTCTTAAAGTGCCTCTGATATGATCTTCCAAAACCTTCCCATAAGTGGGAATGTCAAATCACCCATTTCAATGCGTTTTGACGGTTGCGATTCTTTACTATGGCGATTATTGGATTTTTAACGGGGAGCGGAAGGGAAAAAACCCTGAGTGTGAAGTGGAAAATCCGCTATTGTTCACCAACCATTTTGTCTTTACTTTTCAATAATTATTAGAACAGAAAGAGATCCCATGAAAAAACATTGATGTTATGGAAAGTGAATGTAACGTTAATGAAGCTCAGGTTCAGATTTAAACAACCTGGAAGTTGTTTTTCCCTGTTTTATTATGTTACCAATTTATTTTTATACTTGGAGCATTTTTAATTAATGTACGTTGGGTAAGACGAATAATCTCATTATAAATAAAAATATGAAACTCTGTTTTCATTTGGACTTTGTATTTACAGTTTCGCTGGGTAAAAAAATATATTTTTAAATAATCAATTGAGGACCTAGGAACAATAATCACAAATAGGAATGAGATGCACAAAGAAATTAAACATAGGCTCAATTCTGGAAATGCATGCTATTATGCATTGCAGAGACTTTTGATGTCCCAACTCCTTTCAAAAAACGTTAAGCTGAAAATATATAAAACTATTGTTCTACCAGTTATATTATATGGGTGCGAAACATGGACTCTTACTTAAAGGGAGGAAAGGAGATTACGAGTATTTGAGAATAAAGTTCTTAGGAAAATTTTTGGACCAAAGAGAGATGAACAGACAGGTGAATGGAGAAGACTACATAACAATGAACTACATGGTCTTTATAGGAAGCCAGATATAATAAGAACAGTTAAGTCCCGTAGACTGCGATGGGCAGGACATGTTGCGCGTATGGGGAATGAAAGACGTGCATGGAAACTTCTTGTAGGAAAGCCAGAAGGAAAACGCCCAGTTGGTAGACCAAAAATGAGGTGGGAGAACAACATTAACTATGATTTGAGGGAAGTAGATTATACAAGGAATGATTGGAAAGCATTGGCTCAGGATAGGGATGTATGGAGAGCGTATGTCCGTGCGGCCATGAACCTACGGGTTCGATAGTGCCAGTGAGTAAGTAAGTAAGTAACTTGGTGTTTACTTGATGAAAATCCATATTTATTAATTAAATAAAAATAAAACGTAGTTTTATTTGATTTTCATATTTATTATATAATTCAGTGACAGCTGATTATGACAATTTGTTAACATGTCTGAAGAAGGTACAGTGTACCGAAACAGCTGTCACTGAATTATATAATAAATATGAAAATCAAATAAAACTACGTTTTATTTTTATTTAATTAATGTTTTTTTTTAATATATATGATTTAGAGAAAATTTTAAACATATTTTAGTCAGCCGTTCTGCAAAAGTCAGTTATATTCTCAGTTTAAAAATTGTCTTAAAGTGTATATATTGGACACAAAGTAAAAAAATAAAAAAATTGCGTGATAGAGCTTTTTGTCATACTTACAATAATGACAACCATGATTGCAATTCAACTTCCTACATTTCGTATTATAAAACGCGTGTGGGAAGTAAAACCACTGCCCTCTATATATACTACATACAATGTATATACATTATCTCTCTATCTGGGATGAAAAAGATATCCCTGAAAAAATTGCTAGTTATAATAAAAGTTTAGGAATTATTAATCAAGTTATGAAACCATCCCCTGTACAAAAAAACACCAGATTACGTTTATATAACACTTTGGCTAGAACGGTGTTGACCTATGGTAGTGAAGCATGGACATTAAAAAGACAACATAAAAGCAGAATAACGGCTTGTGAAATGAGATTAATGCGCAGAACAGCGGGTAACACCAGATGGGATCGGAAAAGGAACACAGATATCTTAAAAGAATTGAAGACTACGCCAATTTTGGAATATATTAAACAGTACCAACTAAATTGGAAACACCATCTTGAAAGAATGAGTACAAATCGTATCCCCAAAGCTGTTTATAATTATATACCAAGAGGACGAAGATCACTGGGCCGTCCTATGAAACGCTTGAGGGAAAATTTTCTATAGGATCGTAACAGGCCTTGGCCTAATACTTGGAAAGAAGAAGAAGAAGAAGATGTATATATAGAAAAATATCCAAAAGGTAGTGTTAATATACATTATACGAAACAAATCACTGGATTTTAAATAAACTGAACTTTATTTGAAACAAATAAAACAATAAATATGTACTGGCCAGCATTTTATCACTAATTGGTCTCAAGGCCTCCTGTAGTTTCAATTAATAAACATTGCCCACACTGTTAACATTAGTCAATTGTTTATATTGAATGCAAATATTTCCAACAAAGATGTTATTATTTACTATTATTTATTATTTTGAAAACACCATCGCTCAAAAAAATAATGTACAACGCACTTTTGTGTAGTGTTTTACAGAATCTCGCTATCGCTCCGTTTTTAAACATTTTCTTCGCTTCTGTAAAAACCAGTTCCCAACCTCTACATTTTATGTAGATAATAACAGTACGACTTCGTATCAGAAACATTACTTTTTTTTTTACTTCATAGAGACATTGAGGACCTCTCTGAATGAGTGATCAGCTCAATCTAGGTCTCCTCCGAGACAACACAACATTATGGGAAAACACTCTTAACGAGGCGAATATAATTATGATGGACAAATGATGTTTAGTAACCGTTTGGACTTTGTTTCCTGATATTTGTCTTACAGATGAGGAAAAACTCTGAAAAAACATACTCAGGAAACATGACTCGACCGGTGATCAAACCAGCGACGATACCCCCGAGACCACAGCGAAGGACACCAACTTCAATATTTGTGCCTTAATTACAGTCACCATATCTATCTGATAATAAGGATATATGTGTATATATATATATATATATATATATATATATATATATATATAGTAAAGTAAAGTGATCCCACAACAGACCCGGAGGTCCTTCGGGTAGTAGGAGGTTAAGGCTCCCACTTTTTCTAGACAATCGGCACTTTACGTCAGCCGGGTTGTCAGCCCTGCGTGACGGCCGCCTTTACCCCCAGAACAAGCGTCTGGTACTCATTTCCGTTAGAGGCTGAGTCGACCCCAGGGCCATAGTGCCGCCAGAGGGTTTGGGTCAGTTTAAAAATCCTGACCCCAACGGGACTTGAACCCTCGACCCTCCAGCCTGTAGCTCAGTGCCTTAACCACTACGCTACGGCGTGCCCCCCTATATATATATATATTGTATAGTAATTCTGCCCGAGGGCGGTCTTGCACTGCAATCATAGCATTTTCATGCTATGCTTTGCAGCTTTACTAAGTAATTATAGGTATGGTAGCTTCCCGTTGCTTCCACACCGGTGATGGATGACGATGATGCCCGGATGATTTTCGGGGACCGTTGGGCCCTAATTTTCCTGACATTTGTCTTATAGGTGAGGAAAAACCCCGAAAAAACCTCACACAGGATCCTGTCCCGTCAGGGAATGAACCCAGGCCCGCTGCGTGATAAGGCAGCACGCTACCTCGAGATCAACTAATATCCTAATTTTGCAACAAGAGAAGGAAAATATGTATTTTAGTTATGAAATAAAATAAAACTATTCCACATTTCTTTACAATAAATGTTATTACTTTATACGATATAACATGAAATCGCACACGCATGCACCTATTAAGTTCCATATCCCGAATGGGTTCTGTCTGAAAGAAGACAAATAAAATAACTTATCGATATCATATTAGACTTCTACGGTCTTACTAATAAAAATCTCTTATATTGGTTTTCAGCAGTTGTTTAATACATTCTTCAACTCTTGTTACGGCGGGAGTTTATTTATTAATTCGATTTAGTCCTTCTTTTGGGGTGGAGTTAAACACTTTTCTTTTAATTGTTTCTGGTTTAACAATATTTATTATTCAATATATAAGCCTTATGTAGATCATGTGTAATTTCCTTACTAATAAACGTTGTGTAGGAGGTATATAACAATAAAACGAAAACACACAATACGTCACATATTCGTCATCATTATGACGTCAGAACATGTTACGCGCAGTTTGTAACAGAAAGAAAACTACATCAACTAGTGATTAATTGTGTAAGAATTGGATAAGAATAGAGAGAGATTCCCTAATTGGGGAGGTACGGAAAAAATAAGTGTGTTTTAGTTTATATACATTTTCCTTCAAGCTACGTCAAATATATCGTAGAATTAGTTTCACAGATAATGTGCTGCCATCTAACGTCAAGAATTTCAAACAATTCTTGGAAGCTAATAAGTTTTTCCCATTACTTATGAATTATATGCAGTATTTTAAGATGCGTTAGAAAAGTTCAAAATAGTAGGAGATGTTACCGACAACAGAATAACGCTTTAAGCGAAAAAAAAATTGCGGCCCGATCGGGAATCGAACCTACGACCTCGCGGACCGT
Source organism: Diploptera punctata (assembly GCA_030220185.1). Lineage (NCBI taxonomy): Eukaryota > Metazoa > Arthropoda > Insecta > Blattodea > Blaberidae > Diploptera > Diploptera punctata. The sequence continues at coordinate 192,894 of JASPKZ010004939.1, read as the reverse complement.
AGTCAGAAGCTCTAACCACAAGAATATCAAGCTAACATACAAAGTGCCGCAATAGTAGTACATCTATAATTAAATACATTTTTATATCAGTATGTGTATTACGTATTAATGATGCAAGAACGGTTTGTTAAAATAATATTATCAAGCATTTAAACTACATTCAGGTTAATCTTGTCTACAGCAACTATTGTAGAACATATTCTTTTGTGAATCAACGTTCAACTTTAAAATATTATTAGGCCTAATCGAGAATGAGTGTAACAAAAGGCATTTTATGATGTCTTTATTTTCCTACCCAGAGCTTTATAAATATTATTTATGTCGTGTGCATCCATCAAACAGTCGTTAAAGTTTTGCATTTTGCGTTAAATTTAAGGAAATATTCATCAATATCAAAGAAAACAATCAGTTGGTATGAAAGTCCGACATTTTTTCTAGTTATACAATCCTTAAACAAGGCTGGAGGCATGTATAACGATTCCCATGTAAAGTTGTACATCGCTTATACACCGAGCAGCTAATACAGTGTTTATTAGTAAGACTTTTCAACTGTAATGTGTATAAACCTCGTATAAAAGTTATATATCGTTTATTAGTAAGAGGGCTAGAGTTTTATGTCAAGGATAAGATATGTTTTTAAAGCGTGTAGTCCAGTTGTAGGGTTACACAAAGGGCAGAAAGGGAAGTTAAAACTAAAATGTTCCGAATGTAGTTTATGGACCTTCTTACTGAAAAAAAAAAAGACATTTAAACAATATGCCATGACCATGTGCGACTTCAATTTATATCTACGAACAGGAAAACAAAAAAAAAATGACCCTACACATTGTAAAAAAATCGTCATCGTGTTTTGATACAAAATTATGTATGTATTTATTTATTTTTTATTTATTTTACCTGATGGAGTTAAGATAGTAAGGCATCTTCTCTTCTATTTCACCACGGTTAAATTATACATGTAATAACAATTATGAATTATCTACATGTTGATTAATGATACATAATAGATATAGACTGCACAATATAAAACTGACAAGGGAAAGAAAGAAAAAAACCCATCGATAATAATTCTGCCCGAGGGCAGGTCTTTCACTGCAATCATAGCATTTTTCATGCTATGCTTTGCAGCTTTACTAGGGAATTGTAGGTGTGGTAGCTTTCCGTTGCTTTCCACACCGGTGAAGGATGATGATCATGGCCATATGATTTCGGGGACCGTTTGGGCCTTAAAGTTTTCCTGACATTTGTCTTGCAAGTGAGGAAAAACCCCGATAAAAACCTAACCCAGAAAAACTTCTCCGAGCGGGGATCGAACCCGGGCCCGCTTCGTGACAAGGAAGCACGCTACCTCGAGACAACAGCGGTGGACAATAATAACAATAATAATAACCTATAATTAGTTTAAGTAATTGGCTTACATTGAAGCTTCTTGTAAGAAAGCCAGGGGGAAAACGCCCAGTTGGTAGACCAACAATGAGGTGGAAGAATAACATTAACTATGATTTGAGGGAAGTAGATTATACAGGGAATGATTGGAAAGCACTAGCTCAGGATAGGGATATTTGGAGAGCTTATGTCCGCGCGGCCATGAACCTACGGGTTCGATAGTGCCAGTGAGTAAGTAAGTAAGTAATTGACTTGGTAAGAATGGTTTAAAATATAGAGGAATAACAAAAGTATACATGGAACATGGTTATATATTATATTGTCTAAGGAAATATGAAGTGAGTTTCTTTTTAAACTGTTTTTGAGTCGGGCAGTCCTTGATATACGAGGGGAGGGAATTCCAGAGTCGTGTGGCTGAAACAAGGAAGGATGAAGAATAGTGAGATGTTCGATGTAGGGGAACAGCTAGAGTTAAATTTTCTCTCGATACTGTGTTTAAGTTATGGTGGGAGGATAGCGAATGGAAGCGAGTAGTGATTAAAAAAAAGTTGTGATGTAAATAAATATGATTTTCCACTTTTTCGCTATAAGTGAAGTAGTTGTTAAGGCATAACTCACTTACTCACTGACACTATCGAACCCGTAGGTTCATGGCCGCGCGGACATAAGCTCTCCACACATCTCTATCCTGAGCTAATTTTTCCAATCATTCCCTGTATAATATACTTCCTTCAAATCATAGTTAATGTTGTTCTCCCGCCTCATTCTTGGTCTGCCAACTGGGCGTTTTCCTTCTGGCTTTCCTACAAGAAGCTTCCATGCACGTCTTTCATACCCCATTCGCGCAACATGTCCTATCCATCGCAGTCTACGAGACTTAACTGTTCTTATTATATTTGGCTTCCTATAAAGAACATGTAGTTCATTGTTATGTAGTCTTCTCCATTCACCTGTCTGTTCATCTCTGTTGTTAAGGCATAAATCGTGATAATTGATAAAAAAAAAAGTGAAGTGATTCCACTAAATCATTTTAGGAGACTTCGGGGTAATAGAAAGTTAAATACCCACTTTTCTAGGCATTCGACGCAATATATCAGCCGGGTTGTCAGCCCTGCGTGACGGCCACCTCCATCATAATACTCATTTTCCGTTAAATGTCGACCCTAATTTAAAAATCTTGACCACATCGAGAACTTAAAATTTACCGGGCTGTAATGCCGGGTAATCGGCTAGTTTACGTTAAACGTGAAATAAGAACAAACTATGTGTTAGTTGATAGTATACACACAGTACCAGAGAAGAAAGTGGACAAGTTTCGCGTACATGCCATAAGTGGCGTTAGTGTAGAACAACTAACGACATCTAATTTTTTTCGATTTTTTCTGGTACTAATATGAAATTTATCGCCGCCTGGTGGTAAAAATATGAATTATAATTATATAACGCCATCTGGTGAATAATCATGAAATTGAACTTTTATATGAATAGATTACATATTAATTATTATTAAATTATGGAATAATTTATACCCAGCCTCTCAGACCTAAAGGTTTTCTTTAATTTCAACAGAAGGGAAGATGGAAATAAATAAAACATGTTAATTTATTTTCGTTTATTAAAATTTAAAAATGTGCATTATGAGCTCTTTTAATAAATATATACAATTGACCTACCCCCTTATTCTCACATACATATTTTATACAATATTTATTAAAGAACCTTAGCCATGTCGTACATCTGAAGTCCATTATAAAGTCACATTTTTTAAATGTTTATTAGAAATGACTGTACACCAACATCACTCTTCCTAACCTAACAAATCTAAGAATTTTATCGCTTCTAGTAGGTTTATCTTTGAAAGTAGATTCACATTAAAAACGTAAACAAGCTTGAATTTACTTACAAATTAGAGTAAAATAAAATCTAAGTAATGATTTTAACTTTCGATAATATATATTTTTTACAGTACCGTCTACATAGAACGAAAGGATAGCAGTTAAAATTTTAATTTTACAAAATGGCTAATTTCTCATAATCCCGAGTGAACACGCCGTGTAGCTTGCATTTGTTTTATTTAGTTACATATTCTGTTACTACGAAACAGCGCTACCATTGTAGTTTGCTCATTGTAGTTCATCGTAAACGACCGAAATTTTTTAGATGTCACTGTACTTAGTTTTCCCTCTATTCGAAGTTTCTCTATGGGTAGTATATTGCGATACAAGTGAGGTAAGCACTTGTTACTGATCGAGAAAAAGTTAGAAAAAAAAAACGAGGAACTTGCGCCGAGTTTTTTTCAATTTTCGAGATCTGTTACGTGCTTACGTCATGTGTATCGCATACTGTTTTTTGGTCGATGTGACTAATTTTTATTAAATATAGTAATAAATGAATTAAAATATTGGTTGGATGTAAATGACTTCTATGAGAAAGAAACATTTGGTGATCGTTGATATGTAGTTTTTCATTTGTTTTATTATAAGCAAGGATTGTTGGCTGTGGAGACATTTTTATATGTAGTACCGTGATTAGAATCTGTTTGATAATTTTATTATGGAAGGAGTCATGGTAGATGATAGAGAAATTGAAGAAGCCTGGAGAGTGGGATGTTCTTCATTAATTCCGGAAAAGTCTAAAGAAAGGTACGAGTTAGTATACAAAACATTCAAGAAATGTTTTATTTTACTTACCGAACGTGTGCTTTTTGAGTCCATATCAGCATTGCGATTTCTTTTGTTTGCATAGCAACCAGGTTAGATGTGGGAACGTTGACTTACTTCCAGTAACAACAATATTGGTAAGTATAAGAAATTAGTCACATCGGCCAAAAAAAGTATTTTATGCTACTACAATGAAGAATTGTTGTGAATGAAAAATATAATAGAAACATTCTGGGAGTATAGGTATATTATTTGAGAATAAGCGAATGAAAGCTGTTGCAAAGAGTCCGGTATGAAGACGGAACCAGATTTTAAAAAAATGAGAATGTGATAGGTAGAATTGAAAAGAGCGGGTTATAATGGTTTAGAGGCTTATTCTGGATCCAACGACGACGATGGCCTAAAATAATCGTTCAAAAGCAATTCGGGGAAGATCCAGGAAGATTATGGTACTTACTTAATACAGGCTTTCCACTTTACAGCAGTCTGCCTTTGATTCCTGCTTTCCAGAAATTCCTATCTTCCCATTGTCCATCTTCCATACCCTTCTTCATCATGGCCTGGTACCATCCAATCCAACACCTGTTTAGGCCACCGGTCTTCCGACATCCGTTGTACATGTCCATACCACTGTAGAGCTCTCTTTGTTATCCTATCGATAACAGTTTCTTGTGCATCCATTTCTTGTCTGATATATGTATTTCGAATATGTTGTAGCCTGGATATTCTCATACTTCTCCGTAATCCATCCATTTCTGTCACCAAGATTCTTTTCTGCATCCTTTCATTTATTGTCCAGCTTTCTGATCCATATGTAAGTATACTTTCTATTATTGTCTGTAAAATCTCTTTTTTTGTTTTTCCGGTCAAATTTCTATTCCATAAAAGACCATTCAGGGATCTAATAGCCTTCCTTGCACAATTTACTCTGTTAATAATATCTTTTTCACAAGTACCAGATTTATCTATTATAGATCTAAGATATTTAAATTCTTCAACACGTTTAATTATCATGAGTAATGCCTCGAGTGATTTCCAAATTATCGATAAATTCACGACTCACGAATTTATCTAGATAATTTGGAAATCAAGAGTGGCATTTGTTAGGACTATTTAACGAATAAAATTAAGCTGTTTACTCACAAATCATTGTTTCACTATATTTATTTTAAAATATTTATATATTTAATGTAAGCGGCGATGTTTGAAAACAAATCAGAAATGTGAGGTTATGTTCATTCACTGTTGCTTGATCATATTATTTACTGCCAAATAAGATCGCAATATTGTAAGAGTGCACCCAAGTGGAGAAATAATGAAACACATCAAACTATATATCATAATCAACATTACGGGTTATTCATTTATTTTTTTTAGTAAACAACTCAGTAAAATCAAGGAATCTGTTCATTATTTGCTATATTCAATGAATTTGTTGGAGAAAAATAATGCTTTGACCTGTTCAGAACATTAAAAAGGAGGAGCTTTCTTTATCACAAAAGCAGGAGCTGTTATAGAGCGAGGTGAAACACGACTGTCATTGGTTGTAAAACAAAATTCATTGAAACGTGATTGGTCATTGACTAGCATTTGTGGCATGAGTTAAATAGTCATATTATTTATTTGTAGGTCTTCTGAATTTCCTCCGATTACGATATATTCTGTTTTAATATAATATTGTTACTGAAAGGTTAAAAAAGCCATTTCTTCAAAGGGACTTAAAAATGATGTCATTGACCGAGAAATATGGAAAGTGGAGAAGAAAAAATAACTTCTGTAAAATCGCTGAAAAAGTGTGTGTGTGTGTGTATGATGTTGATAATATAATTATGATTGCGTTTCTACTGGACATTAATCTTGATACATAGGCTACTTTTGCCTTGAAAATGTAACTTTCGTTCTCGTGTGCCATGAGAGGTCATTTCCATGTATGCGTATGTATATATCAGATCGGAAGCAATTTCTTCTCTTGGCCGTAGGGAATTTTACATCTTATAAAGTAGATATAGAATCCGTGATTCGGGAATCTTGAGGATCTATCACTTCAATTTGTGAACCACCCGTTAGTGATAAAATAACAATATTTACTTACTTACTCACTTGCACTATCGAATCCGTAGGTTCATGGCCGCGCGGACATAAGGTCTCCATACATCCCTATCCTATATATATTATATATATTATTATATATATATATATATATATATATATATATATATATATATATATTATATATATATATTATATATATATATATATTATAGTTTTATTTAATACTAAATAAGTTAAAAAATTAGCAGAGAATAAAAAGAAAAGGAAAATAAAAGTAATTTCCACAGAGATAAATTAATGATATAGGTATATGTGAAGTATGCTGTGTAACACCCGGTATACAGGTTTATAAATTATTGGATAACCTATTAATAGCACTTGATGATTGGGACAGTGTGTTGTCGTATGTAGCATGAAATTTCCCATTACCCTTGGCTCGTCGTTGCTTGATCTACAAACCCACTCAATGAATAATTAAATGGATCCCGAAGCAAAGTTGGTAATTTAAATGGCTCTGCTGATCCATGAACTTCCAACTTAAATTGCATTCGATTGTTTCTAGAGCTGTTCACAGGCGTGTGCTTAGTTGACACTGCGACGCACAACTTCATTCACAATTTCGTTAAAATTGAAGGCGGACCTATTTATTTACAAATGGACTATCTTCTTCGTTTTTGATGATTTAAAAATGTACTATACTTAACGTACATCTAAAGCAGAATTTTAATATTATCCATCCATATCCATAGTAATTCTGCTCGAAGGCAGGTCCTTCACTGCATTTTCATGCTATGCTTGCAGCTTTACTAGGGAATTAATGAATATAAAAGTTAAAGTTAATAATTTTACACTTTAAAATTCTTTTAATATTTAAATATAACTTAAATAAAGAAAAACATCTAAATAATTCATTGTTGAATAAAAATGTCTCAGTAACAATCAAAGAAATTGTATTACATAACAGTTTTTGTAAAGAATGCTTTTAAAATTGTTTTAAGTCATTGTTGTCAGAATAATAAAGCTTTCTGTTATAACTGTAATAAGAACACCTGCTCAACTTCATATTTTTAAATGAAAGTAAACCAAACTCTTATTGGATGTTAAAACAATTTTCATGTTTAACAATCAAATTTAAATCTTATATTTAATGGACTATTAACCAATATAATTTAAAATTACCATCATGTGATGTAATAATGTTCTTTAAAATTATAAAAGAATTACACTATTCATTCTGCATATAACTTTCCACAAAGATAGAAGCAAGAAGAGATCTCCTGATAAAATGTAATATTTAATACAAGAAGAATAATTGATTCAAGGAAACAAAATAATTTAATTTTAATTGACGGTGAAGAATAATACCACCTATATTTACTTAATCTGCTTTGAAATTAAGAAGTGAATAAATGTGAAATTATTTCTACAAGAAACATTTTTTAGTAATTTGGAAGTGTTTTCCTATCCAGCGTACCGACTTCCGTCCCTAAGAAGAGAATCCGGCTCTACCGAAAACTAAACCCAACCTGAACCAGTAATTCTTTTTGGGACACCAATCCTTCTTGAAAATGTTACAACAACATCGGGCATGAAAAGAATTACTTCTTCAATCAACAATTTTGAAATTCACATTAAAGCACCGTTGAGGTTATGTAATAAGATGTTAATTATATAATTTTTACCTGGTAAGTCAGTCGTCCTCAACTGAGTTATTAAACTTAGAGTTATTCTAATATGGAGGCCTTTCGAAAACAATGTTTCATCTTCTTCGTTTTAGATAGAAAGAGATAACGATTTCGTGTTACTGTAGTGTAAATTTATGTTGATGTGTCAGACATTAAATATATCTCTGCCAGCTGCAGTGAATAAATGTAACGACAGGGGTTTTTGAATATGTTTGCATGTGTGTCATGGTATACAACATAACAAATTAAATTGCCTATTGAGGTAGACCTGAGTCTGTGATGGAGATTGGGAAACCGCGACGGTGTGGTTACAATGACTAGGTAACTATATCGCGTGGTTGTGTGGTCAATATTATAGTTGTGACTGAAAAGAACCACACGTCTGTTTTTACATGTTTACATGGCTTTGTCCTCTGCAAATCCACTAATTAATAACTAATTTACCGCACACCTCATTGTAATTGTTAATCACCGGTTCTATTTTGGGTTTACATCCATGTCAGGATCATTAGCTTTTCTAGCTTATCATTGTTATTCCATAACTTTGTAAAGAGGTCATCGGTGTTTAAAACAATGTTATTCATGTTACAAGCTTTGAAAGTGAGATTTTATGGAGAGTTGAGTTGAGAATCGAATAAAATTCCAATGCTTGGAATATAAAAATATTTTGTGTAACGTACTTCGAATTTTATTTATATATTATTTTATTAAATTAGATAAAGAGGATAAACAAAAAAGTGATATTAAGAACAGAATAAATAAAGGTAGAGCAATAACAGCAATGATGAATGCAGGATACACACTACTAGATCACAAAAAAATGAAGACATATTGGAAGAATTACACATGGAATCTTTAGAAAACAAAATTTCTGATTATAAGTCAAGATGGATGCAACATGTTCATCGAATGGAAGATCACAGAATACCCAAACAAATGTTAAGATATCAACCTGCAGGAAGAAGAGGACCAGGACGTCCACTCAAAAGATTTTTGGATGGTGTTTCTCTTGAGGCCGAAACAGGTCAACAAATGACCTAAATTCGTGAATGTATTTTGATGATGATGATGATGATGATGATGAATGAAGTCTTATGGAACAGACATATAACGAGGAAAATAAGTTACAAATATTCAATAGTGAGAAGTACTGTCACATATGGAGCTGAAGTTTGGAAATTCAACAAAAACTTAGAACAAAAACTTATGTCGATTGAAATGGATTTCTTGTGGAGAGCAGCAAGATGTTCAAAATTAGACAAATTAAGAAATACTGTCATAAGAGAAATAATGAATATTGGTTATTTAATAGTAGATTATATACGGTATAGCCAATTAAATTGGTATGGGCACGTACGACGAATGCAAGAAGAAAGATTACCCAGGAAAACATTGGAATGGTTTCCACCTGGAAGAAGGAGGAGAGGAAGACCTCGAAACTCGTGGATGCAGGAAAGAACTGGAATGAGAACAAGAGGATTGGAGGACATGGATTGGATAGAGAGAGACGAGTGGAGAAGAAAAATAAAACGTTAGGCACAGAAAGATGTGTAAACGTTAAAATTCTGTATATAAATAAATATTATTTTTCGTAATAGTATATTACGATGCGAGGTTAGGAAGTGGCTTTTACAGAAGCGAGGAAATGTTTAAAAACCGAGCGATAGCCAGGTTTTTAATTTCAGAGATTCTGTAAAACGGTTCACAAACGTGCGTTATACATTACTTTTTGGGCGATGATCTTTTCAAAATAATAAATAATAGTCAAATAATATTTTTGTTGGAAATGTTTGCGTTCATTATAAATAACTGACTAACGTTAACAGCGTGGGCAATGTTAATTAGTCGAGACTACAGCAGGCCGTGACACCAGTTAGTAATAGAATGGCGGCAAATAGTCCTATGTATTCATTGTTTTATATTGTTTCAAATATGAATTTCTGTGCATTATCAAAATAACGGTCCACCACTGCGGTCTCGAGGTAGCGTGCTGCCTTCTCACGCAGCGGGCTCGGGTTCGATTCCCGATCGGGACAGGCTCCCGGTTGAGGTTTTTTCGGGGTTTTTCCTCACCTGTTAGACACATGTCAGGAAACTTAGGGCCCAACGATCCCCGAAAATCATCCGGCCATCATCATCATCCTTCACCGGTGTGGAAGCAACGGGAAGCTACCACACATATAATTCCCTAGAAAAGCTGCAAAGCATAGCATGAAAATGCTATGATTGCAATGAAAGACCTGCCTTTGGACAGAATTACTAAGGATGGATCAAAGTAACGCTTGAATCATCTGTGAAGGGACCACTTACCATGTAAATCATTTCCGTATACTTTCTTAATGCGTAAAAAGAAATATGCATTTCGCATGCAAATCCGGGATCTAGTAATGAATAATCATTCTACTTTTTTACCAAATCAAGGTTGGCAAGTATGTTCTTGACAATACATTTAGATTTTAAGATAATCACTAGGGCAAGGCATTTAATGACCTATAAATTGGAAAAAAATGCAAAATAAAAAATGCATTTGTGACCTAAAAAATGCAAAAAATAACCAATAAGATAAAAAAATGACCAATCAAAAGTTAAGAATTACCAATAAATTACTATTTATTAGATTAAGCACTCACTTGATTACTGAATTACATTAAATTTAACTTAACATGAAAATATTGAAAGAAAATTATTTAGAAATACATGCTACAGTACCTTTTATTGCAGAAAATCCATTTCAGTTACACAGTGCACTTTTACAGCAATTTTGAATTGCAGTTAACAATCAGAATAAGGGTAGAAGCTAGCATAAGCTCTAAGAAATTGAATAAAATTCCCAAAAGTGGGCAAGTTCATTATGCACATTCCTTGAAAAATAGGGGTAGTAGTTAGCAAAACAACTACTTAATTCCAAGAAATTATATTGACAAGGAAAAAATACTGAATTATAATAAAAATCTTAAATCAAATGCAAATAATGTCACAGCCTTCCAAAATAGTTTAAAAATGCTCAAAATGACCTACAAATTGCCAAAAAATGACATATGCCTAAAAAAGTTAAGAAAATGCAAAAAAAAAAATGCTCTAACGAGTTGTTTTTATTTAATACGCTTTTTTAATGCCGTACATTTTCATATATGTAAGCAATTTTTCAACCTTCATAAGAAAAGATGCAAAATCATTAATTGCCTTGCTCTAATGATCACAATGTAAAAAAAAAGTGAAATCACCGTATTGATTGTTGTTTATTAGGCTACTTGTTACTATTGGATGTTAGCCTTGGTGCCGGTGAATGAATAATTAATAGAGTCCCACTGATCCATATATTGGATGTTCTCTGACAAACAATAGGTATATTGTACAGATATAGCGGACTTCCCTTCGTCTGTGACACATCACCGCAGGAACTCTGCCAGAGACATCACAAAGGCCACATATCCAATCTAAAGATTAAAACTGAAGTCCTGATTCTACCCGTAATTGAACCCTGGTCACTTGGTTCACAGACGGGAGCACTGAATTTCAATCTCGAATAGGGTAATGATCTTGCTATGTATAAGCAATTTGAACTACTTACTTACTTACTGGCACTATCGAACCCGTAGGTTCATGGCCGCGCGGACATAAGCTCTCCATACATCCTTATCCTGAGCAAATGCTTTCCAATCATTCCCTGTATTATATGTTCATAATTCGACGGGCCTCATGGGCTAGTGGTCAGCGTTCATGAGGTCCCGGGTTCGATTCCCGGTCAAACCATAGGAGTTTTTCTTTAAAAGAGAATTATTCCTGTGGTTGCCCATGGTCTGGAATCTAGGTTAAATTTAGGTTAAGAACTCTCCTGGCGCTTTATTATCATTTATCACCCAACATACCATCGGGTAACGTAACTCTGCCTTGCAGGTGCCCCAACCTAAGAAATGGATTACAAATCTGCCAATCTAGGAAAGAAAGCCAGAAATGTCATAAAAGACAATCTGGTGGTATTAGACAAAAAAAAAGTTCATAATTAAAAAGTTGCTTTTAAACAAATATTTTGTACTTCTCTTTCCTCCCCTCATTTTCTTCTTAGGTATATCTATTATAGTCCAAATTTTGAAATTTTACATATTTGTGATAAGGGCAAGAAGTTAGATCTTTTGGAGGCTGTAGAAATTAATAAATTTAAAAGTAATGCTAGTCGCAGAGCCAAGTGCATTAGAGGTTGAAATGGCAATTGAAAAATTGAAGATGTATAAAGCATCAGGTTCAGATGAGATCCCAGCAGAACTGATAAAATCAGGGGGAGAAAAATTGATGGACAAGATACGCTGGTTGCTTAGTATGATTTGGGAAAAAGAAGCTCTTCCAGATGAATGGAAGGAATCAATTATCATACCAATTTATAAGAAAGGAGATAAAACTGATTGCAACAACTATAGGGGCATCTCATTACTTTCAACTTCGTACAAAATTCTAACAAATATATTAGTAAGCAGACTTACTCCCTATATTGATGCCATTCTAGGGGATCATCAATGTGCATTTAGAAGAAACAGGTCTACAACAGATCAGATTTTTAGTATAAGACAGATTTTAGAAAATAAATGGGAATATAATGGTACTGTACATCAACTATATGTAGACTTCAAAAAAGCATATGATTCAATTAAGAGGGAGAAGTTATATAGTATCCTGCTGGAGTTCGGAATTCCTAAAAAGTTAGTTAGACTTATACGAATGTGTCTAAATGGCTCAACGAGTAGGGTGCGTGTAGGCAAACAGTTTTCAGACACTTTTGAAATCCAGAATGGGTTGAAGCAAGGAGATGCACTATCTCCTCTACTATTTAATTTTGTACTAGAGCATGCCATTAAATCTTTAGAGAATGAGGAAGGCTTACAACTGAATGGTATTAATAAGCTGTTAGTTTATGCTGATGATGTAGTACTACTGGCCGATAGCGAGGAGATACTAAAGGCCAACACGCACACACTATTGAGTAACACTAAGAAATTAGGACTGGCAAGTAAATATCAGTAAAATAAATATATGGTCACACGTAGAAATACATTATATAATGGAAATGTACAGCTAATGACAAATGAGGGAAATTTTGAGGAATTGGCTGAATTCAAATACCTAGGAACAATAATAACAAATAGGAATGAGATGCACAAAGAAATTAAACATAGGCTTAATTCTGGAAATGCATGCTATTATGCATTGCAGAGACTTTTGATGTCCCAACTCCTTTCAAAAAGCGTTAAGCTGAAAATATATAAAACTATTATTCTACCAGTTATATTATATGGGTGTGAAACATGGACTCTTACTTTAAGGGAGGAAAGGAGATTAAGAGTATTTGAGAATAAAGTTCTTAGGAAAATTTTTGGACCAAAGAGAGATGAACAGACAGGTGAATGGAGGAGACTACATAACAATGAACTACATGGTCTTTATAGGAAGCCAGATATAATAAGAACAGTTAAGTCCCGTAGACTGAGATGGCCAGGACATGTTGCGCGTATGGGGAATGAAAGACGTGCATGGAAACTTCTTGTAGGAAAGCCAGAAGGAAAACGCCCAGTTGGTAGACCAAGAATTAGGTGGGAGAACAACATTAACTATGATTTGAGGGAAGTAGATTATACAGGGAATGATTGGAAAGCATTAGCTCAGGATAGGGATGTATGGAGAGCTTATGTCCGTGCGGCCATGAACCTACGGGTTCGATAGTGCCAGTGAGTAAGTAAGTAAGTAAAAGTAGTAAAAAACTGTTAAATTCTCAACTTGATTTGAATGAATCCCCTTTGTTAAATTAAAAAATTTAAATAAATATTGTTGTATTGTTGCTTAGATCAGTTGGAACACAATTCATAATTTGTTAACATGTCTGAAGAAGGTACAGTGTACCGAAACAGCTGTCACTGAATTATATAATAAATATGAAAATCAAATAAAACTACGTTTTATTTTTATTTAATTAATATTATAGTTTAGCCAGAGCTCTCAGAACTCAATTAACTAAATATTTAGTTTTCCTCTTTTATAAAAAAAATATCTAGCGATTTGGTTCAGGCGTTGCGTTTTATATTGTATTTAGGAGTCTAGTCTTCAAATCCCGATACCGGTCCAACTGAACTTAATTAATTAATTTTTTTCAATCTTCAAGGCGAATTCTGGATTGCAATTTGCTTTTACCAGAAAACATTTAAACATAATATCATCATCCTAAGGCGCGACAACTTCAAAAGTGAAAGTTTTGGCCTTCTTAACAATCCTCCTCCATGCCAATCTGTCCCTTGCCATATTCAAATTAGTCACTTTCATTTTCTTTAGATCGTTCATTGTGTCATCCTCCCATCTGATTTTCGGTCTTCCAACTGCAGTGCCTCCTATAGGTTCCCTTTTATAGATTTTTTGACCAGTGTCTGAACATGCATTCTTATCAAATGTCCAAATTCTGAGTTATCTTATATGTTATTATTATTGATTTCGTGCATCTCATTGATGGATAAATCATATTTGAAGAGAAAAATTATACGCTCAGACCGGGACTTGAACCCGGGACCCTTGGTTCTCTAGACCAAGTGCTCTACCAACTGAGCTACCTGAGAAAGTACCGATCTAAACGCAAATCTTTCTCTATATACATTGTAATTCCCGTCCTCCAAGATTGCAAGATAGAAGCATGGCTTCATAGCATTTGGTGGACGGGAATTACAATGTATATAGAGAAAGATTTGCGTTTAGATCGGTACTTGCTCAGGTAGCTCAGTTGGTAGAGCACTTGGTCTAGAGAACCAAGGGTCCCGGGTTCAAGTCCCGGTCTGAGCGTATAATTTTTCTCTTCAAATATGATTTATCTTATATGGTTTACTATGTTCTGATTTTTTATTAATTTGTTTGGTTCGTTGTTTTGATTCTCCAACAGTTATCAGTTCCTCTACTTGGTCCAAATATTTTTCCTAAAAATTGTCTTTCAAAAATTAATAATTTCTGTTTTATTGTTTCTTTTAGGACCCAAGTTTCACTAGCATGTGTGACTACAGGTCTAATGAGTGTTTTGTATAACCATATTTTTTGCAGTTTTTTATATTAATTTGCTTTTAAATAAGGTTCTATTTGCAAAATAAGCTTTATTCCCATTTACCAATCTTTCCTTATCTTCCTCTTTCAATGCATTAGATAATCATAATTTCATAATATCATTAAATTAGAATACATCACTTTTTGTTTAGAAAAGTACGTGAAAAATGCAACAATACACATGTAACCCATTGAGTACATTTGGATATTCCAGGCATTTATTATCTTAGACGTTACAGTGTTTATAAATCAGAATGAAAAATTCTAATATTTAGGAGTAGAAATTAATAGCAGCAACAGAATAACAGATGAAATCCTCCATCAAGCAAATAATGCAAACAAAATATCGGGATGTTTAAACAATACTGTTTGGAAAAATAAAAATGTAAGAATAGATACAAAAGTAAGAATATACAAATCTGTCATAAGACCAGTTCTAACATATGGTTGTGAATGCCGAACAGAAACTCAAAAAACAAAACAAATCAATGAAACAACCGAAATGAAAGTTTTAAGGAAAATCGTAGGAAAATCGCTGAGAGAGAAAATTCGCAGCTCTGTTATTAGGGAAGAATGTGAAATTGAACCTATAAACCACTGGATAAATGATAGAAGAGTAAACTGGAACGATCACATAGATAGAATGGAGAACAGTAGATTAGTGAAGAAAGTACATGACTGGACACCTCAGCAGAAAAGGCCTTTAGGAAGACCACAACTACGATGGAAGGACGTCACCATACCCCGGACCTGTAGTGAATGAACATGCAACAAGCTGCCAGCTTACATGCATAGGGGAAGAAGAAGAAATTGAGAGAAAAAAGTTTAAACATTAAACAAAAATGTTGAGAATGAACTGGTTTTTGAAAATTCTACTGCATTTTAAAAAGGTTTTATCAAATTTAATATTATATATATATATATATATATATATATATATACACTAGAAGTCCCGGCCACGCGTTGCTGTGGCTAAGGTATACGTTAAAAATTTAAATTAAGTTGCTGTCTTTCAGCCAGATTACTTAAAACTAATACTTACACAAGAAATTAATAATATTGAAAATAAAATAAACACTGAACACACTTAAATTATGAAATAATCAATATTTATAATTCAATTGAAATTCGCGGTTGCAACAAAAAACACAGCCATCTGGATCTCTCTTTGTTAAATAATAAATCAATTACCTTACCAAATTACCTTACACCGCCATCTGTATCGTATGGAACTCACAGTTATTATAACTCTTTGTTAAATAATAAACAAACAATTTGCAATAAAAATAACGCGACTATAAATTTAGTTATAAACAACCGTAGGTCTCAAGTTGGATCAAACTGCACACAGTGTGCAAAATTTTATTAAAATCGGTTCAGTAGTTTAGGATTTCATCGCGGACAAACAACGTGACACGTAATTTTTATATATGTATATATATATATATATATATATATATATATATATATATAGTGACTAATCTGAACGGAATTTTATCGTCCATTTTGTAAGTTGACATAAAAATGTAGAAGGATACTACAGTATTTGACAACTTCCACTTGTATTTTCCTGTCTTTGCTTACGATGAAGGTCGAATTTTCTTTCCACACAACTCCATGGTCATTTCTGCAATAACAATTTTATACTTTTATTTATTTGTCTGGTCGTTTCAATTGCCGCTTATAAAGTTTGTTTTACATTTATTTTAACTTAGCGACACAAAGACTACTGTGACGCCTCGCTTTCATTGTATTGTTACAGTCCTCAATATTAAATCAACATCGTTAGTTTTACTTCCAGATAATTTGGTCTCCTTCCAAAATAGCGCAAATACTGCGCGTAAATCTGTCAATCACAAATAGGAATGAGATGCACAAATAAATTAAACATAGGTTCAATTCTGGAAATGCGTGTTATCATGCATTACAGGGACTATTGACGCCCCAACTCCTTAAAAAAAGTCATCATCATCATCATCAACAACAAGGATTAAGCGCAATGGCCTGTTCCAATCTCATTATAGGTCGAATTGGTCCTTCCATCTCTTCAATGGTCTTCCCAACATTCTTCTCCCTTTTGGTTTACAATTATACATTCTTCTTGGTATACGCTGTTCATTCATTCGTAATACGTGCTGAAGATAAGCATTTTGATAATATTTTATTCTTTCACAGAGATTAAATATATTAAGTTCTGTTCTTATATCTTCGTTTTCCTTTTTATCGGTCCTTTGGTATCCTGCTATTGCTGTCAACATCTTCATTTCTGCAGCCTCTATTTGTTTACTATCTGCCTTTGTTAATGTCCAGGTTTCACATCCATACATAAGAGATGGAACTGCCACCAATACTTTGTAAAACTTCAAAATAGTTTCTTTTCTAGTCTTATTAAAAAAACCTAAAAATATGTAAAACTGTTACTACCAGTTATATTATATGGGTGCGAAACATGGACTCTTACTTTAAGGGAGGAAAGCAGATTACGAGTATTTGAGAATAAAGTTTTTAGGAACAGTTTTTGACCAAAGAGAGATGAACAGACAGGTAAATGGAGAAGATTGCATAACAGTGAACTACACGATCTTTATAGGAAGCCAGATATAATAAGAACAGTTAAGTCTCGTAGACTGCGATGAGCAGGACATGTGGCACGAATGGGGAATGATAGACGTGCATGGAAGCTTCTTGTAGGAAAACCAGAGGGAAATCGCCCAGTTGGTATACCAAGAATGAGGTGGGAGAATAACATTAACTATGATTTGAAGAAATATATACAGGGGATGATTGGAAAACATTAGCTCAGGATAGGGATGTATGGAGAGCTTATTTCCGCGCGGCCATGAACCTACGTTTTTAAGTGTTTGAGTTATAGTGAGGGAATCTTATGTTTACTGCTAGAGTTATATCCCTGTAATTACGTCATTCTACAAGATCCATTAAAAACTAGAAACAGTCGTCTTAGTAAGTGATCATCGAAGATGAAAATAAAGATAAAGAAAGAAAATGTTATTGATATACTATATCAAAAGTGCTTGGAAACTGTCAACTGATATACTGAATTGAATACCAACATCAAAAGTTTTTTTCATAAGTAATGCCACGAGTGATTTCCAATTTATCTGGAGAATTTGGAAATCAAGAGTGGCATTTGTTAGGACTATTTAACGAATAAAATTAAGCTTTTTTACCCACAAATCATTATTTAACTATAACTATTTTAAAATATTTATATATTTAATGTAAACGGCTATGTTTGAAAACAAATGAGAAACGTTTCTTACGTTTCACTTGTTTGTCACTGCAACCAGATCATAATATTTATTGCCAAAGGATCGCAATATTGTTAGAATTCACCCTAGTCGAGAAAAAATGAAACACATCAAACTGTATATTAATTAATTTCTGATGTCCTATGATGTAAATATGTCAATTATATTTTTCTGGAACGTTATTGCCTGGGTAATAATGCGTTTAAGAAAGTGCAAAGTGTGGTATAATCAATTGCTACAAGTGTTTTTATAATATATCCCGCAAGCACTATATGCTACATTCGTGCACTATATATACATTTCTGGTAGTCACATGCATTCTAGAATTCTTACATCTTAATACGTAAGTTGCTATATTCAACGTATTTCTTAGAGAGTCAGTCACTGCAAAATAATGCTTTGACCTATTCAGAATGTTAAAAAGGAAGAGCTTGATTTTAAAGGGATAAAATTAAATTGATAAAATCGAGGTGAGAAAGGACTGTGATTGGATGTAATTCAAAATTAATTGAAATGTGATTATTCGTTGACTCCCATTTGGGGCATGAGTTAAATAGTCAATTGAAAAAAAAACATGCAAATTATAGTCCGATAATATAGTGGTACTCCTCTCTGAAGAATATTTTCTTTTTTATTTGTTTTCCAAAATTTAATCTATTGATTTAAAGTTTTTTTTACATGCCCCACGTCATCCGGGCCTTATAGAATTGGACCTGTCGTAAAGGATTTTAAATTCTGGATACTTTTTTGATCACACAAGAACATTAATCGGCCGCGGTGGACTAGTGGTTATGCTCCTTGCCTCTGGTCCCGAGGGTCGCGGGTTCAAACCCGGCCGGGGTAGATGGATTTTTTAGGACGGAAAAATCCAAGTAGCAAGTCCTCCGGGAGGGACTTTAAGCCGTGGGTCCTGAGTCTGAAGATTTTCAGGCTCGTAAAAAGTCCTTAAGCCTGAATGAAAAGGTCTCTAACCAAAATTTACCGAATTTTCCCGTCCTGGTACTACCTTGGTTTCCTAGATGTCAGTATGAGGCGGAACGCTGACCACGTACCACTCAAAATGACATCTATACGAAAACAAGTGTAACTAAATTAGTATGGTTCAAGTTCTTCCCTGTAGGGGGAGAGCGCCTAAATCTCTGTAAAGGGAAACCATAGGCTTACAAATTACAAGAACATTTACTTAAAAATCTAAATTTTCCCCACTTTAAACACATTTAATGTTGAAATTACGACAGTTATATAAAGTTTCTGTTTTATACATGTTACAAACAAAATAAAAAAAACAAAGAAAATGTATTTGAAGTTTCAAAAGGACAAGGCATTTGAGAGCACTATGGCGTAGCTTTTTTTTTCAGAGGGCATCTAACGACTTTCCTTTATTTTTCTCTTCTCATTTTCTTACGATAAATTTACGTCATGTCGTCTTGTTCTATGTGAACGGCCTGCTTTGTTTCACAAGAAAAACAAAAGAAATGAAACTTTGGATGATATCAAGGTAGTATTCCGTCTAACATGCGTTTACATTGTCAGCTACTTTTCGTTTTTTTTGTCGGCTTTAAAGAACATTGTTTTAGAAACAGTTGGACAGCCTATTTACCCTAATGCCCTTCTTAGCCTACAAAGCTTGCCAACTTTCTTTACACTCGTCACCTTGCAGTTTTCTTCGCACTTCTAACAAAAGATGTTATACAAAAGTTTTAGTGAAATCTGTCTACTCTGATGCCACTTAAAACCAAGATTTTCTTGTATCTAGAAGATTAAAACCTTCTTTTGATGTAAAAATGCACGGAGATAAAACAGATCTTCGCGGCGCGGGAGAAGGCCCTTGGCCTACCATCCGGCTGCTGGCCTCACATTTACATGTGTTAATCACAGGGGTAGATTATCATCCTGCCAGTGTAAAAGTTACATATGGTCAGCATGTTGGGTCCCCAGCCATTATAGCTGGTTTCCTCAACGTGTTGTACGGAGATATCCAGTGGGAAGTTGCGGCAATTTCCAGAAATTTCACTGCAACTTTATCATATTATTTAATGCCAAAGAGGATCGCAATATTCTAAGAATGCACCCTAATGGAAAAATAATGAAACACATTAAACTGTATATTATAATCTACATTATAGGTTATTCATTTATTTTTTTAGTAGAACTACTCAGTAAAATCAAGGAAACTGTTCATCATTTGCTATATTCAATGTATTTCTTCTTCTTCTTCCTTCCAAGTATTAGGCCAAGGCCTGTTACGATCCTATAGAAAATTTTCTCTCCTGCGTACTTCCGGGAAATTCTCATATACGACTTGAAAGCATAATATTAGTCCCTTCGATTGGTTGCTAGCCAAAGGAAGGCAAGACCAGTGATGAGGCTGCCATCTTATAACCTCTGGTCAGGCTTTTCTGGAGAAGAAAAGAAAATAAAGGAAAGATGAAATGGAAGAAAGGAAAGACTCCCTAGCCCTCGGATGCCCTAATAGCGTCAGGGTCGAAAAAACAAGAGTTAACCAAGAGAGGTTAGATAGTAAAGTTAAAAGAGTCTGGTATAAGTAAGTGGAAGAAAGGAAGAAATACCAGATCGGTTAAAGACCGAAGTAAGGAGCAAAACATAAGTAAGTGGAAGCAATGTTTTGCTCAGCTTGGGCACCTTGTGGTCGCCATCCACATATCCCCTAGATGGGGACCCCTGTGTTAGAGAAAAATAATGCTCTGAGCTGTTCAGAATATTAAAAAGGAGGAGCTTTCTTTATCACAAAAGCAGGAGCTGATTAAGAGAAATCGATAAAGAGCGAGGTGAAACACGACTGTCATTGGTTGTAAAACAAAATTCGTTGAAACGGGATTGGTCATTGACTACCATTTGGGGTATGAGTTATATATACTTACTTACTCACTGGCACTATGGAACCCGTAGGTTCATGGCCGCGCGGACATAAGCTCTCCATACATCCCTATCCTCAGGCAATGCTTTCCAATCATTCCCTGCATAATCTACTTCCCTCAAATCATAGTTAATGTTGTTCTCCCACCTCATTCTTGGTCTACCAACTGGGAGTTTTTCTTCTGGCTTTCCTACAAGAAGTTTCCATGCAGGTCTTTCATTCCCCATACGCGCCATATGTCCTGCGCATCGCAGTCTACGAGACTTAACTGTTCTTATTATATCTGGCTTCCTATAAAGACCATGTAGTTCATTGTTATGTAGTCTTCTCCATTCACCTGTCTGTTCATCTCTCTTTGGTCCAAAAATTTTCCTAAGAACTTTATTCTCAAATAGTTGTAATCTCCTTTCCTCCCTTAAATTAAGAGTCGGTGTTTCGCACCCCTATAATATTAACTGTAGAGAAAAATCCCCACTCTTAAATGGTATGGTCATGTACAAAGAAATGGAAAATGCAAGATTTGCCAAAAAAATATATACCAATGGTTCAACCCCTGGAAGAAATAAACGTGGTAGACCAAGATGGAAATGGAAAACCTACGTCAGAACAATAATGGAGGATAGGAATTTGGAAGAGGGAGATTGGAATGATAGAGATAAATGGAAACTTGAAGACGGCAAACCTATAAGTGGGGGAAAGCCGAAGAAGAAGATGAAGGAAGAAGAATAGTTTCATATAGTTTCGGATTAAAGTGTTTTGAATAGGAGTTATTGGTATATATGTCATCAGATTTATCCATCATTTCATCAGGTTCAGTGTTATCCCGCTTTCCAGGCGCCCGAACTCCAGAAGTCGGTTACAATTCCGCCAACCCA
Source organism: Diploptera punctata (assembly GCA_030220185.1). Taxonomy (NCBI): domain Eukaryota; kingdom Metazoa; phylum Arthropoda; class Insecta; order Blattodea; family Blaberidae; genus Diploptera; species Diploptera punctata. Next base: position 171,024 of record JASPKZ010004939.1, on the reverse strand, counting down.
GCAATGGTGAGAGAACACCAAAAATGTCAAAAAAAAAGCGACTCTGCGAGATTGATTAAAAATAACTAGGTGACATTCGTAAATTGCATTGAATAGGTTTAGGGTTTGTGAAAATGCTAGTAGCATCAAACCAGTTCCACGAAGACATTCATTTTTTTTTTTAACAAAGAAGGCTGTGGAACATGACTATATTAGTTACCTTATTATGCAAAACATAGCTTTTCAATAGGAGGCTTTGAAATTACATGATCGTATTGGATTCCAAGAACATTGCGTAAGCAAATCCTAATTTGTTACGCTCATCCATAAATATAACATACTTTTCTGCTGTACCTTGGAGTCTGTTTTGTTTTAATGAACAAGAGATCGCATTTCATACAGTGTATTATACTTTTTGTTTCATCCGAAGAAACTGAGTCATGTTTTAACATTTACCTCTAATGATCTCAGATTCTTTCTCTGAAAAAGAAAAACAATATTTTAATTAAATTTAAAAGTTCAATTCGCTTCCTTATTCTCTTTTTAATTTCCTCTTAACGTATAGAATAATATCGCACACTCGTTCCCGGCATTTTGGTTTCTAACAATAACATCTTTGGCTAAAAGCAGAGAAGAATTATGTAAATATTTACTGTTTTTTGTAATATTATTGCGTGCTGCCTTGTCATGCAGCGGGCTCGAGTTCGATTCCCGGTCGGGACAGGCTCCTGGGTGAGGTTTTTTTCGGGGTTTTTCCTCACCTGTAAGACAAAGTCAGGAAACATAGGGCCCAACGTTCCCCGATAATCATCCGGCTATCATCATCATCCTTATCATTATCATCATCATCCTTCACCGGTGTGGAAAGCAACGGGAAGCTACCACACCCATAATAATTATTTAATAAAGCTGCAAAGCATAGGATGAAAATGCTACGATTGCACTGAAGGACCTGCCTTCGGGCAGAATTACTATGAATGAATGAATAATATTATTCCCTGAGAGTAGTTAATAATAATAATAATAATAATAATAATAATAACTAACCCACTGGCACTATCGAACCCATAGGTTCATAGCCGCGCGGATATAAGCTGTCCATACACCCCTATCGTGAGCTAACGTTTTCCAATCATTCCCTGTGTAATCTACTTCCCTCAAATCATGTTATTCTCCCAACTCATTCTGGGTCTACCGACTGGGAGTTTTTCCTCTGGTTTTCCTACAAGAATCTTCCTTTCACGTCTTTCATTCCCCATTCGTGCCACATGTCCTGCATAGGTTTGGTATTTTCCCGTTGGTTTCCAAACCGGCGAAGGATGGTGATAATGATAAGAATGATGATGATGATGGCCGGATGGTTTTCGGGGACCGTTGGGCCCTAAGCTTCCTGACATTTGTCTTACAGGCGAGGAAAAACCCCGAAAAAAACCTTCCACCCAGGAGCTTGTCCCTACCGGGAATCGAACCCGCTCCGTGACAAGGCTGCAGGCTATCTCGAGACCACAGCGGTGGACTATCTTGAGCTAATGTTTTTAATAATTCTCTTAATGATTGGCTCCTTCAAATCATTGTTAATGTTATTCCCAAATTTCATTCTCGACCTACCTACTGAACGCTTCCTTCTGGTTTTCCTACAAGAAGTTATCATGTCCGGCTTTCATTGAACTAAGCATATATTTTCTGAAAAAGAAAGAAAAAATATCTTAATTAAAAATTTAAAGTATATTTCGTCTCCTTATTTTGTTTGTATTTTTTTTAAATTTATTATCTACTCATACCACCGCTGTGGTCTCGAGGTAGCGTGCTGCCTTGTCACGCAGCGGGCCCGGGTTCGATCCCCGGTCGGGGCAATTTTTCTGGGTGAGGTTTTTATCGGGGTTTTTCCTCACCTGTAAGACAAATGTCGGGAAAACTTTAAGGCCCAAACGGTCCCCGAAATCATATGGCCATCATCCTTACCACTATCATTATCATCATCCTTCACCGGTGTGGAAAGCAACGGGAAGCTACCACACCTACACAATTCCCTAGTAAAGCTGCAAGCACAGCATGAAAATGCTATGATTGCAGTGAAGGACCTGCCTTCGGGCAGAATTACTATGGATGAATCTACTTATAGAATTATATGACACACTCGTTCCCGACATTTGGCAGCTTTGCCAAAAAGCAGAGTAGCAAATATATGATTGCAAATAACCGAAAAAAAATGTGAAAATTGTGAAGGAAATGGACTTGAGACGCCGGAGTAGAATGTTGAATTTATATGGATGCAAATTTGAAATATACATGAGCAAAAGTAGCAGGAGTACATTCATCATGTCTGCACACTTTAAAGTCGATTTGATTTAAATAATAATAGACTGTTCCTATATTGTTTTCTAATATTCTCAGAGAACACTGACCAGCATTCCGAGGTCATAAAAACCCGGTATGTTGGCTTAATAATGGTCTTTTTTCATTTTTATGCTTGTACATCATAGGTACACAGGGTGTATTAAAATTAATAGCGCAAACTGAAACGGCCGATAGTATATGGTAATCATCATCATCATCATCTGGTATCATGGCAGCTGCCGCCGTCTTCCGGAAACCAAACGCCATTCCTGTCTGTCCATCCATTGATCTTCCTCTAATCATCATCATCATCATCACTCCAGGGATTAGGCAATTGCCCGTTCCGACTTCATAATGCATCAGCCCAACGTCTTCTAGGTCTTCCAACATCACGCCTTCCTCTTGCTTGATAATTTCTTGCTAACAATGGATATATCTCTTTACTCATTCCATCCATGTGATCAATCCATTTCTGTCTGTAATTCGTGACTTTATCCAATAAAGGCTGTACTTTCAATTCTTCTCTTATATCCTCATTTCTTATTCTATCAAGTCTTGTACATCCTTTTACTTGTCTTAGGAACCGCATCTCTGCCGTCTGTATTCTATCCTTCTGTCTTTTCACTGGAGCCCAAGTTTCACATCCTTACAATATTGTGGGAACCGCCATAACATTATACATTTTTATCTTGGTTTCTTTTCTAATTTTATTTTTGAACGTTCTCTGTATTGTTTCACACACCGTCTGAAATTTATTTATTTTGGAGTCAATATCTCTTTCCACATTGTAGCCAACATCACAGCCCAAATATTTGAAACTAGACACCTGTTCTATATTTTGATTTTCTAAAATAATTTTGGTTCTCACTGGATCTCTTCCTCTAAAAGCCATGGTCTTCGTTTTCCTTACAGAAATCTGTAGATCGTATAAATCTTCCTCTAATCCTCTGATATTCATAGCTGCTTGTACCCCTTCTATCCAAGTTTTTTCGGTCTTCCCCTCTTCCTCCTTTCTGTTGGGATCCATTCCATAACAATTTTAGGCAATCTTTGCTCTGGCATTCTTTTGACATGGCCATGCCAACGTCCGAGTTCGAAGTTCAGCCTTCCATGCAATCGTAACCGATAACTTTCTAAATGCTCTGTCTACTGATGAATCATCAGTGAGGTTGGTTCCTGGATCACCAAATACGAGTGTTAAAATAATAACGTCGCCTGAGTCAACTTACCCGGTAACATTATATTGTAAAAGTTAACTTACTGAGTTCCGGTACCTTAAAGCCTGAAGGTATACCACCAGTAAGCGAGAATCGATTATCGCATGAATCATTATCAAATTGCCTATCTGGATAGAATATACCATGATATTAATCTAGACGTGAATTTTGCGTGAGAGCTTTGCCTTTTCGAGAAGGAAACCGATACGCATTTGCGTGAAAGAGGAGGAACGCCTACGAAAACACTTCTCGGCAAGTTGAATAATGTATTGTTACGCTGTTCATGTTATATTGAACTGATACTACGCCACGTCTTCTTTAATTGCATTTACTTCTAGCGGTTCCACACTTAATTTCAGTAGGAAAATAATTATGTTATGGCTAAAAAACCTTTCTTCCAGAAGAGCTGTGTTGATATGCATAAGGATATCTTCTTAATACATTTATTCAACTTTGTAGACAAACTGTTCATTCTATTATCGAATTCCGAAGGAAAATATTTTAATAAATTCACACCAAAAATGATCATCATCATCATCTGCATTCATGGATTAGGTCTGTGGACCCGTTTCGACTTCAGCCCACGTCTCGGGTGCCTTTAGGTTTGTATTTTGTTATTTGTTTTGGATATCTATCTTCATTCATTCTGTCTATGTGTTGCTTCCATTTTTGTCTATATGTATCTATTTTATCAGTTATTGCAAATATTTCAAGTTCCTGTCTTATTTCTGTGTTCTTGATTCTGTCTTCCTTAGTGCGCCCTTTAACAGATCTCAAAAATTTCATTTCTGCCGCCGTTATCCTACTTAGATCTTGTTTTTTATGTATCCAGGCTTCTGATCCATAGAGCAGTACCGGCACTGCCAACGTTTTATAAAATTTCAATTGGGTCTCTCTTGTTGTTTTGTTATTTATTACCCGTTTAAGGAGTAAGTGCAGTTGACGGAGGGCACTGCAGTCGTGTTTATGCAGGAATAGAACACGTGACACTGCAATCTATGAGTGCAGAGGGGAATGGGACGTGGGACGCTGACAGTATACACTGCCTTATAAGACGTCACGTGTAGCAAGAAACAGAGCTTCGTAATTCTTCCGCCTGCAGAGACATTTTGAATGACTAATAGTGATCGTTTTATCGTACCACATATTCCCTGGAATGTTTCTATTTTATTAGTTATTAGGGTAACAGAGTGGAACCCTTGAAAGAGGTAGTCCACTCCAGGGAGTAGGCGCCCCTGCCCTTTTGTGAGCTCCAGGTCCCACTCGCCCAGTGGGTAGGGCCCCGTGCACAGGGCTACGTGGGGAGAAGAGAAGTCCCCAAAGCCGTAGTGAAGGCAACTTTTCTAGTAAACGAACACTCCGAAATTGCCGTTCCCTGCCCTCCAGGAAGAGGGATTTGGCTAGAGGCTGGTAACTTCTATTAGTAAAAAGTAACTTACTCATAAACTTCAGCAGAAGAAAAGCCGGATTGATAAACCTTATGACGACCAAAAATGATAATGACAAAAATGTATGTATGAATGTGTGAAAGAGAGATGAAGAGACAGGTGAACGGAGGAAACTACATAACAGTGAGCTACATGGCCTTATGTTACCCCATGTCACTCACATCTGTAGGGGGGAAAAAAGTAACTACATTAATCTGGTTAAGAAAATCTACCACTAGGTGGACACGGGTCGATCGGCGATCAATCGATCATAATCTTCTGAAACTATTTTCTGTATTTATTATTTTTCGTTGGTTGAGTGGAAGAGAAAGCCGTAACTATACCAGGTTGAAGAAATAATAATAATAATATTATTATTATTATTATTATTATTATTATTATTATTATTATTATTATTATTGCACCGTGTTGGTGCTGGATCGTACCAATGTTGTTGACTATTTAACTCATGCCCCAAATGGGAGTCAATGACTAATCACGTTTCAACGATTTCTGTTTTACAACCATCATAATCGTGTTTCACCTAATATTTATCAATGTTAAATTTACCACATTAAAGAAAGCTCCTCCTTTTTAATATTCTGAACAGGTCTGACCATTATTTTGCAGTGACTGAGTCCACAAGAAATACGGCTACCAGATTGTATATATAGTGCATGGATGTCAACACATAGCGCTTGCAGGAGTTAATATAAAAACATTTGTAGCAATTGATTATACCACCAAAAAAAAAAAAAAGAAACCACTGTTTGCACTTTCTTAAATGTATTTTTCCCCAGGTAATAATCCAGAAAAAAATATAATTGTCATATTTACATCATACGACATCAGAAATGAATTAATATACAGTTTGATGTGTTTAATTTTTTCTCCACTAGAGAGCATTCTTACAATATTGCGTTCCTTTGGCAATAAATAGTATGATCTGGTTGCAGTGATAAACAAAAGAAGCAGATGAAGCGTACCAATCGTTTCTCATTTGTTTTCAAACATCGCCGTTTACATTAAATATATAAATATTTTAAAATAACTATAGTTAAATAATTATTTGTGAGTAAACAGCTTAATTTTATTCGTTAAATAGTCCTAACAAATGCCATTCTTGATTTCCAAATTCTCTAGATAAATTGGAAATCACTCGTGGCATTAGTTATGATAATTACCCTGAGTTGAAAACATAGACAGCTCAAATTAACATATCTTTGCCCGGGTCCATAAAAAGCAAAGATTACTTCAGCTTTCCACAATAAATCGTTAAGCGTGTAATATATTGTAAGCTATACAGATTACAATCGTGGAAGTTTCAAGGAAAGAGGGAATCATATTCGCTTGAGAAAGCTTTGGAACTTTATACCCATATCTGCCATGACTAGCTATTAAATAAAATAGCCAGACGTTAACTAAAAGGAGATCACTTGTATTTAATAAGAGTAAAAAAACAGTCAGATATAACATTCATATAATAAAAGATAGCTAGCTTAACATACTTACTTCCTTACTTACTCACTGGCACTATCGAACCCGAAGGTTCATGGCCGCGCGGACATAAGCTCTCCATACATCCCTATCCTCAGCCAATGCTTTCCAATCATTCCCTGTATAATCTGCTTCCCTCAAATCATAGTTAATGTTGTTCTCCCACCTCATTCTTCGCCTACCAACTGGGCGTTTTCCTTCTGGCTTTCCTACAAGAAGCTTCCATGCACGTCTTTCATTCCCCATACGTGCAACATGTTCTGCCCATCGCAGTCTACGAGACTTAACTGTTCTTATTATATCTGGCTTCCTATAAAGACCATGTAGTTCATTGTTATGTAGTCTTCTCCATTCACCTGTCTGTTCATCTCTCTTTGGTCCAAAAATTTTCCTAAGAACTTTATTCTCAAATACTCGTAATCTCCTTTCCTCCCTTAAAGTAAGAGTCCATGTTTCGCACCCATATAATATAACTGGTAGAATAATAGTTTTATATATTTTCAGAGCTAGCTTAACATTGGAAAATAAATTGAGAAAAGAAACAATACTCTTATCGATCATCTAAACAAAACAATAATAATAAAAAATACGTACTCTCTTTCATTCACGCTAGTCCCGCCAAGGGCTAGGGTGCACGGTCCTTGTGGCCCTACCCTGGCCTAAGGGACCAATAAACAAAACAAGCTCCTCCGAGCTATATCGACTCGACTCCTTGGTTAATGAACAGATGATGACCTTCATGATAGCAAGCGCAGCTTATTTTAGGGTTCACTAGGAGACGGGAGGATGCGCGATAGCACACGGCGCATAAAGAAAAGGGAGGGTTATGTAGGAGAGAATTTGGCACTGTTCGCTAAGATCACAAAAGAAATGGAGACGCGATGACGTATAGGTTGCGCAGTATGACGTAATCCACGTATATAAAACTTGATTTCGGTACATTATCATTATTATTATTATTAGTCCACCGCTGTGGTCTCGAGTTAGCGTGCTGCCTTGTCACGCAGCGGGCCCGGGTTCGATCCCCGAGGGTCTTTCCACTTTTCAGCGGTTGCCCTTTTACCAGCCGGCTGCTGGCCCTTCACATCCACATGTGTCAATCACAGAGGTAGATGATCAACAGCCAGTGTAGGGGTGACATGTGGTTAGCATGTCGAGTCCCCCAGCCGTTATAGCTGGTTCCTCAACCTGGAGCCGCTACTTATTGTAGCTACCCAATTGCCTCACGATGATGGGTGGGCACCGGTCTCATACTGGCCGAAATACCATGAGAAAATTTCTTCCCCCATGGAGACTCGAACCAGCGCAAGTCCCGTAGCTCTGCGCCAAGGCTTCCTACCTTAACCGCTCGGCTACGGCGCGGGACAATATACTATTCCTACTTTATTAATTTAATAATTCTGTGACGAATAATTATTTTCACTCCACAATTTAAACTGTTGTGATTGTATTGTTCTAGAACTGTATGATAGTAACGAAAAAGGGAAACATAAGACTAGTGATTTTCTTTAACAATAGCAAGAAGGCATTATAATAAATTATTTAGCCGAGAGAATTTTAGAGAATGGGAAATGGAGAAAAAGGAGAGAAGTTTTGTTTTCTGAAGTTGCACACCGGTGGATATTAAAACTCGAGGGAGTAGAATCAGAGGTAAAAGTTGGTAATAAAAGTGATATAGTGTTCTCCTCTGGAGGCCTGAGACGTATTGGCTTACTTAAAATCACTGTGCGTGAAATGTAATGGACATCACGTGATTTGTTAGTCAACGAATTTCATCTCTTGGTCGAGGGTGAGTTGGCATACATGATGACCTGGAAAATCAATATGTGGGGTATCTGACCTCGTATTTAGAATGTTCAAGACTTCTACCAACCCCTTCACTCCGCGTGAATGTCTCTTAAGGCTGTTTATTCACTTTATTCACTTTGTTACTTTAATGTTTTTCAAATCTAGATTCTCATGTTCTGAAAATATAAATTTTTTCCTTAAAAAAACTGATATTATTCCTCAAGGTGGCTGCCGTTTGTGACGAATTGGTTAGTATATATATACTTTAAATTATTTTTAGACAAAACCAAAATTTAAACCCGGTTACTTTAAACTTTAAGGGTCAGTTTCACCAAAAGAGGTAACTTATTACGCCAGTTTTCCCCATATATTATACATAGCTTAAACTGGCGTAATACAGTTACCCCTGTTGGTGAAACCGACCCTAATTAGGGATGGCGATATGTACCATATTGAAATTATAAATATATCATAAGTAATGCCACGAGTGATTTCCAAATTATCGATAAATTCACGACCCACAAAGTGAGGAGTGAGTTTACCTAGAGAATTTTGAAATAAAGAGTGGCATTTGTTAGGAGTATTTAACGCATAAAATTAAGCTGTCTACTCACAAATCATTATTTAAATACAGTTATTTTAAAATATTTATATATTTAATGTAAACGGCGATGTTTGAAAACAAATGAGAAACGATTGGTACGCTTCATTGTTCATCACTGCAACCAGATCATATTATTTATTGTCGAAGGATCACAATATTGTAAGAATGCACCCTAGTGGAGAAATTTAAAACCAATATTATAGGTATTAATTAATTTCTGATGTCCTATGATGTAAATATGTCAATTATATTTTTCTGCGACGTCATTTCCTGGAAAATAATTCGTTTAAGAAAGCGCAAACAGTTGTTTCTTTTTGTTGTGGTATAATCAATTTTTACAAATGTTTTTATATTATCTCTCGCATGCGTTTTCTGCTGACATTCATTAACTATAGCCTATATACAATCTGGTAGCCGTATTTCTTGGGGAGTCAGTCACTGCAAAATAATGCTATGACCTATTCAGAATGTTAAAAAGGAGGTGCTTTCTGTATTATGGTAAACTTCATCATCATCAACAACAAGGATTAAGCCCAATGGCCTGTTCCGATCTCATTATAGGTCGAATTGGTCCTTCCATCTCTTCAATGGTCTTCCCAACAATCTTCTCCCTTTTGGTTCATAATTACACATTCTTCTTGATATGCGCTGTTCACTCATTCGTAATACGTGCTGAAAGTAAGCGTTTTGATAGTATTTTATCCTTTTACAGAGATTAAATATATTAAGTTCTGTTTTATATTTTGGTTTTTCTTTTTATCGATCCTCTGGTATCCTGCTATTGCTCTCATCTTCATTTCAGCAGCCTCTATTTGTTTACTATTTGCCTTTGTTAATGTCCAGGTTTCACGTCCTTAGATAAGATGGAACTGACAATACTTTGTAAAATTTTAAAATAGTTGGTAAATTCTAGGCGAAACACGACTGTGATTGATTGTAAATAAAAAATCATTGAAATGTGATTGGTCATTGACTCCCATTTGGGACATGAGTTAAATAGTCAACAGGATTGCATTCATATAAATACTTGAAATAATAAAAATGTGAAAATCTGTATGTAGGGCCTATATAATGTATTATAGAGTTTGAATCCTGGAGTAAAAATTAGATTTAACTGGTAATATTTTCACATAGAATTTGAATCTGTGATCCTTTGAAGCTTTCCCAGTGCTGCCACCAATTTAATTAAGGAAATGGAATTAACATATGGGAGTATATGAGCCATCGTGGTTAAAATGCATTATATGATGTACTGGCGAATTCCCTATGTGCCCCATTTTAAATTACATACATTCTGTATAAATAAACTCATTCTACCATATTCATAGATTTTTGGTTGGATCACCCACACTATGTCCATACTAATTTGGTCCCGCTTAAATTTCTTCTTGTAATCTTGTAAACCCATGTTTCCCTTAACAGAGATTTAGGTGCTCTCCCCCTACAGGGAAGAATTTGAACCATACTAATTTAGTTACACTTCTTTTCGTACAGATGTCATTTTGAGTGATCCGTGGTCAGCGTTCCGCCTCGTACTGACATATAGGAAACCAAGGTAGTACTAGGACGGGAAAATTCGGTAAATTTTGCTTAGAGGCCTTTTTATTCAGGCTTAAGGATCTTTTACGAGCCTGAAAATCTTCAGACTCGGGCTCCACGCTGAAAGTCCCTCCCGGAGGACTTGCTCCTTGGGTTTTTTTCATCCTAAAAACATTCAACGACCCCGGCCGGGTTTGTACCCGCGACCCTTGAGATCAGAGGCAAGGAGCATAACCGCTAGTCCACCGCGGCCGATTCCCGCTTAAAGATACTCTGTTAAATTACATGAATGAATCAACGATAAATAATTTTCGACTCATTTGGCTGCAGACTATTTATATTTAAAATGTTTTAAACAAAGTTACATTTATAAGGGCGCATGCGCAAATTCCACTTTTTTTTAAAATAATGACTAACTAACTCACTGGCACTATCAAACCCATAGGTTCATGGCCGCGCGGACATAAGCTCTCCATACATCCCTATCCTGAGCCAATGTTTTCCAATCATCCCCTGTATAATCTACTTTCCTGAAATCATAGTTAATGTTATTCTCCCACCTCATTCTTGGTCTATGAACTGGGCGTTTTCCCTCTGGCTTTCCTACAAGAAGCTTCCATGCACGTCTTTCATTCCCCATTCGTGCCACATGTCCTGCCCATCGCAGTCTATGAGACTTAACTGGTCTCATTATATCTGGCTTCCTATAAAGACCATGTAATTCACTGTTATGCTGTCTTCTCCATGCACCTGTCTGTTCATCTCTCTTTGGTCCAAAAATTTTCCCAAGTACTTTATTCTCAAATATTCCTAATCTCCTTTCCTCCCTTAAAGTAAGAGTCCATGTTTCGCATCCATATAATATAACTGATAGTGTAATACTTTTATATATTTTCAGTTTAAACGTTTTTTTGAAAGGAGTTGGGAAGTCAAGAGTCTCTGTAATGCATTTCCAGAATTGTGCCTACGTTTAATTTCCTTGTGCATCTCATTCCTGTTTGTGATTATTATTTCTTTTTGTCTAATGCCACATAACCTTCAGTGAAACACCAGTTTTGAATCCTGCCGATGATGGGACAAGTCCCGAAAGCGCTACAGTTAAATAATTAAATAAGTTGAGGAGACGGACCTTTCAGGTGAATATCCCATAATTTTATATTTTAATTTTATAGTAATTCTGCCCGAGGTCAGGTCTTTGACTCAATCATAGTTTTTCATTCTATGTTTTGCAGCTTTACTAAGGAATTATAGCTGTGGTAGCTTCCCGTTGCTTTCCACACCGGTGAAGGATAATGATAATGATGATGGCCTTTGGTCCCTAAACGTCCTGACGCCTTACCAATAAATACATTTATCCAAATCATTATTACTGCTACATATGTGTTAAATTTTATAACTTGATCATCATCATCAGATGATTGATTTAATTTTAATTCATTTTATAAATACTTGATTGGAAAAAAAATGTATTTTAAATATAATGACATTTTGTATTTATTATTTGTGTTACAGGTAAGGAAAACCCCAAAAAGAAAACCTCACCCAGGAACGTGTCCCAACCGGAGAATCGAACTCGGGCCCGCTGCGTGACAAGGCAGCACGCTACCTCGAGATCATAGCGGTGGTCCTAATACTGGATACGTTATAGGAAGTAGAATGGTAGGAGGTTCTGTGATATTTTTGAATGCATTGAAAACAAAACAGCAAGGGAGAGTCTTCTAATCTGGATTTGATGTGAATTTGTATATTTTCACCTAAACCATTAATACTCTATCGAGGATTACGTCATAATCCAAGCTGGAAAATGTTCTCACACAGGAATTGAATTCAACCATCTCATAAAATAAAACAAAAAACAGTTGTAATAAAAAAAATGTCAAAGGGGCTTTGAAAACAATGTATCAGCTTTTAAACTCTTGTAAAATCATTTTGCATGTTTTTGATATATTCAGTCGAGCCTACACAAAGCATTAAAGTTTCAAATATCGATAATTTATTGTTATTGTATCCATGGAAACCATAGGCAACTTTGACAATTTATTGACAATTTAAAATGATTAATGATATATATTATCTTAGTTCCATATTATCAGTATTTTAAAATTATGTTCAATAAGTTTACAGACGTCAATAAAACATTTGATGGTATTTACGTAGAATTTGTGTCGTTTTAGCCACTCTTTTACGACCGGGGAACGTAGGTGTAAAAAAAAAAACTACTTGCAGACAGGAAATTTAGTTTCTACTTCACCAATTTACAGATCTGACATTTTGAGGTTAAATCAATTCACTTCAGTCAACTTTTCTTTATCCAGACAGCATCGACCTATTTAATAGTACCACATATTTTCATAAAACATTTCGGAATTATTTTTATTCTGTTTCCATGAATTAAAGATGTAAAAATTCTAAAATTGTACGAAGAAAAAAAGTATCTCCATAAAAACGTTCCTTTGTATAATAATGACACTGCTTATTATTATTATTATTATTATTATTATTATTAATAATAATAATAATAATAATAATAATAATAATAATAATAATAATAATAATAATAATAATAATAATAGCTTTATTTTACCTGGCAGAGTTAAGGCCTTAAGGCCTTGTCTACCACTCAACCAGGTTTTAAAAAAATACAAAAAAAATAGTCTTAAATCTAAATTACAATATATATATATATATATATATATATATATATATAAACGATTACAAGTTATGAATACAATACAATTAATATTTATAATGTATTTTGATTTACTCTAAATTTAACGAATTATATATATAATATGTACAAGATATATAAAAAAACGAGGAAAAGATTAATGACATAGTATAAAATTAAATAAATAGAGAAAAATTAATTATTAGACAAGAGGTAACTCGAAGTCAGCTGCTAATATGTACTCTAAGTCCAGGCTATATATATATATATATATATATATATATATATATATATATATACATATACAGTAAAACTTGCCTAATCCCGAACTTGAATAATATGGAATAATGCGGAAATCTGTCCAACTTACTTACTTACTCACTGGCACTATCGAACCCGTAGGTTCATGGCCGCACGGACATAAGCTCTCCATACATTCCTATCCTGAGCTAATGCTTTCCAATCATTCCCTGTATAATCTACTTCCCTCAAATCATAGTTAATGTTGTTCTCCCACCTCATTCTTGGTCTACCAACTGGGCGTTTTCCTTCTGGCTTTCCTACAAGAAGTTTCCATGCACGTCTTTCATTCCCCATACGCGCAACATGTCCTGCCCATCGCAGTCTACGGGACTTAACTGTTCTTATTATATCTGGATTACTTATGAAAAGACCATGTAGTTCATTGTTATGTAGTCTTCTCCATTCACTCTGGCTGGGCATCTCTTATTTGGTCCAAAAAATTTTCATAAGAACTTTATTCTCAAATACTCGTAATCTCCTTTCCTCCCTTAAAGTAAGAGTCCATGTTTCGCACCCATATAATATAACTGGTAGAATAATAGTTTTATATATTTTCAGCTTAATGTTTTTTGAAAGGAGTTGGGACATCAAAAGTCTCTGCAATGCATAATAGCATGCATTTTCCAGAATTGAGCCTATATTTAATTTCTTTGTGCATCTCATTCCTATTTGTGATTATTGTTCCTAGGTATTTGAATTCAGCCAATTCCTCAAAATTTTCCTCATTTGTCATTAGCTGTCCATTTCCATTATATAATGTATTTCTACGTGTGACCATATATTTAGTTTTACTGATATTTACTTCCAGTCCTAATTTCTTAGTGTTACTCAATAGTGTGTGCGTGTTGGCCTTTAGTATCTCCTCGCTATCGGCCAGTAGTACTACATCATCAGCATAAACTAACAGCTTATTAATACCATTCAGTTGTAAGCCTTCCTCATTCTCTAAAGATTTAATGGCATGCTCTAGTACAAAATTAAATAGTAGAGGAGATAGTGCATCTCCTTGCTTCAACCCATTCTGGATTTCAAAAGTGTCTGAAAACTGTTTGCCTACACGCACCCTACTCGTTGAGCCATTTAGACACATTCGTATAAGTCTAACTAACTTTTTAGGAATTCCGAACTCCAGCAGGATACTATATAACTTCTCCCTCTTAATTGAATCATATGCTTTTTTGAAGTCTACATATAGTTGATGTACAGTACCATTATATTCCCATTTCTTTTCTAAAATCTGTCTTATACTAAAAATCTGATCTGTTGTAGACCTGTTTCTTCTAAATGCACATTGATGATCTCCTAGAATGTCATCAATATAGGGAGTAAGTCTGCTTACTAATATATTTGTTAGAATTTTGTACGAAGTTGAAAGTAATGAGATGCCCCTATAGTTGTTGCAATCAGTTTATTCTCCTTTCTTATAAATTGGTACGATAATTGATTCCTTCCATTCATCTGGAAGAGCTTCTTTTTCCTAAATCATACTAAGAAACCAGCGTATCTTGTCCATCAATTTTTCTCCCCCTGATTTTATCAGTTCTGCTGGGATCTCATCTGAACCTGATGCTTTATACATCTTCAATTTTTCAATTGCCATTTCAACCTCTAATGCACTTGGCTCTGCGACTAGCATTTCTGCTGTCTGTAACTTATCCTCCTCAATGTCCTGTTCTGTATGTACATTTAATAGCTGATTAAAATAACTTTTCCATCTATTTAATATACTCTTGGAATCTGCAATCATATCCCCATTTTCATTCCGAATTATGTTTGTTCTAGCCTGAAACCCTTTCTTCTCTATACTAATTCCTTGATATAATTCTCTAATGTTCCTATTTTTTGCATTCATTTCAAGATCATTAATCTTCTCTCTCAAATATTCCCTCTTCTTACTCTTAGTAACTTGGTGGTTTCCCGTCTAACACTACCCAATTGCTCTAAGTTTACCTCATTTGGCTCGTGTAACCATTTAATTTTTACTAGCTTTCTTTTCTTTACAATGTCGGCACATTCCTCATCAAACCATTTCTTGTTTTGTCTCTTTTTTAAACAACCAATGCTTTCTGATGCTGACAATTTAATAGTATCTCTTATAGCCTCCCATTCTTTATTTATATCAGTTTCTTCTTCGTTTGCCACATTGTCATCTGAAGATTCCAGTACTTGAAATCTATTAGCAATTTTGATTTGGTATTCTTGCCGCATTTCATCATTTTTCAAGTTTTTTAATTCATATTTTACTGAATCATCTTTAGCGTTTGTTCCTCTCATAAGCGATAGCCGTTGTCTGATTTTCACCCTGACCAGATGATGATCTGAATTGCAATCTGTCCCTCTAACTGATCTAACATCAATGATGCTACTGTGCCAGCGTTTATCCACTAATACATGATCTATCTGGTTCCGAGTTTCTCCATCTGGGGACGTCCAGGTGTATTTATGAATATCCTTATGCTGAAATGTTGTGCTCTTAACAATGAGATTCTTTGATGTGGCAAATGTGACTAATCTAACCCCGTTGTCGTTACTATCTTCATGAAGACTGAATTTGCCTATTGTTGGTTTGAATATATCTTCCCGCCCCACTTTTGCATTAAAATCTCCTAAGACAATTTTCATATGATATCGTGAAAGGCTGTCAAATAAGCATTCTAATTCTTCATAGAACTCATCCTTGATTTTGTCATCTTTATCTTCTGTGGGGGCATGTACATTTACAATTATAAAATCATGTCGTTTACCCTTTAGAATTATGTATGATATCCTATCACTAACAAACTTAATATCTCGGATAGCGGATAGGGAAATCTGTCCAATGTGAACAAATTTATTTGTCCCTGCAAAATAATAATAATTTTACGTGTATTTATTTTGTATAAAACGGAATCTGTCTAACGCGGAAGCGTAAAGATATTTCTACAGAATTCATGAAAAAATATTTATAAGGGGGAAAGATAGAGAGAGAAATAAATTAGTTGCCACTATTGAATTCCCATTAGGCGAAGTAATAATAAATGATGATTGCAGCTTTACTAGGGAATTATAGGTGTGGTAGCTTCCCATTGCTTTCCACACCGATGAAGGATGACGATGATAAGATGAATATGAATGATGATTATTGCGATGGCCATATGATTTCGGGGACCGTTTGGGCCTTAAAGTTTTCCTGACATTTGTCTTACAGGTGAGGAAAAACCCCGATAAAAACCTTACCCAGAAAAACTGTCCGAGCGGGGATCGAACCCGGGCCCGCTGCTTTACTAGGGAATTATAGGTGTGGTAGCTTCCCGTTGCTTTCCACACCGATGAAGGATGACGATGATAATGATGATGGCCAGATGATGATCGGGGTCTGTTTGGGCCTCAAAGCTTCCTGATATTTGTCTTAAAGGTGAGGAAAAACCCATAAAAAAACCTCACCCCGGAAGCTTGTCCTGGCCGGAAATCGAACCCGGGCCCGCTGCGTGACAAGGTAGCACGCTCTCGACACCACAGTGGTGGGTAATTAATGATAGGCCTATGTAAATTATTATAGGAATGTATTTTTCTTCAATTACCTTGTTTTGTTGTATAGAATTCTACCATTGCTGTTATGAAAATAAAATCTCCCATCTCATTCTTGGTCTACCAACTGGGCGTTTTCCCTCTGGTTATCCTACAGGAAGCTTCCATGCACATTTTTCATCCCCCATACGTGTCATATGTCCTACCCATCGCAGTCTACGAGACTTAACTGTTCTTATTACACCTGGCTTCCTATAAAGACCATGTAGCTCACTATTATGTAGTTTTTTTTCCACTCACCTGTCTGTTCATCTCTTTTTGGCCTAAAATTTTTCCTAAGAACTTTATTCTCAAATACTCGTAATCTTCTTTCCTCCCTTAGAGTAAGAGTCCATGTTTCGCACGTCATCACCATCATTATCTAAAAGGCATGGCAACTTCAAAAGTGAAAGTTTTGGCCTTCTTAACAATCCTCCTCCATGCCAATCTGTCTCTTGCCATTTTCAAATTAGTCACTTTCATTTTCCTTAGATCGTTCATTGTGTCATCCTCCCATCTGATCTTCGGTCTTCCAACAGCTCTGCCTCCTATAGGTTTCCATTTGTAGAGTATTTTGTCCAGTCTCTGATCATCCATTCTTATCAAATGTCCAAGCCAACCAATTCTGAGAGATCTTATATGGTTTACTATAGTCTGATTTTTTATTAATTTGTTTAGTTCGTTATTTGTTTTGATTCTCCAACAGTTATCAGTTCCTCTATTTGGTCCAAATATTCTTCTTAAAATTCTTCTTTCAAAAAGTTAGTAATTTCTGTTTTATTGTTTCTTTTAGGACCAAAGTTTCACAAGCATACGTAACTACTGGTCTAATGAGTGTTTTGTTTAACCTTATTTTTGCAGTTTTTGATATTAATTTGCTTTTAAATAAGGTTCTATTTGCAAAATAAGCTTTAGTCTCATTTACCAATCTTTCTTTAATTTCCTCTTCTAATGTATTTACTTTCGTATTCGCATGTCATATCTATTATATAATCAATATTTTCTTGGTATCTCTAGCCTGTACATGTTGTACTTTGTTTTTATATACACTGTTCCATAGTGTTCTGCCTAAGGATTAGTCCTTCAATGCAAAGTCAGCATTCATTCCACAATAGTTTAAAGATTTACTTGGGATATCTGTAAATGGTCTTCATTTGGAGCAGAAATGAGATCCGAATCCACCAAGAATCTTGTGGAATTACTTTAAGGACATTAAGAATGGACTCGGGGTTGAGTAAATTAGATGTAACGTCTGACATGGCGATCTGGTCATATATTGCCCTTTTACCAGCTAGATGATCGCCCACCACTGTGACTAACACGTGCTTATGCAAGGTTAGGTCAAGGGCCTTTGAAGAACGTCACGGTATTGAATTTAGTAGCTATAATATATGTAATACAGTTTATAAATAATGCAGTTATTCGTTCCTTTCCCCACACACACTCTCCTTCGCCAGGGGGTCAGGAAATGAGGAAATTAGATTTGAGAATACTAATAAAATTCATATCAAATTCCGTTGAGGTGAATAGTCATAAGATAAAAGTTTAAAAATTAAAATGTACCTTTTGGCAGGTGCCGTCGTCCTCAACTTTGTTAAATGGTGTACATAAAATTCAAACGATTTCATACACGCGGGTGATAAATCAAGCTATGCTAAACATCTCATTAATGCAGGTTACCAAATGAACACAATTGAAAATACACTAACGATAATCCACTGAGAAAACATTCCAGCTAGGATAAATACAGGGTGAAAATTATTTAAACCGACAGACTCTGGGAGGTTGTAGGGGACACCAAAACAAATATTTTTCCCTAATGTAATTTTTTCCTATGAGGATTATTAAACCGGAAGAGGGCGTATTACGCTCTTCAGTTGTCATAACTGCAACTGCTGTTGATGGTAGGAATTGTTTTGTCAACCAGTGTAGTAGTGAATTGTATCTGTTTACTAATGGAGCGATACACCTGGAGTCAGTACACTGATATGTGTGGGCCGGTGTTGTTGGAGACTGTTTAATTGGGACGTATCTTCTACCTAGGCCATTAAATGGCAGGCGCTATTACAATTTTCTCGCCAGAGCATTGCCAGAATTTCCGGAACACGTCCCACTTCCTACAAGACAACGCATGTGGTTCCAACATGACGGAGCGCCGGCACATTTCAGTCGTGTGCGTCGATTCTTGAACCAACGGTTTTCAGAAAAGTTGATTGGCAGACGTGGTCCTGTACCATGGCCTGCTCGATCCCCAGATATTAACCTTTTGGATTTTTTTGTGTGGGGAGAGATGCGCAACCTTGTTTACACAACTCCTGTTGCATCAGAAAAGGATCTGGTTGCCCGGATAGTAGCAGCAGCAGCAGGAGCAATTAACGATACTCCTGGAGTTTTGCCCGTGTTAGACAGAACATGATCCGCCGGTGTAACCTTTGTTTACATGTCAATGGAGGCATTTTTAAACCTCTACTGTAATTTAAGTAATTGCGTTGTGTTAATATGTTGTCTCTTGGTAATAAAACATGCAAAAGTGTTTGTTGGTTTAATTAATTTGCCGCTAGAGAAATCTTCCTCTACCGGTTTAAATAATCCTCATATAAGAAAAAAATGACATTAGGGAAAAATAGTTTTGGTGTCTCCTACAACCTCACAGAGTTTGTCGGTTTAAATAATTTTCATCCTGTATATTTGAAGACCTCGAAATTCTAAAGGAAATAAACAACACCGCACTTGTTAATGAGATCGCACCCCAGTCAAATCCATTATACGAGATCGTCAAAAACAAGTCAGTTGCTGCTACAAACAGTTGGAGTATACATCATCGTAAACAACAACGAGTAGCAGAAGCTCAACCTGCTGAGGATGGAAGATAACTTCCGAAAGCGCTCCAGTTAATTCTATATACACATTTTAACAAAGTTGAGGACGACGGCACCTGCCAAAAGGTACATTTTAATTTTTTAATTTTTATCTTAGATTTGACTAGATAGATCTCTCCAGATTTAACCAAAACTTAATTTCCATCAATGATTCTGACTCGGCCACAAGCCAACAAATCCCCATTATTCTTCCCTTTGTTTACAAACACAATTGGCCTTCATTGTTAAGGGGACGTGGTAGTAAGAGCATATGGTTGCTATGCAGCAGTGAAATCAAAACATGAAGGATTTTGGGTACATTTTTCTCAGAAACCCCTTGTAGTATAGAATCATAATTTTCTGTGCTTATTATCATTATAATTAACAATCTGCATTGCCAAAATAATTGGATTATCTCTATTGGTTCAAGGGGAAAGAATATTTGAATTTGGAAAATAAAATTTTCTCAAAATGTTATTTTTAGATATTTAGGTGCCATTTTCTCAAAAACTACTAGAGGTAGAAAGCTGAAATTTTACATATTTCTATTCCACGTTTGTATGCATATGTGCCGCCACTTTCACAAAGTTATAATAAAAATCATGGATTTTAGACTCTGAAAAGAATGACAAAATAGTATTAATATCTATTTATTTATTTTCCAAATGCAAATATTTTTTCCCCATTGAACCAATAGAGATAATCCAATTATTTTGGTCATGTATATTTTTAATTATAATGATAATAAGCACAGAAAATTATGATTCTATACTACAAGGGGATTCTGAGGAAAATGTTCCCAAATTCCTTCATGTTTATAGCATATAAAATATATATATTTCAGATTTAAATTTTTTTATAAAATCAAGTATATAAGGTAGAGATATAAACTAAAAACCAAAATATTCTCAAATTTATTGTGTGCATGGTGTAACATTTTCAGGCTTATTTATTTACAAGTTCATAAGAAATAGTAATTTGATTTCACTGCTGCATAGTAACCATATGCTCAGACTACCATGTCCCCTTAAATGTAAAAAAAAAATAATTATAATATATAATCATCCATGCAAGTATTGGGCATTGTGGCCTGTTACGGTCTCAAAGAGAAATTTTCCATCCAGCGCTATTTTGGACGTTCAAACTATCTCTTGCCTTGAGCATAGTAACGAATCATAGCTTCTGGAATTCTGTGAGATTGCATTCGTTGAAGATGGGCTTTCCAGTTTTTCTGGTAGTTTTGTATATGATGGAGAATGTGTTCTACACCCAACTCTTCCATAATTTACTCATTCCTTTTATGGCCCCACTTTCTATAGCCTGCTACATGGCGCATAAATCGCATTTAATTTGCTGTTTATTCGGCTTTCATCTCTCATCAAGCTTCGCTGCCATATCTTAATATATATAATTTGTGTGTGGGGGGGGGGTCACGAAGAATGAGATAAATCTTATAATATCTATATCACTAAGCAACAAAAAATAAACTTTTCTTTGTCTCTGAAAGAAAAATATGTGATTCTGATAGTATTTTTTTCTCCTGAATTCAAATATGATATCGGTTTTTCTGCATCACGCAAGGTTTCCGAGAGACAGCAATTTATAATTTCAAGCACTTAAATATTTTCTACATTCATAACTACACAATATTCGAACATTCGGGCTCGCCTATAAAGTAAGAAAATGACGATTTTCTGCTATAGTTCGCCTGTGGAGCATCCCTCTTGATGGTCCAACAATAATCGGCCAGCATATTAGGATTCCATTTGCGTTGATACCTCTTTTCCATAGCTGAAATCTCTTGAGTTAGCTCATTTAATTTTATTTTACAATGGACAAATGGACGAAGAAACGTTTATTAAAAAAATAATTATTTAAATCCATTAATTGAAATTGAAATAAAAAACCGTGGGTGATGGAGAAATTCCGAATACATATTTGAAAACACGATAAAAAACTGCATTAAGTACAACTATTGGTACTCATGGGACAAAAATCATGTTGACCAGTGTAATCAATTAAGTGTAATATGATCATCTTCAAAGCCTTCTGGGCATCATGAAGAAGTCTTAATGCAGTAGGCCCATGTCTCCTCCTCAATGTGCATTTTCTCGGTTAAAAAAATTCTCTCTAAAAAGCTGCCATTTTACGCTTAATAACTTATTACGCGTATTTGTGACCACAGATATTTTTTCCCGGATAGAGTTGACTGCACAAGCATCTCTCATCAGCAGTTATTTCCCACGTTACTCCAGAGCATCTTTATTTTGTCATGCCATCGTGCCACATTGTTTTATATGTCGCTCCTTGTCCCCTGTTATCCAGGAAAGGATTATTTTTGTCCACCGATTGCCATTTCTTCTGACAGCATGTCCGGCGTACTGCCACTTCATCTCCTTTGTTTTCGGGATAACTCATCCGCAAAACTTTACTTGTCATGTTTAGAAGGTAAATAAATGAACGGGACGTGACCACTATTACAATGCTTTGTAAACATGCCCCATGTTTTACTTTTTTGGTATTCCTGTCTTATTGAACACTCCAGTCTTCGTAACAAATTGTTGCGATTTTTCATAGCGCACCCAACACTAATCTGCTGGTCTTATTATGCTTCTGAAAATCACATGTACATTTAATTTGCTCTCTAGTTCTTTTTTTCATGGAACTCTGTACTTGTTTTCTCTGGAGGGAAGAAGTTCAAATCTAGAGTTCGACCAGCTTCATGCATTTTCCGTGATTTTATTAATTTATCAAAACAAGTGATAGCTTGGAATTTCATTATAACTAATCTATTTTATCACAAAATATATCCTCTCTCTCTCTCTATATGGTATGATAACTCTAACTAACTCACTGGCACTATCGAACCCGAAGGTTCATGGCCGCGCGGACATAAGCTCTCCATACATCCCTATCCTGAGCTAATGCTTTCCAATCATTCCCTGTATAATCTACTTCCCTCAAATCATAGTTAATGTTGTTCTCCCACCTCATTCTTGGTCTACCAATTGGACGTTTTCCCTCTGGCTTTCCTACAAGAAGCTTCCATGCACGTATTTCATTCCCCATACGCGCAACATGTCCTGCCCATCGCAGTCTACGAGACTTAACTGTTCTTATTATATCTGGCTTCATATAAAGACCATGTAGTTCATTGTTATGTAGTCTCCTCCATTCACCTGTCTGTTCATCTCTCTTTGGTCCAAAAATTTTCCTAAGAACTTTATGGTATGATAAGAAAAATAAATACCTGGACGGGATTCGAACCCGGATCTCTGAGTCTGTACCTCAGCGTGATATCCATTACATTGTTCTCGCGACATCTAGTAATAATGGAGAATATAATACATATATAAGAAAAATAAGTGTTTGAATTGGATTCGCCTGGTAGTGTAATGGATATCACGCTGAAGTACAGGGTTCGGATCCCGTCCAGGCATTTATTTTTCTTATCATACCATATTAAGCTTGCATTGCCCAATGTTAAACATTTAATTATAACATATATATATATATATATATATATATATATATCACCATCATCCGGTATCATGGCAGCTGCCGCCGTCTTCCGGAAACCAAGCGCCATTCCTCTCTGTCCATCCATTGATTTTCCTCCAATCCTCTGATATTCATAGCTGCTTGTACCCCTTCTATCCAAGTTTTCTTCGGTCTTCTTCTCTTCCTCCTTTACATTGGGATCCATTCCATGACAATTTTAGGCAATCTTTGATGTGGCATTCTTTTGACATGGCCATACCGCTGTTATTTTTCCTTTTCTATAGTGTCTATGATGTCGGGCTGCTCTTGTACACCCATAATTTGCATCCATTCTAGATTTTCCAGCTGATCTTCTTAAAACATCCATTTCTATACTTAAAATTATTTTCATTTCCCTGGTAGGGATTTGCCAAATTTCAACACACACACACACACACACACATATATATATATATATATATATATATATATATATATATATATCTGTCTCTTCTCTCTCTCTCTCTCTTTCTTTCTTTCTTTACCTAGATAACTTGAAAATGTGAGTTGACCAGTAATACCTCAATTTAGGTCGTAAATAGTGTGTTATATAATTAAAAAAAACGGTGTTTAAATATAATTTTGTTTGCCAGGCCTAACATGACATCACTCTAGCCGGTCTAGGTACTCATTTTCGATGTTCTTCTCATACCTGCACAGCTTCCTTGGAAGTGTCAGTTACCATATTGAAACAAGAATAATAACACTGGTCAACATGATTTTTGTCTCATGAGTACCAATAGTTGTACTTAATGCAGTTTTTCATCGTGTTTTCAAATAGGTATTCGGAATATCTCCATCACCCACAGTTTTTTTTGTTTCAATTTCAATTAATGGATTTAGGGAGTCCTTCCTTTCTTCCATTTCTTCTTTCCTTTATTTTCTTTTCTTCTCCAGAAAAGCCTGACCAGAGGCTATAAGATGGCAGCCCCATCACTGGTCTTGCCTTCCTTTGGCCAGCAACCAATCGAAGGGACTACAATTATGCTTTCAAGTCTTATACGAGAATTTCCCATAAGGGAAAATTTTCTATAGGATCGTAACAGGCCTCGGCCTAATACTTGGAATGAAGAAGAAGAAGAAATAATTATTTTTTAAATAAACCTAGATTTATTCCCGGAAAATCTTAACGCAGTGAGGGATGAGCACGGGGAACACTTTCATCAGGAGATTTCAGCTATGGAAAAGATATATCAAGGCAAATGGAATCCTAATATGCTGGCCGATTATTGTTGGACCATCAAGAGGGATGCTCCACAGGCGAAATATAGCAGAAAATCGTCCATTTCTTACTTTCTAGGTGAGTCCGAATGTTCGAATATTGTGTAGTTACGATTGTAGAAAATATTAAAGTGTTTGAAATTATAAATGCCTGTCTCTCGGATACCTTGCGTGATGGAGAAAAAAACCCTATATCATATTTGAATTCAGGAGAAAAAATACTATCAGAATCACGTATTTTTCTTTCTGAGACAAAAAAAAAGTGAATTTTCTGTTGCTCGGTGTAAAGTGAGAAGAAATTATTGAGAGGGAATTATGGAATGGTCGAATAAATGGAGGCTTTTATTCAAGTCTCGACTCCCTAAATGGGCAGACAAAAGAAAAGACGTTGATGTAGAAAAAAAATTACACTGGAGACATGGTGTCTCGAAACCACATACATTCTTCTTCTTCTTCTTCTTCTTCTTCCTCTACGCATGAGAGCTGGCAGCTTATTGCGTGTTCCTTCACTACAGGTCCGGGGTATGGTGACGTCCTTCCATCGTAGTTCTGGTCTTCCTAAAGGCCTTTTCTGCTGAGGTGTCCAGTCACGTACTTTCTTCACTAATCTACTGTTCTCCATTCTGTCTATGTGATCGTTCCAATTAAGTCTTCTATCATTTATCCAAAGGTTTATAGGTTCAATTTCATATTCTTTTGTAATAACAGAGCTGCGAATTTTCTCTCTCAGCGATTTTCCTACGATTTTCCTTAAAACTTTCATCTCGGTTGTTTCATTGATTTGTTTTGTTTTTTGAGTACATGAAGTAATGTAACATCAGTGTCATATCTTGCAACATTGGATCTAATGAAGGCGGAAGGGAGAAACACATATGTAAAAAGACTTTCTCCATCTTACATTATCTTAGACGTTTAAAGAATTTTCTCCCAGTTTCGTTAAAACAAATCCTAGTGCAGAATCTTGTGTTACCACACTTCGATTATTGTGACATTATATATAATGATCTAAACTATGCCTTGTCGCAGAGACTGCAGCGTGTTCATAATGCTTGCGTTCGATTCATTTTCAATATCCGCCGTTATGACCATATTTCCGAACACTTTAATAACCTCTCTTGGCTCCGTCTTACTGACAGACGTAAATTGCACTCTCTTTCACTACTTTTCAAGCTTCTGAATTCCTACATTCCTACTTACCTGGCGTCTAGATTTGAGAAGTTATCCTCCTACCACAATATTGACACTAGGTCACAAGATAGCAGTCTGCTAACAATTCCTCTTCATAGCACTTCCTCCTATTCTACTTCCTTCACAGTAGCCTCTGCCCGCTCCTGGAATCTCCTTCCTCAAGATATCAGGGGTTGCCGCACACTTGGCACCTTTAAGTCACGCTTATACAGTTACCTGTTGTCTAATAATTAATTTTTCTCTATTTATTTAATTTTATACTATGTCATTAACCTTTTCCTCGTTTTTTATATATCTTGTACATATAATATATTTAATTTGTTAAATTTAGAGTAAATCAAAATAGATTATAAATATTAATTGTATTGTATTCATAACTTTTAATCGTTTATATATATATATATATATATATATATATATATATATATATATATATTGTAATTTAGATTTAAGACTTTTCTTTTGTATTTTTTTAAACCTGGTTGAGTGGTAGACAAGGCCTTAAGGCCTTAACTCTGCCAGGTAAAATAAAGCTATTATTATTATTATTATTATTATTATTATTATTATTATTATTATTATATTTACTCCTTTCATCATATTTTGAGTCTGATTTGCCTTGAAACGCTTATGCGTTGTTAGTGAATAAACACCACTTTTTTGGTGTGAGATGGATGAAGTGTTAATGTGGGGGATAATTAAAGAGGCAGTGAAAAAACGAAAACAAACAATGCCGCAACTTTATAACAAATTTTGTTAACAGGTTTTTGATATATCAATCTAATTAATCCTATTTAGGGCTTGACTTAAGTGAAAACCGAATGGAAATGGACTGGAACGATATTGGAAAATTTAAAGACTCGTAGCTGTTACATCTACTCCTTACTTCAACTGTTGACAGCGTTTTCGTCTGTTTCTTTATGTCAGGGCTTAATGCCAGTTTTAATAGACCCAAGTATCTTGGATGTCCACGAATTCAATTCTTTATGGGCTGAGTGAATATTTTAGCTGACCAGTAGGTCCAGACCAAAGGATCGATTCGGCTATAAACCCAGTTACTGGAGTGGACTCTCGCACCACGAGCAGTAAATACACTGTATTTTGTAATTCATATTTTAAATTTTTCTTTAATACTCGTAGCGTAGTGATTAAGGCACTGAGCTACAAGCCAGAGGGTCGAGGGTTCAAGTCCCGTTGGGGTCAGGATTTTTAAACTGACCCAAACCCTCTGGCGGCACAATGGCCCTGGGGTCGACTCAGCCTCTAGCATAAATGAGTACCAGACACTTGTTCTGGGGGTAAAGGCGGCCGTCACGCAGGGCTGACAACCCGGCTGACATAAAGTGCCGATTGTCTAGAAAATGCGGGAGCCCTAACCTCCTACTACCCCAAGGGCCTCCGGGTCTGTTGTGGGATCACTTTACTTACTTACTTACTTACTAGTGTAATTTTACTATAAACACAATAACTGAAAGAGACATACATATGAAACCGTCGACATTTCAAATGATATGCGGAACTATACATAACACATTAAAGAACAAAACAAGAAGAGATACTAGATAGAAGTTTTATGAAACATTGGCAGTTCCTGCATTACTTTATGGGAGCGAAACTTGGGTAATGACCAAAAAAACTGCA
The DNA here is from genome assembly GCA_030220185.1 of Diploptera punctata. Taxonomy (NCBI): domain Eukaryota; kingdom Metazoa; phylum Arthropoda; class Insecta; order Blattodea; family Blaberidae; genus Diploptera; species Diploptera punctata. The sequence goes on along the minus strand of JASPKZ010004939.1, from coordinate 143,671 downwards.
AAGTAGAATAGTATCAGAGCATTCCTTTGTTGGATCATCTGCTACTTCGTAGCTGTGTATTCAGTTTTTTCTTCATTAACGTACATTAGTCTTCTTCTTCTTCTTCTTCTTCTTCACTTCACTTCATCTTTCCACGTGTGTAAACCATTTTTCTCTATATTCTCTGATTTTCTCATCCAGTGGATATATATTTAACTCTGTTCTTATATATTCATTCCTTATCCGATCCAATCTTGTGCAGCCTTTTGTTATTATAAGGAAGTTCATTTCTGCGCTTTGTATTCTACTTTGCAGTTTTTTTGGTCATTACTCAAGTTTCGCTTCCATAAAGTAATGCAGGAACTGCCAATGTTTTATAAAACTTCAATCTAGTATCTCTTCTTGTTTATTCTTTAATGTTCCTGACATTTGTATTACACGTGAGGGAAAACCCCGATAAAAACCTCACCTAGAAAAACTGCCCCGACCGGGGATCGAACCCGGGCCCGCTGCGTGACAAGGCAGCACGCTACCTCGAGGCCACAGCGGTGGACTTAAACAAAATAAATGTTCAATATTTATTCTGGGCATAATAAAAATAAAATAAAAATAATTGAAATATATGACCATGTAAAAATAATGACAGAAAACATATTCCCACGGAAAATTCAAGAATGGAGCCATCTGGTAGGAAAAGAATAGGACAACTAAAAGTAACGTGGATTAATGATTTTTAAGGAGCATGAAGAATTAAGAATTGGATGATGGGGATTGGAATGACAGATAAATGTGAAAGAGAAGAACAGTAGATTAATTGTCAGCAGAAAATTGATGTGAAACATTGACAGACTTGCTAAATGAATGAGTGAGTGAATACTTACTTACTTACTTACTCACTGGCACTATCGAACCCGTAGGTTCATGGCCGCACGGACATAAGCTCTCCATACATCCCTATCCTGAGCTAATGCTCCCACCTCATTCTTGATCTACCAACTGGGCGTTTTCCCTCAGGCTTTCCTACAAGAAGCTTTCATGCAAGTCTTTTATTCCCCATACGTGCAACATGTCCTGCCCATCGCAGTCTACGAGACTTAACTGTTCTTATTATATCTGGCTTCCTATAAAGACCATGTAGATCATTGTTATGAAGTCTTCTCCATTCTCCTGTCTGTTCATCTCTCTTTGATCCAAAAATTTTCCTAAGTACTTTATTCTCAAATACTTGTAATCTCCTTTCCTCTCTTAAAGTAAGAGTCCATGTTTCGCACCCATATAATATAACTGGTAGAATAATAGTTTTATATATTTTCAGTTTAACGTTTTTTGAAAGGAGTTGGGACATCAAGAGTCTCTGCAATGCATAATAGCACGCATTTCCAGAATTGAGCCTATGTTTAATTTCTTTGTGCATCTCATTCCTATTTGTGATTATTGTTCCTAGGTATTTGAATTCAGCCACTGAGTGAATACATATTATAAATTTAATTTTTGCTGTTTCTAATCTTGCTTTTTCTATTCTTCTGATAGACCAGTTTTCGATCTTATACAAGGACAAGGAAATGCCATCGTTTTATATGATGTGTATATACCGACAGTGTGTACACAGAACAAAGTCTTTGATCCGATGAACGACGGCGTGAATACGCGTGGATCCCTTGTTTCTCTAGAATCTATTTACTTTGTGGAAAATCGACAACCTTCCATTACGAATGTGACAGATTCGTGACGAAGTTGGCACCCCTGATTTACATAATCTATGCTTTAACATGACGCCCTGATCTCGCAGCATATAGAATAACAAATACTACACTCCCTCCCTACATCATGTCTGTCTAACAATAGCTGTTACATTCCCTCAGAATTCCATTCTTCTGATCCCTTTCTCATGCTTCTAGTAGCATGAATTACAAATACATGCTACTCCCAAGACATTCATCACGTTCCAACTTGCATACCACATTGTACACACACACACACACACACACACACACACACACACACACACACACACACACACACACACACACACGCACACTCACATACACACACACACACACACATACACATACACACAGACTTGTAATACGCTTGGCTTAAGTGACTAACCTCATAGTCTTATGGTTAAAGCTTGTGAATACAGTTCATAAGGTCCTGGGTTCGATTCCCAGGTCAGGCCAACGAGGTTTTCCTTAAAAGGAATTATTTCTGTAGTCGCACATGGTCTGGAATTTATGTTAAATTTAAGAACTCTCCTTGTTATCATTTAACAACCATCATAATTATCATCGGACGAATGTAAGTTCGTTTTGAAGCCGCCCACGACCATTGGGTCTAGAGGCTAGGAGCTTAACCACTAGACCACCGTGGCCGATTTTTATGGAACTTACTTTTTTATATTTTAAAGCCCGTAAATCTGAGCTATAGTAATTACATTATATCATTATTATATTATTATTATTATTATTATTATTATTATTATTATTATTATCGTAAGTATTATTATTGTTATTATCGTACAAAATGTTGTTTGTACATGAAATTTACATTGCTACATTTAATGTATCTTTAACTGTTTATAATTAGTATAGTGTATATCTATATTTGTCAAATATTTATTTGTATTTGTGCTGGTTGAGTGGAAGAGAGGGCCTTATGGCTTTAACTCTGCCAGAATAAATAACACATTATTATTATTATTAAAATACCTTTCAAATAAATAAATAAATTATATTTTGCTACTGGTATTGAAGGTATGCGTGGTCTAAGGAATCTGTCTTGATCATGTTTCAATTTTTCTGCACTACAGTGCATTCTTACAATATTGCGTTCCTTTGGCAATAAATAATATGATCTGATAAACAAAAGAAGGAAATGAAGCGTACCAATCGTTTCTCATTTGTTTTCAAACATCGCCGTTTGCATTAAATGTGTAAATATTTTAAAATAACTATATTTAAATAACGATTTGTGAGTAAACAGCTTAATTTTATTCGTTAAATAGTCCTAACAAATGCCACTCTTGATTTCCAAATCCTCTAGATAAATTGGAAATCACTCGTGGCATTACTTATGAATATGTGGTTGGTGTGAAATGCACTTCACATTCTATTGAAGACACAATAAGAATCCAATAAGTTATAGGTTTATGGTTCATAGACTGTACTTGAAACAATAACACTGTACGTTGTGGTGTTAGTTTCGATTTTCTACACATTACCATCCGCCTTAGTTGGCAAATAATATGTTGTCGGTGGTTTGTGTATAGTCGGTTGAGTATCCAAATAGACCTGCCTTGTTACCTATACCGGTATGCTTGCAGCATGTTTATTTTCTCTATAGCATGCATATTTTATAATTTGTACTTACTTACTTACTCACTGGCACTATCGAACCCGTAGGTTCATGGCCGCATGTACATAAGCTCTCCATACATCCCTATCCTGAGCTAATGCTTTCCAGTCATTCCCTGTATAATCTACTTCCCTCAAATCATAGTTAATGTTATTCTCCCACCTCATTCTTCGTCCACTAACTGGGCGTTTTCCCTCTGGCTTTCCTACAAGAAGCTTCCATGCAAGTCTCCCATTCCCCATACGTGCAACATGTCCTGCCCATCGCAGTCTACGAGACTTAACTGTTCTTATTATATCTGGCTTCCTATAAATACCATGTAGTTCATTGTTATGTAAGTCTTCTCCATTCACCTGTCTGTTCATCTCTCTTTGGTCCAAAAATTTTTCCTAAGTACTTTATTCTCAAATACTTGTAATCTTCTTTCCTCTCTTAAAGTAAGAGTCCATGTTTCGCATCCATATAATATAACTGGTACAATAATAGTTTTATATATTTTCAGTTTAACGTTTTTTGAAAGGAATTTTATAATTTGTAGTAACTATATTAATTTACATCGAAGTATGGAATTTTATTTTAATTCTAAAAGGCTGAATTAAACTATTTTTTGCACGATAGTGCGTTTTGTCATACTTACAGCAATGGCGACCATGATTGAAAGTACAAGTTCCTACATTTCGGGGTTACCAACCTAAATAACTATACTGTAATATTACATATTACAAACCACGTGAGGGCAGTAAAACCACTGCCCTTTATGTATACTACGTACAACGTATATACAAAAAATATCCAAAAGGTAGTGTTAATATACATTATACGAAACAAATAACTGTATTTTAAATGAACTCAACTTTCTTTTAAACAATATAAAGCAATAAACATCTACTTGCCGCCATTTCATGACTGATTGGTGTCACGACCTGCTGTACTCTCAACTAATAAACATTGCCCACAGTGTTAACGTTAGTCAGTTATTTATCCATACATCCATAGTAATTATGGCCGAGGGCAGGTCTTTCACTGCAAACATAGCATCTTCATGGTAACCTTTGCTGCTTTACTAAAGAATTCTAGGTGTGGTAGCTTCCCGTTGGTTTCCACACCAGTGAAAGATGACGATGATGATAATGATAAGGATGTTGATGATGATGGTCGGATAATTTTCGGGGGCCGTTGGATCCTAAGCGTCCTGACATTTGTCTTACAGGTGAGGAAAACCCCCAAAAAAACCTCACCCAGGAGCCTTTCCCGGCCGGGAATCGAACCCGGGACCGCTACGTGACAAAGCAGCACGCGATGGACATATCTTTGTATATGAGAGCACAACATATAGTAACAGTTAAGTCTCGTAGACTGCGATGGGCAGGACATGTAGCACGAATGGGGATGAAAGAGGTGCATGGAAGCTTCTTGTAGGAAAACCAGAGGGAAAACGTCCAGTTGGTAGACCAAGAATGAGATGGCAGAATAACATTATCCTTGATTTGAGGGAAGTAGATTATACAGGGGATGATTAAAAACAGCTTAGGATAGGGGTGTATTGAGAGCTTATGCCCGCGCGGCCATGAACCTACGGGTTCGATAGAGCCAGTGAGTTAGTTAGTTATATGAGAGCACAACACAATATATCTATTATTCATTTTATCGTGTTACGAATAACTGTGTTTCGTGCATTTTATTTATAATTGTTAAGATTAGATGTCAGCCTGTGTAAATCCTAAAACTTAATACAAATATTGTGTGTCATAGGGGACACGCCGTAAGGTAGTTGGTTAAGATCAAATGCTACAAGCAGAAAGGTTTGGTGTTCGATACATGCTGGGTTTAATTCCGGAAAAAAGGTGGTGTCTGTAAGTGGGATCGATGAAGTTTGTAAAACATATCGAAAAATGGGAAAAAGTCTGGTTTATGCCAGAATCGCAATGCGCATGCGCGAGTCGCGGGATTTGCTGCAATGGTTAATATAGCCTCCGGTAGATGCCTCTGCAGTCGGTGTTATCAACTTTGGGAATGCTGCTGTAAGCCTATGTTTTCCCTTTACAGAGATTTAGGCGCTCTCTCCCCCCCTCCCCTACAGGGAAGAATTTGAACCATACTAATTTAGTTACACTTGTTTTCGTGTAGATGTCATTTTTGAGTGGTACGTGGTCAGCGTTCCGCACATTTCCAAATGCAAAAAAAAAAAAAAAAATGGACGTTAACTAACTTGCCATTTCCTAACTAAAGAAAACAATTTACATGCATATTATTTATTTCCAAATGCTTAAACAATGGAAGTAAACCAACTTCCCATTTCCCAACCTAAGAAAACAATTTACATGCGTACTATTTAATAAACTATAAACTAATTTTACATGCACTAACACTAAATATGGTTTGAAATTATTTTCAAATGTTGGCAACGTTGGAACAATATGGGAAAGTAGCAAGTAAGTAATGTATTCACGTTCATGTTTTACGTAAATGTATAAATATAAAATATTGTAGAGAAAGCTTGAAGATCGTTGCAAAATGTTTAAAACAGTACGAAACGTGTTTACAGGTGTTTAGTGCATCAGTGACATAAGAATGTGAGTGTAGAATTGTGACGAGCATAAAACCTACCTCACCCGAAAAATGTATTCATGAGAACAACCTCGATAGCTACACATCCCCTCGGAATCAGCTAATAGTCAGCTCTATATAACTCCCTATCGTACCCTAGGTTCATAACCGCGCGGACATCAGCTCTCCAATGCATTCCTATCATGATCCAATGTTTTGCAATCATCCCCTGTATAAACTAATTCCCTGAAATCATGGTTATGTTGTTGTTCTACCTCATTGTTGGCCTATATATGAGACGTCTTCTCCATTCACCTGTCTGTTCATCTCTCATCATCATCCTATAATCGTGCCCTCCTTTCGGAAGATCGATTCCAAAATGGGCCTCCAACCATCGCTATCACCCCATGCTTTGCTTCTTTTTAGTTCTTCCCAGTCGTATCCTCTCTCTTGTAAACTTTTCTTCACTTGGTTAATCCATATGTCGTGGTCTACCTCTGGTCGATTTCCTTGAATCTTGAGATTTAACAGTATTTGTGGTAGTCTTTCCTCTTCCGTTCTTTTTAAATGTCCAAACCATTTTAGTCTATTTGTTTCTATGTATGTTGTTAATTTTTCTACACTTAATGTCTGCCTGATTTTGCAATTTCTTATTCTATTCCTAACACGCACACACTATTGAGTAACACTAAGAAATTAGGACTGGAAGTAAATATCAATAAAACTAAATATATGGTCACACGTAGAAATTCATTAAATAATGGAAATGGACAGCTAATGACAAATGAGGGAAATTTTGAGGAAGTGGCTGAATTCAAATACCTAGGAACAATAATCCCAAATAGGAATGAGATGCACAAAGAAATTAGGCTCAATTCTGGAAATGCGTGCCATTATGCATTGCAGAGACTTTTGATGTCCCAACTCCTTTCAAAAAAACGTTAAACTGAAAATATATAAAACTATTATTCTGCCAGTTATATTATATGGGTGCGAAACATGGACTCTTACTTTAAGAGAGGAAAGGAGATTGCGAGTATTTGAGAATAAGGTACTTAGGAAATTTTTGAACCAAAGAGAGATGAACAGACAGGTGAATGGAGAAGACTACATAACAATGAACTACATGGTCTTTATGGGAAGCCAGATATAATAAGAACAGTTAAGTCTCGTAGACTGCGATGGACAGGACATGTTGCACGTATGGGGAGTGAAAGACTTGCATGGAGGCTTCTTGTAGGAAAGCCAGAGGGAAAACGCCCAGTTGGTAGACCAAGAATGAGGTGGGAGAATAACATTAACTATGATTTGGGGGGAGGTGGATTATACAGGGAATGATTGGAAAGCATTGGCTTGGGATAGGGATGTATGGAGAGCTTATGTCCGTGCGGCCATGAACCTACGGGTTCGATAGTGCCAGTGAGTAAGAGTAAGTATCCCTCCTTGTTTTATGTACCATTATACGTAAGAATTACATTTCTGTAGCTTGGATTCTGCTCAATTCCTTCTTTGTATGTATCCAGGTCTCAGCTGCGCATGTTAGAACTGGTTTGAAATAGGTTTTATACATTGCCAATTTACTCTTGGTGGGTATATTTTTATTCCAGATTAATTGTATAGTTAAATGATAGACTTTTAAACTTTTATCTATTCTTTTACTGATTTCAGTCTCTAATTTCCAATTTTGCATTTATCACCGTTCCTAAATATGTAAAGTGTTCCACTTTTTCTAGATTTGTGCCTGATAACTTAATATTCCAATCATCGTTCTGGTATCTACATTTGTTCAAACACAGGGTGTCCCATTCAAACCTCACACATTTTAATTAATCATAACTAACAAAGTTTGCGGAATTATGATATGAGACCGGTATTAAACGAAACAGAAACTCAAAGAATTTTCATTGCCACATTAAAACACCTCTATATGTGCACCATTTCTTCAATATTTTCTTCTGAAACACGTGTACGAGCACCTCCTGATTCTTTTTTAAAGCTTTCAGTAGCCAGAAACTTCTCACGCCTGCCTTAATGGCCTTCCCATCGGATGCATTTCCTCCATATTTTCTCCGGTAATTTATTTGCACTGTAATTATTGACTTCGTCTCTGCATACCAGAAAACAGTTTGTACTCGCCATTTTGTTCTATGTCATTATTGTCCAACATGCGACAGATGAATTAACTGTAACAATGAAAACAAAAATTCTTTGAGTTTCTCTTTCTTTTAATACCAACCTCATTTCATAATTCCGCATACTTTGAGAGTTATGATTAATTAAAATGTGGGAGATTTGAATGGGACACGGTGTATTTTTCTAAGAACTTTATTCTCCAATACTCGTAAGAGGAAATAATCTATAAAACTAATATGTGTGTGTATGTGTGATATATATATATATATATATATATATATATATATATATAGAGAGAGAGAGAGAGAGAGATTTTTTATGAGTATTTTTGGCAGGAAATTGTCTATTGATTACACTTGTCAATATGATTTTTGTCTCATGAGTACCAATAGTTGTACTTAATGCAATTTTTTTATCATGTTTTCAAATATGTATTCAGAATTTCTCCATCTCCTACAGTTTTTTTTATTTCAATTTCAATTAATGGGTTTAAATAATTATTTTTTAAATAAACCTAGATTTTTTCCCGGAAAATCTGGGCGCAGTGAGCGATGAGCACGGGGAACACTTTCATCAGGAGATTTCAGCTATGGAAAAAGAGATATCAAGGCAAATGGAATCCTAATATGCTGGCCGATTATTGTTGGACCATCAAGAGGGATGCTCCACAGGCGAAATATAGCAGAAAGTCGTCATTTCTTACTTTCTAGGTGAGCCCGAATGTTCGAATATTGTGTAGTTACGAATGTAGAAAATATTAAAGTGTTTGAAATTATAAATTCCTGTCTTTCGGAAACCTTGCGTGATGGAGAAAACCCGATATTACATTTGAATTCAGGCGAAAACATACTATCAGAAACGTATATTTTTCTTTCTCAGACAAAAAAAAAGTTATATTTTTTGTTGCTCAGTGTTATTATAGATAGATTCAAATGTTAATGCGAAATTCAGAGAAGACAATACAGAAAGAACTGTTACTATACATTCCATTACAAATAGCAGATTCCATTGAGTAGAATTCACATTTAACAATGTGTAAGGAAAGAGTTTGCTGTATGACATTTGGCAAATGTTGCATGAATGCATAACGTCACTTGAAGTGATCATTTCCAGAGAGAATAGTTTGTATTGTGGTAACAATTGAATGTATGGATTTGATTTAATTTGCACCTGTTGAGGATGTGCGGCATACTTGGTGCATTGATTGCTATTTGTTGTCGGTGACCTCTAGAGTTAGAACACCGCTTTGAATTTGCTGCAGTATGCTGAAACTATTCGAGGAAGGCAAGTTGAATATCAGCCAAACACCATCCCTCATGACGAAGCATCCCCTTGCAAACTGCATCCTCCCCCTCACCCCGTTATATCAAATATGAGACGAAATGGGGAAACCTTGCTCACTGTAATATGTTCGCGGTTCTGTCCCTTGTACTGGAATCCATTGCTTAAAAAATTTATAAACGCATTTCTGTTTGCATTATGATCAAATGTACCTTGGGTCGTTCATTGGAGGCCATTGTTTACTTGAGGATTTTCAGCTTTATAATCTGTAACGTATAGGCCTACAGGTATATTGATTACACTGGTCAACATGATTTTTGTCTCATGAGTACCATTAGTTGTACTTAATGCAGTTTTTATCGTGTTTTCAAATATGTATTCGGAATGTCTCCATTACCCACAGATTTTTTTTTATTTCATTTTCAATTAAAGTAAAGTAAAGTGATCCCACAACAGGCCCGGAGGCCCTTGGGGAAGTAGGAGATTAAGACTCCCACTTTTCTAGGCAATCGGCACTTTTATGTCATTCGGGTTGTCAGCCCTGTGTGACGGCCGACTTTACCCCCAGAACAAGCTTTCTGGTACTCATTTCCGTAAGAGGCTGAGTCGACCCCAGGGCCATAGTTCCGCCAGAGGGTTTGGGTCAGTTTAAAAATCCTGACCCCAACGGGACTTGAACCCTCGACCCTCAGTGCCTTAACCACTACGCTTAGGCGTGCCCCCATTTTCAATTAATGGATTTAAATAATTATTTTTTATAAACTTTTTTTGTCCATTTGTCCATTGTAAAATAAAACGGGGAACACTTTCATCAGGAGATTTCAGCTATGGAAAAGAGATATCAAGGCAAATGGAATCCTAATATGCTGGCCGATTATTGTTGGACCATCAAGAGGGATGCTCCACAGGCGAAATATAGCAGAAAATCGTCATTTCTTACTTTCTAGATGAGTGCGAATGTTCGAATACTGTGCAGTTACGAATGTAGAAAATATTAAAGTGTTTGAAATTATAAATTCCTGTCTCTCGGAAACCTTGCGTGATGGAGAAAAACCGATATCATATTTAAATTCTGGAGAAAAAATACAATCAGAATCACATAAATATTTCTTTCTGAGACAAAAAAAAAGTATATTTTTTGTTGCTCAGTTTTATTAGTCTACCGCAATGGTCTCGAGGTAGCGTACTGCCTTGTCACGCAGCGGGCCCGAGTTCGATTCCCGGTCGGGACAGGCTCCTGGGTGAGGCTTTTTACGGGTTTTTTCCTCATCTGTAAGACAAATGTCAGGAAGCTTAGGGCCCAACGGTTCCCGAAAATCATCCGTCCATCATCATCCTTATCATTATCATCATCATCCATATCATTATCATCATCATCCTTCACCGTTGCTTTCCACACCTGTGAAGGATGATGATGGTGATGGCCGGATGATTTTCGGGGAACGTTGGGCCATAAGCTTCCTGATATTTGTCTTATACGTGAGAAAAAATTCCGAAAAAACTCATCCACGAGTCTGTTCCGATCGGGAATCGAATCCTGGCCCTCTGCGTGATAATGCAGCACGTTACTTCGAGACCACAGCGGTGGACTCTATATATATATATATATATATATATATATATATATATATATGTGTGTGTGTGTGTGTGTGTGTGTTAATGCTCTAGCGGCCGCAATTTTTCAGAAGTAATTCGGCCATTAAACAGCAAAATTGGACCATTACGAATCGGGGTTAAACTGAAGAGAAAATTAACGAAAAAAAATGTTCTAGCCACAGCATTTTCGTTTTTTTCGCAACGGAACTCAATATATGCCATTGAAATAAAATGTGGACTGATAAAAAACATTGAAATAGTTCATTATAGGCCTAAGCTGCTATTGATATGAAGTTGAAATTTAAAAATTTCTTCAGCTGCTGACCTGTTGGTTTTCTCGCAATGAAACTGTACACATACAATTTATTTAACAAAATAAATGTATATTCGTGACCTTGGCGTTGGATTCATCTTGATGGAAAATTCACTTGGTTTACCCAGTTCCTGCCTGACTTTTTTTGCGAGTATTTCATTTTAATATAACGTAAGTTTGTCCTGGTTGAAACAGCAGTGGATGTGCCCAAACTCCACTTGGCTAAATAAATAAATAAACAAATAAAACTTCCTACTCTGCTGATAATCGATCCATCCGCAGAATTTGAAGGAAATTTTATTAGTATAAAATTTAGTCAATAATTGTAATCGTAGTTTTTTGTACAATGGAAATGGACAGGTAATGACAAATGACGGAAATTTTGATGAAGTGGCTGAATTCATATACCTAGGAACAATACTCACATATAAGAATGAAATGCACAAAGAAATTAAAAATAGGCTCAATTTTGAAAATGCGTGCTATTATGCATTACAGAGACTGTTGAACCAACTACTTTCAAGAAAATATATAAAACTGTTATTCTACCAGTTATATTAGGCTATATGTTGCGAAACGTGGACTCTAAGGGAGGAAAGGAGATTACGAGTATTTGAGAACAAAGTTCTTAGGAAAAAATTTTGACCAAAGAGAGATGAACAGACAGGTGAATGGAGAAGACTACCTAACAGTGAACTCCATGAAGTCTCGTAGAATGCGATGGGCAGGACATGTGGCCCGAATGGGGTATGAAAGACGTGCATGGAAGCTTCTTGTAGGAAAACCGGAAGGAAAACGCCCACTTGGTAGACCAAGAAGAAGATGGGAGAATAACATTATCCATGATTTTAGGAAAGTAGATTATCTTTTTGTATCTTGTAAGCCCATGTTTCCCTTAACAGAGATTTAGGCGCTCTCCCCCTACAGGGAAAATTTGAACCATACTAATTTAGTTACACTTGTTTTTGTATCGATGTCATAGTAGTGGCCCGTGGTCAGCGTTCCGCCTCATACTGACATCTAGGAAACCAAGGTAGTACTAGGACGGGAAAATTCGGTAAATTTTGGTTAGAGGCCTTTTCATTCAGGCTTAAGGATTTTTTACGAGCCTGAAAATCTTCAGACTCGAGACAAAATAAAAGATAAATTCCCGCTTGTAATCGTTCAGGTTGATATCCCCATCCTAAAATTAAAAATAAAGTAGGAATTAAGCTTCTCTCAAAAAATAAATAAAAAGTAAAAAGTCTTATTCTTCTGAAAGTACAGACCAATAATAATAATAAAAATAATAATTATAGATGTAAAAAGATTACCAAAATAATTTATACGAAATACTGATTCTCTAGCAAGTGCCTTTTTTGGCAGGATTTTATTCTAAAGATTTAATTTTGGAAACAGTTTCATTAAGGTATTTAAATATTTTTGGTTTTTTTTTCTTTTTTATTTTTCTACAGGATTAACTTTAAACTAAACTAAAAAATTAATTAATAATTAAAAAATTAAAGAAAAAGTTTTAAATTGAATTTTTTTTTTCCATAAAACACGGCTTGAAGTCCCTCCCGGAGGACTTGCTCCTTGGATTTTTCCATCCTAAAAAAAATCCATCGACCCCGGCCTTGTTTGAATCGGCGACCCTCGGGACCAGATGCAAGGAGCATAACCTCTAGTCCACCGCGGCCGATGAGAAGTAGATTATACAGGGCGTGATTGGAAAACATTAGCTCAGGATAGGGATATATGGAGAGCTTATGTCCGTGGTGTCATGAACCTATAAGTTCGATAGTGAGTTGGTTCGTTTGAAGTTTATTAGAGTATAGGCTACATTACGATGACTATTTAACTCATGCCCCAAATGGGAGTCAATGACCAATCACGTTTCAATGATTTCTGTATTACAACCAATCAGAGACGTGTTTCACGAAATAATTATCAACGTTAGGATTATCATATATTAAGCAAAGCTCCTCCTTTTTAATATTCTGAACAGGTCTGACCGTTATTTTGCAGTGACTGAGCCTATAACAAATACGGCTACCAGATTGTATATAATAGTGCTTACATGTCAACATTTGTAGCAATTGATTATACCACCAAAAAAAGAAACCACTGTTTGCACTTTCTTAAATGTATACGACATCAAAAATGAATTAATATACAGATTGATGTGTTTCATTTTTTCTCCACTAGAGAGCATTCTTACAATATTGCGTTCCTTTGGCAATAAATAGTATGATCTGGTTGCAGTGATAAACAAAAGAAGCAGTAGAAGCGTAGGCTACCTATCGTTTCTCATTAGTTTTCAAACATCACCGTTTACTTTAAATATAAAAATATTTTTAAATAACTGTAGTTAAATAATGATTTGTGAGTAAACAGCTTTATTTTATTCGTTAAATAGTCCTAACAAATGCCACTCTTGATTTCCAAATTCTCTAGATAAATTCACTCCTCACTTCGTGAGTCGTGAATTTATCGATAATTTGGAAATCACTCGTGGCATTACTTATGATAGGTTATCTTTAACTGGCGCGTATTGTGTGTAATATAAACTCGGCATCACCTTGCGAGTAGGAACGCAGCTTGCTAACATATCAACTCGTCACATAAAGTCACCTCACAGTTAATTAAAAGTGCGCCCATTAACACCTGTATAAATTTAATGGAATATACGAGAAGACATTTAATAATAGCTGCAGACAAGAGTAAAGTAAAACTATTTCATTAAAACTACGCAGACTGATATGTGGAACAAGTCTGTTATTATTAATTACTTTGTTCAAAGCTGTACTTCTCAAGAAATGCAATTTTGATCTAACTTTGAAATATTGCTTTCCATATATGACATTAACATTTTACTTAAACATCTGATACATAAAAGTCGATATTTTTTAAAAAGTATTTTGTTGACTAAATTGTAGGGCCTATCATTTTTTTTTTCAGACCGCCTCATTCTTTCATTTTTCTCTTGCTTTATTTTAACCACTCCTTTTTTACAAGCTTTATACGGAGGGTTGTTTCCGATGTCTGAGAACGATTTGCCAAGTAGATTGTGACGTTAGAGTGAGAGTCATCAGGACAGGAGTGTGCGAGGTGATCAAACCAGTCAGTGATCTGCTTCTGCTATACATGCACGTGTGTTGCTCTAAGCAGATAGACCCGTTTTGTGAAGGGTATATTACTGCCCTTTCCGACGCTAATTATAGTTATTCTGCGATTATTGAGGCTTGCAAAGAACGTAATTTTGTGGTGTCAAAGTATGGAATTAGCTCATTGCTTAATAAAAAGGGAAATGATCGCTTGGAATTAATTCCAAAAGGAAAAAAAAAAAACAAAAAAACAGGCAAATCCACGACCTGCTACTACCCAACTCTACCACACAAAGGGTGATTGTGAACAGATTGGAAATATCCCTTAAAACTGTTAACACCATAATAAAGAAAGATTTAAACAAGGAGAAGCGCCACAAAAGGAGGGTTCGTAAATTGTTGCCACGTCACATTTCCTAACGCCGCAGCAACAGCAGGAAAATATGAAAAGCAGCTGGCAGGAGAAACATGGAAATTTTTGGTCACACTTGATGAAGCATATGTTTATCAAAATAGACTGCAACAAACCCCGGACAATTTACTATAGAAAAAAGGGGTGAAAATGTTTTTCAAAAATGGCATGCCGAATGCAGAGAAAGTTTCTCCAAGGGATTTATGGTCATCGCGGGATATTGCTACAATCGAAAACTGACCATTCGTAGAGTAGCTAAAAAGGCCAAAATCAACTCCCAGTACTACCAGGAAGAAGTTATCGTAAGTAATGCCACGAGTGATTTCCAAATTATCGATAAATTCACGACTCACGAAGTGAGGAGTGAATTTATCTAGAGAATTTGGAAATCAAGAGTGGCATTTGTTAGGACTATTTAACGAATAAAATTAAGCTGTTTACTCACAAATCATTATTTAACTATAGTTATTTTAAAATATTTATATATTTAATGTAAACGGCGATGTTTGAAAACAAATGAGAAACGATAGGTACGCTTCTACTGCTTCTTTTGTTTATCACTGCAACCAGATCATACTATTTATTGCCAAAGGAACGCAATATTGTAAGGAGGAGCTTTCTTTAATATGGTAATTATAACACTGATAAATATTTCGTGAAACACGACTCTGATTGGTTGTAAAACAGAAATCATTGAAATGTGATTGGTCATTGACTCCCATTTGGGGCATGAGTTAAATAGTCACCCCAATTTACCCGACTGAAATCCCAGCTCTCTATGGTACAGACAAACACCAAGTCTGGGTGCACCAAGACAAGGCCTCCAGTCACACTTCGGGTTCGACCCTAGCATTCCTGTAGAGAATGGAGCAGGAGATTGGAATACGTGCTATTCCATTCAGCAACATCCCAGTGAAGTCTTCTGATGTATCACCGATGGACTTTTGTGCCTTTGGATTCTTCAAAGGGGCACTGGGAAATAGGCGTCCTCGAACAATAGACGGTCTCTGGAAAGCGTGTAAAGAGGAGTGGGAACTTCTAGACATGGCTGTGCTGCGTATAAGAGTCTTCTACAGTGGAAACTCCGATGCCGAGCCATAGCCCGGGTGAAGAGCCATCAAATAGAGCATGATCGACGGTGGAGACAAAGCTTTTCTTAAGGTAAAATTTAAAAATCATTTGTTATCAGAGATCAGAAACAACCCTCCGTATTAGCTTGACCTATATCTATCTATGTAACGGAATCTTTCAACACGATTTTCACCCACTTCAAACATTGGATCGATTTGAAACTGTGTATACTTGTAAAGGACCAATGCCAATACAATAATTTCATATTTTTTTCTAAGATCCTGGCCAGGATGATGACATCAAAAAAATAAAGATCGGTAAAACAGGTTGCGGACGTATCAACTTTCTAGTCCGTCGTTGTGGTAGCACAGTTAGTAGAGTAATTGACTGTAGTGCTAGGCCTGTATAATTTCAGCAATCTATTGGTCGCAGGTTTAAATACGGCCCGGGTGACTTTTTTAGAACAGTATTATTACTTTTAGCTCATACCGTACTACAGTAGTATCGAATTTAAATATATTTATATTTTTAGAAAACTAAACTAAAAAATAAATAATAGTTTATTAGAAAACCGAACAAAAAAATTAAAAATAATTTTAATTTCCATCACGCTTGGGATAAAATTAAAGTGGTCAACAAAAAAAATCATCTCCAACACATCTAGAATAAAACTAGAGTTATCTACAAAAAAAAATTACCATCAAAAGCGTGTGGTGCTTTGTATCGATTAATATATTTGATAATAAACAGATATTGGTAAAAGTAAAGTCTCTAAGAAGAAAACATAAAAACCATAAAAAGCACCCTACGCTTTTGATGGTAAAATTATTATTTTCTTTTTTTGCAGATAACTCTAGTTTTATTCTAGATGTGTTGGAGATGAATTTTTTGTTGACCACTTTAATTTTATCCCAAGCGTGTTGGAAATTAAAATTATTTTTAATTTTTTAGTTCGGTTTTCTAATAAAGTGTGTTGTTTTAGTTTATTTTAAACTATTATTTATATACATAACGTACCCCTAGTCATCCAGTCTTACAATGGCACAACTTGTGGAAGAACTTAAGTTTTGGATCGCATATAGTGTTGTGACCACACAATGACATGGAACCCTCCCCCCCCCTCCCGAGGAGTGATCAGCTCAATTCCAGAGCCACCTCCGGACAACGGAAATATCTCAGACAGGACACGTCACTGAATCATACGTTCATATGAATAATAGAGTACATTATATGGAAGGTTGTGACGACCAGATCGTATTCAGGGATTATTTTGGGCCTTAAATTTTCCTGACATTTGCCTTAGATGGAAAGCTTTGGGAAAACCTTGTCCAGGAAACTTGTCCCGACCGGGCCCTCTGTGTCTGAGGAAACGACATTATCCCAAAGAGAGGTGAACAAAGAGGCGAATGGAGAAAACTACATAATACTGAGCTACATTATATGTATGGGAAGCCAGATATAATAAGAACAGTTAAGTCTCTTGTTTGCGATGGGCAGAACATATGGCACGTATGGGAGATGAGATAGATGCATGGAAGCTTCTTGTAGGAAAACCAGATGGAAAACGCCCAATTGGTAGACCAAGAATGAGATGGGAGAATAATATTATCCACGATTTGAGGGAAGTAGATTATACAGGGGATGCTTGGAAACATTAGCTCAGGAAAGGGATGTATGGAGAGCTTATGTCCGCACGGCCATGAACCTACTGGTTCGATAGTGTTAGTGATTTAGTTAGCTAGTAGAATAATGAATATATCGTGAGTTAAGTCCCGCGCCGTAGCCGAGCGGTTAAGGTAGGAAGCCTTGGTGCAGAGCTACGGGACTTGCGCTGGTTCGAGTCTCCATGGGGGAAGACATTTTCTCATGGTATTTCGGCCAGTATGGGACCGGTGCCCACCCAGCATCGTGAGGCAATTGGGTAGCTACAATAAGTAGCGGCTCCAGATTGAGGAACCAGCTATAACGGCTGGGGGACTCGACATGCTAACCACATGTCACCCCTACATTGGCTGTTGATCATCTACCTCTGCGATTGACACATGTGGATGTGAAGGGCCAGCAGCCGGCTGGTAAAAGGGCAACCGCTGAAAAGTGGAAAGACCCTCAATCGGAATCGTGAGTTAAATTTTGAAATTAAAAACCGATTGAGGAAAGACGCAGTAAAGGCAGTTTGTTGAAGATGATTTTTTTTTATTTATCAAAATATTTATATATATATATATATATATATATATATATATATATTTGTAGATATTCAACATTGAATTCATACATGGACATTGAACGATAATGCATTATACACCACCTGTTTATCAGATGATATTTATTGGAAATATGTTGACTGTTTGGTTGAGTTTATGATGTTTGTTTAACTATTAGATTAATCCCGACATTTGTGTAATTACTGCATGCCAGCAGTTTGTACATAAACTTTGTTTTCTGATTTGACTGTATTTAACGTACCTAATTCGTAGAATATAAACATGTTATTTGGCAATCGGTAAGTAATGAACTGAAAGTTGTTTCTACAGTTTGTTGTATTTTTTGTTTTTCATTAAACTTTAAGGGGATTCATAATATCCTGTATCAATAATGTTAAAATACTACAGAATGAGGTGCCACAAAGAAATAGAAACTCTTGATCTTGCCCTGTGCAGAGGTTTTCCGTAATTGACCTAAAATCATATTCTAAAGTCAATATCTTGTCGGATAAATAAGTCTTGAAGTAAAATTAAACACATTTTATTTGTGTATAATGTATTTTTTAGCGGACGGTAATATTAATATTGAAGAAAAAGTTCTTCTCGGGCTCCAGATATGGGGGTCTGTAAGTAGGCCTAAACGTGATTCAGAGAGTTACTTACTTACTTATTTACTCACTGGCACTAACGAACCCGCAGGTTCATGGCAGCGCGGACATAAGCTCTCCATATATCCCTATCCTGAGCTAATGTTTTTCAATCATCCCCTGTATAATGTACCTTCCTCAAATCATGGTTAATGTTATTCTCCCACCTCATTCTTGGTCTACCAATTGGTCGTTTTCCCTTTGCTTTTCCTACAAGAAGCTTCCATGCAAGTCTTTCATTCCCCACACGTGCAACATGTCCTGCCCATCGCAGTCTACGAGACTTAACTGTTCTTATTATATCTGGCTTCCTATAAAGACCATGTAGTTCACTGTTATTTAGTCTTCTCCATTCACCTGTCTATTCTTCTCTCTTCGGCCCAGAATTTTCCCTAAGAACTTTATTCTCAAATACTTGTAATCTCATTTCCTCTCTTAAAGTAATATTCCATGTTTCGCACCCATATAATATAACTGGTAGAATAACAGTTTTATATATTTTCAGTTTAACGTTTTTTGAAAGGAGTTGGGACATCAAGAGTCTCTGCAATGCATAATAGCACGCATTTCCAGAATTGAGCCTATGTTTAATTTCTTTGTGCATCTCATTCCTATTTGTGATTATTGTTCCTAGATATTTGTATTTATTATGTATTTTCATTCATTCATAGTGTTTTGCTCAAGGGCAGGTCTTTCACCGCAAACTCAGCATTCTCCACTCTTTCCTTAACTCAGCTTTCTTTTTTGTATCTGCATACAAACCATTTATTGCCTATCATCTGATGTATTTTTCTGCCTCTAACATTCTTTCCGTTGACCATTCCTTCTAGGTCATCCTTCAGCAGGCAGTTTCTTCTTAGCCAGTGGCCAATCCAATTTCTTTTCCTCTTCTTTATGAGTTCCAGCATTGTTCTTCTTTCACCCACTCTGTCTAGCACATATTTATTTCTTACTTTGTCTGTCCATTTTATACGTTCCATTCTTCTCCATATATCAAAAGCGTCCAGTCGCTTTTTCTCATAAAATCTCTGCGCCATACAATGCTACACTCCACACAAAGCACTTCACTAGCCTCTTCCGTAATTATTTTGCCAAAGGTCCGCAGAAAATGCTTGTATTCTTGTTAGAAGCTTCTTTGTTATTATGTATAGTGGAATTATTTATTCCATTTTAGTAGGTTTGAGTTCGATTCATATAAAGAAGCCATGTTCCGCCTTCAGTTTAACGATGAAAGGATCTGAAATTGCCAACTACTTGAAATAAAGTGGATAGCAAAAGGGGAATTGCCTTGAACGAAAGTTAAGTAGATATGTGAAGGTGAAATAAATGGAAGAAGAGATAAGAGATAGTAACACATGAAAGCAAGAAATTTTGTAAGCTCTAAAACCTTGCGTTATGCACATATAAAAACATCACTTTCCATTTCAAATACTACTGCCACAATGATAAGTGCCCCAGGAACACAAGACATAAATCCCTCACTCTCCAGAGAATTCTTATTTCTACTTGCTAAGGTGATGTCCGCAAATATTTAATACATACCATATAATATCTACTGTAATAACATATATAAAATGTATTATCTCTCTGTAATGCGTAACAATCCCTTGTAATTCAACTAACATTCTTCTGGCTTGTTCATTATTAACATATTATATAAACAATTGTCCACCGCTGTGGTCTCGAGGTAGCATGCTGCCTTGTCACGCAGCGGGCCCGGGTTCGATCCCCGGCCGGGGCAGCTTTTCTGGGTGAGGTTTTTATCGGGGTTTTTCCTCACCTGTAAGACAAATGTCAGGAAAACTTTAAGGCCCAAACGGTCCCCGAAATCATATGGCCATCATCCTTACCATTATCATTATCATCATCATCCTTCACCGGTGTGGAAAGCAACGGGAAGCTACCACACCTACACAATTCCCTAGTAAAGCTGCAAGCATAGCATGAAAATGCTATGATTGCAGTGAAGGACCTGCCTTCGGGCAGAATTACTATGGATGGATATATTTAATAATAATAATAATAATAATAATAATAATAATAATTAATTAATTAAATACAGATATGGATGTTTTAAGAAGATCAGCTGGAAAATCTAGAATGGATAGAATACGAAATAAAGAAATAAGGGAAATTATGGGTGTACAAGAGGAGTCGGACATCATAGACATCATAGAAAAGAAAAGATTGCAGTGGTATGGTCATGTCAAACGAATGCCAAAGCAAAGATTGCAAAAAATTGTTATGGAATGGATCCCAATGGAAAGGAGGAAGGGAGGAAGACCGAAGAAAACTTGGATAGAAGGGGTACAAGCAACTATGAATATCAGAGGAATGGAGGAAGATCAATGGATGGATAGAGAGGAATGGCGTTTGGTTTCCGGAAGATGGCGGCAGCTGCCATGATACCGGATGAATAATAATAATAATAATAATAATAACTAGCTAATACCCGGAGTGCGCTGTTACGCCTAAATAAATGAAAATTAATGTGTTTTTATGCTTAGTTGAATAAGTCAATGGAAAAATAATTATAAATTTATATATTTAAGATATCCCGTGCTGATTACCCGGCGTTGCCCAGGAATCTAACTATCCCGACTTCTTGACATAAATGAGCTAAAATACGAAAATTAATGTGTTTTATGTTTAGTTAAATAAGTGGGAGGAAAATTTTACATTGTTATTATTTTTAGATACCCCGTGCTATTTACCTGGCGGTGTCCGGGAATCCACTCATCCCGATCTTCTTGGTATAAATGAGCTGAAGGAGAAAAATTAATATACTTCTTATGATTAGCAGAATAGGTTAAGTAAAATGAAAAATAATTATAAATGTATATCGTAATTATTTTAAGATTCACTGTTCTGATTACCCGATGTTGCCCTGAAATCTACTTATCTCGATCTTCTTGGCTTAAATGAGCTAAAAGACAAAATTCGTTATTGTGAGTTATCCGTAAAAGAATACCCGCCACGTGCTGCTATGCTTGCACCGGAATCGACGCACTTGTCTCGATCTTCTTGGCATCAATGAAAGACAAAAATGGTTATTGTGAGTTATCCGTAAGAGATACAGGTATGCTGTCGCGGACTTTTATGTAGAGCTTTTTGAGATATTCAATTCTGTGTACATTAATTTTGTGTATTTGTTATGGTTTAGGCAGCGTAAGCCATTTAAGCGTCCAAAGAGCTATTTTTTCATGTTTTCCACTACAAAGGGCGATTTTTAAGGGTGTAGGAGTTGAGTATCACAACTCTCTTATAGCCTATGTTCATCCCGGGAATCTCCTGAACATTTTGCAAAAAGCCTCATCACAATATATATATATATATATATATATCAGTGAATACTTAAAATTTATCAACCTCTCCAGAAGTGTTTCGAATTTGAATATCTATTTTTTTTTCAATGGCTTGAAGATAATAGTATATTACGATGCGAGGTTGGGAAGTGGTTTTTACAGAATCGAGGAAAAATGTTTACAGCGAGGTTTTTAATTTCCGAGATTCTATAAACACTTCACAAACGTGCGTTGTACATTATTTTTTGCGCGATGGTGTTTTCAAAATAATAAATAATAGTAAAATAATAACATCTTTGTTGGAAATATTTGCGTTCGTTATAAACAATTGACTAACGTTAACAGTGTGGGGGCAATGTTTATTAGTTGAAACAACAGGAGGCTTTGAGAACGATTATTGATAACATGGCCGCAAGTACGTATTTATTGTGTTATATTGTTTCAAATAAAGTTTAGTTCATTTAAAATGCAGTGATTTGTTTCGTATAATGTATATTAACACTACCTTTTGGTATGTTTTGTATATACATTGTACGTAGTATACATAGAAGGCAGGGATTTTTACTTCCCGCTCGTAGGTGTAAATGTAATGTTACAATATAGTTTTTATTATTGTAGTTATTTAGGTTGGCAACCCCGAAATGTAGGAATATTAATATTATCTATGTCCACGTCTGATATCATCATCATCATCCATGCAAGTATTAGGCCGTGTGGCCTGTTGCGGTCTCAAAGAGGAATTTTCCATCCAGCGCTTTTTGGACGTCCCAGCGATCTTTTGCCTTGGGGGCAGTAGCGAAGTATGGCTTTTGGATTCTATTAGACGGCATTCGTTGAAGAAGGGCTTTCCAGTTGTTCTGGTAGTTTTGTATATGGTGAAGAATGGGTTCTACATCCAACTCTTCCATAATTTCCTCATTTCTTTTATGGTCCCACTTTTTGTAGCCTGCTGTACGGCGCATAAATCGCATCTCATTTGCTGTTATTCGGCTTTCATCTCTTCTTCGCATTGTCCATGCTTCACTACCATATCTTAATACTGGTCTTGCGAGAAACTTATGAGGCCGTAATCTTGTGTTCTTCTGTACTAAAGATGGTTTCATTATACTGTTAATTATCTCCGTTGTTTTTGTAAAATTTGTGATTTTCTTTGATATATCAGCTTCATCTTGAAATGTTAAATTATAACCCAAATAATTAAATTCATCATCCTGATATATGAAAGTAATATCAATGTATTTGAAAACCATTTAGCTGCAAGCAAAATACCGCTGTAGAATTAGTAACTTAACCGAATGTATCAAAGCTGACAGAATATATTTGTTTTGAAGAGTGTAAATATGAACTGGACGATATTGGAATGACATCCAAAATCCATATAATTGATTAAATGCAATATCCGTAAGCGATCTCCCTTAGTCAACTTTAGGAAAAATCAGGAGGGGAATTTGTTGATGATATGTGCTGTACATTATGACAACAAGGGCTCGCTAAATATGAGTTATGGATGAAAATGAATTAAGTTTTCCCCTCCTTAAAACATTCCCCCATCTCAAATGTAGCTATAAAAATAGCTTACATCATGAAATCAAGCAAATGTGGACATCTTAAACGACATAAAAGTTATTGCTGACTCATCTGAATTCAGTCGTCAGTGTGATCTACTGATATTGAAAACAGCAAACTGAGAGAGTTTTGTATGAGAAGGGGGCAAGGAAGTCCCTTGGGAAACTGAACGTGGATATCTACTTAACCAATAGCCTGAAAGTAAGGTAGGGTGCTTATCCCTAAGCTCTGAATCACGAGTGAGAAGAAATCTCCATTTCATCCTCTTCGGTCCATCTAGCCTGTAGTTATATATTCTGTCACCTCGTTACCTTACAATCTTAGTAGTATCATGTTACATATCTAGGATATCTAGGATGCAATACCTCATATGAAGAAGAAAAGATGTAAATGCAAAAATATCAAAGTTTTAAAGGATTTTAAGGTTAATACATTCTATCTTCAAGCCACAGTTAGTCCAAAAACATTCAAGACTAAAATTGTTTAAAACACTGGTTCTTCCAATTATTTTGTATGGCAGCGAAGTATGGATATTGAAACAGAAGGATATACAGAGACTTAGATCTGCTGAAATGCGATACCTTCGGAGGACTGTAGGATACACACTATAAGATCACAAAAAAATGAAAACATCTTAGAAGAATTACACATGGAACCTTTAGAAAACAAACATTCTGATTACGAGTTAAGATTGATGCAACATGTTCATCGAATGGATCATAGAATACCCAAACAAATGTTGAGCTTTCAACCTGCAGGA
Organism: Diploptera punctata; assembly: GCA_030220185.1. Classification (NCBI taxonomy): domain Eukaryota; kingdom Metazoa; phylum Arthropoda; class Insecta; order Blattodea; family Blaberidae; genus Diploptera; species Diploptera punctata. The sequence goes on along the minus strand of JASPKZ010004939.1, from coordinate 119,417 downwards.
AGAAGAAGACCAGGACGTCCACTCAAAAGACTTTTGGATGGTGTTTCTCCTGAGGCCGAAACAGGTCAACAAATGGCCTAAATTCGTGAATGTACTATGATAATGATGAAGATGATCTTAGTAGTATAATAGTTGTAGTATGAGTAGTTGTCTTCTACACTTCATGGGTTGCACAAACTGCCCATTTCGCCTCACAGTTCCGTCCATCTTTTCACTTGCCATACTACATTCCTTGATCCTCTTGGTTTGTAGTTAAATGCTCGTTTTAGTAATTTTGTCATGTTAATTATTTCTACATGTCTAAACCATTTATTTCTATATTCTTTGATTTTTTAAAATTCAATGGATATATATTCAACTCTCTTCTTATATCTTCATTCTTTAGCCGATCCAATTTTGTGCAGCATTTTGTTCTGCAATGCATGAGTGATTGTAGTAGTAAATATCTCCATGCTGCGATTGATCTAGAAGCCATATGGCTTATCAGCCTGCTGCTTTTCATATCCACGAATGAAGTGAAATCTCTATCTCATTCTCTTAGGTACATCTGACTTGTAGTTACAAACGTTGCTGCTTCAGCTAACAGATCAATTAAGTTATTATTATTATTATTATTATTATTATTATTATTATTATTATTATTATTATTATTATTACTGGTTGACTGAGAACATAATACCAAAAGCAGCATACAACTATTCACCACGAGGAAGAAGAAGCTTGGGGAAACCAAAGAAAGGATGGAAACAGCAGTAATTTGGAGCCGGAACAGGCTAGTAAAAGCCTAAACCACGAAGAAGAAGAAGAAGAAGTAGTAGTAGTAGTAGTAGTAGTAGTAGTAGCAGCAGCAGCAATCATCATGCTGCAACAGACGTAGAAGCCCCTTGGTTTATTAGCCGGCTGCTCATCACATCCACATGTGCATTTACGGAAGTGGACGATATCCAGCAAGTATAGGGGTGACGTGTGATCCGCCAGTCATTTACGACTTTGGGTGTATACCGATTTCATTCTGTTCGAAATTCCATGAGAAAATTTGCTCCCTGATGAGGACTGGAACTATTTTATATCCTGTAGCTGTGTGTCAAGGCTTGAAGCCAATACCAAGCAGTAGCAGTAGAATCTTTTTTAAATTTTCTCTTTAATATATCCATTTATTAGCAAAACAGTCCAACGCTCTGCGTTAACCCGTAAGCACACGCGCCAGGGTAAAAAATACCCAGACGTTATTCTTTTCGTTGGCAACACTGTGTTTGTATTTAAATTTATCTGCCGTTTTCAGTACCTTTCTTTCAGATATTTTTGCATTGTTGTATGTAAGATTTAGTTAGTTTTCCTGTGACTGCAGGAGTTTATGCGCGCATATATCAAGATTGGGTAAGAATTACCCAGCGCGTGTGAATAAATAACATAAATAGTGAATCATTTTATTTGTGCGCCATTTCTATTTTCCATTACAAAATGGACTTATAATATAGGCAAAGTGGACAAATAGTAAACTGGCTAAATGAAGATGAAGATGTTATTGAACATGAATCAGGAGATGAAGCCGACCATCTCTCCGAAAGTGAACATAATTCTGATACAGAACAGGAAGCAACTATGAGTGATGAAGACAATGAGGATGATGCTCCACTGTCTCAGTTTGTTAGTTACAAAGGTAAAGATGGAACTTATTGGAGAAAATAGATCCACTATTCGAAGATTGGCTGGTGTGGAGGAACAAACCCAATCAACACAGAAACGTATGAAGATGTCTTCAGTTTGATGTGAAGTATGTCCGAAGAAGAAAGATCGTAAAACAACTACTTCATGCCACAGCTGTACCAAGATGATGTGTAAAGAACATTCTGTGCCTTTCTGCGAGGAGTGTGCCAATTCTGATGCTGGAAGTGACAATAGTGTTTGAGTGAGTGGCTCCCAAATGCTATAATCATTATTTATTTCTAATTAGTGTTAGCACTGAACAAGAAACATAATATTGCAGTATTTTTCTGAAGAACATTATTGTGTAGTTAATGCTCATGTGCATTGTTAATTTTTTTAGGGGGGGGCAAATCCCGATTCAGGAAGTGAACATAGTGTGTGAGTGGCTGCTAAATATATATGACTTTTTCATCATTTTTGTTGGCACTGAACTAATACATTATACTACAGCATTTTTGTGAAGAAAATGTAGTACATACTTAGATCTTATTTTATGTATTGTTAAATTAAACAATAAATAATTTAGACATGGTCAAATGAAGGATAGTCATGGTCAAAATAAAGATATAATTATAGAATATTCTAAAAATTACATTTTGCTGTTATTATCACTTAATAAAGTTTCGGGTAAAAAATACCCAGCGCGTGTGGTAACGGTACAAAATTATGCGCGTGTTCTGACGGGTTAAAGGGGGATACATTTGGTCCAGAATCATATTTTAGGCTTTAGATTCTTCTATATAACTTAAATATACGTCACAGAAATAATTAGCAAAGATGAATTAGACAGAAAAGGAAACAAAAAACAAATACTAGATGATTTAGAAGAAGGATAGTAAATTGTTCTTCAAAATAAACAATAGAAATGCATATTTTTGTACCATTGTTCAAGCTCAATTATTTCCTTAAAACATTTTTTATTTACAAATTTTTGGAAAAAATAAATAATATGAAGATCTTGTAGTGAGATGACATATTTAGGAAATAAAATAAATAAAAATTGAAGTTATGAAGGGGAAATAGAAATAATAAAGGAAATTTTGCAATTGCTTGCCTCAATGGAATATTGTGGGATAAAATTATAAGTAATAAAAATAAAATGAATATATATCATACAATTGTTAAAAGCATCATTACTTATGGAGCAGAACTTTGGCCATTAACAACAAAAACAAATAAGTACCTTTTTGCAACGAAAATGGGTTTTATACGAAGGGCTGCAAGAATTTCAAGAAGAGAAAAAATTAGGAACTCAGTTATAAGAGAAAAAATGAAGATTGAAGACATTATTTTAGATTATATTAAAACTCAGCAATTAAGATGGCACGGACATGTCCAGCGAATGAAGAGGATCGGCTACCAAAATGTGTTTTGGAATGGAAACCTGAGGGAAAACGAGGCAGAGGAAAGCCTAAAACCTCCTGAAGACTGGGCATATATCAATACATGAAGGAAAAACATTACAACCAGGAGATTGGATGAACCGACAAAATTGTCAGAGACATTAATCAACCAATGATCCATCAATAATAAAAACTTGGAAAAAGCCGTACTGGCTGTAATGTATAATTCCCAAATATGTCTTCTTAATAAAGGAGCCGCCATTTGCAAGATAGAAGCATGGCTTCACAGCATTTGGTGGATGGGAATTACAATGTATATAGAGAAAGATTTGCGTTTAGATCGGTACTTGCTCAGGTAGCTCAGTTGGTAGAGCACTTGGTCTAGAGAACCAAGGGTCCCGGGTTCAAGTCCCGGTCTGAGCGTATAATTTTTCTCTTCAAATATGATTTATCCATCATTGAGATGTACGAAATCAATAATAAAAACTTGGAAAAAGCCGTACTGGCTGTAATGTATAATTCCCAAATATGTCTTCTTAATAAAGGAGCCGCCATTTGCAAGATAGAAGCATGGCTTCACAGCATTTGGTGGATGGGAATTACAATGTATATAGAGAAAGATTTGCGTTTAGATCGGTACTTGCTCAGGTAGCTCAGTTGGTAGAGCACTTGGTCTAGAGAACCAAGGGTCCCGGGTTCAAGTCCCGGTCTGAGCGTATAATTTTTCTCTTCAAATACAATAATATGTTGTTTTCTGAAATCCTTTTAAAATAATAATGATGATTAAAACTGCATTCCATGTGTTGAAATGGAGTGAAGGGGTTTGGTGATTTTTAAAGAAATAATATTAAATGCATACGTAGAAAATAATCACTTTATCGTCATTTCTGCGCCAAGTGAAAAACCTGAACAGAATGTGCAAACGTTTGGCATTGCTTACAGGTCGTTAAAATATGTGCCAAATGATACTGAAAAATGTACATGTCGTAGGGATTTCCAATTGCCCTCGGCGCTGCAGAAGAGTTGGCTCCGAGAAGGGTTAATAACCATTAGTTGCTGCAGCCAGAATCTCCTCAGAACAATCTTATAATCCCGCCCTTCGGCAACCCCCGTCCCCAACCCAAGTTACTTGCGATGCTTTTGTAATAGCCTAACTGAGAGCAAGCATAGCATGTATTTTGCCACAGAGTACCAGAGAACAAAGTGGACAAGTTTCGCATACATGCATAAGCGGCGCTAGTGTAGAACAACTAACGACATCTAAATTTTTGTCGATTACTAATATGAACTTCAGCACCGCCTGGTGGTAAAATTATGAATTATATAACGCCATCTGGTGAATAACCATGGAATTGAACTTTTTAGGAGTAAATAGCGTATTAATTAATCTTAAATTATGGAATTATTTGTACCCAGCCTCTCAGACCTAAAGATTTTCTGTAATTTTAACAGAAGGAAATAACGGAAATGAATAAAACATGTTAATTTATTTTCGTTTATTAAAATTTAAAAACGTGCATTATGAACTCTTTTAATAAATATGTACAATTGACCTACCCCCTTTATTCTCACATACATATTTTATGCAATATTTATTAAAGAACCTTAGCCATGTCGTACATCTGAAGTCCATTATAAAGTCACATTTTAAAAATGTTTGTTAGAAATGGCTGTGCAGCTAACATCACTCTTCCTATCCTAACAAATCTTAGAATTTTATCACTTCTAGTAGGTTTATCTTTGAAAATAGATTCACATTAAAAACGTAAACAAGCTTGAATTTACTTACAAATTAGAGTAAAATAAAATCTAAGTAATGATTTCGGTAGTATATAATTTTTACAGTACCGTCTACATAGAACGAAAGGATAGAAGTTAAAAATTTAAATTTACAAAATGGCTAATTTCCCATAATCCCGAGTGAACACTCCGTGTGCCTTGCATTTGTTTTATTTAGTTACGTATTCTGTTAATACGAAACAGCGCTACCGTTGTTGTTTGCTCATTGTAGTTCATCGTAAACGACCGAAATTTTTTAGATGTCACTGTACTCAGTTTTTCCTCTATTCGAAGTTTCTCTATGGCATTGCTTTGTGCATTTGACAGTTCAACAAGTGATCTTTAACCATTGTTAATCTTTGTTGTTTCTTTTGGACCGTGTCAGCGGCTTCCACTTGTCTTGTCCTTGCCCTCGGTGACCTCGATTAATAATAAACGTAGCTATTTATTATTGTAATGAGACGGTGTGCATTGTTCATTATCAAGTAGCTTCATTACTGATTTTATGAACGACCAATTAGTAACAAGTATCTCGTTACTTCGCTCTACACTGGAAACGAAGTTCAGGGACTCTTGTAATCCCATCTTCTCTAGAAACAATACTAAAAATGTGTAAAACGTTTATAGATAGATCATCGGTTGATTAATGTTTTTGACATCGTCCGATTCCTAATAGCCAATTATGTCGGCCCATCCAATCTCCTGGTTGTAGATGTTTCTCCTTCATGTATAAACATATTCCCTGACTCCAGGAGGTTTTACGTCTTCCTCTGCCTCGTCTTCCCTCAGGTTTCCATTCCAAAACAGATTTTGTAGTCGATCCTCTTCCATTCGCTGGACATGTCCGTACCATCTTAATTGCTGAGTTTTATAATCTAAAATAGTGTCTTCAATCTTCATTTTCTTCCTTATAACTGAGTTCCTAATTTTTTCCCTCTTGAAATTCTTGCTGCCCTTCGTATAAAATCCATTTCCGTTGCCAAAATATACTTATTTGTTTTTGTTGTTAATGGCCAAAGTTCTGCTCCATAAGTAATGATGCTTTTAACAATTGTATGATATATATATTCATTTTATTTTGATTACTTATATTTTTATTTTTATATTGTGGGATAAAACTATAAAACGTTTATTCTTCCAGTTATTCTATTGCCTATAAGTTCGAAACATAGCCTCTTTCTTTAAGAGAAGAAACATATTATAGAGGTTCAGGAACATTTTTGGACGAAAGAGAAAAGAGAACAACAGACAAAAAACGGAGTGGGATTTTATCCCCAGAGATACGATTACATTAGCTAGAAAGCAACTTACTTACTTATTTGCTCACTGGCACTATCGAACCCGTAGGTTCATGGCCGCGCGGAAATAAGCTCTCCATACATCCCTATCCTGAGCTAATGCTTTCCAATCATTCCCTACATGTTCCACTTCCCTCAAATCATAATTAATTTGAACTTGCTTGCAATAATTAAACATTGCAAAGCTATATTTAATTATTGTATTGTCGTGGCTAGCGGTTGCGTAGGATTCAGATAGAATTTATTTACATAAACATCGCAGATGTTTACACTTACTCACTTACTCACTGGCACTATCGAACCCATAGGTTCATGGCCGCGCGGACATAAGCTCACCCCTACACTGGCTGATAATCATCTACCTCTGTGATTGACACATGCGGATGTGAGGCCAGCAGCCGGATGGTAGGCTAGGGGCTAAGATGAAGACACAGAGGACAGAGAACGATGGAGAACTTTAATTAAGTGAAATTTGTGAATGTTTGTTGCAAAATGGTAGTCTACAAGTGCGTAGTCATTTATGTATTTTTTAAATTTTATGTTCCATCCATCCATAGTAATTCTGCCCGAAGGCAGGTCCTTCACTGCAATCATAGCATTTTCATGCTATGCTTGCAGCTTTACTAGGGAATTGTGTAGGTGTGGTAGCTTCCCGTTGCTTTCCACACCAGTGAAGGATGATGATGATGATGGCCATATGATTTCGGGGACCGTTTGGGCCTTAAAGTTTTCCTGACATTTGTCTTATAGGTGAGGAAAAACCCCGATAAAAACCTCGCCCAGAAAAACTGCCCCGACCGGTAATTACTAAAATTGGTTGGAGAAAACCCTCAATGACGAGGAAAATTCTCAAAATAAATGCAATTATTATTGTTATTATTATTATTATTATTATTATTATTAAAGTAATAGTAATATGATTATTGTTATTTATATAAATAAAGAGTAAAATGTAAAACCTTCAAGTCTATTAAATTGTTGGTAGCCATATTTTATATACGCACAGTAGGTACATACAAAGGTCAGATCTTAAAACAAATGAAGCAGAATTGAGGTTTAAAGCAAAAAAACGAGGAATCATATTGTATGTTTGATAAATGATGAGAGAGAGAAAAAATTGAAAACATTGCTGACAATAGAGGGACTAGATTATCCCTCAATCTGGCGACATTGTATTCACTGCACTTTTAACAGAAAGCGTGAAAAATTACAATTTCCCAAACTGCGACTGTCTTTCATTTCTCTAAGTTTTGTTTCTAAAAAAGCTGGTCCCGATAAAGGGAGACAATATAAAAGTAATGATTGCAGTGGAATACATTTGTATGTGTTGTACACGTCACGTTGGCGCCATATTCACGATAGATGGCGCCCAGAGTCGTGATTTTATTTTCATTTTTAAGTGTTGTTGCTTTTAGAGTTTATTCGCCTCCATATGATAGTTGTAATAACTATATGCAATGCATCACAAAAAGCTATATTTCACTTTAAGGGAAAAAATCGTACTAGGTTAATATCTTATACAGGGTGGTTACAAACTTTTAGAGCACTGATGCTCAACTTGGACGGATGATGCATCCATAGTAATTCTGGCCAAGGGCAGGTCTTTCACTGTAATCATAGCATTTTCACGCTATGCTTTGCAGCTTTACTAGGGAATTAAATAGGTGTGGTAGCTTCCCCTTGCTTTCCTCACCGGTGGAGGATGGTGATTAGATTAGATTAGATTTATTTAGCCTGCTGGAGTTATGGCCATGTGGCCTTCTCTTTCCCTTACCAGGAAAAATATATGTTACATCAGAATATAACAATCACAATTAACTCTAATATTAAATACTAAATAAAAATTTGATCAAAAAGATTTTTTTTTATTATTCCGGCTTTTACAATGAATATACATTTTTCCGTTACCCATGTTCACAGTTAACTACACATTTGTTTCAACACATTTTTCCATTCTTGTCTGTTCATCCATATATCTTCTTCTATTTCCCATTCCCTCTTAGTTTCATTGATTCCCTGAATCCACGTAATATTTGGTCTACCCTTCTTTTTCCTTCCCCGTGGTTCCCAATCCATGATTATCTTAGGCAGTCTTCCTTCTTCCATCCTTCTAATGTGTCCGTACCAATTTAATTGTTTCTTCTTTATAAAATCTGATATTTAATATTGTACCTGCATTTTTTCTTTTATATATGAATTTCTGATTTTGTCCTTCCTGGATATTCTAGCAGCACGTCTCCAGTAGTCCATTTCAGTGGCGAGCAATTTTTTTTTTTTTTTCATTTGTGCATTTAAAGCCCACACATCAGCTCCATAGGTAATAATGCTTCTGATTATTGAATTAAAAATAGTTTTCTTTTGTTTCTTTGAAGATATGTTTGTCCCATACTATTCCATTTAGGGCAGATATAGCATACTTTCCTATATTGATCCTGTTTCTTATCTCTGTTTCTTGTTTTCAACCTTAGTAATTTTAATTCCCAAATACTTATATTCTTCAGTGTATTTAATTGTCCCTAAATTTTCTTCTAGTATTAAATCTTGAGGAAGATCCCCGATTGTCATATATCTAGATTTATCCATATTAATAGATAATATCTATTTATTACGATCTATAATGCAACCAGTTAATGTTAGTTAAAATTAAGACTAAAACTAATAATAAAATGTATACAAGCAAGAGATATTATATTGTCCCTGTCTAATGTATATATAAAACAAAGAAAAATAATGAGATATAGAAAACTAATTTTACGTTTATACAATATTTAAAACAAAACAAAATAAAATATTTGTTAATCTTAATATTATTTTCATAAAAAATTAACTTTATTAATTGTTAAAAGAATATTATCAGTGAGGTGTATAAGTTAGTTTGTTATTAAATAATTATTTAGTTTGTTTTTGAAGGATGTTATAGTTTGACAGTCTCTGACATAGGGCGAAAGAGAATTCCATGTTTTGGTAAGTGAGACCGTAAAATATAATGAATAATACACAGTGTGATGAGGAGGGATATAAAGGACAATGTGCTAATGGAATCGAGTATCAAGATTATGTGTGTCGGATAGTCTGATGAAGCAGCGTTATAAATAATTAGGCGATGATGATACTAAGGATGATGATGATGACCGGATGATTTTTGGGGACCGTTGGGCCCTGAGCTTTCTGACATTTGTCTTACAGGTGAAGAAAAACCCCGAAAAGACCTCACCTAGGAGCCTGTCCCGACCGGTAATTGAACCCGGGCCTGCTGCGTGACAAGGCAGCACGCTACCTGGAGGCCTACAGCGACCTCACCTCATAATTGTAGATTTCTTGAAGACTAGTTTCGATTCTTCTTTGTATCATTTTCAGTTCTATCTAACTGTTGAATTAATTTTTCTTTTCAAAAAATAAATTTGTCCAGGACTGGAACATGTTAATCTAAATATAACATAAAAGCAGACTTGTGGACGGATGATGGGAGAACTTAAATCCCGCAACTGTGACTTAATGATGTATATATGCTACAATGATAGTGTCAAATATTCATTAATAGGTCGTTCTATGTTGTTGTTATGTGTCCGTCACCGTGGCGTGGTCGGTAGAGTCCGTACTTTACACTCCGGTGACCCGGGTTCGATTCCCGGCGGGGTAGGTGATTTTTAATCTCCACCTTGGCTCTGGGTGTGTGTCTTGCCCTTGTGTCTATATCTGAGAATAACAGAAAGTTAACAAAAAAGGATAACAGTGTAAACGAAAAGAGAGGGGGAAAAAAAAAGGTTGTAGATGTGGGTAAACTATAGTCTTCACTGAAAACAAATTGCGTCATTTTGACGTCATGCTTATATCATTCATGACAGCATCGCAATATGGAGGGATGCACTTAAGTCACTGCTCAGTGGCACGTTATGTCACGTGTTTTATTATTATTATTATTATTATTATTATTATTATTATTATTATTATTACAAGATAGGATAAAGTAAGAAATGAATTCTTTTGGAGAGAAATGAATGTCACCACATCAGTTGTTAAGAAGATTGAAAATCAAACGCTTAAATGGTATGGCCATGTACAAAGAATGGAAAATGAAAGATGGCCAAAAAATATATACCAATGATCACGCCCCTGGAAGAAACAAACGTGGCAGACCAAGATGGAAATGGAAAACCTACGTCAGAACCATAATGGACGATAGGAATTTGGAAGAGGGAGATTGGAATTATAGAGATAATGGAAATACATTATATAATGGAAATGAACAGCTAATGGCAAATGAGGGAAATTTTGAGGAAGTGGCTGAATTCAAATACCTAGGAACAATAATCACAAATAGGAATGAGATGCACAAAGGAATTAAACATAGACTCAATTCTGGAAATGCGTGCTATTATGCATTGCAGAGATTCTTGACTTCCCAACTCCTTTCAAAAAACGTTAAACTGAAAATATATAAAACTATTATTCTACCAGTTATATTATATGGGTGCGAAACATGGACTCTTACTTTAAGGGAGGAAAGGAGATTACAAGTATTTGAGAATAAAGTTTTTAGGAAAATTTTTGGACCAAAGAGAGATGAACAGACAGGGGAATGGAGAAAACTGCTTAACAATGAATTAATGGTCTTTATAGGAAGCCAGATATAATGAGAACAGTTAAGTCTCGTAGACTGCGATGGGCAGGTCATGTAGACGAATGGAGAATGAAAAACATGCATGGAAGCTTCTTGTAGGAAAGCCAGAGGGAAAACGCCCAGTTGGTAGACCAAGAATGAGTTGGGAGAACAACATTAACTATGATTTGAGGGAAGTACATTATACACGGGATGATTGGAAAACATTGGCTTAGCATAGGGCTGTATGGAGAGATTATGTCTGCGCGGCCATGAACCTACGGGTTCGATAGTGCCAGTGAGTATGTAAGTATTTGTACACGTGATCATATATTTATAAATAAAGTTACAATTTTTCTTGGAAATAATTTTAACAGCGATGCGATAAGTAAGTTCAAATTCTGTAACAAGCTCATTTTGTCATTTCTTCCGTTAGAGGTATTGAAACACATTTTATTCTAACATCTATTTTAGGTTTCCGACATTTATAGCAGTTATTACGATATTTTCAGGTCGTCCAAATCCCTCATACCCCCCTTCAGATCCCATATTTCTTTCACGAGAGCCATCTCCATTGGAGCCGTGCTTCATTCTGTCCGGATACCAAGTAAGAGATCTTCCATCTTTTAAAAACATTTTTCTTCCTGGTAATTTTGCCTCTTCTCAGCGTGGTTTCATAACAGAGTTTACACATTTTCATGTTGGTAGAATCTATCAGTCATAAACTTACATTTCAGTGTTAACAAATTTATGTTACCTCTAACGGCGTGGACAGAGAAATATGGACTTGAATTAAATCCTAGAAAGACACAAGCAATCATTATGGGCCATCAGAGACTATTATCCTCAATTAACACAAATGCAGTATTACATATGTCACTTAATGGGGTTCAGATCCCTTATAGTGAGACAGTAAAAAATCTAGGAGTGTTTATGGATAAACATTTAATTTGGAATAAACAAATAAATAACATTTGCAAAACTATCTTCTCAATAATACACTCATTAAATCGTATAAGAAATTGTTTACCGTTTTCTCTAAGAAAATGCTAGTAGAAACACTCGCAATGCCCCATTTTGATTATTGTGATACTCTTTTTACTGACCTAAATACTGTTCTTACCCAAAGACTTCAACGTGTTCACAATTCTTGCATACGTTTTATTTGTGGTATACGTAGATTTGATCACGTTACACCATCCCTGGAACAATTGTCATGGCTTCGTCTTCACGATCGTAGAACCATCCATTCCCTATGCCTACTCTATAACATATTACACACATCTTTACCTTATTATTTATCACACCGCTTCACTAAACTCTCTGATACACATAACTTAGATACCCGATCCCTTGAGCACAGTGTCCTTTATATCCCTCCTCATCATACTACCTATTATTCGAAATCTTTTACAGTTTCTCTTGCTAGAACATGGAATTCACTTCCACCCTATGTCAGAGACTGCCAAACTTTACCATCTTTCAGAAATAAATTGAAAATAAAATCACTAACAGAAACAACTCACTAATACTACTTTTTAAGAATTAATAATGCGTTTTTGCATTATTTAATAAAAATAGACTTAGGATTTGTTAATATATTTACCTAATGCCTTGTATAAAAAGCGTAGATTAATTCATTGTAGTGTTTTTTTTTTCTCTTCTTTTTATGCATAGTAGATTCGAGCTGTTATTCCTTTTTTATTCATTGTATCATTAATTTAATTTTAATTGTATTTAGTTTCATTCTATTATTAGACATTAATTTCATTATTATTCAATATGACAGATAATGAATTGTTCAATAACTATTATTGTAACTTTTTTTTGTATTCATATGTAACATGTTTGTCCTGTCTAATATGACTAATATTGTAATTTTTTTGTATTCATGTGTAACATATGTTTGTCCTGTTTTATATGACTATTATTGTATTTTTTTTTGTATTCATATGTAACATATGCTTGTTCTGGTGAGTGGAAGAGAAGGCCACATGGCCTTAACTCCACCAGGCTAAATAAATAAATAAATAAATAAATAAATACATGATTCTGGGTTGAATTAATAATTGTTACATAATAACTAACTAACTCACTGGCACTATCAAACCCATAGGTTCATGACCGCGAAGACATAAGCTCTCCATACATCCCTATCCTCAGCTAACGTTTTTCAATCATTGCCTGTATAATCTACTTACCTCAAATCATGATTAATGTTATTCTTCCACCTCATTCTTGGTCTACCAACTGGGCGTTTTCCCTCTAGTTTTCCTACAAGAATAATAGCAATTATTATTAACATCATTAGTATTATAATTATCGGCCGCGGTGGACTAGTGGTTATACTCCTTGTCCCTGATCGGGAGGGTCACGGTTCAAACCCGGCCGGGGTCGATGGAGTTTTTAGGATGGAAAAATCCAAGGAGCAAGTCCTCCGGGAGGGACTTTAAGCCACGGGTCCCGAGTCTGAAGATTTTCAGGCTCGTAAAAGATCCTTAAGCCTGAATGAAAAGGCCTCTAAGCAAAATTTACCGAATTTTCACGTCCTAGTACTACCTTGGTTTCCTGGATGTCAGTATGAGGCGGAACGCTGACCACGGACCACTCAAAGGACATTTATACGAAAACAAGTGTAACTAAATTAGTATGGTTCAAATTCTTCTCTACACGGGGAGAGAGCATAAATCTCTGTAAAGGGAAACATGGGCTTACAAGATACAAGATTATTGTAATTTGTAATTTATTGATTTATTGAATACATTACAGTGTATAAATATCTTTCCTATGTCCAAATGTTTAGCATTTTAATTGTTTTCTCCATTCATACAAATTATTTTCAATCCCCTTCCATTCTCCATCATTGATCTTCTAAACTCTTATATCTATGTAATATTCGTTCGACCCTTCTTCTTTCTTCCCTGGGGAGTTGAATGAAATCCTTTTTTTTTTTTTTTTTTTTTTTTTTTTTTGTGTAATCTCTGCTCTTCGTATTCTTCTAGCATGACCATTTCCAATTTAATTGTCTATATTTAATGCTGCAAAAGACAAGAACAAAGATTGGAAGCAGCCGAGATGATATTTTTAAGAAATATAGCAGGATGTACTCTCCTGGATAAGAAAATAAATGAAAATATAAGAAAGGAACCAAATATTTTCAAACTTACAGACCGAATAATTAAATATTGGAACGCCTGGAAAGAACATATTGATAGAATGCCAGAAGAAAGGTTTCCAAAATTATTGCTAAGTTATAAACCACACGGAAGGAGAAATGTTGGACGCCCACACAGAAGATGGTCTGAACAATTTTAACAATTCTAGCTTTCATGAAACCAGAACGAGCCAACAGGCTTGATCCGTGTATGATGATGATGATTTAATGCTGCATAATATTGAATTTTGGACCTTAATTTCTTCCCTGATTACAATGTTCCTTTTTTTCCCCCCACTCTGGAATGCCTAGATGATTTTTTTAATAGTCCTTTCCCGTTGATTGCAATTTTAATTCAGTATTTTGATTCGTTTACCAAGTCAGAACTCGATATGAAATGATGTTCCTAACTATAGATTTATAATCAATTGAGTTGGTGTTTACTTGATGAAAATCCAAATCCATTAATTAAATAAAAATAAAACTTGGTTAACAAATTTGTTAACATGTCTGAAGAAGGTACAGTGTACCGAAACAGCTGTCACTGAATTATATCTTAAAAATATGAAAATTAATTTGTTAACATGCCTGAAGAAGGTTATAAGTAATTTGTTAACATGCCTGAAGAAGGTTATAATTTGTTAACATGTCTGAAGAAGGTTATAATTTGTTAACATGTCTGAAGAAGGTACAATGTACCGAAACAGCTGCCACTGAATTATATCTTAATAAATATGAAAATGAATTTGTTAACATGTCTGAAGAAGGTTATAATTTGTTAACATGTCTGAAGAAGGTTATAATTTGTTAACATGTTTGAAGAAGGCTATAATTTGTTAACATGTCTGAAGAAGGTTATAATTTGTTAACATGTCTGAAGAAGGTTATAATTTGTTAACATGTCTGAAGAAGGTACAGTGTACCGAAACAGCTGTCACTGAATCATATCTTAATAAATATGTAAAGCAAATAAAACCAAGTTTTATTTTTATTTAATTAATATAGATTTATAAATTTATATTTTAGTATCCTTTGTTACCGGTATGTTTTCATCCCATAATATCCCATTTTCATTTTTAGAGCGAAAGATAAGATACAAGATAAGAATTGTAAAATCGATAGTCCACCTTAATTAATTTTATGGTTTGTATACAGCCGTATATGAAGATCATTTTTAGGGTTCATTTTTTTAAACTTGCTGGATGATTTTGAAAGGTCTGTGGATATTAAAACACAAAGTGCCACAAAGTATTTAAAAATATATATTCCTCATTTGTACCCTTTCCTGAAGGAGATGAATTGATTTGAGTCTGAAACCTGCCGGTAATAATTCTTGTCGGTCCTGCAAGGGCATAGACACTTGGAAGTCGAAAATCCGGAGTAACTCTTGTTCCCAGTGACCTTTCACAAGAGTGAACTTGGTTACATTTATCTTTGGCAAGTTGAAGTTGTGAGAGTTGAAATGTTGCGGTTGTATGTACTGTATTTGCTTGTAGTGCGGTCACATTCGTCTTCCTTCTCGAGGCTAACGCCATGTTTTTACACTTAAAACAATTCACTTCCTAACCAAAGTCTCAACTTTCTAAAATGCAGTTTAATAGTTCACTATAGTTCACTGAATTCCACCGTTATTGTAAAATGTAATTTATTAATTCATATCAATTCACTGAAATTCGCCATTTTACAATTAATTATATCAACTTCATCAAGACATTTGGGAATCATATGCCGTATGAGGCGTAAACATGGGGGGAAGAAGAATTAAGTGCATAAGATTTGCTGATAATATGGTTTTGCTAGCAGAAGATGCAATGGCACTGAGGAACATGCTGATGGAGCTAAATGACAAGTGCGAGGATTATGGAATGAAGATAAATATAAATAAGACAAAGGCCATGATTATAGGAATGAAACCAAGGAAGATAAACATGAGGATTAAAGATGCGGCCATTGAGCAAGTGGAGGGCTTCTAATACTTGGGTTGTACTATCAGTAGTAACATGAACTGCGGTCAAGAAGTAAAGCAGAGGATAGCAATGGCAAAAGAAGCTTTTAACAAGAAGAGAAGCATTTTCTTTGGACCTTTGGCAAAATAATTACGGGAGAGGCTAGTGAAGTATTTTGTGTGGAGTGTAGCATTGTATGGTGCAGTTACTTTGACATTACGACGGAATGAGGAAAAGCGACTGGAAGTTTTTGAGATGTGGATATGGTGAAGGATGGAACGTATAAACTGGACAGACAAAATAAAAAACAAAGATGTGCTAGACAAGAATGGATGAAGGAAGAACAATGCTGGAACTCATAAAGAAGAGGAAAAGAAATTGGATTGGCCACTGGCTGAGAAAAAACTACCTGCTGACGGATGCCCTAGAAGGAATGGTCAATGGAAAGAAAGTTAGTTTCAGAAAAATACATCAACTGATAGACAATATTACAATAAATGGTTTGTATGCAGATGCAAAAAGGAAAGCTGAGTTAAGGAAAGAGTGGAGAATGCTGAGTTTGCAGTGAAAGATCTGATCTTGGGCAGAACTCTATGAATGAAAAAAATGTCATATTGCTCATCCTCAATTAATTTCTTGAAACAATAGTTCTGTTTTTTTTTTCTTTCTTTCTCTCTTTTTCTTCCTTCCATGTTTTTTTGGTTGGCTTCTGTTGAAGTCTGTTCCTTTTACTCTGGTCCCGAGGATTGTGGGTTCAAACCCGACTGGAGTCGATGGATTATTAGAATGGAAAAATATAAGGTTCAAGACCTTCGGGAAGAGACTTTAAAAAACTTGACTCAAGATTTTCGGACTCGTAAAGCCTAATTAGGGGCCCTGAGCAAAATTTAACAGGTCTTGCCCATCGTATTAATAATTTAATTTCATACTAGATGTCTCATTGATGCGATGTGTTGACTGATATCTATATGGAAATAACTAAATTAACTTGGAGAAGTTACTACCGGAAAGGGAGCACCAATGTCTTCTTCTTTTTCTTCTTTCTTCCAAGTATTAGGCCGGGAAATTCTCGTATAATACTTGAAAGCATAATAGTCCCTTCTATTCGTTGCTGGCCAAAAGAAGGCAAGACCAATGATGCGGCTGCCATCTTATAGCCTCTGGTCAGGCTTTTCTGGAGAAGAAAAGAAAATAAAGGAAAGAAGAAATGGAAGAAAAGAAAAACTCCCTAGCCCTCGAATGCCCTAATAGCGTCAGTGTCGAAAAAAACAAGAGTTAACCAAGAGAGGTTAGATAGTAAAGTTAAAAGAGTGCAAAACACAAGTAAGTGGAAGAAATGTTTTGCTCAGCTTGGGCACCTTGCGGTCGCCATCCACATATCCCCTAGATGAGGACCCCTGAGGTTAGCACCAATGTCTCTACGGCACTAATGGCTTTCTCTCTTGGCACTCATAGAATTGTAACTCACTTTTGATGTTGGGTGCCGCGCCGGAAGACAGAGGTAACGTAACGATGAAATAATTGATAAATTATAACGAAGCACCAGGAAAGTTCTTTAACTTAAGCTTAACCTGAATCCCAGACCGTGAGTGACCAAACGAATAATTCCGTTTAAGGAAAAAATCGTATGGTTTGACCGGGAATGGAACCCAGGACCTCATTTTTATATGTGTATGAATGGCTTCATGATTACTCAAGTACTGCGTTTTTCTTCCTTTGTCATAAGGGTAAAGTTCTTAAGCTATAGTTAATTTCTTATGTTAGATATCTTCTGATCAGAAGTATGAAACTTTCCGATAACACTGAGCAACAAAAAATAAACTTGATTATGTGATTATGATAGTATTTTTTCTCTTGAATTCAAATATGATATCCGTTTTTCTCCATCACGCAAGGTTTCCGAGAGACCGGAATTTATAATTTCAAACACTTTAATATTTTCTACGTTCGTAACTACAAAATATTCGAACATTTGGACTCACCTAGAAAGTAAGAAATGGCGATTTTCTACTATATTTCGCCTGTGGAGCATCCCTCTTGATGGTCCAACAATAATCGGCCAGCATATTAGGATTCCATTTGCCTTGATATCTCTTTTCCATAGCTGATATATCCTGAGTTAGCTCATTTGGTTATATTTTACAATGGACAAATGGACGAAAAAACGTTTGATCCCTATTAGGTTCGTCTTCCGGGCATATAGGCCGTGGTCCAATCGTTCTTCTACTCGACGTTTCGTCTACTGCTGCGGTAGACATCTTCAGGAGATACTGCGTGCTCTCTGTGAACTCAACAGTCGGCTGCAGACTGGCTGGTCGTTGGAAACTCCCTCCCTATTTATAGGCACGCCCCTGGTGGAGAGGCGGTTTTCTGCGCGGTCCGTGTTGCGTGCTGTTTTGTCCAGGCTGTCGCTAGCAGAAGTCATAGGCTTCGTTGTCGTATTGTGCAGTGCCGGGATCCAGATTTTGTTTATCTTCATGGTTTCTTCTTTTTTGTTAAAGGAATTTTTGTGTTTATATATTTCAATGGCTTCTCTGTACAGTCTGGTGTAATAATGTGATGTTTGGGACAATACCTGTGTTTCTTCGAATCTTATTATATGTTCTTGGTTGTTCATCCAGTGTTCCGCTACGGCTGATTTTTCCTTTTGTTTTAGTCTGCAATGTCCCTTGCAGTTGTGGACAGGTTTATATCGGCACAACAAAAAGAATGGTTACCACAAGATTGCAAGAACACAAGAGGCATTGCAGACTAAAACAAAAGGAAAAATCAGCCGTAGCGGAACACTGGATGAACAACCAAGAACATATAATAAGATTCGAAGAAACACAGGTATTGTCCCAAACATCACATTATTACACCAGACTGTACAGAGAAGCCATTGAAATATATAAACACAAAAATTCCTTTAACAAAAAAGAAGAAACCATGAAGATAAACAAAATCTGGATCCCGGCACTGCACAATACGACAACGAAGCCTATGACTTCTGCTAGCGACAGCCTGGACAAAACAGCACGCAACACGGACCGCGCAGAAAACCGCCTCTCCACCAGGGGCGTGCCTATAAATAGGGAGGGAGTTTCCAACGACCAGCCAGTCTGCAGCCGACTGTTGAGTTCACAGAGAGCACGCAGTATCTCCTGAAGATGTCTACCGCAGCAGTAGACGAAACGTCGAGTAGAAGAACGATTGGACCACGGCCTATATGCCCGGAAGACGAACCTAATAGGGATCAAGACGCCGGCCGTGAAAGCCTACAGTTATACGAAAAAACGTTTATTAAAAAATAATTATTTAAATCCATTAATTGAAATTGAAATAAAAAAACTGTGGGTGCTGCAGAAATTCCGAATACATGTTTGAAAACACGATAAAAACAGTGCATTAAGTACAACTATTGTTACTCATGAGACAGAAATCATGTTGACCAGTGTAATTGTATAAGCTTGTCTTAATATTATGTCAAGTGTGTGGCAACCCTGATACATCCATCTATAGTAATTCTGCCCGAGGGCAGGTGTTTTATTGCAATCATAGCATTGTAATGCTATGCTTTGCAGCTTTACTAGGGAATTATATTATTTTTGGTCTGGACATCTTACCTCAATATTAATGTTGATTTGTTCTTGGACATGTTTCAAAACAATTCTGTTTTGAAACATGTCCAAGAACAAATCAACATTAATATTGAGGTAAGATGTCCAGACCAAAAATAATATAATTAAAATAACCTCAAAATATAACTTCCTAAAATTAAATATTATTTACTAGGGAATTTTAGGTTTGGTAGCTTCCCCTTGCTTTCCACACCGGTGAAGGATGATGATCATAATGAAAAGGATGATGTTGATGACCGGATGATTTTCTGGGACCGTTGGGCCCTAATTCTCCTGACATTTGTCTTACAGATGAGGAAAAACCTCATCCAGGAGCCTGTCTCGACCGGGAATTGAACCCGGGCCCGTTGCGTGACAAGGCAGCACGCTACCTCGAGGCCACAGCGGTGGACTACTCTGATGTATTGAGGGAGAGAATTACAGAGGAGGTAGTGGCTACAATGAAAGAATTGTCTTTATATAGTTGCCTTTAGGCCTATATATTTCTACAGAATTGTATTTCTCGTTTTTTTATATATCTTGTACATATTATACATTTAATTCGTTAAATCTAGAGTAAATCAAAATACATTATAAATATTAATTGTATTGTATTTATAACATGTAATTCTTCTTCTTAAACTTAATTTGTTGGATTTTTTATCCTGTTTATTTCCAAAATCACTCCTCGGAGGAAGACGTACTGGATGTACATTCACTGTCTATCCATCTCTTGGCAGGTCTTCCTCTTGTTCTTCTCCCGTCCATTGGTCTATCTTCTTTAGCTCTTTTTGCAAGCCGGTTTTCTTCCATTCTTTCTATATGACCCTTCCAATATTTCGTCTATCTATAATAAATTTGGTTATGTCTTAAATATGGTAGTTGTCCCTAATTTCTGTGTTGTGTATTTTATCAAATAATGTTTTCCCATGAATAGTTCTTAAGATGTTCATTTCGCATGTGCTTATTATTTGTTTAGTTTTTGTTGCATCAGCTCTAGTTTCTGCTCCATATACGATAACTGGTCGAACTATCATTTTGTATATGCGGGTTTTGCTTTCTATTGACATATGTTTGTTGCGCCAAATTAAATCTTTCATAGATCTTGATATTTGTGCTGCTTTATCAGCTTGTTTCTTTACTTCTTTTATTAAATTTTTAGTGTTTGTTATTAATACACAATTAATAAACAATTACATGTCAATGTATTAATTAACATGTAATTGTTTATGTTTATTGTAATTTAGATGTAAGACTATTTTTTGTATTTTTTAAAACGTGATTGAGTGACAGACAAGGTCTTATCTCTGCCAGGTAATATAAAGCTATTATTATTATTACTTACTTACTTACTCACTGGCACTATCGAACCCGTAGGTTCATGGCCGCACGGACATAAGCTCTCCATACATCCCTATCCTGAGCTAATGCTTTCCAATCATTCCCTGTATAATCTACTTCCCTCAAATCATAGTTAATGTTGTTCTCCCACCTCATTCTTGGTCTACCAACTGGGCGTTTTCCTTCTGGCTTTCCTACAAGAAGTTTCCATGCACGTCTTTCATTCCCCATACGCGCAACATGTCCTGCCCATCGCAGTCTACGGGACTTAACTGTTCTTATTATATCTGGCTTCCTATAAAGACCATGTAGTTCATTGTTATGTAGTCTTCTCCATTCACCTGTCTGTTCATCTCTCTTTGGTCCAAAAATTTTCCTAAAAACTTTATTCTCAAGTACTCGTAATCTCCTTTCCTCCCTTAAAGTAAGAGTCCATGTTTCGCACCCATATAATATAACTGGTAGAATAATAGTTTTATATATTTTCAGCTTAACGTTTTTTGAAAGGAGTTGGGACATCAAAAGTCTCTGCAATGCATAATAGCATGCATTTCCAGAATTGAGCCTATGTTTAATTTCTTTGTGCATCTCATTCCTATTTGTGATTATTGTTCCTAGGTATTTGAATTCAGCCAATTCCTCAAAATTTCCCTCATTTGTCATTAGCTGTCCATTTCCATTATATAATGTATTTCTACGTGTGACCATATATTTAGTTTTACTGATATTTACTTCCAGTCCTAATTTCTTAGTGTTACTCAATAGTGTGTGCGTGTTGGGCCTTTAGTATCTCCTCGCTATCGGCCAGTAGTACTACATCATCAGCATAAACTAACAGCTTATTAATACCATTCAGTTGTAGGCCTTCCTCATTCTCTAAAGATTTAATGGCATGCTCTAGTACAAAATTAAATAGTAGAGGAGATAGTGCATCTCCTTGCTTCAACCCATTCTGGATTTCAAAAGTGTCTGAAAACTGTTTGCCTACACGCACCCTGCTATTATTATTATTATTATTATTATTATTATTATTATTATTATTATTATTATTATTGTTATTATATTCATAAAATTCATAGAAAACATCATTATTGAATACAAGGGCTACATAACGCAGATATAAAAATAATTGGAAATATAAATTCTACAAGATATAAACTTTTTATGCACTGAAACTGACAATATATTGATTTAAATTTAAATTCGTCTCCTTGTTTATGAAATGTAATAGGTGTTACAACGGAGGTAGAATATTCTCTATATATTTGCATCCTTTCATACAGCTCTTTGATAGCTCCCTTCCCCGACCTCTGCCATCTACCTTATAAATTTAATCACAACGTAACCGGTGTTAGGTTTATATTACACAGTCTTCTAAGCCTCTCAGCTCGAGGGCAAAAAAGACATACATCTAAGTAATTAATTGCATTATATTGCATGTGCATTTTACTGTCACAGCACTTCAGCATAGGGTAAATGATATTATTCCGTGCTACATATTTCGTTAAATTGTATGATGAAACAATTTTTTTTTTTAATTTATAAACTTTTTAACAAGAAAGATCATATCACGTCCGAGATCTTTGGGTGTATCCTGAAGGCTTTGTGTCACTGTTGTGTTTTTATAATGATGGCGATGATAATAATACAGTAAAACTAGTTTAATCCGGAACGTGGATAATGCGGAAATCTGTCCAATGCGAACAAATTTATTGCTTCCAGCAAAATAATAGTAATTTTGCGTGTGTTTATTTTATATAAAACGGAATCTGTCCAACGCGGAAACGGAAGGATATTTCTCCACAATTCATGAAAAAAAGTTTGTAAGGCGGAAAGAGAGAGAGAGAGAGAGAGAGAGAGAGAGAGAGAGAGAGAGAGAGAGAGAGAGAGAGAGAGAGAGAGAGAGAGAGAGAGAGAGAGACACATAAATTAGTTTCTACTTCATTGAATTCCCGTTAGGCGAATTGACAATAAGTGATGATTCCTGCCGCCCGCGCCGGGTGAAGTAGAGTTTCTATCTGTATCTGGAAATTTCTTTCGGTCTCACTGCACAATTGTCTTGCCAAATACAGGTTCGTTTAACAAATATTTGGCGTGTGACATCTGTCTTACAAATAACCAGTGCACTGTAAAATCTTATGTTAGTTTAAGATCTGAGATTGATTGTGTACCTATCTTTCACAGGTAGCGTTCTGAATTTACGGAATAAAGATGGCTAAATCGTATGTATCATTGTCATTAAACGAAAAAGTGAAAGTGATTGAATAAAAAAAACTCTCAGTACGCAAAGTAATGACTAAAATTATATGTGGAAAAACCAAGTTTGTGAGATTTTAAAACACAAAGAATAAAATAACGAATGAATGGATGCAAGGAAATGGTCAAATGAAGAAAAAATCAACGAGGTGTGTTTTAAGTCCATGATCAAAAATCTACAAATTTCCGGACCGATGCTCCAAGTCAAGCTCTAGCTGTTGCTATATCCCTAGGAAATAACGATTTCAATGCATCTTCAGGTTGGTTTGTGGACAGTTTTAAAAGACGACACAATGTAGTGTGGAATGAAATTTGCGGGGAATCAAAGGATGTGGACAGTTAGTGAGCGGAAACCGAAACTACATACTTTAATTTCAAGATACGCGCCGATGAGACTTTTTAACGCTGTGGGGAAGTGGAGAAAACGACTGCTGGAAACGGGAAAGGTGCAGAAAATCAAACCTCCTGCAAGGCCTCGCATTAGCACGGATGCAGAAACAACGAAGAGAATTGTGGAGGCGTTCGACGCTAGCCCACAAAAATCAACCCGCCAAGCTGCACGTGAGCAGTGATTTGTTTTGTTTTGTTTTGTTCTATTGTAATTTGAAGGTTTTCCTTTCCAAATGATATATTTCCTTTAATAATATTTTTTAAAGCAGGATTTTAATATCATAATAAGTATGAAAGTTAAAGTTAATAATCTTGTATTTTAAAATTAATTTAATATTTAAATATAACTTAAATAAAGAAAAACATCCAAATAATTCATTGTTCATTGTTGAATAAAAATGTCTCAGAAACAGTCTTTCTTAATAATGCTTTTAAAATTGTTTTAAGTCATTGTTGTCAGAATTATAAAGCTTTCTGTTATAACTGTAATAAGTACACCTGCTTAACTTAATAATTTTAAATAAAAGTATACTAAATTCTGATTGGATGTTAAAACAATTAACTTTTTGATTTAACAAATCAAATTTATACATTATATTAACCAATAGAATTTAAATATAACATCATGTGATGTAATAATGTTCTTTAAAATTATAAAAGAATTACATAGTCATTCTTCATACAACTTTCAACAAAGACAGAAGCAAGAAGAGTTCTCATGATAAAATGTGATATTTAATACAAGAATACTAGTTGATTCAAGAAAAGAAAATAACTTTATTTTAATTGACGGTGAAGAATAATACCACCTGTATTTACTTGATCTGCTGGGAAATTAAATAGTAAATAAATTTACAGTTATTTCTACAAGAAACAGTTTTCAGTGATTTTAAAGTGTTTTCCTATCCAGTGTACCAACTTCCGACCTTGAGAAGAGATTCCAGCTATACCGAAAATCAAACCAAACCCGAACCAGTAATTCTTTTTGGGACACAAATCCTTCTTCAAAATGTTACAACATCGGGCATGAAGAGAGTTAGCTGCTTCAAAACATCGCCACAACATGGGAAAACAATTACTTCTTCATTTTTTCGTCAAAAAAATGCGATCAAACTTATAGCCATATTTCTGAATCACTCTGTACACAATGTATCCAGAAATTGTAGTGCATTATAGGAAGAAAAGTGTACATAAATATAGTAATCAGTAGTGGCATTATGGAGATGTGTTTGTAATTAGACTCCAGAGCTTTCAAGACGGATTGTTTTCTCAATCATGGATTTTTTTTTTAACTGGTAATGCAGAGGATTTGTTTGCTTTTGCTAATTGCATCGGTTTCAGTTAATGCGCTGCGCACGTGATGGAAAACCGACATTACAGTGATTACTTACTCTAAATCTCTCGTGATTAACGCTTTCCGCATAAACGTTCAAATGCTATTCACTGCCAGTGAGATTCATTCTCAATTCAGATATAAAAGTAAATACCTGCTTTAAAAGTACTGAAGTCTACTTTGTTAAATGGGGATTTAATCAATTTTTCCAGTTTCAACAAAAAAAATTATGGCATTTTAGGGAAATGAACTTAGGCCTATGAGATTAAAAGTCATAACAGAATACAAATCTCTAGAACAAGTAACAAATGTTAATGATTTGTTTAACATTTTCCAATACTGTTATTTTTAACACAGTTCCAATAATGGATCATATTATTATCATCATCATCATCATCATCACTCCAGGGATTAGGCAATTGCCCGTTCCGACTTCATAATGCATCAGCCCAACGTCTTCTAGGTCTTCCAACATTACGCTTTCCTCTTGCTTGATAATTTCTTGCTAACAATGGATATCTCTCCTTACTCATTCCATCCATGTGATCAATCCATTTCTGTCTGTAATTCGTGACTTTATCCAATAAAGGCTGTACTTTCAATTCTTCTCTTATATCCTCATTTCTTAATTTATCAAGTCTTGTACATCCTTTTACTTGTCTTAGGAACCGCATCTCTGCCGTCTGTATTCTATCCTTCTGTCTTTTCACTGGAGCCCAAGTTTCACATCCATACAATATTGTGGGAACCGCCATAACATTATACATTTTTATCTTGGTTTCTTTTCTAATTTTATTTTTGAATGTTCTCTGTATTGTTCCACACACACCGTCTGAAATTTATTTATTTTGGAGTCAATATCTCTTTCCACATTGTAGCCAACATCACAGCCCATCCTTGTCCTGCGAAGCGCTCGTAACGCTTCCAGGAGACATTTATCTTACTGAGAAGCTTCATGGAAATCAGCCGGGTCATATTATAATATTATAATGATATTGTATACCCAAACAAATGTTAAGATATCAACCTGCAGGAAGAAGAAGACCAGGACGCCCACTCAAAATACTTTTGGATGGTGTTTCTCTTGAGGCCGAAACAGGTCAACAAATGGCCTAAATTCGTGAATGTACTATCATGATGATGATGATGATATTGTGAAAAGAAAAATTAATGTCTGAACCAGGAATCGAACCGTGGACCTCTAGTTCTCCAGACTAGTGTGCAGCCTGGTTCAGACATTAATTTTTCTTTTCACAGTATCATAATAATATTGTAATATGATCCATTATTGGAACTGTGTTAAAATAACAGTATTGGAAAATGTTAAATAACATGGGTTCAAGTCCCGGTCTGAGCGTATAATTTTTATCTTCAATTATGATTAAATAACATCTTTTACTGCTTATAAAAGTGGTGGTGTAAAATTCTCAAATATCCATCCATCCATAGTGAGTCTGCCCGAAGGCAGGTCCTTCACTGCAATCATAGCATTTCCATGCTATGCTTGCAGCTTTACTAGGGAATTGTAGGTGTGGTAGCTTCCCGTTGCTTTCCACACCGGTGAAGGATGATGATGAAGATAATGATAAGGATGATGATGGCCATATGATTTCGGGGACCATTTGGGCCTTAAAGTTTTCCTGACATTTGTCTTACAGGTGAGGAAAAACCCCGATAAAAACCTCACCCAGAAAAACTGCCCCGACCGGGGATCGAACCCGGGTCCGCTGCGTGACAAGGCAGCACGCTACCTCGAGACCACAGCGGTGGACATTATAGATACTTCTAAATGAAGCCGGCCGTTGACGATGGTAGTGACACCTACCTGATAGCGGACGAAACGAGAATTATAGATTTGTATATGTGGAAAGAATTGTTAATGCGTGTGCCAGGTGTGGAATGGTGTAGTGGGCTGCACACTAGTCTGGAGAACTAGTGGTCCACAGCTCGATTCCTGGTTCAGACATTAATTTTTCTTTTCACAATATCATTATAATATTATGTTAATGATTTGGTTTGTAATTTTAATATAAACACAAAAACTAAAAGAGACATGCATAATGAGACTGTCGAAATTTCAAATGATATGTGGGGAACTATACATTCCGATTGAAGGTCTTTCCACTTTTCAGCGGTTGCCCTTTTACCAGCCGGCTGCTGGCCATTCACATCCACATGTGTCAATCACAGAGGTAGATGATCAACAGCCAGTGTAGGGGTGACATGTGGTTAGCATGTCGAGTCCCCCAGCCGTTATAGCTGGTTCAACCTGGAGCCGCTACTTATTGGTAGCTACCCAATTGCCTCACGATGCTGGGTGGGCACCGGTCCCATACTGGCCGAAATACCATGAGAAAATTTCTTCCCCCATGGAGACTCGAACCAGCGCAAGTCCCGTAGCTCTGCGCCAAGGCTTCCTACCTTAACCGCTCGGCTACGGCGCGGGACGGGGAACTATACATAAAACATTTATAAAACATTGGCAGTTCCTGTAATACTTTATGGGAGTGAAACTTGGGTAATGACCAAAAAATTACAAAGTAGAATACAAAGCTTAGAAATGAGCTTCCTTAGAAGAACAAAAGGCTGCACAAGATTGGATTGGATAAAGAATGATGATATAAGTACAGATTTAAATATATACCCATATAGTGATAAAATCAAAGAATGCTTTAGACATGTAGAAAGAATGTATGTAATAACATTACCAAAAGCAGCATTTAACTACAAGCCAAGAGGTTCAAGGAATGTAGGAAGGCCAGTGAAAAGATGGACAGAAAAACTGTGAGGCGGAACAGGCATTTTGCCTAGCCCGTGAAGTGAAGAAGAACAAGAAGAAGAGGAAAAAAGAAGAAAAAAGAGGCACTTCCTGAGTCACTATCCTTTAAGTCAGGTGGATGGTCTGAAATTGTGAGAATTTTAATATGTTGTTTAGTTTAAAAATGGACACATGCATTGAAATGTTTACCAATCTCTCTCAGTAAGTTATGTTAGATATCTTACAAGGTTTTTATATGACGTTAAAGAAGTAAGCATTTTCACTCTTTTTATCCATATTAATATTTAATTTCAGTTTTCCATAAATATGTAAATGCAAAAATATCTAAATTTTTAAGAATTTTAGGGTTAATAAATTCTATCTTCAAGCCACAGTTAGTCCAAAAGCATTCAAGACTGAAAGTGTATAAAACACTGGCTCTTCCAACTCTTTTGTATGGTAGCGAAGTATGGACGTTGAAACAGAAGGATATACAGAGACTTAGATCTGCTGAAATGAGATATCTTCGGAGGACTGCAGGATACACACTACTAGATCACAAAAAAAAAATGAAGACATCTTAGAAGAATTACACATGGAATCTTTAGAAAACAAAATTTGTGATTATAAGTCAAGATGGATACAACATGTTCATCGAATGGAAGATCACAGAATACCCAAACTAATGTTAAGATATCAACCTGCAGGAAGACCAGGACGTCCACTCAAAAGACTTCTGGATGGTGTTTCTCTTGAGGCCGAAACAGGTCAACAAATGGCCTAAATTCGTGAATGTACTATGATGATGATGATGAAGATTTGAACAGTTTCTATTAATTATTACTGTCAGGCTTAGACAAGGGCTTAAAGAAGTTGCACTTAATGCAGTTTCTTATCGTGTTTTCTAATGTATTCGGAATTTATCCATCACCCACAGTTTTTCTTATTTCTGTTTCAATTAATGGATTTAAATAATAATTTTTTTAATAAACTTTTTTCGTCCATTTGTCCATTGTAAAATAAAACCAAATGAGCTAACTCAGGAGATTTCAGCTACGGGCAAATGGAATCCTAATATACTCCTGGCGGGACAGGCCCTACAAGGCCCTTAGCCTACCAGCCGGCTGCTGGCCTCACATCCACATGTGTCAATCACAGAGGTAGATGATAATCAGCCAGTGTAGGGGTGACATGTGGTCGGCATGTCGAGTCGTTATAGCTGGTTTTCTCAACCTGGAGCCGCTACTTATTTTAGCTACCCAAATGCATCACGATGCTGGGTGGGCACCGGTCCCATACTGGCCGAAATACCATGAGAAAATTTCTTCCCCCATGGAGACTCGAACCAGTGCAAGTCCGGTAGCTCTGCGCCAAGGCTTTCTGCCTTAACCACTCGGATACGGCGCGGGACGGAATCCTAATATTCTGACCGATTATTGTTCGACCATCAAGAGGGATGCTCCACAGGCGAAATATAGCAGAAAATCGTAATTTCCTACTTTCTAGATATGTTCGAACATTGTGTAGTTACGAATGTAAAAAATATTAAACTGTTTGAAATTATAAATGTCTGTCTCTCAGAAACCTTGCGTGATGGAGAAAAACGGATATCATATTTGAATTCAGGAGACGGAATACTATCAGAATCACATATTTTTCTTTCTGAGAAAAAAAAGTTTCATTTTTGTTGCTCAGTGTGATATAAACCCTTACTCTTCTAATTGGTATATGTTCTTGTATTTGGTTGGTACGGTGCACAACTAGATCAAGTGCAAAAACTGTACCAGACATATTCCAAGAAAAAAATAAGCTTAAATAATTCTAACTGCTTTTCACTATGATAATGGTTTAAAATTAAATATAAATATAATTGCAAACAGAACTTGGAATACTTCCTAGAATTAATTATGAATAGATAACTTTTAACATTTTGTTTTTCCAAACATGACGTACTGTATACTTGTGCTCAGAATCATACAATTGTGTAAATGTGAAGTAAAGAAAACAGCTGCATGGATAAAACCTTCATATAAAGCTAGGGCTCATGTAATACATTAATATTAGTGTTTATAATTCTTTATGAAGGGGTTATTAAATTGAATTTCATAAATTCAAGTTTCGTGAAAAAATTATTCATAAGTAATGCCACGAGTGATTTCCAATTTATCTAGAGGATTTGGAAATCAAGAGTGGCATTTGTTAGGACTATTTAATGAATAAAATTAAGCCATTTACTCAGAAGTCATTATTTAATTTTTTTTTCCAAATGCCCCAGGTTTGTCTTTCGACATTCCTGGTTTTTCTCCTAGCATGGCGTACTTTTAACCCACTTCTGAGGTTGGGGCGCCTGGAAGGCGGGGTTACGTTGCCCCGATGATATGATGAGTGATGATGATGATAATGGTACGCCAGGAGAGTCCCTAATCCTAAGCTTAACCTAAGATGAATATGAATGATGATGATTGCGATGGCCATATGATTTCGTGGACCATTATTTAAATATAGTTACCGTCATTTTATAGTATGTATACATTTAATGTAATGGCGATGTTTGAGAAAGAAGTCAGAAATGTGGGGTTATGTATATTAATTGCAACTTGATCATATTATTTATTGCCAAATCGGATCACAATATTGTAAGAATTCACCCTAGTGGAGAAATAATGAAACACATCAAACTGTATATTATAATTAACATTATAAGTTATTAATTAATTTTTTTGTTAACAACTCAGTAAAATCAAGGAATCTGTTCACTATTTGCTGTATTCGATGTATTTGTTGGATAAAAAGTAATGCTCTGAGCTGTTTAAAATATTAAAAAGCAGGATCTTTCTTTATCACAAAAGCAAGAGCTGATAAAGAGAACTCGATAAAGAGTAAGGTGAAACACGACTGTTATTGGTTGTAAAAAAAATTAATTGAAACGTGATTGGTCATTGACTACATCTGGGGCATGAGTTAAATAGTCAAAGCAAGTTATCGTAAGTAATGCCACGAGTGATTTCCAAGAGTGGCATTTGTGTGGACTATTTAACGAATAAAATTAAGCTGTTTACTCACATATCATTATTTAACTATAGTTATTTTAAAATATTTATATATTTAATGTAAACGGCGATGTTTGAAAACAAATGAGAAACGATAGGTACGCTTCATCTGCTTCTTTTGTTTATCACTGCAACCAGATCATACTATTTATTGCCAACGCAATATTGTAAGAATGCTCTCTAGTGGAGAAAAAATGAAACAGCAAAGTGTATATTAATTCATTTCTGATGTCGTATGATGTAAATATGACAATTATATTTTTCTGGATTATTACCTGGGAAAAAATACATTTAAGAAAGTGCAAACAGTGGTTTCTTTTTTTGGTGGTATAATAAATTGCTTCAAATGTTTTTATATTAACTCCTGCAAGCGCTATGTGTTGATATCTATGCACTATAGGCCTATATACAATCTGGTAGCCGTATTTGATTGCAGGCTCAGTCACTGCAAAACAATGGTCAGACCTGTTCAGAATATTAAAAAGGAGGAGCTTTCTTTAATATGGTAAATTTAACACTGATAAATATTTCGTGAAACACGACACTGATTGGCTGTAAAACAGAAATCATTGAAACGTGATTGGTCATTGACTCCCATTTGGGGCATGAGTTAAATAGTCACTAGACTATAACGATGGATAATTTTAAACTTATATTTTCAAATGGAAAAAAATTATATTACCGGAGTCAGATGTTATTTAATTCTGGTTTGTAAGAGAATGGAGTTGAACTTTAGTTACAGGAGTGTTTACTTTTCTTTTCCCCGTGTTATGTTTCATAAACTGTGCTTCCATTTTTTTGAGCATTAAAGAAATACAGGGAATCACGAACAAAGTAATGGAAGTGTGCCGCATATTGAAAATCGAGAACGTATCTAGTTTTGTTCTTTCTACGCTTTTTTATCTCGAAAAGGGAAGAGAAAATTGCTGAATTCTTGAAACGGAATTGAAAGACACGCAATCAGAATCTCGCTTCAAGCAAAGTGCGCATTGCTGTCTTCTTCCTTCCCCTGAAACAAAAGACTGCAAATTACAATTAAGTTTTCTGTTTTTATGCTTCGTGTCGTATGAATCTCAACATGGAGTAACGACGCCTGCATTCACAAATATTTTACTAGAGTTTCAAATTTCACTATTTATCTGATATAACAAAATGCATTTAATTTTTACGATGCTATGAATTTATAAATATAACTAGCAAATAACCATCCCTTGTACAAAAAACACCAGATTACGTTTATATAACACTTTGGCTAGACCAGTGTTGACCTATGGTAGTGAAGGTTGGACACTAAAAAGACAACATGAAAGCAGAATAACGGCTTGTGAAATGAGATTCGTGCGCAGAACAGCGGGTTACACCAGATAGGATCGAAAAAGGAACACCGATTTCTTAAAAGAATTGAAGACTACTCCAATTTTGGAATATATTAAACAGTACCAACTAAATTGGAAACACCATCTAGAAAGAATGAGTTCAAATCGGATTCCCAAAGCTGTTTATAATTATATACCAAGAGGACGAAGATCACTGGGCCGTCCTATGAAACGCTGGAGGGAAAATTTTCTATAGGATCGTAACAGGCCTTGGCCTAATACTTGGAAGAAGAAGAAGAACAACAAGAAGAAGAAGAAGTAGTTAATACCCGGCATGCGCTGCTACGCCTAAATAAATATAAATTAATGTGCTTTTATGTTTAGTTGAATAAGTAAAACGAAAATAATTATTAATGTATATTTTTTTAGATAACCCGTGCTGATTACCCGGCGTTGCCCGGGAATCTACTTTTCCCGATCTTCTTGACATAAATGAACTGAAATACGAAAATTAATGTGTTTTATGTTTAGTTAAATAAGTAAATGGAAGAATTTATATCGTAATTATTTTTAGATTCCCCGTGCTATTTAACCGGCGTTGCGTTATCCGGGAATCTACTCATCCCGATCCTCTTGGCATAAATGAGCTGAAACACAAAATTCGTTATTGTGAGTTATCCGTAAAAGATAAACATATGTTTACGCGGACTTTTTTTAGAGTTTTTTTAGATGTTCAATTCTGTGTACATTAATTTTGTATAAATATCTTGGTTTAGGCAGCGTAAGCCATTTAAGTGTCCAAAAAGCTACTTTTTTCACGTTTTTCACTAGAAAGAGTATTTTTAAGGGTGTAGGAGTTGAGTTTCACAACTCTCTTATAGCGTATGTTCACCCTGGGAATCTCTTGAACATTTTACGTAAAGCCCCATCACAATCGAATGAACGTTATGGCAGCGTATAAAATACGAACAAAGAAACAAACATTCATATTTATATATCACAGTAGGATATATGTATATATATATATATATGTGTTTACAGTGTTTTAGAAATACGACTATACATTTGAAGGAGGATTATTTCCTAAAACCGCAAGATGTCGACTTTCTGAAGAAAGTAGTTGAAGAAACTCATGCTTTTCCAATAGTCTTGTAGGGCCTATATCATAAAGAAATGAATGAATTTGTAAAATGTTGCGAATGAATTCGCAACGTTCCTAACGTTAAAATGAATGTATTCCATTCCTAACGTTCCTTAAAATTATTCTTGGATGTAAATGCCGAACAATTTGAGGCAAAAAAAGTGACCTTGGCTGGTATTGTTATAATTGGTTTGTTTATTTTGAAGTTTTGCCTTTCCTACTCGTATTGTCTCTGACAATACTATAACAAAGTGCAATCAAACATGTAGCTATATTTTTATATTCATCCATCGTAATTCTGCCCGACGGCAGTCTTTCACTGTAATCATAGCATTTCCATGCTATGCTTTGCAGCTTTACTAGGGAATTATAGGTGTGGTAGCCCCGTTGCTTTCCACACCGGTGAAGTATGATGATGATGATGGCCGGATTATTTTTGGGGACCTTTGGGCCCTAAGCTTCCTGACATTCGTCTTACAGGTGAGGAAGAACCCTGAAGAAAACTTCACCCAGGAGCCTGTCCCGACCGGGAATCGAACCCGGGCCCGTTACGTGAATAGGCAGCACGCTACCTCGACCATAGCGGTAGACACACACACACACACACATATATATATATATATATATATATATATATATAACTTATCGAATTTCTAATTGTGTGGAGGGATGTTCCACTGTATCACAAAAACTAGTAGGCCTAAGCCGATTGTCACAAGTTAAATGTCAATCAATTATTTGAACGTTGGATTTTCACAAATTCTATCTTTCTATCTATCTTCGGGTTTTTACAGCTGCTGCCGTCTTCCCGTGCCAAACCTCCAAAGCCTACGGTCTTGGGCATCTTCGATGCTTAGCCCTCTAGCTTGCATTACTGTCTTCATGTTTCCCTTCCATGTTAACCTTGGTCTCCCTCTTTTCTTCTTTCTGTTCGGATGCCATTCATATAGTTGCTTTGGCCATCGCTCATCTTCCGTTCTTAAGACATGTCCTAACCACTTTAATTCCTTCTCCTCAATTCTTTCAATTATGCTTTTTTCTGCTTCCATTATGTTTCTAATTTCCTTATTTGTGTAAAGTAAAGTAAAGTGATCCCACAACAGGCCCGGAGGCCCTTGGGGTAGTAGGAGGTTAAGGCTCCCACTTTTTCTAGACAATCGGCACTTTATGTCAGCCGGGTTGTCAGCCCTGCGTGACGGCCGCCTTTACCCCCAGAACAAGCGTCTGGTACTCATTTACGTTAGAGGCTGATTCGACCCCAGGGCCATAGTGCCGCCAAAGGGTTTGGGTCAGTTTAAAAATCCTGACCCCACCGGGACTTGAACCCTCGACCCTCTGGCTTGTAGCTCAGTTCCTTAACCACTACGCTACGGCGTTCTAATCTAGACTTTCTGGCACTTCTCCGTAAATAATCCATTTCTACAGCTATTAGTCTATTCTTGTAGTACTTATTGATTGTCTATACCTCACTTCCATACATTGCAACAGATTCCACCAATGTTTTACCAATATATTTTTTTGTGTCTTTCCAAATTTATTAATTAATTACAAAAATATATCAATATGGCGGCAGTGATGTAAAAAGCTGGGGAAAAAAAAAAATATCAGGTGTATATAAATTGAAGTGTGGCACATGTGACAATGTCTATATAGGACAAACTGGTAGACCTTTTATATCTCGGATAAAGGAACACATGAGAGCATATAATAGAAATTTAGAAAATTCAAACTATGCTAACCACCTATTCCAATTTAATCATTGTTTCGATCCAAATTTTGAAATTTTACATATTTGTGATAAGGGTAAGAAGTTAGATCTTTTGGAGGCTGTAGAAATTAATAAATTTAAAAGTAGTAAAAAAGTGTTAAATTCTCAACTTGATTTGAATGAATCCCCTTTGTTAAATTTAAAAATTTAAATAAATATTGTTGTATTGTTGCTTAGATCAGTTGGAACACAATTCATAATTTGTTAACATGTCTGAAGAAGGTACAGTGTACCGAAACAGCTGTCACTGAATTATATAATAAATATGAAAATCAAATAAAACTACGTTTTATTTTTATTTAATTAATAAAAAAGAAATCGTTTGTAGACTAGATTTCTTCAGCTTAATGCATTTATACTGCTCACGTGAAAGCTATCGAGTCGGTTAAATATAATCGGTGTTATATTGCACTTCACTTTATTTTAATGTTTAATCAGATTATCAGGAATAACATGGCGCGGTGTTGTTTCCTATAGCTTAACTGTATTATGAATTCACTAGACAATGCACTAGAGTTTGCCAATATACAGATTAAGCTGCACAATAGTTGAATGATTTGTATTGACTCTAGGTACTGTCCTATACAACTGGGGATGTACAGGAAAGATGTCATGTGATCTGAGAGTCAGCCATCTCATCAATATTCTCGTGCTGCTATAGATTTCTGCTTTCCTCCTCGTGCCATTAATCCTCAGACAATGGCAGGTTTCACAATAATAAGGCCATCATAGTTGGATTGTGTTTTACATTAGTTGATATGTACATCCCTGCTTTATTGTTATAAATATCCTTTTTTGCACGATAGTGCGTTCTGTCCTACTTACAGCAATGGCGACCATGATTGAAAGTTCAATTTCGTAAATTTCGGGATTGCCAAACTATAAATAACTAAATAAGAGTACTGCAATATTACAAATTACCTACTTAGAGCGGGAAGTAAAACCACTGCCCTTTATGAATACTACGTACAATGTATATTCAAAAATATATTCAAAAGGCAGTGTTAATATACATTATACGAAAGAAGTCATTGCGTTTTAAATTAACTGAACTTTATTTGAAACGATATAAAATAATAAATTCGTACTTGCCGCCATTTTATGACTAATTGCTGTCACGGCCTGCTGTAGTCTCAGCTAAATTATTTTCGACATTTACCGTGTATTATCATTATATTATTATTATTATTATTATTATTATTATTATCATCATCATTATCGTTAGTATTATTATTGTTATTGTATAAAATGTTGTTTGCATATGAAATTTACATTACTATATTTAATATATCTTTAACTCTTTATTATAGTAATATTAGAAATTTGTATAGTATATATCTATATGTATAGTGTATATCTATATTATCAAATATATATATATATATATATATATTTGTAATTGTGCTGGTTGAATGGAAGAGAAGGCCTTATGACCTTAACTCTGCCAGAATAAATAAAATAATAATATTATTATTATTATTATTTTCATTATTATCATTATTATTATTGTTATTATTGGACACACTGTTAACGATAGTCGGTTGTTTATAATTAATATTTTCAACAAATATGTTATTATTTTATTATTATTATTTATTATTTTGAAAACAGCATCTTGAAAAAAATAATGTACAACGCACGTTTGTGAAGTGTTTTACAGAATCTCGGAAATTAAAAACCTCGTTATTGCTCGGTTTTTAATCATTTCCTCGCTTGTGTAAAAACCATTCCCCAATCTCGCATTGTAATGTACTATTGTCGATTTTATATGTTGTAAGGCTAAATAAACCAAAACAATCTAAGCTATATATGGTAATATACAAGTAGAATACAAGCAGTTTGAGATAGGGAATGTAGCATCTCAGATAAAATTTAATTTATTTACATTGACGATATCAGAGAGAAATCTCTGGAAAGAAGGAGTCTAGTAGGTATTTTTTTATTTCATCTTCTTGTATCTCGTTAGTCCATGTTACCCTTAACAGAGATTTAGTGGCTCTCTCCCTGCAGGGAAGTAATTGAACCATACTAATTTAGTTACACTTGTTTTCGTATAGATGTCATTTGAGGGTTTCGTGGTCAGCGTTCCGCCTCATACTGACATCTAGGAAACCAAGGTAGTACTAGGACGGGAAAATTCGGTAAATTTTACTTAGAGGTATTTTCATTCAGGCTTAAGGATCTTTTACGAACCTGAAAATCTTCTGACTCGGGATTTCATACCACGTGGAATTTGATGAGTTTACGTTTTTAAAATGAGTGCGGTAAACGAAAAACATTCATGGTCGTTCCTAACCATAGTTTTAAATTGGGTAGGACTTTCGGACTGTCGTCCATCTTCACCGTTTACTCACAAGTAACCTTCTCTCCTTTGATACCGGTTTTTCGGAAACCCATATATTTTCTGAAAGCTTATGTCACAAGTAGACAACCTGTGAAATCTTAGGGACACGCATTTAGAAGCTATAGGATCCACAAGGTATAAGTAAAGTGTGTATAGATGGACATTAGGGTTATAACTTTTTGGACTTTTGTGAAATAAAATATTTTCCTGTGCAATGAATGGGTGAACTTTTACTTAAAACCATTAAAAAAGGCCTTCATTTCACTGAGCTTCAAGAAAAGGTCACCCCCAAATGTATTTACATATTGTGCCGGCGGTGGCGTAACCATTAATTGCACCGTATTGTTGGTGCTGGATCGTACCAGTGTTGTTGATAAATACTTTGAGTTGAAATCATAGATTGTTCAAATTAACATATCTTTGCCAGGGCCCATAAAAGACGAAGATTAATTCAAATTTCCTTAATAAATTGCCAAAGATGTAATATGTTTAAGTTATGCAGAGTATAATCGTGGAAGCTTTAAGGAAAGAGGAACTCATATGCGCTTGAGTAAGCTTTTGGAATTTTACCTTCATATCTGACAGACTAACGACTAAATCAATAGGCAGAAGTATATAAAATTAGATAACTAAAATTTAATGCAAGTCAAGAAACAGTCAGATATAACAATGAAATAAATAAAAGATAATAGTTTGACATAGAAAAATAAGTTAACAAAAGAAAGTAGTATTGTCATTGACCATCTGTACAAAAACAATATTAATAAACCATACATACGATATTACATTCACACTAGTCCAGCCAAGGGTTGAGGTACACGGTCCTTGTGGCCCAACCCTGGCGTAAAGGACTAATAAACCAAATAAGCTCCTCTGAGCTGTATCGACCTGACTCCTACGGTAGATGATTTGATGTTAGTAAGCACGGCTCTAGTTGAGAGTTCATTGGGAGAGGGGAGTATGCGCAATAGCACACGGCGCGTGATAAAAAGGGAGAGGGTAAGTAGGAGAGAATGTGGCACTGTTCAGTAAGATCACAGAAGAAATGGAGACGCGATGACATATTGGTTGCGCAGTATGACGTAATCCATGTATCGAAAACTTGATTTCGGTACAATATCAAAGTTTAATATTGATTTGGGGTGACCTTTTCTTGAAGGCCTTTTTCAATAGTTTTAAGCAAACATTCGCCCATTCATTGCACAGGAAATATCTTATATTTCAACAAACAGTTCAAAAAGTTATTGCTTAACCCTCCAGGATTATAGGCTAACTTTTTTGGACGTATGTGAAATAACGGTGGACTAATGGTTATGCTCCTTGACTCTGGTCCCGAGGGTCACGGGTTGAAACCCGGCCGGGGTCGATGGATTTTTAGGGTGAATAAATCCAAGGAGCAAGTCATCCGGTACAGAGTAAATGTATTCTTGAGTAAAATGTAGTCCCGCGCCGTAGCCGAGCGGTTAAGGTAGGAAGCCTTGGCGCAGAGCTACGGGACTTGCGCTGGTTCGAGTCTCCATGTGGGAAGAAATTTTCTCATGGTATTTCGGCCAGTATGGGACCGGTGCCCACCCAGCATCGTGAGGCAATTGGGTAGCTACAATAAGTAGCGGCTCCAGGTTGAGGAACCAGCTATAACGGCTGGGGGACTCGACATGCTAACCACATGTCACCCCTACACTGGCTGTTGATCATCTACCTCTGTGATTGACACATGTGGATGTGAAGGGCCAGCAGCCGGCTGGTAAAAGTGCAACCGCTGAAAAAGTGGAAAGACCCTCAATCGGAATCGGAGTAAAATGTAGATGGTTCCATTTAAAAAACATAACCTCTACCCCGTATCTCCTACATCTATGACGATACATAAAAAGTACACCGTCAGCAAGAACTGCCCAGTGTTATTAAAAACCTGAGTTAGAAACAAGTTTTCATTTATCGAATAAGAAAAAAAGTTATTTTGTGTGAGCAAGATAAATGGGACACCCTGTATAATAAATATATAGATTCAAAAATAGATCATGCAGTAAAAGTAGTTTTTATTTTCATAACACCTACTGCTGGCATAAGATGTTTTTATTGGCGTTATAAACGATAGAATGTAAAATAATTCCGCCATTTGCGGTCAACCACGGAACGGTGTGCTCCATGTGACCGGCCATGAAACTCAAATTCCATTAAGAATAAAATGAGATCTGTACAGTATTATACATTTTACAATTCTATGTCCTCCACGTATAACGATTTTAATTTCCTGGCTATATTCTCTGATAATTGAAATGTGGAGGAAAAAAAGGTTGGTTTTAAATTGTGGAATGTCATCGTGTTACAGGATGAATCCAGAAACGCAGGAAGCAACAGCAATAGCGGCAGCAACAGCGGGGGGCTGAAGAAGCGCTGGATCCACGACCCCAATAGTAAGTGATCCTTTTCTGTAATCCATGCATGCCCCGCTTAATGAGCCCAGGTAGAAAAATAACCTTTTTTTTGTTCCTATCAAACACACAAATTTAAAATTATAATTAATTTTGTGACATATCTTGCATAGTAAATGTTTTCGCTTTGTTTTCTAGTTTATATCTTGTATTGATTATCTGTTACGTACAATGACAAGCTTTAAAGTAGAAATGGAGACAATTGCAGATTCTTACCATTTCAATTTTTTGATAATATAAATTAAAAGAAATACAAATGTTAACTATTCGTATTCGGCCTTAGTTTATGTTGTACTGTAAACAAAGTCACAAAAGGTATCCTTCCGCAGGCATCTGTGATTGGTGGAGCGATGGTAATATTTTATCCGCCATCTGACTTCCTGTAAAATTTCGGTATTCGGTGGCATTAATTTACTAAAGTCGCATGCATCTGCACGTACTTTAGAAATTATAAACATATTATTTAAAATAACGAACTTGATTAGGCCTAATCATTTTTCAATTAATTTCGAAAGAGGGAAGCGGCAAATTAGTTACGTTAATAATAGACATGATACTATAAATATAAATGAACAAATCTGAAAATTAGGGAAATAAGATTTAATTACCTAATCGGACTGTGGCAGGGCTTTCCTCAAATAATTTCTACGCCACAACAATATATCGTCACGATCAACAATTAGATTATTTCTGTTTACTAGTGCAATGGCAACCAAAACTTTTTAAGCTCTATACATCGATTTCTGCTAACTGGATTATAATTTATTTTAATAACAAGTGAATCAAATTATTTCAAATAAATACATTAATTATATTTTAATTAAACATACTGGCGGCCAAATTTTAATAGGAAGTCGGCAAAAATGTATTCAGTAATTCACAATTTTATAAAAGTAGTAGTAGTAGTAGTAGGACTTTATTAGACAAAAAGTAAGATATTTACAATATTATTTACAAATATGGGTCGCACGGGCAGTAAGCCGTACGTGCTGTTGACAGTCCGTTACAATAAAGTAATAATTGGTACTAGTGTAAAGAAAAATAAACAACAACAAAATCAATAACATTACAATTACATAAAGAAAACACAATAATATTACAATAAATAATAACACAATAGCATTATACACTAAAAAAACATTAACATTACAATTACATAAAGAAAACACAATAATATTACAATTAAATAATAACACAATAGCATTATACACTAATTAATTTATATATAATTGTTAAGAATTAATGGTATTGCATTTTGATAACATATATTTATTCATGAATGAGTGTTGTCCTTATTTTCCGCGTTTTGTCCAGAAATTTACCGAGGTTTATCCAATTTTCTGGATTTACCAATAACTCGTAGTATGCCAATCTTTCCCGATTTGAATTTAGAAATCTTTCCGGTATTGATTCTGTCCATACACTCGATGAACGATGTGATCTTGCAGCCGGATCTCAAACCCGATTCGTCGGAGAATAGTATAGAAACTTGTTTTTTCTGAAATTTATAATTCAGGATCCTTCTTATTGGTTAAAGTGTAGCCCTCTTCTCTCAGTGTCTCTAGTACTACTTGTGTCTTTGTGTTGTTCTTGTCCATGCTGCAATTGATGTCTCCAACTATTATGACGCATTCGGGTTCGATAGTGCCAGTGGGTTCGCTATTAATGATACTGTCGTAATTTGCGTAACAAAAAAGAACTAATAGTCTATTTAAAATTAATACAAAAACATAATTTACACTAAACTCTAATTCAAACGTCTGCACGGCAAGAGTACACACAGTTGTCTAGCCTTGAAGCTGGCGTTGGACTCTCATTGGCTGTTTGATGAGATAATGAAGGAATTCACCGCACTCGCTGTACATAATGCGACAGTAGAGAGCAAGCGAGTGAATGCAACACAGTAAAGGTGTTGAGCTCGTAAATAAATATTAAATATTGAACTAAATTTAATACGAGTAATACAGTGTAAAATCGGTGTTTTAGTGTATTTTCTGTGTTAAAGTTTGGTGTAGTGTTTTGATATCCACCTAGTGAACTATATTTTCTGTCTTCATATAGTTTTTACTTTCCTTGTTTATCTTTTCGCTGTTTCGCATTGAAATTTGACAGTTGCTTCAGAAATGGATAATAACCCTCAAGCAGGGAGCTCCCTTACCTCGCCAATAAAAAGCATAAGCGGGGAAAAGGTTTTTATTCAAGAGAGAAAACTCAGTTCATTAACGTATACAACCTGCCATTCGAAACACAGCTTCAACCCTGGGTGTGTCGATTAGAAGTATGTTTCAGGTATTAAACGAATACAAAAACACATGTCAGTTGAAATCTCCAAAGAAAAACGAGTTACAAATCCCATTGTAAGTCAGATTAGGATCTTCAACACATACACGGTAACAATCGAGTAAAATTCTATTCGATCCGAGGCCATACTGGACTCTACGGAAACGAAAGTGCAGAATTCCTCGCAATAAAAGACTCGAAGTTTCAAAGAACTTTATTATATGACAGTCTACCTCTTTCATTTTGTAAACAAAAGCTCCTTCGATACTACAAAAACATCTGTAACGCGCTATACATATCATTACACAAAGGCCACCAAACAAAACTCTTTTTCCCGAAAACATCCAAACCAGGCAAGAAACCGACCTAAATCCAACTTTCATACTTACACAAATCCTCACAAACCATGGAAAATTCCAACAGTACCTACATAGAATTGGAAAAGAAGCCTCACTGAAGTGCCCATGCTCAGAAGACGACCAAACAGCTATGCATCCTTTACTTCACTGCAAGCTACAAGAAAAGAACAGACCAGCGCACATCAAGAACCCAAACATAGTGCTAAGAAAAGTTATCAAAATGCCACGAACAATCAAGTACATAAACGAAATATTCCAGACACTGAAATATACTACATTAATTGTAAACTAAACATCCTGCGATATACCTACAGGTTAAAACGCAGGTTCAAATATTAGTAAAATTCATATCAAATTCCGTTGAGGTGAAGTCATATGATAAAAGTTAAAAATTAAATTGCAGGTGCCGTCGACTTGAACTTTGTTAAAATAGTGTATATAAAATTAACTGGAGCGCTTTCGGAAGTTATCTTCCATCTTCTGCAGGTTGAGTTTCCGTTACTTGTTGTGTACGGTGATGTATACTCCAACTGTTTGTAGCAGTAACTGACTTGTTCTTGACAATCTCGTATAATGGGTTTGACTGGGGTGCGTTCTCATTAAGAAGTGAGGTGTTGTTTGTTTCCTTTATAATTTCGAGCTCTTCAAATATATTTATCCTAGCTGGAATGTTTTCTCGGTGAAAACACTCTCACGGTAATCCACCGAGAAAACATTCCAGCTAGGATAATATATTTGAATACCTCAAAATTCTAAAGGAAAGAAACAACACCTCACTTCTTAATGAGAACGCACCCCAGTCAAACCCATTATACGAGATCGTAAAAAAAAGTCAGTTGCTACTATAAACAGTTGGAGTATACATCACCGTACACAATAACAAGTAATGGACACTCAACCTGCAGAAGATGGAATATAACTTCCGAAAGCGCTCCAGTTAATTTTATATACAATATTTTAACAAAGTTGAGGACGACGGCACCTACCAACAGGTACAATTTATTTTTTAACTTTCATCATAAAACGCAGGTTGCAAAACTTGTTCAAATAAAAAAAAAACGAAAACTGGGCGGAGTACGTGCGAGACTGAAGAACCTCGAATGTGCCATATGGATAATACATTGGAAGAGGTTGAAGAAATGATCATCAACCTAGAAGAAGACTCAACTACTGATTCCGAATAAACAAAGGTACATGTAACATTATTTACTTGATTTTTAGCCTCTACGAAAGTTTCAGTGGGTAAGCTAGTTTTATAAGGTTGTGAACTGCCCTTCAGTAGACTGGGGACGCTGACTCCAAGGTCACGCAACTCTGTTGTTATCTGCTGCGTAGACGTTTAAAATAGATTATAGTTACTTATTGTTTGAAAATGAAGATTACACTTGTTTACCTTTTACTCAGAAATATGTAATATCACGAAATTACCTGTTTTTAGCCAACGTAAAAAGTTGCAATATGAATTGAAGACATGGGGGGGGGGAAACGATGAATGCCACTTTTTACCATCACAGAGAAAAACAATTTTAAAACTTTGAAACCCTTTTGTGGGAACATTTGTTTATTATTTAAAATTTAGTTGTGGTTAACGTAGAGTATGTATATTAGACATTATATTGACTTATGTTCAATTAGTGACCTTTAACAATAGCAACAATGTACACTTTTATTTTATTTGACGTACACTTGGAAGCGGAAAAAAACGATGAAGATTCATTGTTGTTGAAATAATTAACAAGCACAGCACAACTTAGCATTATATTAAAGAGTTAAGGTAATAATAGAATACCATAATTTAAGTTTCTAAGTATCTAAAACAATGAAACCCTTTTGTCATACTTCAGCATATTAACTCTACTTTCTCAATGAGGTAGATTCTTATAATAGTTTTTTGATGTCTCACTGGAGAGAAGTTTTGAAAGTTCCTGAAACAAAAAATGAATCATAGAACACAAGAACCTGACTTAGTGAAATACTAATTTGAGAACAGTCACCTGCAGATCTTTCCATTTTAACAATGGAACTGGTATGATATCCATGTAGGCTGGACCAGGTAAGACGAATTCTCCATCAGCTAGTGTAACCTCCCTTCTCATTCTCATCCCAGTCATTACTGTACTTTCCCAGGATCCATTGTAGCTTCCTGATCTCAAAAATAGAAGGCTTGGCTACTCAACTTCAACTCTTAGGGTCGTATGTTAGAACATTACTCTCTACTCAAATTACTTCCAATCACTAGTGAGCTGATTCACCGTGAGCAATTGCTGAGAACGAATTAACGGCCGACTTATCGGTCATGCACGAGCGTCGACGTTTTCGTAATATTGGCAACGAATTACCCAGAATTCTCAGCGATAAAACCACTTCCGTTATTTTCGTCTGCTATAGAGGAATGCATTTATGCTT
This sequence comes from Diploptera punctata, assembly GCA_030220185.1. Classification (NCBI taxonomy): domain Eukaryota; kingdom Metazoa; phylum Arthropoda; class Insecta; order Blattodea; family Blaberidae; genus Diploptera; species Diploptera punctata. The sequence goes on along the minus strand of JASPKZ010004939.1, from coordinate 74,817 downwards.
GCATCCCGCAAATAATACCGTATACAAACACGTCTGCGACACGCAATATTACGCCGATTCTCCTGTTCTTCCAGTTGAATTCTTTGGTAGACTCTATCAAATTCCTCTTCTCCGTGTATACCGAAAACATGATCGAAGTCTTCAAGGTCCGACATCTTGGATAAATGTTGGATAAAGCAGCAAAGTACATCGATTACCATCGGTTCCCGTTCGGTTCCCTTCGGGATTTTAATTTGAGTTGCTCATGTAAGGTACCTCCGCAGGTAGCTTACAAATTTAACCAATTATTATCGCATGAACAGATTTCTGAGTAAGCAAAATCGTATTAGCATACAACTTGCTCAACAGAGAAGGCATTTTACTGTCTAATGCGTCCAAACATGCGACCCTTAACTTCTTTCAGCGGTCTTGAAGGTACTGATAGTTTTGGTTTATACACATCTTGAAGGGAAAAGAATGTTGTCCATTCTTTGAAAAGAGTTTGGTCACATTCAATTACTTGAAATGGGTTTGGTTACAATAAATACAGGGTTACTAACATTAAAATACCAACATGAAAGTGATATAAATTCAAAGAGTTGCAAAACACTCATCGTTATTTCAGCAAAACGTCATGACACTCATAATTTTTCCCGCTTCCTTACTTACTTACTTACTTACTCACTGGCACTATCGAACCCGAAGGTTCATGGCCGCGCGGACATAAGCTCTCCATACATCCCTATCCTGAGACAATGCTTTCCAATCATTCCCTGTATAATCTGCTTCCGTCAAATCATAGTTAATGTTGTTCTCCCACCTCATTCTTGGCCTACCAACTAGGCGTTTTCCCTCTGGCTTTCCTACAAGAAGCTTCCATGCACGTCTTTCATTTCCCATACGCGCAATATGTCCTGCCCATCGCAGTCTACGAGACTTAACTGTTCTTATTATATCTGGCTTCCTATAAAGACCATGTAGTTCATTGTTAGGTAGTCTTCTCCATTCACCTGTCTGTTCATCTCTCTTTGGTCCAAAAATTTTCCTAAGAACTTTATTCTCAAATACTTGTAATCTCCTTTCCTCCCTTAAAGTAAGAGTCCATGTTTCGCACCCATATAATATAACTGGTAGAATAATAGTTTTATATATTTTCAGCTTAACGTTTTTTGAAAGGAGTTGCTTCCTATGTTTTTTTAATTTGCTTGTAACTGCTGACACTAATTTATTTTCGATCAAACTAATATACCTGAAGAAAGTATGGACTTCACGCTATCTAACAGACGTATAAGTAGAATTTCGATAAAACGTGACATTCATCGTCTCCCCCCCCCCATGTCTTCAATTAGAAATCACTATACAGAAAAGTAAGTTAAACAACTTAACATTATGATCGATAATTATTCACTCGTGTTTGTTTTCATATATTTTATGTAAGTTATATTGTTATCTGTTGTGAATGATCGTGTATATGTTACGTTAAAAGTGATAAACTGGTGATTATGCATGGCTCAACTGCACTTCTACTAGCGCTTGATTTTTCAGTTATATTGTTGTAAACTATAGCTCTTCTTATGTATTTACTAACATTATTTAATATTTTAAACTTTTTCAAACAATTTTGATAACATTATTAGACAATTTTGAAGTATTTATTTAAATATGCAAATCACGATATTATGACACTGTTAGACAATGTTGTAATGTTAATTGCTATTTTCTCCATAGAGTATATCACTTAGTCTATGATTTTTCAATCGCTGGTTGGATCAGCGTTAGGGAGTGATAAGTAAGTGTACACCCATTTTTAATAAACATTTGGTAATTTTCTTCTTCTTCTTCTTCCTTCCAAGTATTAGGCCGAGGCCTGTTACGATCCTATAGAAAATTTTCCCTTATGGGATATTCTCGTATAAGACTTGAAAGCATAATAATAGTCCCTTCGATTGGTTGCTGGCCAAAGGAAGGCAAGACCAGTGATGGGGCTGCCATATTATAGCCTCTGGTCAGGCTTTTCTGGAGAAGAAAAGAAAATAAAGGAAAGAAGAAATGGAAAAAAGGAAGGACTCCCTAGCCCTCGGACGCCCTAATAGCGTTGAGGTCGAAAATATTGCTATCTGTTGTGAATGATCGTGTATATGTTACGGTAAAAGTGATAAACTGGTGATTATATATAATAACCGCATGGCTCAACTGCACTTCTACTAGCGCTTGATTTTTCAGTTATATTGTTGTAAACTATAGCTCTTCTTCTGTATTTACTATCATTATTTAATATTTTAAACTTTTTCAAACAATTTTTATAACATTATTAGACAATGTTTAAGTATTTATTTAAATATGCAAATCAAAATATTATGACACTGTTAGACAATGTTGTAATGTTAATTGCTATTTTCTTCACAGAGTATATTACTTAGTCTGTGATTTTTCTATCGCTGTTTTGGGGGCACGCCGTAGCGTAGTGGTTAAGGCACTGAACTACAAGCTGGAGGGTCGAGAGTTCAAGTCCCGTTGGGGTCAGGATTTTTAAACTCACCCTAACCCTCTGGCGGCACTATGGCCCTGGGGTCGACTCAGCCTCTAAGGAAATGAGTACCAGACGCTTGTTCTGGGGTAAAGGCGGCCGTCACGCAGGGCTGACAACCCGGCAGGCATAAAGTGCCGATTGTCTAGAAAAAAAGTGGGAGCCTTAACCTCCCACTACCCCAAGGGCCTCCGGGCCTGTTGTGGGATCACTTTACTTTATCGCTGTTTTGGGTTATCGCTGGTTGGATGAGCGTTAGGGAGTGATAAGTAAGTGTACACCCATTTTTAACAAACGTTTGGTAATTTTAATGTTATTAATATATTTTTTAAACATGGATTTGTGGATTTATTGCAAATATTGGTCATTTAAATTCCATAGCGACGGATAATAATCAAGGATGATAATCGATAAGTGGTTCGATTGTGGGTTATCGCTGGCTCTATAAACTCTGGTTATTCTATAGGAAAATATTTCACGCTAGTTTAAGTGCAGTTTTTCCATTATGCATAATCACCATTAATGCCGGTAAAAGTAATAATTTTTTGAAAATTTATCAAATTAACCGGTTTGTTTGCATAATTCCCAATTCATAATGGTAAATGTGATAAATATCATGACTGATTGGGCCAATAGAACAGAGTTTTTTTTTAATAGTTACTGCTCAGATATATATTTGTTCGTTGGACACTATGACGTAAGAGACCAGGAATTACAATATTTTTATATTTTACAATTAATAAGTCAATAAATGATTATAATACAATTTTATTGAAGTTGTACAGAACAGTTGCACATAAAAAACAAAACTGCAGTTACATATAAAAACAAACCAAGCCCATATTATAGAGAAAAAAAAACATTTTTACAAATAACGTTAAATGCTATTACTACAAATTACTAAAAAAAATAAGTTTACTTATTTAAACACATTAGACTGTTATGACATTTAGAATTAGAAAGTTTGCCAGATTTTTTACATTTGCACTTATCAGACTCGCACTGTCCCTTACAAACACATCGCTGATATCCCTGATCTCCAGAAAGAGGGTGTCTTTATAACGCATTTCTACCGTAAAGCTGGAGTTCCACAGGGCTCGGTGCTCGGCCCATTGCTTTTTACAATCTATATAAACGACATATCTGACTCCCTAAAACATTGCAAACATCATTTATTTGCGGACGACATGCAGATCTACCTTCACTCAGACAAATATTCTTTAAATGATGCGGTAACCAAAATTAATGAGGACCTTGACTCGCTAACGGCGTGGACAGAGAATATGGACTTGAATTAAATCCTAGAAAGACACAAGCAATCATTATGGGCCATCAGAGACTATTATCCTCAATTAACACAAATGCAGTATTACATGTGTCACTTAATGGGGTTCAGATCCCTTATAGTGAGACAGTAAAAAATCTAGGAGTGTTTATGGATAAACATTTAATTTGGAATAAACAAATAAATAACACTTGCAAAACTATCTTCTCAATAATACACTCATTAAATCGTATAAGAAATTGTTTACCGTTTTCTCTAAGAAAAATGCTAGTAGAAACACTCGCAATGCCCCATTTTGATTATTGTGATACTCTTTTTACTGACCTAAATACAGGGTGGACCGCTCGAATGGACCTAATTTCAATTGCTTGTTACTGGCAAACGGTTGAAGATAGAAACTTAAAACAACGTTCATAGTACAGAAAAACTCACCAAGTTTCGAATCCTGTCGGTAGATGGCACAAAGATACGTTTCTCGTTCTTAGATTTAATTGTTTGTGAAAATGGCGACTCCGCAGATGAAAGCGCAAGCTGTTTTGTGGTATGCGGAGTTTAAATCAATCATTAGAGTTCAAAGGGAGTTCCGGCGTGTGTTTAACCGTGATGCTCCAACTGCTAGAAGCATAAAGAAGTGGCGTGATACATTATTAGCTACAGGATCTGTGTTGAAGAAGCATGGTGGTGGTCGCAGAGCATCCGATGAAATGGTAGCAAATGTTCAAGCCCGCATTTGAGCGAAGCCCCCGGAAGTCATTAAGAAGAGCTTCGCGGGAACTTCAAATACCAAAATCGACATTACAACGGATTGTCCACAAACGCCTCAAACTGCACGCATATAAAGTGCAGTTAGTGCAACGTCTGGAGCCGAATGACATGCCGAAACGAGTGGAATTCGCCAATACGATGCTGGACCGTCTCGGCGCTGATCCTGACTTCATGACCAAGATTTTCTTCTCGGACGAAGCCACTTTCCATTTGTCAGGCAAGGTAAACCGGCATAATGTGCGGATCTGGGGATCGGAGAATCCTCACGCTATTCAAGAGCATGTTCGTGATAGTCCGAAGATGAATGTTTGGTGCAGTTTGTCACATAATAAGGTCATTGGACCGTTTTTCTTCGCCGAGAAAAACTGTTCGTGGTACCACATATCTTGACATGCTGGAGCAGTTCTTCTTTCCACAAATTGAACAACTGCAGCCTAACATCGTTTTCCAGCAAGATGGTGCTCCTCCCCACTGGTCCAATGAAGTTCGTACGACTTTGGACAACATTTTTCCCTGGCCGTTGGATTGGTAGGGGAGGACCAATCGCGTGGCCCCCGAGATCTCCCGATTTAACACCACTGGATTTCTTTCTCTGGGGCTATGTCAAAGATAAAGTTTACACCACCCCAGTCAAAGACCTTCGTGATCTTCGTGAGCGCATCATAGAGGCTATTGAGAACATTCCAGAAGACATACTCCAACGTACTTGGCAAGAAATTGTTCATCGCTTTGATATCGTCACAGTGACTGCTGGGGCTCATATAGAGATGTGGTGATCTGGATATCAAAACTTGGTGAGTTTTTCTGTAATATGAACGTTGTTTTAAGTTTCTATCTTCAACCGTTTGCCAGTAACAAGCAATTGAAATTAGGTCCATTCGAGCGGTCCACCCTGTACTGTTCTTACCCAAAGACTTCAACGTGTTCACAATTCTTGCATACGTTTTATTTGTGGTATACGTAGATTTGATCACGTTACACCATCCCTGGAACAATTGTCATGGCTTCGTCTTCAAGATCGTAGAACCATCCATTCCCTATGCCTACTCTATAACATATTACACACATCTTTACCTTATTATTTATCACACCGCTTCACTAAACTCTCTGATACACATAACTTAGATACCCGAGCCCTTGAGCACAGTGTCCTCTATATCCCTCCTCATCATACTACCTATTATTCGAAATCTTTTACAGTTTCTCTTGCTAGAACATGGAATTCACTTCCACCCTATGTCAGAGACTGCCAAACTTTACCATCTTTCAGAAATAAATTGAAAATAAAATCACTAACAGAAACAACTCACTAATACTACTTTTTAAGAATTAATAATGCGTTTTTGCATTATTTAATAAAAATAGACTTAGGATTTGTTAATATATTTACCTAATGCCTTGTATAAAAAGCGTAGATTAATTCATTGTAGTGTATTTTTTTCTCTTCTTTTTATGCATAGTAGATTCGAGCTGTTATTCCTTTTTTTATTCATTGTATCATTAATTTAATTTTAATTGTATTTAGTTTCATTCTATTATTAGACATTAATTTCATTATTATTCAATATGACAGATAATTAATTGTTCAATGACTATTATTGTAACTTTTTTTTGTATTCATATGTAACATGTTTGTCCTGTCTAATATGACTACTATTGTAATTTTTTTTGTATTCATGTGTAACATATGTTTGTCCTGTTTTATATGACTATTATTGTATTTTTTTTGTATTCATATGTAACATATGCTTGTTCTGGTGAGTGGAAGAGAAGGCCACATGGCCTTAACTCCACCAGGCTAAATAAATCTATTCTAAATTCTAAATCTATTCTATTGCTACTTAGTCTATGATTTTTCTATCTCTGTTTTGGGTTAGAACGGCGTTAGGAAGTGGTACACCCATTTTTGATAATAGTTTTGTAATTTTAGCGAAGAAACGTCTAGATGCAATAAATATCCATATTTTCCTGATTTCCAGTGCATGTATTGGAAATCCACAGCCTAGATTTGTCAAATTCATGGCCCAATTATTTACTTTACTTTAATTTGAATTAAATAGACTCTATGTGCACACATTTCCGGTTCGTGCTTTTATAACTCAGTATTAGCTAACAATGCAGGTAACATTTCAACAGCCTTCATTCAAAGAAAATTTTGTATACTCAAAGATTAATTGTAAACAATCATTTGAATATGAAAATTGTTTGCAGCTGTAATTGAATCTTGTGTAAATGCAGTAATTATAGATTTTGGAACGAAATGCAAAATGCCATTATTTTACTTATTATTAAACAAGCATGTAACCTACTGTTTATGGAATAAGCAATGAGTAACCAAATATTAAATCAAGTTATGTTTATCTGTGACAAACATCAAAAATAAGTATTGTTTAAACCAATAATATATTGTAAAATACACAGTCAGTATACCCAATTCACCAATTAATAATTAAGAAAATCAACATGTTTCAACAGCGAAGCTGTCATTTTCAAGACTAAATATTGAGTCAGTATTTAGTCTTGAAAATGATAGTTTCGCCGTTGAAACATGTTGACTCTTTTAATTATTAATTGGTTAAATTGGGTGTATTGACTGTATACCTTCCGATTTTAACGCCAAGAAGATCATCAGTGTATTAAAAAATAATATATTATTTTAGAAAGCATACATTTGATATAATGTAACTGTAATAACTCGCGGAACAATTTCCCAAGAGAGACCCAATTTATAAAACATTGGCAGTACCGCTACTGCTCTATGGATCAGAAGCCTGGATACATAAAAAACAAGATCTAAGTAGGATAACGGCGGCAGAAATGAAATTTTTGAGATCTGTTAAAGGGTGCACTAAGGAAGACAGAATCAAGAACACAGAAATAAGACAGGAACTTGAAATATTTGCAATAACTGATAAAATAGATACATATAGACAAAAATGGAAGCAGCACATAGGCAGAATGAATGAAGATAGATATCCAAAACAAATAAAATACAAACCTAAAGGCACCCGAGATGTGGGCAGACCTAGAAAGAGATGGACTGAAGTCGGAACGGGTCAACAGACCTAATCCATGAATGCAGATGATGATGATGACAATTTCCCATCACTTTTATAGGTTAATGTACATATTCAGAATTCCAAGTATTGTTTTGATTTTGTATACAAAAGGATGTGGTAAATATCAGTCATTTATTGTTTAATTTGTTGCTAGCGTGAACGTAATATTAGTGCGGTAAAAAAAACTCAAATATGAAACTTTACAGTTTGATTTTCAGTTTTCTAGCGTAACTCGTATAACCTTACCATTGTACATAATCGCTATTGAAACCTCTTCAAGTGTTTATCGTAAGTAATGCCACGAGTGATTTTCAAATTATCGATAAATTCACAACTCACCAAGTGAGGAGTGAATTTATCTAGAGAATTTGGAAATCAAGAGTGGCATTTGTTAGGACTATTTAACGAATAAAATCAAGCTGTTTACTCGCAAATCATTATTTAAATATAGTATTTTAAAATATTATATATTTAATGTAAACGGCGATGTTTGAAAACAAATGAGAAACCACTGGTACGCTTCATTTGCTTCTTTTGTTAATCACTGCAACCAGATCATATTATTCATTGCCAAAGGATCGCAATGTTGTAAGAATGCACCCTAGTGGAGAAATTTATAACCAACGTTATAGGTGGGGCACGCCGTAGCGTAGTGGTTAAGGCACTGAGCTACAAGCCGGAGGGTCGAGGGTTCAAGTCCCGTTGGGGTCAGGATTTTTAAACTGACCCTAACCCTCTGGCGGCACTATGGCCCTGGGGTCTACTCAGCCTCTAAATGAAATGAGTACCAGACGCCTGTTCTGGGGGTAAAGGCGGCCGTCACGCAGGGCTGACAACCCGGCTGACGTAAAGTGCCGATTGTCTAGAAAAAGTGGGAGCCTTAACCTCCTACTACCCCAAGGGTCTCCTGAGGCCTGTTGTGGGATCACTTTACTTTACGTTATAGGTATTAATTAATTTGATGTCCTGTGATGTAAATATGTCAATTATAGTTTTCTGCAACGTTATTTCCTGGAAAATAATTCGTTTAAGAAAGTGCAAACAGTGTTTTTATTTTTGTGGTATAATCAATTGTTACAAATGTTTTTATATTATCTATCGCATGCGCTTTCTGGTGACATTCATGCACTATATATACAATCTGGTAGCCGTATTTCTTGGAGAGTCAGTCACTGCAAAATAATGCTATGACCTATTCAGAATGTGAAAAAGGAGGTGTTTTCTTTATTATGACAAACTTTAGTTGGTAAATTTTAGGCGAAACAGGACTATGATTGGTTGTAAATAAAAAATCATTGAAATGTGATTGGTAATTGACTCTCATTTGGGGCATGAGTTAAATAGTCAATAAAAATATAATACAGGGTGATTCAATAGTCTCTTGACATTTTCATATAACATACTGATACTATACAGGAATTGTAATTTATGCTTATGAATTAAGCTAATGATAATAATTTACAATTTACATTATAAAATAACATACTGATACTGAGTTGACAACACTGGACTGTGGGTGCAAATAATATCCCGCAAGAAAGCTCAAAACTGTGAATAATGGGAGGAGAGAAAGAGAGAGATAGAAAGTAGAGACAGGCAAGAATGCAGGGAGGGAAATGATTTACCGAGGAATTCGTGTTTAGTTCGCATTTCTTACGGGGGCACAGATCCGTTGGTTCAAGAATACCTTAATCACAATATTGTTTTCTCGTAGTGTTCTTTCACGTTCGTTCTCTTGGAGATGAGATTATTATTGAGTAACATTCGTGGTTCCTTTTTTTTTTGTGATCTCTATTTTTTTGTGTGAAATTTTTACTTTTATGCCCATTGACGTCCAACAAAATGGAGAATAGATGAGGTCAACAACTCGAATGTTAAGAAGTACTCAAAGAGAGTCTGAAGGGGCCACGCCCACTTGAAACCGCCTACCTCAAGTGTGTGTTCACAGACTCAATGCTGCGGCCTTCATTTGAAAGTGTTTAATATTTAAAAAGCTGGAGCTATTTCTGATATTGCTAGCTATATTCTCTCGTGAGAGCCACTGTTAACACTGACATCAAACTTTTTGTTTACCTTTACAAAAATAACATACTCTGTCTTTCTTTACCTTAATTTAATCTTTTTGCGCTATAGTGCGTTTTGTCGTACTGGCAACCATGATTGAAAGTTCATCTTCCAACATTTCGGAGTTACTTACTTTTTACTTTTGAGGGCCTCTCCACTTTTCAGCGGTTACCCTGTATTCCCATTCGCCATTCTTGCCGATCACGCCATTCATCCTCCTCCAGACCTCGGTCGTTCATCAATCTATGGATCTCTCCTCTCCAAGTTGTTCTTGGCCTGCCCCGTTTCCTTCTACCAGAAGGTGACCATTCCAAAAGAGTTTTGGGCCACCTATCATCCTCCATTCTCCTGACATGGCCATACCACTGAAGAGCTCGTCGTTCGATCCTTTCCACCACTGTCTCCTCCGTATCCATCATCTGCCTCACTTCTTCATTTCTTCTTCTTCTTTCCAACCTGGACACCCTGGCACTGCGTCTTATTCCATCCATCTCCACATTTCGGAGTTGCCAACCTAAATAAATATACGGTAATAAAATAACTATAAAGGTAAAGTGATCCCACAACAGGCCTCATGAGGCCCTTGGGGTAGTAGGAGGTTAAGGCTCCCACTTTTTTTTCTAGACAATCGGCACTTTATGTCAGCCGGGTTGTCAGTCCTGCGTGACGGCCGCCTTTACTCCAGAACAAGCGTCTGAGTCGACCCCAGGGCCATAGTGCCGCCAGAGGGTTTGGGTCAGTTTAAAAATCCTGACCCCAACGGGACTTGAACCCTCGACCCTCCGGCTTGTAGCTCAGTGCCTTAACCACTACGCTACGGCGTGCCCCCAGTAAAATAACTATACTGTAATTTTTTTTTGTTCAATGCCACCTGTTTGTCATTCGACATTTCAAGTATTCTCTCCTGGCATTGGCGTATTGTAACCCACTTCTGAGGTTGGGGCGCCTTGAAAACGGGGTTACGCTGCCCCAATGATAAGATGAATGGTAGCGATGGGCAATGATGCGCCAGGAGAGGCCTTAAACCTAAGCTTAATCTAATGAGGTGAATTTGATATTGATGATGATGTTCGGAAACTGTTTGGGCCTTAAAGTATCCTGACATTTGTCTTACAGGTGAGGAAAAATCCCAAAAAACCTCACCCAGGAAATTTGTCCCGGGCCCGCTGCGTGACAAGGCAGCACACTACCTTGAAACCACATGTTGGAAGTAAAACCACTGCCCTCTGTGTATACTACGTACAATGTATATACAAAAAATATCCAAAAGATAGTGTTAATATACATTATACGAAACAAACACTGCATTTTAAATTAACTAAACTTTATTTGATACAATATAAAACAGTAAATACGTACTTGCCGCCATTTTATAACAGACTGGTGTCACGGCCTGCTATTGTTTCAACTAATAAACATTGCCCACACTGTTAACGTTAGTCAGTTGTTTATAATGAGTTAATATTTCCAACAAGTATGTTATTATTTTAGTATTATTTATTATTGAAAACACGATCGCGCAAAAAATAATGTACAACGCACGTTTGTGAAGTGTTTTACAGAATATCCGAAATTGAAAACCTCGCTGTCGCTCAGTTTTTAAACATTTTTCTCGCTTCTGTAAAAATCACGTCGAATTGAACTACTTCTCAAATAGTTGTATACTTGTGAACTACATAGCTGATCTTTGATCATGCGCAGTGGCTTCGTTCTGAGACTTGAAAATTATCTGTGCTTCATCAATTATTTCATAGCCTAGACTTTTTGTACAAACACCGAGTAACTTGGTCTGAGAGAAATTAGTTCAGAACCGTGAGAAAGTATACATGTAAACTATAATTTTGTCGATGTACAAATCACGAAACCCCTGAAGTTAAAGAACAGTCTCCAAGTGTTATTCAATAGTGGAAAGTAGAGAATGTCATTTTTATTCATATCTCGCAAATGGCATTTTGCTTGATTTTTGTTCAGTGGACAGAATAGCATTAAGGATTTGTATTGAAATGATATTATGGTGGAGTGGCCAGGATTTGAAGAATATTTCCTGAGGACACGTCTCTTCGCTTACGAAGCAAAATGTGATCCAGGTCAGGTCGGTGGTAATCCTCTGAAAAGCTCTTTACGGTTACTTAAGCATTGCTCCTGCTTTCTGCTCTTAACAATAGATTCGATGAGGCTTCAGTTCCACTTGAACCCCAAACCCTTCAACAACCTCATGTTCATAATAAATTGTTCTCTAATATGCTTCTACATATGGCAGCTATTGCTTAGTTATTTTCATCAATCTTATTTTCCAAATAAATTATCATAAAAGTTGAATTTGATTTTTTCTCTCCAACATTCAGTTATTTTTAACGTTTATAGGAATTAGTCGCTATGAGGTTTAATTTATGATGAAATTAAATGTTTCTTACCTGTCCTCATATAAATACTCGTATTCTAAGTAAATCGCGATTTCGAGACCATAACGGACTCATCTTCTGGTGACTCACAGAGTACCAGAGAAGAAAGTGGACAAGTTTCGCGTACATGCCATAAGCGGCGCTAGTGTAGAACAACTAACGTCATCTAATTTTTTTCGATTTTTTTCTGGTACTAATGTGAAATTCAGCACTGCCTGGTGGTAAAATTATGAATTATAATTATATAACGCCATGTGGTGAATAATCATGAAATTGAACTTTTATAGGAATAAATAACATATTAATTAATCTTAAATTATGGAATTATTTGTACCCAGCCTCTCAGATCTAATGATTTTCTTTCATTTTAACAGAAGGGAAGAATGGAAATAAATAAAACACGTTAATTAATTTTCGTTTATTAAAATTTGAAAACGTGCATTATGAGCTCTTTTAATAAATATGTACAATTGACCTACCCCCTTATTCTCACATACATATTTTATACAATATTTATTAAAGAACCTTGCATCTGAAGTCCATTATAAAGTCACATTTTTAAAACGTTTATTAGAAATGGCTGTACACTAACATCACTCTTCCTAACCTAACAAATCTTAGAATTTTATCACATCTAGTAGGTTTTCTTTGAAAATAGATTCACATTAAAAACGTAAACAAACTTGAATTTACTTACAAATTAGAGTAAAATAAAATCTAAGTAATGATTTTAACTATCGATAATATATAATTTTTACAGTACCGTCTACAGAGAGCGAAAGGATAGCAGTTAAAAAAATTAAATTTACAAAATGGCAATTTCCCATAATCCTGAGTGAACACGCTGTGCACGACGCCGTGTGCCTTGCATTTGTTTTATTTAGTTACATATTCTGTTACTAAGAAACAGCGCTACCATTGTAGCATGCTCATTGTAGTTCATCGTAAACGACCGAAATTTTTTAGATGTCACTGTACTCAGTTTCCCCTCTATTCGAAATTCCTCTATGCTGGTGACTGATGTTATGTCGATTGGAAGAAACTCTTCTTCTTCCCTCTGTTGGTGGACCTATGAACCTCAAAATTGACCTGATCCAGAGGTTCATCGGTCCACCAACAGAGGGAAGAAGAAGAGTTTATTCCGATCGACATAACATCAGTCACCAAAGAAGTACTGAAGATGAGTTCGTTATGGTCTCGAAATCGCGATCTACTTAGAAGATTTATATGGGGAGAGGTTAGAAACATTTGATTTCATCATTCAGTTATTTGCTTGTTTATAATAGTATGTTACGACGCGAGATTGGGAAATGATTTTACAGAAGCGAAGAAAATGTATAAAAAGAGAGCGTAGCGAGGTTTTTAATTTCCGAGATTCTGTAAAACACTTCACAAACGTGCCATGTACATTATTTTTGCGCGATAGCGTTTTCAAGATAATAAATAGTAAAATAATAAGAATGGGGAAATAGAAATAGAAAAATCTGCAGTTGCTGCTCATGTTTGGTCTGAAAAACATAATATAAATTCAGACACTAAATTATTAAAACAGTTAGAAAATACAAAAGAGCTGACTATTTGGGAAAAAATTTATATTCAGAAGAATAGAAACAGAGTTATGAATTTTGATATACCGATGGAGCGTGACCTTGTTTGGAGGTTCTTTGGCCAACCACACGATGGAGCTGACATCGACATCCAGGTTGTGCAACATAAATAAAACCAGTCTGGGAAAGCTGACGATAAAACAGAATTGTTTTGAAACATGTTCAAGAACAAATCAACATTAATATTGAGGTAAGATGTTCAGACTAAAAATAATATTATTAAATAACCTCAAAATATAACTTCCAAAAATTAAATATTAAAATAACATATTTGTTGGAAATATTTGAGTTCATATAAACAATTGACTGTCGTTAAAAGTGTGGGCAATGTTTATTAGTTAAAACAACAGGAGGCCTTGAAAACAGTTATTATTAACATGGCCGCAAGTACGTATTTATTGTTTTATATTGTTTCAAATAAAGTTCAGTTCATTTAAAATGCAATGATTTGTTTCGTATAATGTATATTAACACTACCATTTGGATATTTTTTGTATAAACATTGCACAATTATAGAATACATAGAGGGCAGTGGTTTTGCTTCCCACACGCGTATTTGTAATGTGTAATGTAGCGTAGTGGTTAAGGCACTGCGCTACAAGCCGGGAGGTCGAGGGTTCAAGTCCCGTTGGGGTCAGGATTTTTAAACTGACCCAAACCTTCTGGCGGCACTATGGCCCTGGGGTCGACTCAGCCTCTAACGGAAATGAGTACCAGACGCCTGTTCTGGGGGTAAAGGCGGCCGTCACGCAGGGCTGACAACCCGGCTGACATAAAGTGCCGATTGTCTAGAAAAAGTAGGAGCCTTAACCTCCTACTGCCCCAAGGGCCTCCTGAGGCCTGTTGTGGGATCACTTTACTTTACTTTAATATTACAGTATAGTTATTTAGTTTGGCAACCCTGAAATATAGGAAGTTGAACTTTCAATCATTGTCATCATTGCTGTAAGTACGACAAAACGCATTATCGCGGAAAAAATATTTAAAGCTGCAATTTAACATTTTCTTTCCAGTCTACATTTAGTTTCTTTCTTTTTTCAATAAAATTATTTTAAAATGTAAACTTCAATTTTTTTTTCAATCTTAATTATTTTCCTTTTTGATAAAATATTGTTTAAAAATATAATTTGAGATTTTTACTTTAATTTTCAACTATTTTTATTTATTTATAAAATTACCTTCAATGGTAGAATTTGACCTTTTTCCTCCAACCTTCAGTCATTTTCATTTCTCATAGAATCATTTTTAAGACTCTAATTTGAAATTTCCCTCCAATCTTCAATTACTGTCTTTTTTATTAAAGTTATCACGCCGTAGCGTAGTGGTTAAGGCACTGCGCTACAAGCCAGAAGGTCGAGGGTTCAAGTCCCGGTGAGGTCTGGCGGCACTATGGCCCTGGGGTCGACTCAGCCTCTAACGGAAATGAGTACCAGATACTTGTTCTGGGGGTAAAGGCGGCCGTCACGCAGGGCTGACAACCCGGCTGACATCAAGTGCCGATTGTCCAGAAAAAGTGGGAGCCTTAACCTCCTACTACCCGAAGGGCCTCTTGAGGCCTGTAGTGGGATTACTTTACTATCTTTAGAAATTGAAATATAATTCTTTTCTCCAATTTTCAATCATTATCTATAATAAAACTTACCTTTAAAACTGTAAAAATTAGTACTTTATCTCCAATCTTTAAATATTTTCTTTTTTTTCAATAAATTGTCTTTAAAGCATATTTATTTAATAAAACTGAAAGTAAAATTTTTCTTTGCCTTAGTTATTGTTCTATTAATAAAATTATCTTCAAAAGTAGAACTCAATTTGTTTCCAGTTCTGCCACAAGTCCTGCTCATCACAGTCTATGAGAGTATAATAGCGACTGAAAAATGCGGGAACGTAGTATATTCAAATAGAAGTGAACAAGCGGGAGAGAATTAAACATCTTTCAGAGGGGAGAAAAATGGTATATCATAATTCGCTGTATAAAATGAGAAATGATAAGTGAAGTCGATAAGAGTAGAATACATTTTGCGCAGCCGAGAAAATGAGGAAAAACGCTTAGTAAAGATAGGGCCAAGCACGTTTCCCTGCGGAAATAAGAAAAAATGACACGGGTCTACACTAAAGTGAGCAACATCCTACACTATGTGTGCATTGTGTTACAAAAAAATGGAGATAGAACAACTAACTTATATATTTCGCCACGAAAAAAAAGCTGCTTTCTATACAAACGCCTTTAGTAGATTGTTTTATGCTTTGTAACCCTGAACATGTTGTGAAAGAGACAGCTTAGAATGTGAAAATAATAGAATGTTTTGCTTCTCAAACTTTTTACAGAGTGATTCAGAAATATGGCTACACGTTTGATCGCATTTTGTGACGAAAATATTATTATTAAAGGAAATATGATGTTATAATTGGAAAGGGAATCCTTCAAATTAGAACAATAGAAAAAACAAATCAAATTACTGCTCACGTGCAGCTTGGCGGGTTGATTTATGTGGGCTAGCGTCGAACGCGTCCAGAATTCTCTTCGTTGTTTCTGCATCAGTGCTAATGCGAGACCTTCCAGGAGGTTTGATTTTCTGCATCCTTCCCTTTCCAGCAGTCGTTTTCTCCACTTCCCCACAGTCGACGGCTGCAATGCTACGTTAAACTCACGTCTTGCTCGTCTTGCGGCTTCACGATCATTAGCATACGTTATTGCCCATGCAGCAATTGTAATTTGCTGCTGCATATTCAACGCCATTTTGACTAATGGCGTAAGTTCTACACTGTTTTGTTTTATTCCATTGTTGTTATTCGAATAATTTCCTATCCAACGGTAATTTCATATTTCCTGTGAGTAATATTTTCATCACACAACGCGATCAAACGTATAGCCATGTTTATGATTCACCCCGTATATGGCATGAAAAGTAAAGAATCAGTACTAGAGATGGGAAACCAGATTCTTTTTTAACAAGTACATTCAATTCAATCGATTCATGAAAACAATCTTAGTTTTGTTTCGTTCATTTGATTCACGGATTCTCTAAACATCATGAGATAATTAGATTTGCTTTCTGGGGTTATCAAGTATACGGAGTTTGCGAGTTCAATCCCGTTCGAGACCGATGGAATAAATTATTCATTTATTATCTGTTATTTATTGTTGCCAGACTACAGGGAAATACCACCGAGATGTGAAGTTACGAACTCAGTTTATTTACAAAGTACGACTGCAAGCTAGTGAAGCCTATTGCTCTGTGCACATGGTATAGTATGCTTACTCTGACAACTGGTACATACTACAAATTTACACATTCATAATAGCTGTTCATTAATAGTTACGTTGGCTCTGTTAGTTGGCAGAAAAGGTTGCACAAGATTGGATCGGATAAGGAATGAAGATATAAGATCAGAGTTAAATATATATCCATTGGATGAGAAAATCAGAGAATATAGAGAGAAATGGTTTACACATGTGGAAAGAATTAATGTGTCAAGATTACCAAGAGCTGCATTCAACTACAAGCCAAGAGGTTCAAGGAATGTAGGAAGGCCGGTGAAAAGATGGACAGAACAACTGTGAGGCGGAACAGGCAATTTGCCTAGCTCGTGAAGTGAAGAAGAAGAAGAATGTTAGTTGGCCGCGGTGGACTAGTGGCTATGCTCCTTGCCTCTAGTTACATTTAGCGCTGTAATTGAATAACCCGCACTCAAATTGAATAGCCCTGTGTGAAATTAGCATATAGCCTTTACCCAAAAAAAAGTAAGACTTTAAGCCCCAAGAAAAATATTGTGTGGCGCATTTTAATTTGAACTTAAGCGAACGTTCATGAACGCAACTGATAATGGAGTAATTTGAAATCCTTGATTCAGCTTAAAGTCTTAAATCCTGGCCTTATTCAGGCCCTACATAAAGTTCACCTTCATTTCCTATTCAAGAAACTCCGCCCAACCTCATACTCAAAACACCAGAGAGCTTTACCCTTCCCTCTTACCAACATCCACTGGAACCTAGATTACTTCAGCACTACCTTCGGAATCAGTCCTTATATGCTAAGCGCAATTCCATTGCTCTAAAGGCGAAAATTGCTTGTACACGTATAGACACAACAGATATATATAACCCTTATGTACATGCAAATGTATAAGGGATGAATTTGCTGCTACAGATACTAACATGACGACAGAGTTAATACCGGCTCTTGATCCATAGGGTGTTTGGAAATTACCTATTATGATAAGATATTTCTATTAACTTCGTTGTGTCGTACACTTATGATATCAATGTAAAGTAATTTGGAAAGTAAATTATTTAATTTATAAAAAAATATTCTCACGTTTGCAGAATAAATGAATGAAAATAATAATAATAATAATAATAATAATAATAATAATAATAATAATAATAATCCGTTATCATGGCAGCCGCCGCCGTCTTCGGGAAACCAAACGCCATTCCTCTCTGTCCATCCATTGATCTTCCTCCATTCCTCTGATATTCATAGCTGCTTGTACCCCTTCTATCTAAGTTTTCTTCGGTCTTCATCTCTTCCTCCTTTCAATTGGGATCAATTCCATAACAATTTTTGGCAATCTTCGCTCTGGCATTCTTTTGACATGGCCATACCACTGCAATCTTTTCTTTTCTATGATGTCCGGCTCCTCTTGTACACCCATAATTTCCCTTATTTCTTTATTTCGTATTCTATCCATTCTAGATTTTCCAGCTGATCTTCTTAAAGCATCCATTTCTGTACTTAAAATGCTTTTCATTTCCCTGGTAGGAATTTGCCAGACTTCAGCACCATATGTTTAGTAATTATTATTATTATTATTATTATTATTATTATTATTATTATTATTAACTGAAGTAATGATAATAGTGGTAATAATTTTTTCTCCAAGCGCGACAGGCTTACAAGGCCCTTGGCCTACCAGCCGACTGCTGGCCTCACATCCATATATGTTAATCACGGAGGTAGAAGATCGATCATCTAGCCAGTGTTCGGGTGACATGTGGCCATGATGTCTGGTCCCCCAGCCGTTATATCTGGTCTTCTCAACCTGGAGTCGCTACTTATTGTAGCTACCCAAATGCCTCACGATGCTGGGTGGGCACCATACCGGCTGAAATTCGAAGAGAAAATGTCTTCCCCCCATGGAGACTCGAACCACCGCAAGTCCCGTAGCTCTGCGCCAAGGCTGCTTGCCTTTACCACTCGACTATGACGCGGGATGGTAATAATAATAATAATAATAATAATAATAATAATAATAATAATAATAATAACGTGTCACAAATAAGGAAATTAGAAACAAAATGGAAGCAGAAGAAAGCATAATTGAAAGAATTGAGGAAAAGGAATTAAAGTGGTTAGGACATATTTGAAGAGAAAAATTATACGCTCAGACCGGGACCTGGTGGACGGGAATTACAATGTATATAGAGAAAGATTTGCGTTTAGATCGGTACTTGCTCAGGTAGCTCAGTTGGTAGAGCACTTGGTCTAGAGAACCAAGGGTCCCGGGTTCAGGTCCCGGTCTGAGCGTATAATTTTTCTCTTCAAATATGATTTATCCATCATTGAGATGTACGAAATCAATAATAAAAACTTGGAAAAAGCCGTACTGGCTGTAATGTATAATTCCCAAATATGTCTTCTTAATAAAGGAGCAGCCATTTGCAAGATAGAAGCATGGCTTCACAGCATTTGGTGGACGGGAATTACAATGTATATAGAGAAAGATTTGCGTTTAGATCGGTACTTGCTCAGGTAGCTCAGTTGGTAGAGCACTTGGTCTAGAGAACCAAGGGTCCCGGGTTCAGGTCCCGGTCTGAGCGTATAATTTTTCTCTTCAAATATGATTTATCCATCATTGAGATGTACGAAATCAATAATAAAAACTTGGTTAGGACATGTTTTAAGAATGGAAGATGAGCGATGGCCGAAGCAACTATATGAATGGCATCCTAACAGAAAGAAGAAAAGAGGAAGACCAAGGTTAACATGGAAGGAAAACATGAAGACAGTAATGCAAGGTAGAGGGCTAAGCATCGAAGATGCCCAAGACCGTAGGCTTTGGAGGTTTGGCACGGGAAGACGGCAGCAGCTGTAAAAACCCGAAGATAGATAGAATAATAATAATAATAATAATAATAATAATAATAATAATAATAATAATAATAATAATAATAGACCCTAGGAAATTCAGAGAGAAAGCTCCCAATAGGTAGGCCATGAATGTGGTTGGAGAATAGCATTTACCATGGTTTGATGGAAGTTAATTATACAAGGGATGATTGGAAAATATGAGCTCAAGATAGGAATGCAAGGAGAGTTTTAATCCGCGCGGCCATGAACCTCGGGGTTCGATAGTGTCAGTGAGTAAGTTAGCTAGTTAGGTAGGCCATAGTAATAGTGACCTATTTAAACTGGCACAATTAAGATCATTAAATACTTATGGGTTGCGTGGAGGCAAACAGTTTTCGTATAGCCTATTTTTGAAATCCAGAATGGGTTGAAATTTTGTACTAGAGCATGCCATCAAATCTTTTGAGGATGAAATATTAGTACGCTGGTAGTTTATGCTGATGATGTAGTACTATTGGACGATAGCGAGGAGATACTAAAGGCCAACACACCCACACACTATTGAGAAACACTAAGAAATGGTGACTGGAAGTAAATATCAATAAAACTAAATACATGTTCACACATGGAAATACATTACGGTATATAATAAAAATAGACAGCTAATGACCAATGAGGCAAAATTTTTAGGAAGTGACTGAATTCAAATGGGTCTACCTAAGAACAATAATCAAGTAGGAATGAGATGCACAAAAAAAATTAAACAAGCTCAATTCTGTAAGTGCGTGGTATTATGCATTGCAGAAACTGTTGACGTCCCAACGCCTTTCAAAAACATTAAACTGAAAATACATAAAAATATTATTCTACCAGTTATATGGATGCGAAACACGGGCTCTTACTTTAAGAGAGGAAATGAGATTACAAGTATTTGAGAATAATGTTGTAAGGAAAAATTTTGGACCAAAGAGAGATGAACAGACAGGTGAATGGAGAAGACTGCATAACAATGAACTACATGGTCTTTATAGGAAGCCAGATATAATAAGAACAGTTAAGTCTCTTAGACTGCGATGAGTAGGACATGTGGCACGAGTGTGGAATGAAAGACGTGCATGGAAGCTTCTTGTAGGAAAACCAGAAGGAAAACGCCCAGTTGGTAGACCAAGAATGAGGTGGGAGAATAACATTAACTATGATTTGAGGGAAATAGATTATACAGGGAATGATTGGAAAACATCAGCTCAGGACAGGGATGAATGGGAAGTTTATGTCCGCGCGGCCATGAACCTATGGGTTCAGTACTGCCAGCGAGTTAGTTATGATATTCAAAGATGCTGGCTGACCACTATCGCCGGGGAAGATGAAATAAAATGGATGACATGAGTATGCAAAAGTTATGGAATGACATTTTTGGCTGAGGAAAACTGCAAAAAAAATCGTGAAAACTTGTGCTGGC
Organism: Diploptera punctata; assembly: GCA_030220185.1. NCBI lineage: Eukaryota > Metazoa > Arthropoda > Insecta > Blattodea > Blaberidae > Diploptera > Diploptera punctata. The sequence goes on along the minus strand of JASPKZ010004939.1, from coordinate 53,599 downwards.
TCCAATTCGTCAACTACGAACCACATATGAACAGGCCAAGACGCGAACTCGGATCCCAGAGATGGAGGGAGTGCATTTAACCATCTTCTTCTTCTTAAACATAATTTGTAGAATTTTCTTCTGTTTATTTCCAAAAATAACTCTTCGGAGGAAGACGTATTGGATGTGCATTCACTGTCTATCCATCTCTTGGCTGGTCTTCCTCTTGTTCTTCTCCCGTCCTTTGGTCTATCTTCTTTAGCTCTTTTTGCAAGTCGGTTTTCTTCCATTCTTTCTACATGACCCTTCCAATATTTTCGTCTGTCTATAATAAATTTGGTTATGTCTTGAATGTGACATTTGTCCCTAAATTCTGTGCTGTGTATTTTATCAAATAATATTTTCCCCAGAATAGTTCGTAAGATTTTCATTTCACATGTGCTTATTATTTTAGTTTTTGTTGTATCAGCCCTAGTTTCTGCTCCATATACGATAACTGGTCGAACATTTAACCATAAGATCATCATCATCATCATAGTACATTCACGAATTTAGGCCTTTTGTTGACCTGTTTCGGCCTCAAGAGAAATACCATCCAGAAGTATTTTGAGTGGACGTCCTGGTCTTCTTCTTCCTGCAGGTTGATATCTTAACATTTGTTTGGGTATTCTGTGATCTTCCATTCGATGAACATGGATCTTGACTTATAATCAGAAATTTTGTTTTCTAAAGATTTTAACCATAAGATAAAAAATTAAAATTAAAAATGTGCCTGCAACACGGACATTTTTTATTTTTGTCTTATGACTATTCGCCTCAATGGAATTTGATGCGAATTTTATTAGTATTGTATTCAGCCACTTTTGCCATGAAGTCGCTCTCTCTATCGCAAGTAATTATTTTCTATAATGTCTACATTCAATGATTATGCGGATTTAAGACTACATATATATATATATTCAACTCTTTCAGATCATTAGTAGCTTCTTTCTGAGGTTCTTTTTGTGGAAGAAGTAAGCAGGAAGGATAAAAGAGGAAAGAAGGAAGTAAGATAAGTTTAAGAATACCAATTCGTTTAACAAGATACCTTCTTTTTCCGAGAGAAAGCATGCTTTTTTACAAAAGAAGTTCACTGCATGCCTTATCTTAATCCGGTCCTGCAATATAATTTGATTACATTTAAAACTACCCCTTGGATTCATTTAATGAAATTTTGATTATGTCTCTTGTATTTTCGGTCTTGGAAAACTTTATCCTGTGTTAGTGACTTTATCTACATGAACATCCGTTTTAAAGGACTTTTATACTTATGGACAATGTTCCAATAAAGAGGGGAATTAGATATTTCAATTATATACTCTACTTTTATCCTAAAACTTTCTTTTATATATTAATTACTCTTAATGGTTAGAGTAAAGGGTATTAGGGGTTATAATAATACATTTAACCTGTTCAATTCATAACACAGAACTTATTTCAATTACAATTTTTCATTGAATATGCTTTATAGATACGAGGCCTCGACTGCACTTCTAGTAGCGCGTGATTTTTCAGTTATATTGTTGTAAACTATAGCACTTCTTATGTATTTACTAACATTATTTAATATTTTAAACTTTTTCAAACAATTTTTATAACATTATTAGACAATTTTGAAGTATTTATTTAAATATGCAAATCACAATATTATGACACTGTTAGACAATATTGTGATGATAACTGCTATTTTCTCCACATAGTATATTACTTAGTCTATGATTTTTCTATCGCTGGTTTGGGTTATCGCTGGTTGGATCAGCGTTACGGAGTGATAAGTAAGTGTACACCCATTTTTAATAAACGTTTGGTAATTTTAATATTATTAATATATTTTTTAAAACATAGATTTGGGGATTTATTGCAAATATTGGTCATTTAAATTTCATAGCGACGGGTAGTAATCGAGGACGATAATCGATATGTGGTTCGATTGTGGGTTATCGGTGGCTCTATAAATTCTGCCGCATGTACACTGTTGTTCTATAGGACTTTGAAAATATTTCACGCTAGTTTAAGTGCAGTTTTTCCGATACGAGTTTTAAAACATTAATAAATTAAAAAATACATTTTTTAATAAATTAGAACCCATATTCTGTAATCTATTTTGAGGAAGAGGCTGAATTCAAATACCTAGGAACAATAATCACAAAAACGAATGAGATGCACAAAGAAATTAAACATAGGCTCAATTCTGGAAATGCGTGCTAATATGCATTACAGAGACTCTTGATGTCCCAACTCCTTTCAAAAAACGTTAAACTGAATATATATAAAACTCTTATTCTACCAGTTATATTATATGGATGCGAAACATGGACTCTTACTTTAAGGGAGGAAAGGAGATTACAGGTATTTGAGAATAAAGTACCTAGGAAAATTTTTGGACCAAAGAGAGATGAACAGACAGGTGAATGGAGAAGACTACATAACAATGAACTACTTGGTCTTTATAGGAAGCCAGATATAATGAGAACAGTTAAGTCTCGTAGACTGCGATGGGCAGGACATGTGGCACGTATTGGGAATGAAAGGGGTGTATGGAAGCTTCTTGTAGGATAACCAGAAGGAAGTAGATTATACAGGGAATGATTGGAAAGCATTAGTTCAGGATAGGGATGTATGGAGATCTTATGTCCGCACGGCCATGAGCCTACGGTTAGATAGTGCCAGTGAGTAAAGTAATTCTGTAATCCATAACTTTTATCTTCTCTGCTCTAGATTGCTGTTTTTTTATAACGAACATTATTTCTGTCGATAATCAAAATTCAAGGGTAAAAAAAAATCTTTGAGCAAAATTTGTCTGTCCTTCTACGGGCAAAGCAACTAAAGTACACATTTTTATAATTTTGCAATTTTGCTGGCCTAAATATCGTGACGTTAGCATAGCCCTGGTTCAATTCTGCCTCTAATGGGAATTAGTACCAAAAACATTTAAGGAGCTAAAGGCGAAAACACGCAGGACTGACAACTGACTGGCATTTCGTACCGATGTGTATAGAAGGTGAGGGGTCTTAACCTTGTACTGCTCCAAGGACCTCCTAGGGATAGTAATGCGTTCACTTTACATTTTTTACTAAGGGTCGGTTTCACCAACAGACGTAACTGTATTACGCCAGTTTAAGCTATGCTTTATACATGGGGACAACTGGCGTAATAGAGTTGCCTCTGTTGGTGAAACTGACCCTAAGACTCCCACAATAGTATCATTACTTATATTTTCTGGCTCTATTAAACGAGGCAGAAATCGATAACACTGTTCAACATGATTTTTGTCTCATGAGTACCAATAGTTGTACTTAATGTAGTTTCTTACCGTATTTTCAAATATGTATTCGGAATTTCTCCATCACCCACAGTTTTTTTTTTAATTTCAGTTCAAATTAATGGATTTAAATAATTATTTTTTTTAATAAATGTTTATTTCGTCCATTGTAAAATAAAACCAGATGAGCTAACTCGGGAGATTTCAGCTAAGGAAAAGAGATGGAATCCTAATATGCTGGCCGATTATTGTTGGACCATCAAGAGGGAGGCTCCACAGGCGAAATATAGCAGAAAATCCTCATTTCTTTACTTTCTAGGTGAATCCGAATGTTCGAATATTATGTAGTTACGACTGTAGAAAATATTAAAGTGTTTGAAATTATACATTTCTGTATCTCGGAAACCTTGTGTGATGGAGAAAACCCGATATCATATTTGAATTCAGGAGAAAAAATGCTATCAGAATCACATATTTTTCTTTCTGAAACAAAAAAAAAGTTTATTTTTTGTTGCTCAGTGTAATTGATTTCTATTCTCGTAATTGGTGTGAATATCCATGGTTTGTGTAGTGTATAGCCCTACCATACGATTATATAACCATTTCACTTATTATGGAAATTTTAAGCCCTGTATAATAGCTAATTGTAATTTAATTTTAAGCTCTTTGAGGTTTATCAAGTAAATTGGAAAATGTTATGCTCGAAAATTGTTCCTATAATGTTTTGTGAATTGAGGTAATCATTAATTTATAGGAAATAGAGGTGGATTAATATTTCATTAGCGATCAATATTAGAGTATTACTTTATACTGCGTAATTGCATAGAACAAAATTAGATCAGAATCCTGTTGTAGCATCGCAGGTATTTTCTGACAGTTCGTTATCATTGTTCAGATGCCTCTTCTTTCAGTCCGGATTTATCTATGTGTCATAAATCTACGACACGGGACTCACGGCTTTTATTTTCTTCCGGAAGAATACATCCAGGTCCTCAGAATGCTACTTACTTACTTACTCACTGGCACTATCGAACCCGTAGGTTCACGGCCGCGCGGACATAAGCTCTCCATACATCCCTATCCTGAGCTAATGCTTTCCAATCATTCCCTGTACAATCTACTTCCCTCAAATCATAGTTAATTTTGTTCTCCCATCCCATTCTTGGTCTACCAACTGGGCGTTTTCTCCTCTGGCTTTCTTACAAGAAGCTTCTATGCACGTCTTTTATTCCCCGTACGCGCAACATGTCCTGCCCATCGCAGTCTACGAGACTTAACTGTTCTCATTATATCTGGCTTCCTATAAAGACCACGTAGTTCATTGTTATGTAGTCTTCTCCATTCACCTGTCTGTTCATCTCTCTTTGGTCGAAAAATTTTCCTAGGTACTTTATTCTCAAATACTTGTAATCTCCTTTCCTCCCTTAAAGTAAGAGTCCATGTTTCGCACCCATATAATATAACTGGTAGAATAATAGTTTTATATATTTTCAGTTTAACGTTTTTTGAAAGGAGTTGGGACGTCAAGAGTCTCTGCAATGCATAATAGCACGCATTTCCAGAATTGAGCCTATGTTTAATTTCTTTGTGCATCTAATTCCTATTTGTGATTATTGTTCCTAGGTATTTGAATTCAGCCACTTGGAAAATTTTACCGCAGTTGAACCCATGTCCGTATTTCTGAACGGTTGTATTTTTACGGTGAAAGATCGTCACTCTTTCGACCAAGGTACTTTTTTTCGTCTGGCTTATCACCTTCGACCAGTCCGGCATGGGCCCTATCGGCAGCAATGCTACCGCCGGCATAGCTATTCCAGTCCCAATTTCTTAGTGTTACTCAATAGTGTGTGCGTGTTGACCTTTAGCATCTCCTCGCTATCGGCCAATAGTACTACATCATCACCATATTTTATATTATATGTGTAGAATAATTAAAAAATAAGTAACAGGTTTGTAATTAGATGATTTTGTTATTAACAGGTGACTTATGCCATCCTTTGAACTGCAAAAAGAAGGAACTATGTCTGCTAGAGGACGCGTTTACAGCAGTGTGTGTCAGCAAGAAAGAACTTCATAAGAATGGGTAAGTCCTTAATTTAATAACATGTTCTATATTTTCTGTTAACTCTTAAATTCGTAATGTATTTTTTTGGATACATCAGTTGGTTCAATTAATTTAATATTTTTAATAAATGAGAAGAAAACGAAAAAAGAAACCACTTAAATGCGTGTCTCATTATACAATATATCTACTAATAACAGTTACACAAGATTTCGTTTTCACTGCGGTCCGCCACATTTAAATAACTAACAGAAGAAATTTGTGATTTGCCAATTTAAGGGTTAATATACTGCAACTTAGTATTATTGCTGCGTATCCGGGAATTTGTTTATTGTAATTTCTTGTCGCCAGTGAGCTTAATCACACTGGTAACTGTGAATTCAACAGTAATCTAGGCCCCATGCCGATGTTGGCTGAACGTGGAAATAAACGATATCGGGAATGTCACCAATCATCTCTTTGATCTCAAAAACTAGAGATTCGAGGCTAATATCGGACTTTTCCGAGTATTTCTACATGTCATGAATGTAATAATGAAATCAATGTACTCAGACTTGCTATCCGCATGCAAAAGTTCTTCTTCTTCTTCACTTCACGGGCTAGGGAAATTGCCTGTTCCGCCTCACAGTTGTTCTGTCCATCTTTTCACTGGCCTTCCAACATTCCTTGAACCCCTTGGCTTGTAGTTGAATGTTGCTCTTGGTAATCTTGTTACATTTATTCTTTTCAAATGTGTAAACCATTTCTCTCTATATTCTCTGACTTTCTCATTCAATGGATATATATATAACTCTGTTCTTATATCTTCATTCCTTATCCGATCCAATCTTGTGCAGCCTTTTGTTATCGTTTATCCTTTTTCTGCTTAAGTCGTCGTCCATTAGATCCGTCCGGCTGAACACTGTGAGAGAGATGAGTTTGGAAATTTTTTACATGGTCGGGTTACCAACCCAGACTTACAACCACATTCCCTAGTGGATCGGGGATTTATTTCGGAGTTTCCTTCTCCTAGACGGGTTGCTAACCAAAGCCTTGGAGTCCCGTCTACCCGTTGGCTTGCAGGTTTTCTCTTCCGCCTTCTTTACCGTTGAGAACAATGCAAAAGTTAATACAACTAAAGATAATATTTTTGCCAGAACCGGGATTTGAACCCAGGATCTCCAACTTTGCGCGCTAACACTCTTCCTTTGAGCTACCTAGGCATCCACCGCACAGAGTTGGAGATCTTGGGTTCAAAACCCGGTTCAACCATACATTTTTCTCTTTAGTTCTAGGCATATCAACTCTTGCATGCTGATAAGAAATCGGAGTACGTATTAATTCCAATCTAACATTCATAATTAGCAGATAAGGGACGAAACAATACCATCATAGAATCTTAATTGTGTAAAATAAAGTAATGTAAAGTGATCCCACTAAAGGCCTCGGGAGGCCCTTGGTGCAGTAGGAGGTTAAGGCTCCCATTTTTCTAGACAATCGGCACTTGGTGTCAGCCGGATTGCGCGACGACCGCCTTTATCCCCAGAACATGCGTATGGTACTCATTTCTGTTAGAGGCTGAGGCGACCCCAGAGTCATAGTGCCTGCAGAAGGTTTGGGTCAGTTTAAAAATCCTGACCCCACTGGGATTCGAACCCTCGACCTTCGGCTTGTAGCGCAGTGCCTTAACCACTACGCTAAGGCGTGCCCCCTCTTGTGTAAAATTCAGTTACTCTAATTTTAGTACGAAGGTTACACGGAGTTTTAAAGTGAGAAAAAAACATGCCTGTCCATGGATTCCTGGGTAGCTCAAAGGAAGAGTACGCGCGCGCTACGCTGGAAATCCTGCGTTCAAATTCCGGTTCATGGATAAACTTTTCTCTTTTGTTGTATTTAAATGTCAGCCATCTCGCCCCATGGGGGCTAAATAATTATTTAATAACAAACTAACTTATACACCTCACTGATAGTATTCTTTTAGCAATATTAATATACTTAATTATTTATGAAAATAATATTAAGAATAACAAATATTTTTATTTGTTTTGTTTTTAAATATTGTATAATCGTAAAATTAGTTTTCTATATCTCATTATTTTCCTGTTTTTTATATACACTAGACATGGACAATTTAATATGCCTTGCTTGTATACATTTTATTATTAGTTTTAGTCTTAATTTTAACTAATATTAACTGGTTGTATTATAGATCGTAATACGTATATTAGATATTATCTTTTGATCAAATTTTTACTTAGTGTTTAATATTAGAGTTAATTAAGATTGTTATATTCTGATGTAATATATGTTTGTCCTGGTGAGTGGAAGAGAAGGCCACATGGCCTTAACTCCACCAGGCTAAATAAATAAATCTAAAAATAAATCTAATCTAAAATGTGAGGTTAAATGACATCGGGATTATCACCAATCCATTTTGCTACGTAGAAAACTATCAATTCGACACTAATCTATGTTATTTTGGATATAGCTATTTTATTTTACCTCCGTCTTTCCATCATGCACATGAGAGCTGAATTTGAACTTTTAACATTTATATGTACACAATGGCTAAATGTTCAATAAGAAATAAACTTGAGATATTTTCAAACTAGACAAACTAGAAGAGCACAAACACTGATGGATGGAACATTTAGACAGAATGGGCAATACAAGATTACCCAAAATGATCAACACCTACAAACCGCATGGAAAAAGATCTTTGGGACGGCCAAGGAAACGATGGACTTGAGACCGGAACAGGTCGCGTTGACCTAATTCTGGAAAGGAAGAACAAGACAATGGCTAGATATCATTTCAATCGCTCATTAGTCATACTAACCGAAAAACACACACACACACACACATATATATATATATATATATATATATATATATGTGTGTGTGTGTGTGTAAGTAACATACATGTCTACTGGAATGCCTTAGTGGCGCAGTTGACATCGCACTGACGTACAAAGTTAGAGGTATCGGGTTCTAATCCCGGTTCAGGTATTTATTTTCTTCATGTTATATATAGGCCTATATATTGCATTGCACAATGTCAAAAATGTAATTATAACATCTATCTATCTATCTATCTATTCGGGTTTTTACAGCTGCTGCCGTCTTCCCGTGCCAAACCTCCAAAGCCTACGATCTTGGCCATTCTTCAATGCTTAGCCCTCTTGCTTGCAATAATGTCTTCATGTTTTCCTTCCATGTTAACTTCGGTCTCCCTCTCTTCCTCCTTCTGGTCGGATGCCATTGATATAACATATATATATATATATATATATATATATATTTATATAATCCGGTATTATGGCAGCTTCCGGAAACCAAACGCCATTCCTCTCTGTTCATCCATTGATCTTCCTCCAATCATCTGATATTCATAGCTGCTTGTACGCCTTCTATCCAAGTTTTCTTCGGTCTTCCTCTCTTCTTCCTTTCCATTGGTATCCATATATATATATGACCAAATAGCGACTTGTTTCAAAACGAAGTAAAAGAAGTTAGTCGTGTCTGGTGTGATTTATGTCAAGTCGAGTGTTGTATATGGATGACAGCCTGTTGCACCATGACAGGAGCAGATGAAATGAAATGGAATGAAATACATGAAATGAGTTTGGAGAAATGTTGGAGGAAACGGGATAAACTACAAGAAAAATCTGCCCAGACTCTGATTTGTTCACGACTTCCCCCCCCCCTCCTACGTGTAGTGACCTGACAATGCTCAGTACTGTACTGTTATTTATTTAATGGAAGTTAAGTTCTACATCATTGTTGCAGGAAATTATTTCAGCTTCGAAAGGTAGTAGACAATTGAAATGCTTTTATTTGCATTCCATATTTGAATATATATTTTTTTAGTCAGTACCCTTTTTTTTTTTCAATAACAAATTGCACTTTTCTTTTCTCGCTGAGTTATTCCATCCTTTTATTCGGCTTGTGTCAACATTTGTACTTTTTTCCTTTCCATCTATCTTATGTCATACTATTCAAATATCTGCACAAGGATGAAGCCGGCATTTTCGAAGTATGTTTTTATTCAGTTACCTGACAAAATGAATTCAGCGGTTTTCAATCTTCTTACGCGCTTCAGTAAGGATCACAATTTTCCACCAAGTGTTAGCACAGACTCATACTAAACTGTTATTATTATTATTATTATTATTATTATTATTATTATTATTATTATTATTATTATTATTCACTCTCTCACTGGCACTATCGAACCCGTAGGTTCATGGCCGCGCGGACATACGCTCTCCATACATCCCTATACTGAGCTAATGCTTTCCAATCATTCCCTGTATAATCTACTTCCCTCAAATCATAGTTAATGTTATTCTCCCACCTTATTCATGGTCTACCAACTGGGCGTTTTCCCTCTGACTTTCCTACAAAAAGCTTCCATGCACGTCTTTAATTCCCCATTTGTGCCACATGTCCTGCCCATCGCAGTCTACGAGACTTAACTGCATTATATCTGGCTTCCTATAAAGACCATGTAATACACTGTTATGCAGTCTTCTCCATTCACCTGTCTGTTCATCTCTCTTTGGTCCAATGTTTTTCCTAAGAACTTTATTCTCAAATACTTGTAATCTCCTTTCCTCCCTTAAAGTAAGAGTCCATGTTTCGCATCCATATAATATAACTGGTAGAATAATTTTTTTTTGCAAATACCCCAGGTCGTCTTTCGACATTCCTGGTTTCTCTCCCGGCATGGCGTACTTGTAACCCACTTCTTTGGTTGGGCGCCTGGAAGGCGGGATTACATTGCCCCGATGATATGATGGGTGATGATGATGATGATGACAGTGCTGCGCCAGGAGAGTCCCTAATCCTAAGCTTAATCTAAGATGAATATGAATGATGATGATTGCGATGGCCATATGATTTCGGGGACCGTTTGGTCCTTAAAGGTTTCCTGACATTTGTCTTACAGGTGAGGAAAAACCCCGATAGACCTTCACCCAGAAAAACTGCCCCGATCGGGGATTGAACCCGAGCCCGCTGCGTGACAAGGCAGCACGCTACCTCGAGACCACAGCGGTGGACACGGGTGGAATAATACTTTTATATATTTTTAGTTTGTTTTTTGAAAGTAGTTGGGAAGTCAAGAGTCTCTGTAATGCATAATAGCACGCATTTCCAGAATACTATTAATAATGAGTTAATAATAATAATTATTATTAATAATAGTAATTTTTTATTTAATTTTGGAGACTGGAGAATCAATAAAATCTTGTAGTGAGATCACATATTTAGGAATTAAAATAAATAAAAATGGGAGTTATGAAGAGGAAATAAGAAATAGAATTAATAAAGGAAAATTTGCAATTGCTTGCCTCAATGGAATATTGTGGGATAAAAATATAAGTAATAAAAATAAAATGAATATATATCATAAAATTGTTAAAAGCATCATTACTTATGGAGCAGAACTTTGACCATTAACAACAAAAACAAATAAGTACCTTTTGGCAACGAAAATGGATTTTATACGAAGGGCCGCAAGAATTTCAAGAAGAGAAAAAAATAGGAACTCAGTTATAAGGGAGAAAATGAAGATTGAAGACACTATTTTAGATTATATTAAAACTCAGCAATTAAGATGGTACGGACATGTCCAGCGAATGGAAGAGGATCGGCTACCAAAATGTGTTTTGGAATGGAAACCTGAGGGAAGACGAGGCAGAGGAAGACCTAAAACCTCCTGGAGTCTGCAGCAAAACTTTAAAGTGTAGGCACAAGGATCTCTTCAGGGCATGTTTTAGATTAAGCTTCTTTCTGGGTTCTGCCGATGTGAAGGACAAGGAATTCGATGATCAGTAACAATGAGTAGTGTAGTTAATTAAAACGGGTTTATTCTGTGAACCTCTTATGAACAACACAATACACAATGAATTAATATGTCTTGTAGACTACTTGAGCAAATCTAGGCTTCCTTAGTATATTTTACATACGATAGATTGATTCGCACTTTTATGTAATAATATGGGAGCAACATTCTCCTCCGAATACTAGTAATATGACAAACTAGCCCACTCTATTTCAGTATGGTAGCCACTGGCCACACCGTATGTCCTCGTATGGGCCACCAGCCACACTCCGTGTGTGTATGAGAACAACAGGCCACACACTGTGATGTATTAAAACGACTAACCACACTGTGTGTGTGTGTGTGTGCCTGATACACTAACCACACTGTGTTAACAATAACATTTCTTGGCCTTTTATATTAATTTTCCAAGGACGTTTTACATTGGCCCAAGTATTCCTTTTACAAAATGTATTGTCAACACGTCAATAAAATTTACACTTTTATAATAAACATTAGTTTCACTTAGCCAACCCTTGAGTTGCCGTTAACCACTGCATAACAAAAGCTTATTGTGTGGTCCCAAATAATAACCAAATTAGTAATTCTAGGAATTACTAATGCTACAAGTCAGGGAATACGTTTATATGTGAAGGAGAAACATCTACAACCAGGAGATTGGTTGGACCGACAAAATTTGCTGTCGGGAATCGGACGATGTCAAAGACATTAATCAATCTATCTATCTAATAATAGTAATAATAGTTATAATAATTATTATTAACTTATTATTAATGTTAGTACATTTAAGTGCCACATTATGTCTTGTGGATGAAAAAAAGCGTGATAATCGTATTTAATAAGAATTCTTGAAGACGTACAAAGTTGAAGTCGTGGTTTCTTTCTTGTCACAGCGTGAAGTGCTGGTTTTATTTACTTTCAATCTCATGGCTTATATTTAGCATCTGAAGTGCTAAGAAAAAACGACGCTTCTCTAACAAGTAGATATGAAAATGTTAGTTTCTAAGTGAAGTATGCTTTCTGTATATTAACCATTTCTCATCAGTATGCATGTAGCTTTCAGCGAGTTAGACCACTATAGACCTGTTCCGATATCAAATCAAATGTCGGTTTCTTGCGAACATTTTTGCTTATAATTTTAAAAATAATGTCAGCAGTCTCTTGCCTATCATTGTGTTCACATGTGTAGCCATCGTGATTTATATATTTTTTTTATTTTGTCGGGAACTAGTAGAGAACAATCGATGCATATGATACATTGTTCGGTGCAAGTTCTGGCGTCCCTGAGACACCATGACTTTGAGAACTGGATTATTTACTCCTAATTCCTCTAAAGTGTCTGCTTATTTGATATTTATGAAAACTTCATTAAATGAGAAGAGAGAAAATAGTACCGCAAAGTTGAAGTAAGCTGTTGGAAATATCTTAATGCTAAAATACAGGGTGTCGCATTCAAACCCCCTACATTTTAATTAATCATAACTAACAAAGTATGTGGAATTATGAAATGAGGTCGGTATTAAACGAAACAGAAACTCAAAGAATTTTCATTGCCACACATCAAAACACCTCTATATGTGCACCATTAGTAGCACGAATAATATCAAGTCTGTATTTCGTGCCACGTTCTGTCTAACATGTCCAATTCAACTGCCGGGAAGCTTGGCGAATTGATTTTGTGGACTTCTCCGAAATCCTGCTCTAATTTATTCAATCTTTTCTTCTGAAACACGTGTTCGAGCACCTCCTGATTCTTTTTTTACGCTTCCATTCTCCAGAAACGTCTCAAGCCATTACTTAATGGACTTCCCATCAGGTGCATTCCCTCCATATTCTTTCTGGTAATTTCTTTGCACTGTGATTATTGACTTCGTCTCTGCATACCAGAAAACAGTTTGTGCTTATTGCTGAGGAGTCGCCATTTTGTTTTATGTCATTATTGTCCAACATGCGACAGATGAATTATCTGCAACAATGAAAACAAACATTCTTTGAGTTTCTCTTTCTTTTAATACCAACCTCATTTCATAATTCCACATACTTTGGGAGTTATGATTAATTAAAATGTGGGAGGTTTAAATGGGACACGATGTAGAATGAATAAATGAATAATTAAATAATACGTAACTTTTGTCTTCCATTCAAGTGTTATTAGATTACCAATTGGTATCCCTGAAGAGAGTCAGTGCTAACTGAACCCAAGACCACTACCTACAAGAACCCATCCAAGATAATAATCGATCATAATGCATATTCTGCAAAATACAAAGTGAAAGGACATATGTCACAATTTTTACACACTCTATATGCCTACGACGCTCTATGATAATGAGTTGGAAAATGCGTTCGCATTAATTTAATAATCTTCACTGAAATAAATCAACTATTTGAATTATGGAGGTCGTACATTCTCAATTTTAATCTCCTACGAATGCAATTATTTAAAGAGATGAATTCCTTAGACGAATATTTGAACTCATACGAGATGAAAATGTACAGTCTACGCTCTTTTGTCCCAATATAAGCAACCATGATTCATAACTAAAAATTATTACAAAATATAATGTTAAGAATGGCATTATTTAAAGTTCCAGAAAATTGAAATAATAATAATAATAATAATAATAATAATAATAATAATAATAATAATAATAAAAGGTAAAGTGATCCTACAACAGGCCCGGAGGCCCTTGGGGTAGTAGGAGGTTAAGGCTCCCACTTTTTCTTGACAATCGGCACTTTGTGTCAGCCGAGCTGTCAGCCCTGCGTGACGGCCGCCTTTACTCCCAGAACAAGCGTCTGGTACTCATTTCAGTTAGAGTCTGAGTCGACCCCAGGTCCATAGTGCCACCAGAGGGTTTGGGTCAGTTTTAAAATCCTGACCCCAACGGGACTTGAACCCTCGACCCTCTGGCTTGTAGCTCAGTGCCTTAACCACTACGCTACGGCGTGCCCCTAATAATAATAATAATAATAATAATAATAATAATAATAATAATAATACATCCAAGCGCGCGACAGGCCTACAAGACCCTTGGCCCACCATCCGGCTGCTGGCCTCACGTTCACATGTGTTAATCACAGAGTAGACTATCATAAGCCAATGTAGAGGTAACGTGTGGGTAGTATGTCGGGTCCCCCAGCCTTTATAGCTGGCCTTCACTTAAAAGACAAAACGTTTTCTGTTGAGAAGTTTCCATCTTTGATTCATGTATTTTATGTCTTTCGGGCTAAATGGCCGTGGTCTGGTTTTATTAAAACTCGACGTTTCGTCTACTACCGCGGTAGGCATCCTCAGATAGATATACGTCCTTCCCATAGAGGTTGTTTATGTAAAATTGTAGACTTTCATGGGAGGTATTTTGATTCATGTATTTAATGTCTTTCCATCTTTGTTATTGTTGCCATAGAAAACAAAACAAAAGAAAGCTATCCGCTCACTTACATAACTAAAACTATCTTGTTTCCTGTTTCATTTCACTTTACACAACTTTCTACGCCTCATCTGAGTGATAATATTATAACTTGAAAGTAAGTATATCATTTTATGTACACCCTGTATAAAGGTGATTCCATTCATCCATGTAAGACAGTTTACTTTTAAGTTTCATAACAGTAAAATTGTTGGTTATTTTAAATAAATGTAGCCAGAGGGGCCACAATGGCTAAATTCACATTGCATTTTATATAATTATGATGAAAAAACTTCGCTTTTAGTAATATAAAATTCATCTGGCCGCCTTACAAGGGCTGCGCAGATATAGTTGGGTGGTGGGATTGCCACCTTACAGCCTCCCAACTTGCTTCAGCTTTGTTTTTAGGTAGATTGCTTTCTCTTCGGCTCTGAGCTCTACCTGCCCATTATAGCCGTCCAATCTGGAACAGACGCTATGCTGATTTTGGTTCACCCCGGGTGTTTCATTTCCCCGGTACCACCTATATTTAGGAGGCATTCCCCTATCCACCACCTGGGGAGGCGCCCGATGGGGGATCAGCAACCTCTCACGGGCTATTTGTGGAACCATAAAAAGAACCTTAGGTCGGAAAACAAGGAAAGATACGAAACTTAAATTATATAAAACAATGGCTGTTCCTTTGTTGTTGTATGGAAGTGAAAATTGGATAATGAAATCAAGGGATAAAAGCAGGATACAGACTGCGGAAATGCTGTTTTTACGTAATGTGAAAGGATGCACAAGAGCGGATAGAATAAGGAATGAAACTATACGAGAAGAATTAAATATATATAAAATGGAAGATAAAATCTGCGAAAATAATACGAATTGGACAGAACACTTAATGAGAATGAACAACGAAAGAATACCAAAAAGAGCCTTCTTGTACATATAATCCCAGAGGAACAAGAGATGTTGGCCGACCACGTAGAAGATGGACTCCACTTTTAACTTCGCCGGAACAGGCTGTATAGCCTAAACCTTGTAGTAGAAGAAGAATATAATGAAAAAACAATCACTTGAACATTTTATAAATAAAAATACATGAAAGTAAAATTTTCATAACTGGAGGAGAAACATTACTTTGCTTCTAAGTTTATTTATTCCTGTATGTGGCTAACGAGTCTTGTTATGAGGTCCGCTGTGTGAGAATTAATTACCGTTGTAATGGGGCGCCGAAGGCAAATGAGTTCCATGGATAACATTTACATGAATGAATCATATATCATAATATTGTCCTCAGGCTGTGCCACAAGGCTGATGGAACATGATTAATTAGCAGCGTGGGTTGTGGAGGGAGTCGATGCTTGTAAAATGACAACATCGATCTAGTGACAACATTAAAAAATGAAACCAAACTATAGGCCTATAATCCAAATTTCTTACAACATTTTTTTATAATGCTCCAGTTTTTGTCCTTAGACATTTCTGGTGTTGTCTCCTGGCAATGGCGATTGTAACCCACTTCTGAGGTTGGGGCGCCTGGAAGGCGGAGTTACGTTACCCCGATGATATGATGGGTGATGACGCCAGGACAGCCCTTAATCCTAAGCTTAATCCAAGATGAATATGAATGATGATGATTGCGATGGCCATATGATTTCGGGGACCGTTTCCGCCTTAAAGTTTTCCTGACATTTGTCTTAAAGGTGAGGCATGGCCGATACCAAGCCCGGCTGAGAAAGGAGGAGGGGGAGGAGTAACAACCTCGTAAAAAACCAGGGTTCAGTTGGCTCCGACTGACAGTACTCTGTAAGGGCCCCTAGCCAGGGTTACGGTGAAGACCTCAACGGCAGATTCGGCGCAGGAGTCCTTCATCACGGCGGATCTGGCGGAAGTGGCAACCCTCTAGATGGGGTTAGTACATCCAGAAGCTGGACCTAAAGCTTCGAGGTGGCAGCCCCACCAATGGTCTACTCTGCATAGCGTTGGTACCGCGATCAGAGGAAAACATATTACTCATATGCTTCACAATGGAAACTCGGACGGACTTAACCAAAAGGCTGCACTAGAATGGACCAGATAAGAAACGAGGATATCCGTGAAGAACTGCAGATCTACTCCATAAAAGAAAATATATTTAACAACAAGATACAGTGGAAAGAACATGTAGAAAGAATGGAAGAAAGAAGATTACCAAATAAAATCTTCCATTATTTTCCAAGAAGAAGATGTCGGACATCCTCGGAAGAGATGGTCTTAGATCTATTAGTGAAGACGGAATAGGCAACTCTTGCCTAAACCAGGAAGTGAAGAAGAAGAAGGTGAGGCAAAACCCCGATAAAAACCTCACCCAGAAAAACTGTCCCGACCGGGCCCGCTGCGTCACAAGGCAGCACGCTACCTCGACACCAGAGCGGTGGACATTTCTTCCAAAATTACAACATGCAAAAATGACTAACACTGTCGCTTATGGTAGAACCCATGGGTTCTGTACTGCATTCACTAAGATAATCCTCTTACCCTTATCCTCAGATAACTGTATTCAGTTCTTATTTCCGATTTACACTTCCCTAAAATCCATGCTATGTTATACTTTTCCATTGTCAACTTTATGTTGTGTAGGCTGCCTGTATCTATTATTTATCATTAATTATGTAGATAATTCACAATTGTTGTTATATGTATAATTTAACCCTGGTGAAGTGGAAGAGAAGACCATACGGTCTTAACTCCATCAGTTAAAATAGATAGATAGATAGATCAACGATTGATTAATGTCTTTGACATCGTCCGATTCCCAACAGCAAATTTTGTCGGTCCATCCAATCTCCTGGTTGTAGATGTTTCTCCTTCATGTATAAATATATTCCCTGACTCCAGGAGGTTTTAGGTCTTCCTCTGCCTCGTCTACCCTAAGATTTTCATTCCAAAAAATGAGGTTGGTAGCCGATCATCTTCAATTCACTGAACATGTTCGTACCATCTTAATTACTGAGTTTTAATATAATCTGAAATAGTGTCTTCAAATCTTCATTTTCTCTTTATAACTGAGTTTCTTGCCTATTAATACTTATGGATCCGAAACATGGACAGTGACAACACAACAATCTGCCAGGATACAAGCTGCTGAAATGAAATTCCTCAGACCAATATCAGGATATCAAAGAACAGACAAAAAACATAACACAGAAATAAGACAGCAACTAAAAGTAGAGGAATTAAACTCAACAATAGTGAAATACAGAACAAACTGGAAATAACACTTGGCAAGGATGACTGAGAATAGAATACCAAAAGCAGCATACAGCTATTCACCACGAGGAAGAAGAGGTTTGGGAAGACCAAGGAAAAGGTGGAAACAGCAGCAACTTGGAGCCGGAATAGCCCGATATCCTTGGCATCAATGAATGACAAAAAAGTTGTTGAGTTATCTGTAGAAGATAAAGATATGCTGTCACGGACTTTTTTTGTAGAGGTTTTTGAGATATTCAATTCTGTGCACATTAATTTGGTGTATTTGTTATGGTTTAGGCAGCGTAAGCCAATTATGCGTCAAAATAGGGACTTTATTTCACGTTTTTTCACTATAAAGGGTGATTTTAAGAGTGAAGGGGTTGAATATCAGAACTCTCTTATAGCCTATGTTCATCCCGGGAATCTCCTGAACATTTTGCAAAAAACCCCATCAAAATCGGATCAACGGTATGGCCACGCATTGAATACGAACAAACAAACAAACAAACAAACATTGATTTTTATATATAAGATGGGTAAAAAATGCATTCAATTATAAGGTCATTATTTGTCTTTTTAGGAAAAATTTAAACCTTTTTTTAGGTCATAAGTGCAAGCATATTTTCCATTCTTAAGATCATGGAAATCCGCCCCTTAGTAATTAATAAATGAATTCACTGTATTGTACATTAAAACTCTGTCCCGTTATCAATGAACCTTTATGTAGTGAGCGATGTTGAGTAAATTAGATATTGTCGAAGTGTTTGTCGTTTGTTTTATCTTCGTTTGGTGGTTTGTAATGTTTACTTCGCCTGACTTAAATTCCGAGAAAGATTTAGAAACAATTTTGTTTGTTGTAACATCAGACACGTTGGTAATTCTAGAATGTTTCGCTTCTAGAGAAATGTCATTTGTTTTCTTCCCACTGTGATTTAAAAATATCCGACTCGGTCGTTACTGTAACAGGATATATTCGTGCCAGTGAAATCTGCTTCGTGTAACTATGCTCCAATTGTTGAGGTCAGAGTGTGGTGGTGCTATAAATGTATCCAGGAATCGAACCGAGAAAACAAACCTACTCAATCGATACACGTGGCTATTCCTATCTCGCCGCAATGATGCTTCTAGGGCTGTACATACTTTTCCCAAAGAAGTAAATAAAGAAATGTACTAATATTTCTTAAAATTGTTTCCTATGTTGCATTAAAAAGGTATTTATAAAAATTTCGAAAATAAAAATTGGCAATCATATAACAGAGGGATTTACTATTACAAAAGGTTTAAGGCAAGGTTGATACTGAAGGACACCACGCACACACTACTGAGTAACACTAAGAAATTAGGACTGGAAGTAAATATCAATAAAACTAAATATATGGTCACACGTAGAAATACATTACATTATGGAAATGGACAGCTAATAACAAATGAGGGAAATTTTGAGGAAGTGGCTGAATTCAAATGCCTAGGAACAATAATCACAAATAGGAATGAGATGCACAAAGAAATTAAACATAGGCTCAATTCTGGAAATGCATGCTATTATGCATTACAGAGACTCTTGATGCCCGAACTCCTTTCAAAAAACGTTAAACTGAAAATATATAAAACTATTATTCTACCAGTTATATTATATGGGTGCGAAACATGGGCTCTTACTTTAAGGGAGGAAAGGAGATTACAAGTATTTGAGAATAAAGTTCTTAGGAAAATTTTTGGACCAAAGAGAGATGAACAGACAGGTGAATGGAGAAGAGTACTTAACAATGAACTACATTGTATTTATAGGAAGCCAGATATAATGAGAACAGTTAAGTCTCGTAGACTGCGATGGGCAGGACATGTTGCACATGTGGGGAATGAGAGACTTGCATGGAAGCTTCTTGTAGGAAAGCCAGAGGGAAAACGCCCAGTTGGTAGACCAAGAATGAGGTGGGAGAATAACATTAACTATGATTTGAGGGAAGTAGATTATACAGGGAGAGATTGGAAAGCATTAGCTCAAGATAGGAATGTATGGAGAGCTTATGTCCGCGGCCATGAACCTACGGGTTCGATAGAGTCAGCGAAGTAAGTAACTAAGTTAGTAAGTTAAGGCAAGGTTGCAGTTTTTCTCCAACTCTATTCAGAATTTATCTCGAAAGAGTACTAAGAGACTGGAGGAAAAAATGTAAAAAAATGGGCATACCCATCCAAAATACACGTGTATATTCACTAAATTTTGCAGATGACCAGGTATTAATAGCACAGGACACGATGACATAGAATATATGGCTAAAAAACTAAAGAATTTGAAAAATGGGGACTTTATATAAACATTGAGAAAACTAAATATCTGTGTATATGAGAAGAAATGGAAAATATAAATTTCAACAATGGAGAAGAACTAAAACCTAGTATTGAATGCACTTATTTAAGAACAAAATTAGACCATTCAGGCGATAACACAGTGGAAATTAAAAATAGAATCGCACAAGCAATAAATGCTTTAAACTCTGTTTGGTGGAGCAAAAATATTACAAAAAATAGAAAATTACAAATATATCAAACCATAATTCAGAGTATTTTAACATATGGTGCTGAAGTCTGGCAAATTCCTACCAGGGAAATGAAAATAATGTTAAGTACAGAAATGGATGTTTTAAGGAAATCAGCTGGAAAATCTAGAATGGATAGAATACGAAATAAAGAAATAAGGGAAATTATGGGTGTACAAGAAGAACCGGACATCATAGAAAAGAAACGATTACTGTGGCATGGTCATGTCAAAAGAATGCCAGAGCAAAGATTGCCTAAAATTGTTATGGAATGGATCCCAATAGAAAGGAGAAAGGTAGGAAGACCGAAGAAAACTTGGATACAAGGGGTACATGCAGCTATGAATATCAGAGGATTGGAGGAAGATCAAAAGATGCACAGGGAGGAATGGCGTTTGGTTTCCGTAAGACTGCGGCAGCTGCCGTGATACCGGATGATGATGATAAAAAACACTTTATGGCATTATTGTTGATTGTAAAAATTGTGTTTTACTACTAGTAGGCCTGTCCCGCGCCGTAGCCGAATGGCTAAGATAGGATGCCTTGGCGCAGTGCTACGGGACTTGCGCTGGTCGAATTCCCATGGGGGAAGAAATTTCCTAATGGAATTTCGTCCAGTATGGTACTGGTGCCCACCCAGCATCGTGAGGAATTTGGGTAGCTACAATAAGTAGCTGTTCCAGATTGAGAAAACCAGTTGTAACGGTTTGGGAACCCGACATGCTGACCACATGTTAACCCTACATTGGCTTGATAATCGTCTGCCTCTGTGATTAACACATGTGGATGTGAGGCCAACAGCCGGATGGTAAGGCAAGGGCCTTCTATGCCTGTCGTGCCATGGAGTTCTTAACAAGTACTGTTGTCATTCCAACTTTTCTTTTTCTTCTTCATTGGCTTTCCTCCACTTATAGATTTGCCGTCTTCAGTTTCCATTTATCTCTATCATTCCAATCTCCCTCTTCCAAATTCCTATCATCCATTATAGTATCGGCCGCGGTGGGCATTTTCCTTCTGGTTTTCCTACAAGAAGCTTCCATGCACGTCTTTTATTCCCTATTCGTGTCTCATGCCCTGCCCTTCGCAGTTTACGAGACTTAACTGTTCTTATTATATCTGGCTTCCTATAAAGACCATGTAATTCATTGTTATGCAGTCTTCTCCATTCACCTGTCTGTTCATCTCTGTTTGGTCCAAAATTTTTCCTAAGAACTATATTCTCAAATACTCGTAATCTCCTTTCCTCTCTTAAAGCAAGAGTCAATGTTTCGCATCCGTATAATATAGTTAGTTGAATAACAGTTTTGTATGAAATTTCTTCATATCATATTGTATAAATAAAATAAATCCGTGGTATGCTAGCTTCAATTAACACTGTCAGAAGTGCTTGTCGACACTGCCAAGGGAGTCATGTGATTATCATGACGCAGTTCTTGGGCCTTAATTTAGTTTTCTTAACCGGATTTAGTTATTTCTCATATCAAGTACACAGCTTAGTTGACCAACTTAACTACTCTGTGCTTAAGAAAAACACCAATTGTATAGCAGCCGGGCATCGAAACTTGGTCTCTGACACACTATTCGAGAGATTTTGCTGATGTGTAAATCCATAACTATCTAACTAACTCACTGGCACTATCGAACCCGTAGGTTTATGGCCATGTGGACATATGCTCTCCATACATCCCTATCTTTAGCTAATGTTTTCCAATCATCCCCTGTATAATCTACTTCCTTCAAATCATAGTTAATGTTATTCTCTCACCTCATTCTTGGTCTACCAACTGGTTTTCCTACAAGAAGCTTCCATGCACGTCTTTCATTCCCCATTCGTGCCATGTGCCCTGCTAATCGCAGTCTACGAGTCTTAACTATTCTCATTATATCTGGTTTCCCATAAATACCATGTAGTTCATTGTTATGTAGTCTTCTTCACTCACCTGTCTGTTCATCTCTGTTTGGGGCAAAATTTTTCCTAAGAACTTTATTTTCAAATACTTGTAATCTCCTTTCCTCCCTTAAAGTAAGAGTCCATGTTTCGCACCCATATAATATAACTGGTAGAATAATAGTTTTGTATGAAATTTATTCATGTCATATTTTATATGTAAAATAAATCCGTGGTGCGCTAGCTTAAATGAACACCGTCTGAAGTGCTTGTTGTCACTGCCCAGCAGATGACATTAAGGGAGTCATGTGGATATCATGACGCAGTTCTTGGGCCTTAAATTAGTTTTCTTAACCGGATTTAGTTATTTCTCATATCGAGTAACACATAGCTGAGTTGACAACATAAACTACTCTGTGCTTAAGAAAAACACCAATTGTATAGCAGCCAGAAATCGAAACTTGGTCTCTGACACACTGATCATGAGATTTTTCTGATGTTTAAAACCAAATGTTACCCTAATGCGATTTTAACTGCAGAATCATAAATTTCTAACACTGAATCTAAGATTTTTTTCTAGATGTTGGATGAATGAAAGAAGAAATTTGCGAAGTGGCACTTAAAAGTTTCTATATGTGATTTTCAATTTGTCAACAAGATTTTGCAGGTCACAATAAAAAGAAAAAAAGAAGCTTGAAGTAAATTCGCGAGAGTAGCCCATTCTGTAGTCAGAACGAGTTCCTTCCCCTCCTACGCTAATATGAGAAGTTTTGGATCGTACTCCAGAGGCAGCAAAGTAAGTTTGTGGTATCCTAGCAACAGCATTCCCCACAAGACCTGTCAAAAAACTTGTATACTCTCATCTTCATATGAACTTGTCTCCTGCACGTGTTCAGGAAAGCTTCACTTGCTCTTCTTCAACTATCAAAGTCGCTTTGATAAAGCAATTGCCAGGAAATAAGGTTCGTGTATAAAAAATAACAAAAACAGAGGAAGAACTACAAACAATGCTATATAAACTAAATGAAATATCAAAAAAATACAACATGGAAATATCCTTACAAAAATAAAAAACAATGCCTTCAAATGCGCTCATCCATTTCGGACAAAGATAATATTAGAAAATAAACCAGTAGAACAACTGGTACAATAAATAGAACATTGAATAATAAAGCCCATAAACAAACAAAATTAAAATTTTATAAAACAATGGCTGTCCCTGTCCTTTTGTATGGGAGTGAATCTTGGATTACCACTACCAAACAAGAAAGTAAAATCCAAGCAGCCGAGATGAAATTTTTAAGAAGAGTAAAAGGCTGCACTAGAATGAACCAGATAAGAAACGAGGATATCCGTGAATAACTGCAGATCTACTCCATAAAAGAAAATATATTTAACAACAAGATACAGTGGAAAGAACATGTAGAAAGAATGGACGAAAGTAGATTACCAAATAAAATTTTCCATTATTTTCCAAGAGGAAGAAGAGATGTCGGACGTCCTCGGAAGAGATGGTCTTAGATCTATTAGTGAAGACGGAACAGGCAACTCTTGCCTAAACCAGGAAGTGAAGAAAAAGAAGAACTGGTAAGATATAACTTCGTAGGTTGCGAAATATCATACACAACGGAAATATGTATAAATAACAAACTAAGTAAGTTTAATTATATAACAGGAACACTAAAAAGAACTCGAAAAATAAAGCCAGGAAAGACTCTATAATGAAATTATACAAGACAATGGCAGTGCCTATTATTACTTATGGATCTGAAACATAGACAGTGACAACACAACAATGTGCCAGAATACAAGCTGCTGAATTGAGATTCCTCATACCAATTGCAGGGTATCAAAGAAGACAAAAAACGTAAGACAGAAAGAAGACAACTAAAAATAGAGGAATTAAACACAACAATAGTGAAATACAGAACAAACTGGAAAGAACACATGGCAAGGATGACTGAGAACAGAATACCAAAAGCATCATGCAACTGTTCACCACGAGGAAGAAATTTGGGAAGACCAAAGAAAAGATGGAAAGAACACCAATTTGGAGCCGGAAGATGCTAGTAAATAAGCCTAATCCGTGAAGGAGAAGAAGAATAATTTTGTTTTAATAGAACGTTATTGTGTGTGTGTGTGTGTGTGTGTGTGTATGAAATCACAGGAGTCACGGAGCTTAAATAATGCAATGAAACAATCCTACATATTCTTGTTGTTGTTTACCGGTTGAGTCTTCCTGAAAATCCCCAGATCCCTTTGCAATAACAATTATTAATTAAAAAAGTTATGTAATTCTCCTAAATATAAATCTACTCGAAACCACAGCTTTCAATGCTTTCCGCCTTGGGATATAATTAATTAGAAACTAGATTAATGGAAAGCTCCTGGATACGAGGTACCAAAGCTTTTCACCTTGGGATATCATTACTTAGGAACTTCATTAATGAAAAGCCGATGGATATCTAAAAATAACACTGGTCAACAGTGGTTTTGTTGCCCTTGATTGTATTGTGTTGTAAATCTATGTTTTCCCTTTACAAAGATTTAGGCGCCCTACCCCTACAGGATAGAATTTGAACCATACTAATTTAGTTAGAAGAATTGAAAGTACAGCCTTTATTGGATAAAGTCACGAATTACAGACAGAAATGGATTGATCACATGGATGGAATGAGTAAGGAGAGATATCCATTGTTAGCCAGAAATTATCAAGCAAGAGGAAGGCGTGATGTTGGAAGACCTAGAAGACGTTGGGCTGATGCATTATGAAGTCGGAACGGGCAATTGCCTAATCCCTGGAGTGATGATGATGATGACTAATTTAGTTACATTTGTTTTCGTATAGATGTCATTTTTGAGTGGTCCGTGGTCAGCGTTCCGCCTCATCCTGATATCTAGGAAACCAAGGTAGTACGAGGACGGGAAAATTCGGTAAATTTTTGCTTAGAGGCCTTTTCATTCAGGCTTAAGGATTTTTTACGAGCCTGAAAATCTTCAGACTCGGGACTCACGGTTTAAAATTCCTCCTGGAGGACTTGCTCCTTGGATTTTTCCGTCCTAAAAAATCCATTGACCCCGGCCGGGTTTGAACCCGCGACCCTCGGGACCAGAGGCAAGGAGCATAACCACTAGTCCACCGCGGCCGATGTTGCCCTTGATATAAGATTAATTTCGAATATATTTATGCTCATAATTCATGAAACTATCAATGATTTTGGAAGATTTTCTCTGCTTTTTTTTAAATCTTTATTTTCATTTTACACTACAAAAGTCGGAAAACATGAAAAAAAACAGATATATTTATAATGTCAATTGTTTTTTTGAATACTTAGTATCCAGTGACGTAAATGGAAAGAAAAATATCGAAAACCCATGTTTTACTTCAGTGAAACGCCTTTTATAAGATTTCCTTCTATACTTTTTTAGGGGACAATCCCTTTTTAAAGACCAGCAGTAATCTGCCATCATGTGACGGTCCCATCTACCCTGATACCTTTCCTCCATTACTTTTAGTTCCTAGTGAAAGCGCACTCATTGTTCCTCGCTATAATTTCCTAAATTATCCGGAAATTTATCCAGGTGACTGTGGAGAAAGTGTAACTTTATACTCATATTTGCTCCCAGAATCTTGAAGCTTATCAATTGTTTTTTGAAAAATTACTATGCACTGACGTAAATAGAAAGAAAAATATCGAAAACCCAGGTTATACTTCAGTGAAACGCCTTTTATAAGATTTTTTCTATAATATTTTAGGTGACAATCCCTTTTTAAAGACCAGCAGTAATCTGCCGTCATGTGACGGTCCCATCTACCCTGATACCTTTCCTCCATTACTTTTAGTTTCTAGTGAAAGCGCACTCATTGTTCCTCGCTATAATTTCCTAAATTATCCGGAAATTTATCCAGGTGACTGTGGAGAAATTGTAACTTTATACTCATATTTGCTCCCAGAATCTTGAAGCTTATCAATTGTTTTTTGAAAAATTACTATGCACTGACGTAAATAGAAAGAAAAATATCGAAAACCCAGGTTATATTTCAGTGAAACGCCTTTTATAAGATTTTTTCTATAATTTTTTAGGTGACAATCCCTTTTTAAAGACCAGCAGTAATCTGCCATCATGCGACGGTCCCATCTACCCTGATACCTTTCCTCCATTACTTTTAGATCCTAGTGAAAGTGCACTCATTGTTCGTCGCTATAATTTCCTAAATTATCCGGAAATCTATCCAGGTGACTGTGGAGAAAGTGTAACTTTATACTCATATTTACTCCCAGAATCTCGAAGCTTATCAACATATTTGAAAACTACGAATTATTTATATAAATACCTACTTTCAATCAGCAACGATGATCTATATTGGAAACCAGATGTAATAAGAACTGCGATGGCCAGGGCATGTGGCATGAATGGGAAATGGAAGAGGGGGATGGAAACGTCTTGTGGGATGTGACAGAACTATATGCCCTCAAATATAAGGATATGATTAAATAATAATAAATATTGACTATTTAACTCATGCCCCAAAATAGAGTCAATGACCAATCACATTTCAATGATTTTTGATTTACAACCAATCACAGTTGTGTTTCGCTTCGAATTTATCAACCGAAGTTTATCGTATTAAAGAGAGCTCCTCCTTTTTAACATTCTGAATAGGTCATAGCATTATTTTGCAGTGACTGAACTTCGAAGAAATGCAACTACAAGATTGTAGGCCTATTTATAGTGCATGAATGTCAGCAGATAGCGCATGCGGGAGATAACATAAAACATTTGTAGCAATTGATTATACCACAAAATACACTGTTTGCACTTTCTTAAACGTATTATTTTCCAGGAAATGACGTTGCAGAAAAAATGTAATTGGCATATTTACATCATAGTACATCAGAAATTAATTAATACCTATAATGTAGGTTATACATTTCTCCACTAGGGTGCATTTTACAATATTGCGATCCTTTGGCAATAAATAAATGATCTGGTTGCAGTGATGAACAAGGAAGCAAATGAAGCGTGCCAATTGTTTCTCATTTGTTTTCAAACATCGCCGTTTACATTAAATATATAAATATTTTAAAATAACTATAGTTAAATAATGATTTGTGAGAAAACAGCTTAATTTTATTCGTTAAATAGCCCTAACAAATTCCACTATTGATTTCCAAATTCTCTAGATAAATTCACTCCTCAATTCGTGAGTCGTGAATTCATCGATAACTTGGAAATCACTGTATTATGACTATTTAACTCATTTCCCAAATGGAAGTCAATGACCAATCACATTTCAATAATTTTTATTTACAACCAATCACAGTCGAGTTTCACCTAGAACTTACCAACTAAAGTTTATCATAATAAAGAAAGCACCTCCTTTTTAACATTCTGAATAGGTCATAGCATTATTTTGCAGTGACTGACTCTCTAAGAAATACGGCTACCAGATTGTATTATAGTGCATAAGTATCAACACATACCGCATTAGGGAGTTAATATAAAAACATTTGTAGCAATTGATTATACCACCAAAAAGAGACAGCACTTTTTGCACTTTCTTGAGTGTATTTTTTCCCAGGTAATAACATTCCAGAAAAATGTAATTGTCATAGGACATCAGAAATGAATTAATGTACAGTTTGATGTGTTTCATTTTTTCTCCACTAGAGTGCATTCTAACGATTTTGCGTTCCTTTTGCAATATATAACGTGATCTGGTTGCAGTGATGAACAAAAGAAGCAAATGAAGCGTACCAATCGTTTCTAATTTGTTTTCAAACATCGCCGTTTACATTAAATATATAAATATTTTAAAATAACTATATTTAAATAATGATTTGTGAGTAAACAGCTTAATTTTATTCGTTAAATAGTCCTAATAAATGCCACGAGTGATTTCCAAATTATCGATAAATTCACGACTCACGATGTGAGTTAAGAATGATTTGAAATTTGATAAATATAAAATGAATTGAATAAGATCTGATTTGGGGAAAATGTTAGCATCGTATCTCACAGTAAGACTATAATCTCTTATATAGGTGCCATAAAACATTGTAGGGTAAAAATTCCTAAGCTACGTTTCTTCAAAAATCTCACGTACAGAGTAGAAGGGAAATCTCAGACTTCGCAAATACAGTACGTCTCGAAGAAAACCCAGACAAGCAAATTGTATGTTTGGAGACGTTTTTTACCCGTGAGAAACCTATAAAAGTAGAATGTTACTCATATATTAATTGCACCTCTCAAATGCACGTGATAGAACATTTATTGGGATATATTACCATATAGGGAAATCAAAGATCCGGTTTTCGAGACGAAATAAACGAGGACAGATCAAAGACACTTACGTCCGATATTTCATGGAGATAAGATCTAATAACACGGGACCAATGTCCTGAAGTAATCAATTACGGGACTCAGAACAATTCTCTCAAGATATAAATCCTCGTGGATTTGGAATCTCGAACGTTCCGCAATAGTATATTTTAAGTAAGTGAAAGGTGTATATAATTATTTTACAAATTAAATTGATTAAATAGAATTAATAAATAAATCAATTTATTTCCACGCAACTTTATATAGGCCTATAGGATATACAGAGACTTAGATCTGCTGAAATGAGATATATTCGGAGGACTGCAGTATACACACTACTAGATCACAAAAAAAATGAAGACATCTTAGAAGAATTACACATGGAATCTTTAGAAAACAAAATTTCTGATTATAAGTCAAGATGGATGCAACATGTTCATCGAATGGAAGATCACAGAATACCCAAACAAATGTTAAGATATCAACCTGCAGGAAGAAGAAGACCAGGACGTCCACTCAAAAGACTTCTGGATGGTGTTTCTCTTGAGGCCGAAACAGGTCAACAAATGACCTAAATTCGTGAATGTACTATGATGATGATAATCTAAATTTCTGTCATTACCTAAATGAGATTCCAAACAATAAAAATTTTGAAGTTTGAGGCTAAACCTAAAGATTTAATAATGAATTCTGATAAATTAATGTTATATTTTCATTTTATTTTCATGAAACCACATTCACACGATTAACCTCTTAGACATTTTCTTATTTTTGTTTCAAGTAACTTGATGCGAATCTCAGATCACTGTAAATTCCATGGAATGTCTGTGTCTGCTAATATATAATACAAGACAATAGCTGTCAGCTTGATCTTAGTCTATTGTAGTGTACATCTGCAAGAAACTTTGTTTCTCAACTCCATAGATATGTACTGCAGTATCACTAGAGCTGGAAGAGACTTGGGCTTATCTCTGAACTCTTTTTGAACATATCTCTACTCTAAATACTCCTACCTTATAGTGCATGGATTATTTCTTGAAATATGCATTAATGCCAATCATAACTTACTTACTAACTCACTGGCACTATCAAACCCGTAGGTTCATGGCCGCGCGGACATAAGCTCTCCATGCATCCCTATCCTGAGCTAATCCTTTCCAATCATTCCCTGTATAATCTACTTCCCTCAAATCATAGTTAATGTTGTTCTCCCACCTCATTCTTGGTCTACCAACTGGGCGTTTTCCCTCTGGCTTTCCTACAAGAAGCTTCCATGCACGTCTTTCATTCCCCATACGTGCAACATGTCCTGCCCATCGCAGTCTACGAGACTTAACTGTTCTTATTATATCTGGCTTCCTATAAAGATCATGTAGTTCATTGTTATGTAATCTTCTCCATTCACCTGTCTGTTCATCTCTCTTTGGTCCAAAAATTTTCCTAAGAACTTTATTCTCAAATACTCGTAATCTCCTTTCCTCCCTTAAAGTAAGAGTCCATGTCTCGCACCCATATAATATAACTGGTAGAATAATAGTTTTATATATTTTCAGTTTAACGTTTTTTGAAAGGAGTTGGGACATCAAAAGTCTCTGCAATGCATAATAGCACGCATTTCCAGAATTGAGCCTATGTTTAATTTCTTTGTGCATCTCATTCCTATTTGTGATTATTGTTCCTAGGTATTTGAATTCAGCCACTTCCTCAAAATTTCCCTCATTTATCATTAGCTGTCCATTTCCATTATATGCTGAATTTCTACGTGTGACCATATATTTAGTTTTACTGATATTTACTTCCAGTCCCAATTTCTTAGTGTTACTCAATAGTGTGTGCGTGTTTGCCCAATCATAAACTTTGAACTATTTACGACTTCTCCTGCTCCTTATGTCTATAGTTTAACATATGAACTTGAACATATTAATGTCCAGACCTAGACGAGTTTTTCATACTCATTTTAATCATGATCATGGTACATTCACGAATTTAGGCCACTTGTTGACCTGTTTCGGCCTCAAGACAAACACCGTCCAATAGTCTTTTGAGTGGACGTCCTGGTCTTCTTCTTCCTGCAGGTTGATTCATTTTAATAATGTAAACAAATAATGGGTAGCGGATGAGAATCCTCTATGAGACAGTCTCATCAAAGGGTATTGCGTCCTTTACCTCGCGAGCTTCAGATCACACTGGCCCGGTGTGTAGTATCTAATCGAAGGGTCCCTTTCACAGAGTAACATGTGAAGACCTCAAAGGACAGAAATAAATGTGCGGAGGAGCCTTTGGCATGGGTTCTCTGAAGTAGTCCCCGCCCGGAGAACCGAATGGGGGACTATTTGACCTCCGGAACTTTTTACCCCAGTTGAACCCGTGTCCGCATTTCTTGACGGTTGTATTTTTACGGTGAAAGATCGTCACTCTTTCGACCAAGGTACTCTTTTCGTCTGGCTTATCACCTTCGACCAGTCCGGCATGGGTAACCCTATCGGCAGCAATGCTACCGCCGGCATAGCTCTCAGGATCATTTAAGCACGCAAGCCACTCCACCACGACAAGGTAAAGATATCACTATTTAAAAAAATTAAGAACTTATTGGATGGGAGATGCGAAATAAGAAATTTATCTGAGCAACTGATTTTAAAGTAATAAAAAAAAGTTAAAACTTTTAAGTAAAATTGTAACATACTTAAATTGATTGGAATGTATTGTACTTTCACCTTACCTTATGTTATATATTTATTTAGTCAAAAGACCTTGGCCTTTAACAGGGCCTATTGGAGCTTTAATTATAATATTTGTAGGAATAACACTGTTTTTCTTTTTCCAAATCGTAGACCTTTTCATAGCATTTGTCGTATTTTGTTTCCGTCTTTGATCCGAGGCTTGATCCTTGGGACTGCGAGCAATGCATAAGATACACCTTGAAGTGGGTTGCTAGCCCGTTCTCATGGCGGGTTTATTATTCGGGGTTTCCTCCCTAGGCCGATTGCCTTCACCCAGCTCCAGAGCACAGCCTGCCCCGTTTTATTTCGGAGTTGTCTCTCCTAGATGGGTTGTCTTGCAGGACTAACGAACCCCATCCTCCCGTTTGTCAATCTACAAGGCAGTAGATGTAGAGTTGCATCTTCCGTCAGGTTCACCGTACCGAAGGACTCCTTCTCCGCTGTATCTGCCGTTGAGGTTTTCACCGTAACCCTGGCAAGTGGCCCTCACAAGGTACTATCAGCTGGGCAAGCTGAACCAAGGTTTTTTACGAGGTGTTACTCCTCCCCCTCACCCTTTTTCAACCTGGCTTGGGACAGACTATGGCGACACTAAACATTTAATAAAAGAAGTAAAGAAACAAGCTGATAAAGCAGCACAAATATCAGGGTATATGAAAGATTTAATTTGGCGCAACAAACATATGTCAATAGAAAGCAAAGCCCGCATATACAAAACGATAGTTCGACCAGTTATCGTATATGAAGCAGAAACTAGGGCTGATACAACAAAAACTAAACAAATAATAAGCACATGCGAAATGAAAATCTTAAGAACTATTCAGCGGAAAACATTATTTGATAAAATACACAACACAGAAATTAGGGACAAATGCCATATTCAAGACATAGCCAAATTCATTATAGATAGACGAAAATATTGGAAGGGTCATATAGAAAGAATGGAAGAAAACCGGCTTGCAAAAAGAACTAAAGAAGCTAGACCAATGGACGGGAGAAGAACAAGAGGAAGACCAGCCAAGAGATGGATAGACAGTGAATGCACATCCAATACGTCTTCCTCCGAGGAGTGATTTTGGAAATAAACAGGATGAAAATCCTACAAATTAAGTTTAAGAAGAAGAAGGAATAACAATAATATTATTAACAATAATTTTCAGCCTCTTTACTTCCTCTATCATTTAGCAATCATATTTTAGAAACTGTGTGCATAGAGAACAAACGATAACACAGACTGGGAGCGGAGAAGTAATAATAACAAAGTAATGAGGCAACACATACGTGTGCCACTTATCTCACAGTAACAATGTACAGTAATCAAGAGGTGCGCTTTTACTCCGACAAGTGTTACATTTTTCCTTATTTCCCCTCACAGACTGAAATATGCAGTTGACAGCTGAATTACGTACACAAATTGAAACATGTATTGGGATGGGGTTGTTCAAGTTGGGAGATTGAAACGTCATTGTGACGTACTATTGGTTGGACTTGCTAATGGCAAATTACTTCTCGTTAAACCTTTCTCGGTTATCGGGAACTTTCAATGAAATCTTAAATTACGTTGCTAAGCTCTCCCTAAATCGAATTTAGCAAATCAATACTGTATTGTATAATTTATCGTGTAGGTAGAATTCAAAATTCAAGCATGTGTTAGAGTTCTGCTTCATAAACCGGGTGTACATAAAATAACATTTTTATTGTGTTGAATTATCATCATCATCATAGTACATTCACGAATTTAGGCCATTTGTTGACCTGTTTCGGCCTCAAGAGAAACACCATCCAAAAGTCTTTTGAGTGGACGTCCTGGTCTTCTTCTCCTGCAGGTTGATATCTTAACATTTGTTTGGGTATTCTGTGATCTTCCATTCGATGAACATGTTGCATCCATCTTGACTTATAATCAGAAATTTTGTTTTCTAAAGGTTCCATGTGTAGTTCTTCTAAAATGTCTTCACTTTTTTTTTTGTGATCTAGTAGTGTGTATCCTGCAGTCCTCCGAAGATATCTCATTTCAGCAGATCTAAGTCTCTGTATATCCTTCTGTTTCAACGTCCATACTTCGCTACCATACAAAATAGTTGGAAGAGCCAGTGTTTTATACACTTTTAATCTTGAATGCTTTTGGACTAACTGTGGCTTGAAGATAGAATTTATTAACCCTAAAATTCTTAAAAAATTAGGTATTTTTGCATTTACATCCTTTTCTTCTTCATATGAGATATTGCATCCTAGATATGTAAAATTATTCACCTGCTCCAAAATTTTATTGTCCAGTACAATTTTACTTCTAACAGGATCTACACCTTGAAATGCCATAATTTTTGTTTTTTGTGTAGATATCTTCAATCCATATTATTCTGTAATTTTGTTAAGTTCATATAGACCTTTCTGTAGATTATCTTCTGAATTTCCTATTATTATTTGGTCATCTGCAAACAATAGGGTGTTTAATTTTCCATTTTCCGATATTCTTATTCCAAATTTATATTTCTTGTTCCAGCAACATACTACTTCATTGATATAAATTGCAAAGAATGTTGGGGGATAGGGGGCAGCCTTGTCTCACACCACGATGTATTGAATTATATTTTAACTAACTATCCATTGGACAAGTGAACCATTTTAAATACGCGGGTTATGAAATCTCCTATTTTAAAAATGAAGATCTATTTAACAAACTTAATAAATTTAATTATATATGTGGAACAATCAAAAGAATATTTAAAAGCACAAGAAAAGAAACAAAACTAAAATTTTATAAAGTAGTGGCAGTCCCCTTACTATTGTATGGTAGTGAAATATTTAATATTTATATGGACGATATCCTAAAAGAATGGAAGAAGGTTTTAACTAATGGAGGAATATTAATTGATAATAAAGATAAAATAAATGCTTTATTATTCGCTGACGATGTTGTACTTTTAGCAGAATCTGAAAATGAGCTCCAAATGTTAGCATATAAATTTAAATTAATAGCCAATAGATATAATTGTAAAATATCAATAAATAAGTCAAAATTAATATCATTTATTGATAAATATGGAATTAGATAAAAAATTGTACTGGATAACAAAATAATAGAACAAGTATCACATTTCCAATATTTAGGTTGTGATATAACTTATAGAGAAAATAAAGATATAGAAAATAAAGTAAATAAATTTCAGGCTATTTGTGGAACCATAAAAAGAACCTTAGGTCGGAAAACAAGGAAAGATACGAAACTTAAATTATATAAAACAATGGCTCTTCCTTTGTTGTTGTATGGAAGTGAAAATTGGATAATGAAATCAGGGGATAGATGCAGGATACAGACTGCGGAAATGCTGTTTTTACGTAATGTGAAAGGATGCACAAGAGCGGATAGAATAAGGAATGAAACTATACGAGAAGAATTAAATATATATACAATTGAAGATAAAATCAGCGAAAATAATAAGAAATGGACGGAACACTTAATGAGAATGAACAACGAAAGAACCAAAAAGAACCTTCCTGTATAATCCCAGAGGAACAAGAGATGTTGGCCGACCACGTAGAAGATGGACTCCACTTTTAACTTCGCCGGAACAGGCTGCATATCCTAAATTTTGTAGTAGAAGAAGAAGAACTAAAAGAGAAGAGAAGATCATAGAAGCAGCTGAAATGAGATTTCTGAGAAGTGTGGCTGGTTGCGAACTTCTAGATAAGAGAAGAAGTGAAGATATTAGAAATGAGCTAAATATCATTAAACTCTTAGAATAAAAGAATCTAGAAAATACTGGAAAGAACATATTCAAAGAATGGTAGATTATCGCATTCCCAAAATTATACTTAAATACAAACCAAAAGGACGCAGGAATCTTGGTAGACCGAAGAAGAGATTGATCCAACTTTTGAATGAGAATCTATGAGACCGGAACAATCCACATGGACTTAATCTGTGATTGTTGTTGTTGATGATGATGATGAACTAATTACGACAAAAACGAAACTCATGTTAAATGAAAGAGATCTCACATCTGTTCAGCCCAACGCTTTCTTGGTATTCCCACCGATCTTCGTCCTTCAAGATTACACATCAGTACCATCTTTGGTATCATATCCTCTGTCATTCTTTGCAGATGTTCTATCCAATTGTTCGTGTGTTCTTCTATTTGTTGAAGAAGTGGTTGTACTTTTAGTTCCTCTATAATATTCTCA
Organism: Diploptera punctata; assembly: GCA_030220185.1. Lineage (NCBI taxonomy): Eukaryota > Metazoa > Arthropoda > Insecta > Blattodea > Blaberidae > Diploptera > Diploptera punctata. The sequence goes on along the minus strand of JASPKZ010004939.1, from coordinate 18,144 downwards.
TTTCTAATATGTTCTTCTCTTGTACAACCTTTCACAGCTCATAGGAATCTCATTTCCGCTGCCTGAATTTTACTTTTTTCTTTTGCCTTCAGGACCCAGACCTCACTTCCATACATCGCCACTGGTAGTGCCATCATTGAGTAACATCTTAGCTGCGTATCCTTTCTTACTTTGTTCCTCAGCGTTTGTCTGATTGTTCCACAAATAAGTTGAATATCTGTATTTTCTTATTTATATATTGATCTTTTTCATAAGTTATATCGCAGTCCAAATACTGGACTGGAAGTGTGAAACATGTTCTAACACTTTATCTTCTTCTTCTTCACTTCACGGGCTAGGCAAAATGCCTGTTCAGCCTCACAGTTGTTCTCTCCATCTTTTCACTAGCCTTCCTACATTCCTTGAACCTCTTGGCTTATAGTTAAATGCTGCTTTTGGTAATCTTGTTACATTCATTCTTTCTACATGTCTAAACCATTTTCCTCTATATCCTTTGATTTTATCATTTAATGGATATATATATATATATATATATATATATATATATATATATATCAGATAGGAAACGAGGATATCCGTGAAGAACTGCAGATCTATTCCATAAAAGAAAATATATTTAACAACAAGATACAGTGGAAAGAACATGTGGAAAGAATGGAAGAAAGTAGATTACCAAATAAAATATTCCATTATTTTCCAAGAGGAAGAAGAGATGTCGGACGTCCTTGGAAGAGATGGTCTTAGATCTATTAGTGAAGACGGAACAGGCAACTCTTGCCTAAACTAGGAAGTGAAGAAGAAGATATATATATATATATATATATATATATATATATTTAACTCTTTTCTTATGTCTTCATTATTTAACCGACCCATTCTTGTGCAGCCTTTTATTCTTCCAAGGAAGTTCATTTTACTTTGTAATTTTTTGGTCATTACCCAAGTTTCACTCCCATAATGTGGTTGTGCATCTGGGCTGATAACCCGACCATGTAAAAAATTTTCACATTCGTCTCTCCCACAGTGTTCAGCGGGACAATTTATCTCCTAGTACTATTTTTGTTCTTACTGGGTACTTTCCATAAAACGCCATTACTTTAGTTTTTGATGATGGAATTATCGTATTATATTTCTTACATATATTATTTGATAGACTGCTTTTTGTAGCCTGTCCTCTCTGTCAAAAATTAAAACTATATCATCTGCAAAACTTAACGCATTCAATGCTCTATTTCATCCAATTTTGAATCCCTGATGAACCAATTGTTTCCATTGATCAAGAATATCGTTGAAATATATGTTAAAAAGTGTTGGGGAAAACTACACCCCTGTTTTAAAATAAATATTGGAATTGATTTTTATTGCAGTTCAGATTGTTAAACAAGTATTTCTAGTAGTGAGGTGGTTTGTATTACATGTGTATTAGGAGAGATTGTGCGTTCCAGAAATCCAGGGAATTATCATGTAAACTTGTAATGATATGCAATGGAGACCCGGTGAGAACTATTATATTTCTGTGTGTGGCCACAACATGCTCCACTGTGCATATTGTATTTCAGTGTCCAGCTCTAAAATATGGAATGTACAACCTGGTACGTACGCTATCCCCACATTATGCTTTACATGGTTCACTTACAAAATTGCATTAACTACAGAATGGAAGTACGACTTTTTTACCTACGGATTCGAGCCGAGGTTAAACTTAATTTCGTTTGAACATTTAGTAATTCAATAAAAATTCTACAGTCTATCGATTATGTTGATTCAAATATAGATTATTTTCAGCTTCATTCCGCTTTGGTCTCGAGGTAGCGTGCTGCTTTGTCACGCAGCGGGCCCGGGTTCGATCCGCGGTCGGGGCAGTTTTTCTGGATGAGGTTTTTCCTCACCTGTAAGACAGTTGTCAGGAAAACTTTAAGGCCCAAACGGTCCCCGAAATCATATGGCCATCATCATCAATCTTATCATTATCATAATCATCCTTCACCGGTGTGGAAAGCAACGGGAAGCTACCACTCATACAATTCCCTAGTAAAGCTGCAAACATAGCATGAACATGCTATGATTGCAGTGAAGGACCTGCCCTCGGGCAGAATTATTATAGATGGATAATAATATTAAGCACGAGAATTTCTACCAATTTACCGTGAAAATGCTTATGGCTGCTGAAGATTGCATGGAAACTATGATATCATTATCATCATAGTACATTCACGAATTTAGGCCATTTGTTGACCTGTTTCGGCCTCAAGAGAAACACCATCCAGAAGTCTTTTGAGTGGACGTCCTGGTCTTCTTCTTCCTGCAGGTTGATATCTTAACATTTGTTTGGGTATTCTGTGATCTTCCATTCGATGAACATGTTGCATCCATCTTGACTTATAATCAGAAATTTTGTTTTCTAAAGGTTCCATATGTAATTCTTCTAAGATGTCTTCATTTTTTTTGTGATCTAGTAATGTGTATCCTGCAGTCCTCCGAAGGTATCTCATTTCAGCAACTATGATATAGAATAGAAAATACGAAATAATACATTGCTGTAAAGCTTTCTTGCGAATTGATAACAATTCTTTGTTTACATTAAATAGAGCTTTCATATGGAATAAACGAAAATATTAGAATCTCATGTTGCAGATATAGAAACTAGTGGGGTGAAATTCTTGTGTATAAAAGTGAATAAGATATTTGAGTTTTTCCATTAATATTTCATATTTTCCAGCAGTGAGATCGCTTATAAAAGACATGGCCTCAGGCTCAGAGGATTCGTGATTTTCATTTTGTTCAGAATAGAGTTGTTAATTGAGATCTCTTCTCTTCAGTCCATATGTTGATCTTAATGCTTTCTTTTATAAAAACTTCAAATATTTTATTATTCTGTCTTGTTAATATTAGAACAGGGCGAAACGAGCACTTTCTTTATACAAGATTTCTTTACAGTTCAGGGAAGAGAGAAAAAAAAATTGTAATTAGAAACTCTATTTTTTTTTCTTTCTAAGAACACTTTTACTTCAAACTATTCTCTCATAAAAAATTGATATTATAAAATTTTACATTATTATTATTAGTCCTTGTCTACCGCAGTGGTCTTTACCTCGTACGTAACGGGCTCGAGTTCTATCCCCGGTCGGGACAAGTTTCCTGGCGAAAATGTTTTCGGAGTTTTTCTTCATTTGCAATACAAATTTTAGGAAACTTTAAAGCCCAAATTGTCCCCGAACATAATTTGGCCATCACTGAGCAACAAAAAATAAACTTTTTTTTCTCTCAGAAAGAAAAATATGCGCTTCTGATAGTATTTTTTCTCCTGAATTCAAATATGATATCGGTTTTCTCCATCACGCAAGGTTTCCAAGAGACAGGAATTTATAATTTCGAACACTTTAATATTTTCTACGTTCGTAACTACACAATATTCGAACATTCGGACTCACCTAGAAAGTAAGAAATGACTATTTTCTGCTATATTTCGCCTGTGGAGCATCCCTCTTGATGGTCCAACAATAATTGGCCGGCATATTAGGATTCCATTTGCCTTAATATATCTTTTCCATAGCTGAAAACCATTTGAGTTAGCTCATTTGGTTTTATTTTCAATGGATAAATGGGCGAGAAACGTTTATTAAAAAAAGAATCATTTGAATCCATTAATTTAAATTGAAATTAAAAAATGGTGGGTGATGGAGAAATTCCGAATACATATTTGAAAACATGATAAAAACTGCATTAAGTACAACTATTGGTACTCATGAGACAAAAATCATATTGACCAGTGTTATTTAGGGGATAATTGGAAAACGTTGGGTCAGGATAGGGATGAATGTAGGGCTTACGTCCGCGCGGCCATAAACCCAAGGGTTTGATAATGCTTGTGAGTTAGTAAAACACACTGATCAGTTCATTCGACTTAAAGAAAGAAGAAGATTTTTAGATACGACTCTCTAAAATCTGTCATAATGAAAGTTGGGATTTGTTACGTAACTCATGGATAGGAAATGACAAAAAAAAGTCGTAAAATAACCTTTTTCTTTTTATTAACTAAATAAAAATAAAACGTAGTTTTATTTGATTTTCATATTTATTATATAATTCAGTGACAGCTGTTTCGGTACACTGTACCTTCTTCAGACATGTTAACAAATTATGAATTGTGTTCCAACTGATCTAAGCAACAATACAACAATATTTATTTAAATTTAACAAAGGGGATTCATTCAAATCAAGTTGAGAATTTAACAGTTTTTTACTACTTTTAAATTTATTAATTTCTACAGCCTCCAAAAGATGTAACTTCTTACCCTTATCACAAATATGTAAAATTTCAAAATTTGGATCGAAACAATGATTAAATTGGAATAGGTGGTTAGCATATTTTGAATTTTCTAAATTTCTGTTATATGCTCTCATGTGTCTTTTTCTTTTTGTTTTTTTTTATTGTTTTGGATAGTTATCTCTCTCTCTCTCTCTCTCTCTCTCTCTCTCTCTCTCTCTCTCTCTCTCTCTCTCTCTCTCATATGTTAAAGTATCAAGTTTGTGAACACATTTAAAAAAATTACATCGGAATTTTGGTAAAATAAATTAAAACTTTTAAGCACCCCAAACCACGATGCGACATTGGCCGCCATGGTACTTAAGCAGAGCACTTCTAATAACGAATTTAATTACTTTGGAGGCAGAGTTATTTGTTAATTACTTGCCTACACAAGTGTGGGACGAGTACTGCATAGTTGGACGTCAGCAGATTGTTAGTCTGGGATTTTACCCCTGGGAACAGCATGCTCAAGCCTCTCCCCAGAGGGTAAAGTTTGTTTATCATTATATTGTGTTTATTATTATTATTATTATTATTATTATTATTATTATTATTATTATTATTATTATTATTATTATTATTATTATGATTATTATTGCTGATGATGTATTATTGGCCGATAGCGAGGAGATACTAAAGGACAACACGCACACACTATTGAGTAACACTAAGAAATTAGGACTGGAAGAAAATATTAATAAAACTAAATGTATGGTCACACGTAAAATATATTATATAATGGAAATGGACAGCTTATGACAAATGAGGGAAATTTTGAGGAAGTGGCTGAATTCAAATACCTAGGATCATTAATCACAAATAGGAATGAGATACTTACTTACTTACTTACTTACTCACTGGCACTATCGAACCCGAAGGTTCATGGCCGCGCGGACATAAGCTCTCCATACATCCCTATCCTGAGCTAATGCTTTCCAATCACTCCCTGTATAATCTACTTCCCTCAAATCATAGTTAATGTTATTCTCCCACCTCATTCTTGGCCTACCAACTGGGCGTTTTCCCTCTGGCTTTCCTACAAGAAGCTTCCATGCACGTCTTTCATTCCCCATACGCGCAACATGTCCTGCCCATTGCAGTCTACGAGACTTAACTGTTCTTATTATATCTAATAGGAATGAGATGCACAAAGAAATTAAACATAGGCTCAATTCTGGAAATGCGTGCTATTATGCATTGCAGAGACTCTTGATGTCCCAACTCCTTTCAAAAATCGTTAAACTGAAAATATATAAAACTATTATTCTACCAGTTATTTTATATGGGTGCGAAACATGGACTCTTATTTTAAGGGAGGAAAGGAGATTACAAGTATTTGAGAATAAAGTTCTTAGGAAAATTTTTGGACCAAAGAGAGATGAACAGACAGGTGAATGGAGAAGACTACATAACAATGAACTACATGGTCTTTATAGGAAGCCAGATATAATAAGAACAGTTAAGTCTCGTAGACTGCGATGGGCAGGACATGTTGCACGTATGGGGAATGAAAGACTTGCATGGAAGCTTCTTGTAGGAAAGTCAGAAGGAAAACGCCCAGTTGATAGACCAAGAATGAGGTGGGAGAATAACATTAACTATGATTTGAGGGAAGTAGATTATACAGGGAATGATTGGAAAGCATTAGCTCAGGATAGGGATATATGGAGAGCTTATGTCCGCGCGGCCATGAACCTACGGGTTCGCGAGTGCCAGTGAGTAAGTATTATTATTATTATTATTATTATTATTATTATTATTATTATTATTATTATTATTATTATTATTATTATTATTTGTGATAAAGCTTTATAAAGATATGCCTGTTTAGTCTTCTTCCCCTTCTTGCCCATTGTCATTATCTTCTTCATATTCTTCTTCGTCTTCTTCTGTTAAACTCCACGGTAAGACAGGCGCAGACTGTCCTTGGAGTACCAATGGACTACGGCGTCACATCCAGTGTAGGGGTGACATGTGGTCAGCATGTCGGGTCCCCCAGTCGTTATAGCTGATTTTCTCAACCTGAAGCCGCTTCTTATTCCTCACGATGCCTGGTGGTAGCAGGTCCTATACTAGCTGAAATTCTATTAGAAAAGTCTTTTCCCTTGGAGACTCAAACCAGCGCAAGTCCCATAGCTATTTGCCAAAGCTCTCGCCTTAACCGCTCGGCTATGGCGCGAGAATCTTCTTCTACTACTACTACTACTATTTCTTTTGCGATTATTACTACTGCTACTACTACAACTGTATTTTTTAAACATTCTTTTGGCATAGTTGAAAAGTTTATAAAATATCCAAGTGAATCTAAATTCTCCTTACAGAGTTTGAGGACTTGTAGAGAGGACCAAAACAATTAAATTTGACATAGGAACCCATGGGGGCACGCCGTAGCGTAGTGGTTAAGGCACTGAGCTACAAGCCGGAGTGTCGAGGGTTCAAGTCCCGTTGGGGTCAGGATTTTTAAACTGACCCAAACCCTCTGGCGGCACTATGGCCCTGGGGTAGACTCAGCTTCTAACGGAAATGAGTACCAGATGCTTGTTCTGGGGGTAAAGACGGCCGTCACGCAGGGCTGACAACCCGGCTGACATAAAGTGTCGATTGTCTAGAAAAAAGTGGGAGCCTTAACCTCCTACTACCCCAAGGGCCTCTGGGCCTGTTGTGGGATCACTTTACTTTTGACCCAAACTCTCTGGTGGCACCATGGCCCTGGGGTCGACTTAGCCTCTAACGGAAATGAGTACCAGACGCTTGTTCTGGGGGTAAAGGCGGCCGTCACGCAGGGCTGACAACCTGGCTGACATAAAGTGCCGATTGTCTAGAAAAAGTGGGAGCCTTAACCTCCTACTACCCCAGGGCCTCCGGGCCTGTTGTGGGATCACTTTACTTTTACTTTTCATAGGAACCCATGTCCGGAAATGTACCGCATTCCGTTACACACAAAATACCACAACACACATTGTTCTCTCCGACTCCTGCTGCCTTTAGTCTGGAAACACAAGAAGGGCTCGATGTGACGGTCAGATGCGGTACCTACCTACCATGTTCTGGTACACACAATCACCAATCCCTGGTCCTCCAACATCCGCCGCAGCCATAGCTCGAGCTTGTAGTTTTCCTCGGATTCTACATGTGTATCGTGAATTAAGGTTTTCTTGTGACCTCACAGGTAGTAGTCTAGCGGGATCAAGTCGGGAGAACGTGCAGGCCGAGCAATCGGACCTGCCATCGCACCGAGCTTCACCGTACAATAACATCATGTCTGCGTGTGTATGCCTTGGATAACAGCAACACAGTACGTACACCTTGTACTGTCGTGAAGGATTACTACTGTACTGTGCAGTGAAAAGTCTCTGGACGGATCACAAACTCAACTGAATAGCACATAAATAAACTTGCAGTGGACGTGGAACAACAGGTGAGCGGGGAATGAAGTGTGGACTACCCTAGTCAAGACTATCCTAGTGAGTGGCACCGAAAAATGCGTGTGATGTAGTTTTGTGTGTAGCGAAAAATTGGTACGTTTCCGGACACGAGTTCCTGTCTTCTTCTTCACGGATTAGGCTTATTTACTAGCCTGTTCCGGCTCCAAATGGCTGCTCTTTCCATCTTTTCTTTGGTCTTCCCAAGCTTCTTCTTCCTCATGGTGAATTATTGTATGCTGCTTTTGGTATTCTATTCTCAGTCATCCTTGCCAAGTGTTACGAATGGGATAAGAAAGAATATAAACTTACTTTCGGAAAATCAAAAGAAAACGTCCAGTAGGTTAATCTCTTTTTGACCTAAAAATGTTCCTAAGAACTTCATTCTCAAATATTCGAAATATTCTTTCCTCCCTTAAAGTAAGAGTCCATGTATCGCATCCATATATTATTTTTATATAATATAAGGGGCGTTTTGCAAAACGGGATAGCTTGAGTCTCTTATATTTTTCTTAGGACGAGACATTTATAGGAAATAAGGGGCTATTATGTAAATTGAGAAGTAAAGCAGAGGATAGCAATGGCAAAATAAGCTTTCAACAAGAAGAGAAGCATTTTCTGCGGACCTGTGGCAAAATAATTAAGGAAGAGGCTAGTGAAGCGCTTTGTGTGAAGTGTAGCATTATATGGTGCAGAGACTAGGACATTACGACGAAATGAGGAAACACAACTGGAAGCTTTTGAGATGTGGATATGGAGAAGAATGAAGCGTATCAAATGGACAGACAAACTAAGAAATAAAGATGTGCTAGACAGAGTGGGTGAAAGAAGAACAATGCTGGAACCCTTCATAAAGAAGAGGAAAATAAATTGGATTGGCCCTGGCTAAGAAGAAACTGCCTGCTGAAGGATGCTCTAGAAGGAATGGTCAACGGAAAGAAAGCTAGAGGCAGTAAAAGACAATCATATGATAGACAATATTAAAATAAATGGTTTGTATGGAGATACAAAAAGGAAAGCTGAGTCAAGGAAACAGTGGAGAATGCTGAGTTTGCAATGAAAGACTTGCTCTTGAGCACAACACTATGAATGAATGAATGTACGAGGGCGGATCGGAAAGTAACGCACAATAATTTTTTTCTGCCTTGGTATTGCAGCTAGAATGTTGAAATTTCACAGAGATATAGTTTGAAGTTTTCACTACAGATGGTATTTTTTTCTCAGGTGCACCTCTTGCGAGAGAAGCTTGAACTATGCAACAAAGATTGGCGCGCATGCTACAGTCGTCCACCTGTGAGGAACAGAGAAGTGTTGTTCGATTTTTGTGGGCCAAAGGGCATAAACCCAGTGAAATTCACAGGGACATGCGTGGCGTGTATGGGGATGATTGTATGGATCGTAGCAATGTCTCCAGGTGGTGCACATTCTTCCAAGAGGGACGCGTGAACCTTAGTGATTCGCCACTTGATTCGCCTTAGTGATTCCTGGCCGGCGAACGCTTTGAGACAGATATGGAAGTGAAATCAGCAGTGCGCAGATGGCTACACTCCAACCAAACGGACTTCTACGAACAGGACATATTGAAACTGGTAACACGATGGGAAAAATGTGTTGAGAAAGTTGGTGACTATGTCGAAAAGTAGGTAAATATGTAAGTTCATTTGTGATTGTTTCCCTTTTTTTTACTATTAAACTTTTTAAAAAAATTATTGTGCGTTACTTTCCGATCCGCCCTGTGGACGACTGTAGCATGCGCGCCATCTTTGTTGCATAGTTCAAGCTTCTCTCGCAAGAGTTGCACCTGAGAAAAAAATACCATCTGTAGTGAAAACTTCAAACTATATCTCTGTGAAATTTCAACATTCTAGCTGCAATACCAAGGCAGAAAAAAATTATTGTCCGTTACTTTCCGATCCGCCCTCGTATGAATGTAAATTGAAGGATGTCTGGTAACCTGTAGGTATTGAATTCATGCGATGCGGTCTGTAGCACATATTATACTGTTGTGTGCTATAGTTCACTCAGGTTGCATAAATTCAGCTATTCCAGAGAGCAACAAATTTACAACAATAAAAACAAAAGAAATGATTCATCTAAAAACAAAAACTCTGAGCGCACTGCTATTGTTATGCAAATACCATTTTTGTAATGTCATTTATTATTACTTGGAAATTACATATAGAAATTGGATTCCAGGATAAAAGGGCTTCCACAAAACGAAGTGGTGTTAATCACGGTGTTTTGAGCATACAATTGCTGCGAATGGAAACAACTGAAGTCTCAACGGTTATTGAGCTGTTTTCAGTTTGTTAGCAGCTGTAAATGTCAGGTTTAAAACAGAATTATGGAATTCAATCTTTGCTTGGTGAACCAACTGGAAGAACAATCTACTCCAGTTAATAATTTGCTAACAATCACTAAATATGCTAGCTCTGTGCTCTAACATAAACAAACATTAGGCTATCAAATCAGTATTAGCGCACCTCCATAAAAAAACTTGTTAAATGGAAGTTGATTATTCTAATACGCTATAGGTTAATTGAGTTTTGCCGTCTCGATTGACGAGTGGCTAGAGCGTGCGGCTGCCACTACTGGGATCCCAGATTCGAATCTGGAAGTTCCGGAGGCGTATTGGTAGTGGGTCACGTTTGGATTTTTCGTTTTTTTTTTCGGGGTTCTCTCGTTTTCCGAATTTCATCCTTACTCACTTACTCACTGGCACTATCGAACCCGTAGGTTCATGGATGCACGGACGTAAGCTCTCCATACATCCCTATCCTGAGCTAATGCTTTCCAATCATTCCCTGTATAATCTACTTCCCTCAAATCATAGTTAATGTTATTCTCCCACCTCATTCTTGGTCTACCAACTGGGCGTTTACCCTCTGGCTTTCCTACAAGAAGCTTCCATGCAAGTCTTTCATTCCCCATACGTGCAACATGTCCTGCCCATCGCAGTCTACGAGACTTAACTGTTCTTATTATATCTGGCTTCCTATAAAGACCATGCAGTTCATTGTTATGTAGTCTTCTCCATTCACCTGTCTGTTCATCTCTCTTTGGTCCAAAAATTTTCCTAAGTACTTTATTCTCAAATACTTGTAATCTCCTTTCCTCTCTTAAGTTAAGAGGAAAGGAGATTACAAGTATTTACCAATACTATCCACTCCTTTTCCCACTATCCACCTTAGAATAAATTTCAACTAGCCGCACTCTGTAAAAATATAATGAATTAAATAAAGAAATCACGCTAGATAATAAATAGGTACAAGAGCAGACCTGGGGATATGGGCATTAAGCCCGAGGAAACCCAGGGGGATGGTGGTGGGGCTCTTAAATAAAAAAAAAACTCCTTTTCCCTCCCCCATCATGTCATTCCATTTATTTGATTTCACCCTTCATCTCTTCTCATGTTAAGATAAAATATTTAATATATTTGTTAAATATTATTCCTTGAGTGTAGTTAATAATAATAATAATAATAATAATAATAATAATAATAATAATAATAATAATAATAATAAGCAAGAATATAAAAATTAGATAAAACAATACAATAAGAGAAATAATGAATGTATCTTATTGCATTATTTTTTATTTGGTCTAATTTTGATATTCTTGCCGATCTTAACAAAAACAAAAAATACATTTCTGTGACTAATAATTTATTTCTGTTTTTGCTTCAACGTCCAAGTTTCCGCACCATATAATAAAATACTCTTCACAATTGTGTTATATATTAATAATTTAAGTAAAATATCAATAAAACTAAATATATGGTCACACATAGGAAAACATTATATAATGGAAATAGACAGCTAATGACAAATAAGGGAAATTTTGAGAAAGCGGCTGAATTCAAATAGCTAGGAACAATAATCACAAACAGGAATGAGATGCACAAAGAAATCAATTCTGGAAATGCATGCAATTATGCATTACAGAGACTCTTGATGTCCCAACTCCTTTCAAAAAACGTTAAACTGAAAATATATAAAACTATTATTCTACCAGTTATATTATATGGGTGTGAAACATGGACTCTTACTTTAAGGGATGAAAGGAGCTTACGAGTATTTGAGAATAAAGTTCTTACGAAAGTTTTTGGACCAAAGAGAGATGAACAGACAGGTGCATGGAGAAGACTGCTTAACAATGAATTACATGACCTTTATAGGAAGCCAGATATAATGAGAACAGTTAAGTCTCGTAGACTGCGATGGGCAGGACATGTGGCACGAATGGGGAATGAAAGACGTGCATGGAAGCTTCTTGTAGGAAAACCAGAGGGAAAACGCCCAGTTGGTAGACCAAGAATGAGGTTGGAGAATAACATTAACTATGATTTGAGGGAAGTAGATTATATAGGGGATGATTGCAAAGCATTGGCTCAGGATAGGGATGTATGGAGAGCTTATGTCCACGCGGTCATGAACCTACGGGTTTGATAGTGCCAGTGAGTTAATTAATTAGTTAGTTATCACAGAGGCAGCATGCTGCATTTACGGTTTAAATGTTTCGTTCCATAGCTGAAAAATTGACTATATGTTTTCACCTAGATGGCGATCATGTAGAAACGCAGTAGATTATGCGTAAAACTTCACAATAACATATTTTTCAATCATCGTGTTCCTTCGTTGAAATTTATATTGACTTTAGATACACCCTGTATATTTAGTTTAACATTTTCTGAGAGAAGTTGGGTTGACAGTAATTCTTGTATACGGCGCTATGAAACGGAACAGCAATACAGATTTACTGTGTTTGAATAACTATTTCACATTTTACGGAAATTTATCGGATTATTTGTTAGTATTAACATTCATATTTTCATTGATTTTGGTTTTGTATTTTATTATTTAAATGCCACAGTGAATTAATCACTTGGGATTTGGGATTCAGCAGAGATGTCATAGCTGCCGATATAATAAAGGTGTAATAATTATCTTTGAACCTGGTTACAACGTGGATCGATCAATCTGTCTGCTCCTAGTTCGCCGAGTTACGCTCCATTTGTAACAGTAGCAAGTTCCCGCTAGACATCAATTAGATAAAAGCTGAATCTAACAAGGTATGCAAGTGATGTAATTATATCTGTCATTCTAACTTGTGCCTGTTTCCACATGTCTATGGCAACTACAAATCTTTATTTACGAAACAACCATAGGCCCAGAATCGTAAATGTTGAGTGCAGAAAATATCGATGACAGTTTTTGGGTAGTGTCGAAAATTTAACACCAGTGTCTTTAATAAAAATAGAACAGGTGGACCATCTCAATTATCTAAGATGTGACATTTCATTTAATTATGATAATAATAATACTAATAATAATAATAATAATAATAATAATAATAATAATAATAATAATAATAATAGCTTTATTTTACCTCGCAGAGTTAAGGCCTTGTCTACCACTCAACCAGGTTTAAAAAAAATACAAAAGAAAAGTCTTAAATCTAAATTACAATATATATATATATATATAAACGATTACAAGTTATGAATACAATACAATTAATATTTATAATGTATTTTGATTTACTCTAAATTTAACGAATTAAATATATAATATGCACAAGATATATAAAAAAACGAGGAAAAGATTAATGACATAGTATAAAATTAAATAAATAGAGAAAAATTAATTATTAGACAACAGGTAACTGTATAAGCGTGACTTAAAGGTGCCAAGTGTGCGGCAACCCCTGATAACTTGAGGAAGGAGATTCCAGGAGCGGGCAGAGGCTACTGTGAAGGAAGTAGAATAGGAGGAAGTGCTATGAAGAGGAATTGTTAGCAGACTGCTTGTGACCTAGTGTCAATATTGTGGTAGGAGGATAACTTCTCAAATCTGGACGCCAGGTAAGTAGGAATGTAGGAATTCAGAAGCTTGAAAAGTAGTGAAAGAGAGTGCAATTTACGTCTGTCAGTAAGACGGAGCCAAGAGAGGTTATTAAAGTGTTCGGAAATATGGTCATAACGGCGGATATTGAAAATGAATCGAACGCAAGCATTATGATATAACTAATAAAATAGCAAAATTCCAGGGAATATATGGTACGATAAAACGATCACTAAATAACAAAACAACAAGAGATACCCAATTGAAATTTTACAAAAGTTGGCAGTACCGGTACTGCTCTATGGTTCAGAAGCCTGGATACATAAAAAACAAGATCTAAGTAGGATAACTGCGGCAGAAATGAAATTTTTGAGATCTGTTAAAGAGTGCACTAAGGAAGACAGAATCAAGAACACAGAAATAAGACAGGAAATTGAAATATTTGCAATAACTGATAAAATAGATACATATAGACAAAAATGGAAGCAACACATAGACAGAATGAATGAAGATAGATATCCAAAACGAATAACAAGATACAAACCTAAAGGCACCCGAGATGTGGGCAGACCTAGAAAGAGATGGGCTGAAGTCGGAACGGGTCAACATGAATGCAGATGATGATGGTAATGATGATTAAGATTTGTCATATATCGTAGCGTAGTGGTTAAGGCACTGAGCTACAAGCCGGAGGGTCGAGGGTTCAAGTCCCGTTGGGGTCAGGATTTTTAAACTGACCAAAATCCTCTGGCGGCACTATGACCCTGGGGTCAACTCAGCCTCTAACTGAAATGAGTACCAGACGCTTGTTCTGGGGGTAAAGGCGGCCGTCACGCAGGGCTGACAACCCGGCTGACATAAAGTGTCGATTGTCTAGAAAAAGTGGGAGCCTTAACCTCCTACTACCCCAAGGGCCTCTGGGCCTGTTGTGGGAACACTTTTTTATAATGAAACCACAAAACTAGCCAGAACTTTGAAAAAGATAAATAAAAAAATTAACATAGCTTATAAAACATAGAAAGCCAGATATAATAATAACAGTTAAGTCTCGTAGACTGCGATGGGCAGGACATTGGCGTAGCCCATAAGGTCTGTAGTAACTTCCTGGGTTGAATCAGAGTGTAGGAGGTAGTTGTAGACAGTTGTCCACTGCAGAGGGAGCATGTAGCGTATATCGTCAATTAAGAAGGCGTTGGCCATAACTTATACTAACCGAGATGGGGTATATTTTGATACGCTTATTGCTGTTTTTAGAAAGTGTGCTTTGGCTTTCTTTATTTCCTCTAGGTTTCCCATATTTAGGTTCTTCCAAATCACTTCTAGTCCATAGGTCATGATTGGTGCGATTTGTAAGCGGAATATGGTCATTGCTGTCTCTAGGGATAGTTTACTCAGGTTTTTAATACTGTTTGTTGCTGTTCTGGCCGCTACGGCGCGTTCTCTATGAATCTATTAATGCGTCACTATTTATATTACAAGGAATTTGGCTACATTAACCCATTCGCCTCAAAAGGCGAGGTAGACTCGCCGGCAGTTAAATGACCTTCAACTCAGAAGATGAGGGACACTCGCTTAACTCTGCTCTTACATATTTTGCAATATTTTGTACATCCCTTGGCAGGGTATGAATAGCAGAGGGATGTGCTTTAGCCTTCTTCGTTATAGTTATCTCAACTGCCGTTATCTTTTGCTTGTTTTGAATGTCTGAAAATAGAACAATAATTTATGGTAGTTTAAATCCGGGTTCTGGGAAAATAAAAAAAAAACTCCTGGCGCGACAGGCCTACAAGGCCCTTAGCCTACCAGCCGGCCGCTGGCCTCACATCCACATGTGTCAATCACAGAGGCAGATGATAATCAGCCAGTGTAGGGGTGACATGTGGTCAGCATGTCGAGTCCCCCAGCCGTTATAGCTGGTTTCCTCAACCTGGAGCCGCTATTTATTGTAGCTACCCAAATGCATCACGATGCTGGGTGGGCACCGGTCCCATACTGGCCGAAATACCATGAGAAAATTTCTTCCCCCATGGAGACTCGAACCAGCGCAAGTCCCGTAGCTCTGCGCCAAGGCTTCCTGCCTTAACCACTCGGCCACGGCGCGGGACTTCTGGGAAAATGCATTGAGCATTTATAGCTGAAGCGAATGGGTTAAGAGAGTCATAGGTCATTGTTAGGTTAGGATTTTTATGATATAGCAAATATCCTCAACTCGTTTCCAACTCAGGTTCGGGTCGAGGGATGAAATGAGATGAACCCCTATATATTTAGGTCTATAAATGACAAGGGCACCGGCCGACCACGCCTGACGCACTATCACAGGAGCAGATGAATAAAATAAAACGAAATGGATGAATATGGAGAAATGGTGTTTGGGGCGTGGCAGGGGGAGGAAAACGGGACGGTACCCCGAGAAAAAACCTGCCCAAGCTCCGTTTTATCCACCACGAAACCCACATGGAGTGACCGAAACTCAATCTTGGGACCCCAGCGGTGAGAGGCGAGCGTCTGACTGCTTTCGCCACGGAGCAAGAATATGTTTCTTAAATACAGGGTGATTCAAAATTGACTTTACAACTTTACAAGCTTATAGACATTTATTTAGAAGACCTACAGAATTGGTTTTAATGTCATGTGATAGCACAACTCATCAAGTTTTCACCTACATCGTTTTATAGTACCTAGTTCTCTCACCGCGTGCGCTAACGTAGTTCATATCAAAATGGCTGCTTTCACAGGTGCCGAGCGTGCTCGTTGTGTGTTTTTGTTCGAAGAAACTAAATCTGCGACAATTGTTCAGCGTAGATTTCGTACCCAGTATGGTAAGGATCCTCCTAGCAGGCCAACAATTTATTCTTGGAACCAAACACATGTTAGGGAGCTGACGGTTCTGTTAGTCATTCCAAGCATTTACTGGCAGTCCACGATACGGCTGAAGCTGTGGGGTTTTAAACAAGTGAGGGATAGCTTTGCTCGGAGCCCTAGCGCACGCGGTGAGAGAACTAGGTACTATAAAACTATGTCGATGAAAACTTGATGAGTTGTGCTATCATATGACATTAAAACCAATTCTGTAGGTCTTCTAAATAAATTTCTATAAGCTTGTAAAGTTGTAAAGTCAATTTTTAATCACCCTGTATATATAAATGCTTTTTTTCTTCTTCTTCTTCTTCTTCTTCTTCTTCTTCTTGTAAGCCCATGTTTCCCTTAACAGAGATTTAAGCGCTCTCCCCCTACAGGGAAGAATTTGAACCATACTAATTTAGTTACCGTACTTGCTTTCGTATAGATGTAATTTGAGTGGTCCGTGGTCAGCGTTCCGCCTCATACTGACATCTAGGAAACCAAGGTAGTACTAGGATGAGAAAATTCGGTTAATTTTGCTTAGAGGCTTTTTCATTCAGGCTTAAGGATCTTTTACGAACCTGAAAATCTTCAGACTCGGGACCCACGGCTGAGAAGTCCCTCCGCAGGACACAACGGCCTTTGCTCCTTGGATTTGTTTCATCCTAAAAAAAATCCATCGACCCCGGCCGGGTTTGAACCCGCGACCCTAGGGACCAGAGACTAGGAGCATAACCACTAGTCCACCGCGGCCGATTTCATTTTTAAATAAATTGTTAATTGTAAACGGGTTTGCTAATTGATTTTATAACTGAAATTATTACGCGTACATAATTTTAATATTATTCGGTCATATTTTTATATTACAGTGCATATTTTTGTAAATTTTTAGGTCGTAACTGCATTATTTTGCATATTTGGATGGTTTTGAGGTCAAAAACAATCCTAGCCCTAACCATTGTAATAAAACGAGTACTGGCAACGAAATTTCAACAAAGAAATGCTCCTTTGTGACTGAGTAAAACTAGGAATATATTTCAGTCAGGTTGGTCGAGACCTCTCGAATAGGAAACTCATCGCTGCTTCCTGAACCAACCCGTCGGCTGTATAATCTTATTCCAACTAATGCTGAAGATTGACTTGCGATAGAGTTCGTTTAACAGTAAATATCTATTATCTGAGAGCGAACCACTTCATAATAGCTTTGGGAACGAGAAGTAATGCCTAAGGATATCGAATAGAATGTAAAAGACTCACCGTTTGAAATAAAGTATTGATTTTTCTTGAGTGCGGTTTATTGAGAAACGACTTTTCAGGTTAAATCCATTGATCAGTGACCCCAGCTGAAAAGGATATTGATTGTGGTGGACTATCTGGCCATTTTGCACAGGATTATTTGTCGTTGGCAAGGACGTCTGTACTAACTCATCGTTGCCAATTTTACCAAGGTTAAAATGTAGGAATTGAATTATTATCCCTAAGGAACAAGTAGTGAGGTCAGAAGGAGTCATTCACGTTTCCTTTAAAAGGTAGAGGACTTCTCTGTAGCATGTTATAATTATAATGAACTTCTTCCTATCAAAACGAGAAACAAAAAAGGTAATATTAGTTGGTCGTTGTCATTAGCATATATTCTGTTAGATCTCTCTCTCTATTTCTCTCTCTCTTTTCTCTCCCTCTTTTTCTCTTGCCTCTCTCTATTTTTCTCTCATCTTTCTTTTCTCTCTCT